>OY720640.1:136727408-137332771 GCA_963169105.1 Ceriagrion tenellum
CCCTCTACCTCCCCAACCGACATTAAATCTCTCCTCTCCTCCTCCGCTCATAAACAAAGCTGGTTTTTGTCCCTCCCCCCATGAATATTCTCATTTCCATTTACGAGGCGTTAATCCGACTTTTTCCCCGATAAATGTTGTCCTTGGTGACATTGATTTTGACTCATGGGGAATTACTGCCGTTCAAATGCGATCTAATCGACGTCTGATTTCCCAGATGGTCGGGTTTTGGGCTAAAAAAAATGAAATATGTATTGTGAAAGATGGACATGGATTTGAACATTCCCTTTGTCTCTTCTCTTCCAGCGCTACACGAGATGACAGATATTGTGAAAAAATAACAGCGACAGACCATCTACCTCCTTTGGAAACTCGTGAATTATTTACGCCAATGTTCTCGGAATTAAAATCCTTGTCGTTTGACTGCTCATCGTGTTCAGAGATTAATGATTGAGATTAATTATATTTTCCCTTTTAGTTCAAAATGCTGCATTTATTTCATGGAAGCATATCATCACCATTTTTTTAAAACATGTGCATGACCTCTAGAGGGCTTTCGAATGCTTATTCTGAAAACATTTTTAATATACCTACTCCGTCTAATTTTTTTTTGACAATGCTCCATAAACTTCATAAAGAGAAAATGTTCATTTAACTTAACAAAATATTTGTGTCACCTCTGGTGGCCTAAGGTACTCATATGCTCTCTTCCTTAGGTGCTAATCGTCTAAAACTATTACATTTTGCTTACTGAATTTCTGTAGTAACCGAAACAAAAATGAAAAAAATGTCCATTTTTACTTTTGATTCTAAATAACCGATTCATATTACCTCTTTAAATGGCTCATGTTAATACTTTAACTCATTATCATCAGAAGCATACGGTGAGAATTCTTTCCAGTGAAAATATCTTTCAGACTATGTAACTTCATTTCTATTATTATTAGAAAAGATTGCGTCATTGACACTATTTCAAGTGTATCTAATACTTTTATGGCCACTTAATGTGAGCTAATGGAATTTTTTTCTTTGTTATCGTAATTACATGTATCTGTGAGTGCATTTTCATACATTTACATACATATATGACTTGAAATTTTCTGTTGGATTATTTTAAATTCAAATTCTTGAAGTTATTTGTTTTTGGATATGAAATATCTGGAAGCTTAATGAAAAATTGCGCATTATTGGTTTTCTATTCACAAGTCTGAAACGAACTCGGAGGAAAATTACAGTGTGCAAGCATACTCTTTTCCTCGTACAGTGGCGAAATAATTAGACGCAAAAAGATATATTAATTTGTCTTTTGCGCCCGAGGAACTCGAGATGTATACTCAGTACATGTATTCCAATGGATGTCAATATCTTAACGGAGGATCAAAATTGACGAGAAGAAAATAGATTGTACGCGGAAACCATTGGTGCTCATGTGCTGATGGGCCTCTTCCGAAGAAATCTTGGGACAAGAGATCGGAATGTGTCGTTGCTGGGAGTGACGGTAAATGTCCTGCATTGTGAGTTATCCTACGTACTTAAAATTAGACCGGTCTTAAATGATCAACAACTAATTCTATCATCGAGATTGTTTTAAATTTATGGTGTATGGGAATTCATTCATTTGACTTCAAAGGACACATCTACTCTAATCACGTACGATCACTAAATTAAATATCCCACCTCTCTTCGATTAAACAAACATTCTGATTGTTTGCCGATTGAAACCTGTATAGCAGAATTATGTTTCTACCCTTAAAGACTGTATCCTTCCTTACGAATTAAAACTCACGCTAATATTAGCATTGTCTCTTCTCTCTGTAAGTTCAATATGCCCTGGTATTTCAGCAGTATTGATAGAACGGTAGTAATGGCCATAGATTAACAAGTAGTTGAATAATAACCCTATTTGTTGTAGATAATTGAACTATACACGATAACCTCAAACGCATTTTCATGTACCGGTAATTTTTCTCGTTTTTACCTTGAACGGATCTTGTAGAGAAAGTACCGCTACTAAATAAAATGAAATAGTGTAGAATAGATTAGGCGTCAATTTACAGGTGTGAAAATTTCTCATCGTATTTGATGACTCAATGTTTGCTGTGCTTTGAGCCGTGAGATTTGAGTTGATTAGTGAAAGTGAGTGATTAAGAGCGTTGACAGAGAGGGAAATACATGGATTGGATATAATGGATGAAGAGAGGGGATAACGTTTTATCCCAAGTGAATCACACCATGGGCGACCAGCTTTTGTTGTGAAGCCATACTCTTTGAGGAATTCTTTTGAGCTGCAGACTTAGGAAAAGGTGTAACCATTCATAGGTTACACTATGGTTTTTTAGTCAGCTGCTCTTGAGATGCGAGAAATTTGCCATATAACCGTACTTTTTGACCAGATCATAGATCTATAAACAGAAGTTAGGATTGAACTAATAATTTTCCTCGTTAGCTCTTTTGAAAAACGATGAGTGCCAGGCAAAGTCATTTAGATGACC
The DNA here is from genome assembly GCA_963169105.1 of Ceriagrion tenellum. Lineage (NCBI taxonomy): Eukaryota > Metazoa > Arthropoda > Insecta > Odonata > Coenagrionidae > Ceriagrion > Ceriagrion tenellum. The sequence continues at coordinate 136,729,901 of OY720640.1, forward strand.
TAAACTCAAATTAATTTCTAGTAAATATTCCTCCTTATTACTATCTTGAAGTAATATTTTTATCATTCATTTAAGAGTAGAATATGCTTAAAACTGAGGTAAAAAGTTACTGATACTTTGGTCTAATCGATTAGTATTAACATCTATAATTTGTCTCTTTGTATCCTCAATTTTAATAATGTGATGTAAGCGAATCGGTGTGCATTAAATCCATAAACAATTAAGTAAGAGAGGAGAAGAAATTTGGACAGCTCGAAAATTGGACTCCATTCATTAGACCCAATTTATGCTCAGACGGAAACGGTATTTCTAAACGGTATTTACAAACGGTGTTTCCCTGCCGTACAGTGTCTTATTTATTTCATCTTCCTCCTTTTCGCAGCGCTAAAAGAATGAGAAATGAATGGATATTGTTTTCAGTACTGGAAAGACGATGCAAAAGCCTTTGTTTGAAATTCCTCACCTATAAAACTTTTATATAAATACAGGTGTGCTTATTTCTTCTTGCCATTTTACACACCTTGTGGTCTTTAGCTTTTAATACATGGTGCTGTAGGAAAATACAGAGGATAAAATGTAGGAAAAAAATTAGAAATGATGAAGTGCACAGAAGATTAGAAGAGGAAATGACTTTATGAAGCACTGTATAGAAAAGAATAACTAAATAAATCGGACAAAACTTGAGGTGCAATTGGTTTGCGAGAAACATAAATATTTTCTTTTTTGTTTGTTTGCCGGAAGATTCGTTGGTGATGCCCCTGGAATCCCGATAGGCTGCTAAGCCTGTCATCAGGTTTTCCAGGGACCGGACCAACAGAACTTGACCATGCCCTGGGTGGGGAAAAACCTACCCAGGCGGGACTCGAACCCATGACCCTCATTTTAGCTCGCGAGGACTTTCCTTCATTTACCCCGCCGCTACTGGGTCTGGCGGGGTAAATGAAGGAAAAACCGATAGTACAGTCCCCAAATGAAGACCAATGAATAAAAGCATAGACCAAATAAAGATATAAGTACATAGGAAGAGATATCAGGAGATAAGGGAGCTTGCATTAGATAGGGAAGGATGGAGGTCTGCAGCTAATTAATTGTAGGATTGAACGACCATAATGAATGTTCTATGTCGATCTCTTGTCTGTAGGAGAACATTGGCATGCCTAGGCAACTCTTCGTTTGACCCTCATGCGAAGGAAACTGAGCGGTTTATTCCCATTGTGATATGGTAAAGGAGCAGATGTAATTTCAACCCTTTGAAAATAAATAGAGAACCACTTTATCCCGTTATCCCAGTCGTATGCCGTTTTGCGTTGTAAGACCTTTCGTCAGATGACAACTTTCCATTTCGTCCATTTAACCTCGTAGAAAACATTACAAAATTGATAATGGATTTATTAAGAAGACGACTGTCAACTGAGGTCATATACTCTATTATGGAATAGGGTGATGAATTTATGAAGGAAAATGCCGCAGGCCAAGACCCGGGGTGGATCTTGGTCTGCTACACGATCACTCTCCAGGAGGTCAGTGGTCCTATCTCACCAACCTCAGATTGTTCTGACTGACTCTCTGTCCTCTGACTCCTCTTGTCATCTTCTCCAGGTCTCACTGCACTTGGTCTGTTCCTAGGATGGCCCTGCCTTCTTCGTTCGAACAGCATTCCCTTAAGTATCCGTATCTGAATTTCCTCTTCGAGCGTTCTATGTCTCCCCACGCTTTGAGACTTGATAAACCTCACATTATTTTTCCTTCTATCAGCTTTTCTACTTATTTATGGTACCTTATTCTTCATTCTTCTTGGTTGTACATCGGACCGTATATTCTACGCAAGATCAGTTTTTCGTAGGTACTGTGCTCGGCACTGTGAAGGACTCATCAGTCAGATTCATCTTTCCGGGATTTCGAGCCATATGTTAACACTGGCGGTGCTAACGTTAAATGGAGCTTAAATTATATCCCTGCTAATCAGTCTACTCCTATAGAGTTTTGAATCTGTACAGTAGGGCCAATTTCCGGCCTTGAGGAAAATGATACCTCGCTCAAACTACCTAGAACGAGATTAGGTGCCCTTCCATTCCTCGGAATATCCGCTTTTTCACAAAAGGTGGGCTCGTATTATTGATTACGTTGGGTAGAGAGGGGAGGGGGACGGTTAAGACCGCGAAAACGAAGGGATCCCATTCTGAAGGGATGAAGGAATACTCGTCCCCTGCCTCGCCTTCGCTTCGCGGGGATGGAGCGGAGATGATAGGGAGGGAGAACTCTGCACCACCAACTATCCTCTCTCCACTCCCTCCCTCCTTCTAACCCATCGTCCTTCCCTCTCACATACTATATCCACCCTTTCTTTCTCTCTCTCTCTCTTATTTCCTCTCCGGCGAGCCCCTCGTAATATATTATATTTTTACCGCGGCGGCGAAAGGAGAAGAGCCCTCGTGCCATCAAAATGATGAACTCGTCAAAACACTTACGACGTGCCCTTATACATTTCTCGGGCTCGGTAGATGAAGAATAGATTTTCCAGCCGGAATAAAACGGAAGGAGAGAGCGGGAGGGAGAGAGATGATGGAGGAATGTGGGGGGGCGGTGCGGGGCGGTGCGGTGCGGGGCGGGGCAGCGGCGGAGAGAGAGGGAGAGAAGGGGAGCGGCCGTGGGGAAATGCCGTCAATATCTCTTTAAGCTTCGTCGACGCCGTTATTCTACCATTCACTCACTCACTCACTCACTCTTCCTCCCTTTAAGGCCTCTCTTCCTTCTCTCTCCTCTCCTCCCTCTCGCCCCTGCACCTGTTGCCTCATCTTTTCATTCCCTCCCCCACCCCCTCCCCGCTCTCCCAGGGATAGTGGGGAGGGAGAAGAGGGGGTATGGAGTGGGGAGGGATGGAGGGAGAGCATTCGACTCGCCCCCGAGGGAGTGGAGTGGAGAGAGGGAGGGAGACGAGACGAGACGGGGTGGAATGTGTTCAAAATGGGTGGAGGGGCGAAATATTGAAGGGCATGACGCCTCGGCACGTAGACATATGTACCCAAAATGCGTGCCTGGCACCCTTATCTTGTCTTTTGTAATCCTAATGCTCAACTTTCTATATTTTGCGGGCATCTCAGAGATACCCGCGACTTCAAGTCTTTGTCGAAGTACAATCGTCACCTTCTTTCCATGAAAATGCTTGTGTTGCTCCCAACATCATTAACTTCTTTTTTCCCCGACTTGGTGAAGCAATTTATCCCAATGGCATCATTTTGGTGATTCGGCAGAAAATGAAAGCAAGCAAAAGCACGCCTAATTGGAAATAATCATCTAACTTATTCGGCGTAGGGGTTCGCTGAACATTGCTAAGTTGCTCAAGGGTGATTTTACTTCTCCAAATTGAATGAGAAAAATTGTATCTTGAAAATGAAAAGCTGACGTCATTCATAAAACATTTTATTATTTAAATGCCTTAAAATTGATATATCTGCTTCTTATAACCTGTTAGATTTGCAATTATTCAGACGAATGCATTTTATTCGGTATTTCAAAGTGGTTATTTGGAAACAGTAAATTAGCAAAAAAAGCAATTTTGGGAAAAAATTCCGTACATATTTTTAAGTTTAAAAATGCAATTATAAATGTGAAAAAGTGCTTCTCTTCTTAAATGACAAATTTTCATTACTTTCAAAGCAATTTTGACTAAAACTGATGGAAATTAGCAATTTATTTTGATTCGTTTCGCGTTGACTTGAGGCTAATGTATAAGTTTTAAATGTATATTAGTGATTCATTTATTCAAACATTCTTAAATATCCTTAAAAGTTATGAGCGTATCGCAAAAAATCATTGAAGCCTCGTTTGGTTAAAATTTACTGCAATTCTTTAGTTTTACATTAATTCTATCATGCGACATCAAATAAAAGGGATTATACGCATTGAAAAGACTGAACAAAGAGTGTGGAAGACCAGACTATGAAATTTACTTTTGATGGCATTCCACGGAGGTTTGAAGAAAACCGTGCGGTGGAGCTTTGAGATACGAGATTCTACACGCCTCGTGATATGAATCTTGATTATGCTCAGGTCTGACGGAAGTAGAAAACTATCATGGAATGATCTCTCAAAGGCATCAAAAAGAACTGCTTCTTTGTAATACTTGTAATTGAAATATTTGACTTGCGTTAAGATGCGTTGTCATTTTTTAAACGGAATTAGTTCAGGAATTGTCAGATGAGAATAGGCAAAAGTTTGTTTCCAATAATGTTAGATGGAAAATATTGCGTATATCCACACTCAAAGGTGCTCTTGAAAAGAAAGCCGAACGAAGTGTTAACTGCCATCTATTTTGTATGAAGCAGGGTATTTTTAATGGAATTTTTATGATTAGTTAACAATCGCTGTAGACATTCCGGAAAGCATGAATCATAAAGTAACGTTTTCTTATCTTCCGCGCTGAAAGGATTTTTTGTATCTTTGTATTAATCCCCGTGAGATTTGTAAAAAGTATTTTTATTTTCGATATCAAACAAAGTGAGCAAATTTAAGATGTCCTCACTTCGATTTGCCATACGGCAGAAGAAATGTGATCTCATTTTAGTACTTTCATAATTTCAAGAAATTGTTACGCATCCGTTTATTGATCATTCCGATCGTGCTCGTGTGATGGTATCCTCGGACATTTCGCTTGCTATGGGGCCTTCTTCCGATTCATCTCGACAGCCGACAGATTCCTTCCCAGGGAGCCCGTGCCGAGGGTCGGTCCCGAAACACGACACAGACGGGGGCGGTGGGAGGAGCGGGGACGGGAGATGGCTGCGAGCTTTCCCACGGCGAGGACGAAGGGAGTGCTTCAATCGTGGTATTCGACCCATCGATCGGTCGAAATTTCGATAAGTGTGTGATGGCAAACGACTTCAGTCATCAGCCGCTTGAAGCGCGTGAATGCTGGATTGCTTTTTGCCCCTTCCATCAACAACAGTACTTCCGTACAAATTTCTAGTTTCATGGAATGGAAGTCGATTCAGTCACCTTTTAATCATTCTAGAACCACTCCATTGAACTGACTAGTACTTGAAATATCTTAATTCTTCCTTCATGATAACGCTAAAAGAGGACGCACTGAGGTCTTATGAGGTCATACAAAAAGAACATATGAAGTCAGGAATGACTCTTTCCATTACTAAATCAATCCTCTGGCTGCATCAGCAGCGTTGATTCTAGTGGAGCTATATTTAGCTTACCATTTATGTTATAAAAAGTATATTTTGTGGAAGTAAATATCAAAAACAAAACATGCGTACAGAATCTAAAAACCTAAGACAAGTTTTAGTGGAGAAATTAAAGTTAGCAGGAATTTAAGAAGACATGACAAAGTTATGGTATTACAGAATTAATACACTGGATTAAAATTACTCAAAATCGCGTCAAGTTATTCAATGGCATGTGAAGTAAAAGACTTTTTGAAATACATCATGTGACCTGATTGGCAAAATCTGAGAAGTGTAATATTTTGCTTTCTCGATGGTGAGGTCAATAGGTGATAGGACCAGGAAAGGGAAAATTGACATAATGGACGGAATATCTCTTACGATGACGCTTAGGTGAGAGATGTCATTTTTTAGCCGGCAAAACCAATTGGTGAGGAAATTTTTCATCAAATGATATGGATTAAATTTGAGTTTCCATTCGATAACTGTTCCATATTTTCCTAAAAGATAAAAATAAACTTTATTTAAAAGAATAAATTGTCTTTCTATAAACCTCAAATATTTTGTTCCTTCCAAAGTTTAGAATCTAATTTCAACTGTTTATAGCCTCTCTAATATGTAAATAGAAATATGTCCTAAAAACACAAATTAAAATCTTAAGCATATATTTAAAATGTAAATTACTTTTGAATAATGCATTAGTAAAATAACAGACATTAATAACATTAATAAAAAATTACATTCATAACTAATATAGATATACTAATAGAAGTAAATATATTTTCTTATGACAAAATATTTATTGAAATATCTTATGAAAAAATATTGCATTTAGTTTATTTATTTAAATTTAAATAAAATTTGAAATTACTCATAATAAAATAGTGATCGATAGTTACATAATAATATGAAAACGAGCTGCTTATGTCAGCCAACATTTTGTAGAACTTGTTTAACATTATGAAATGAAAGCTTTAACTTAGTAATCCCACATGAACTATATTGACGACCTAGGTTTTGACTTATGAAATCATCATATTTAATTTTTATAATTAATCAGCATAATTTATAGTCAAATTAATAAAGTTAATGTGTGATTACTAAGTTACAACTTTCATTTCACAATGATGACAAGTACTTCTATCGATAACCGTAGATTTTTCATTCGTTGAAGGGATCAACGCTGATGCGACAGAAACATTTTCCACCACCATGGTCCATTTCCGATTTCGCACGTGCATTGGAAAACTCAGTGCGAGGATACATTTTCCCGGTAATTCCACGTGTGCACGTGGATGAATGCGGTGATGCGTCATGGCGACTGAGGTGGCGGGACCAATGGGAATGACAACTAAGAGAGGGACACGTGTGGGATTGGGACACATTATCCTTCCACGGGAAAGGGATTTCCTCCCTTTGGTGGCGGCTGTGCAGTGAGTGCAAGCACTCCTTGGGCCTCGTGCGGACCGCGAGCAACCGAACCAAGGGAAGCGGCGACGGTGCGCGCGTTAATTATTCAAAGACCTCTTGTAGCCAGGGCGACGTTGAGGGTCCCTTTTGCCCCCGTCTCCTTTCCGACGCCGCCCTCCCCCCAATTCTCTCGACCAATCCAAACCCTTTTCTATGTCCCGCAATGGTTTCTCCCGATGCGGTAATGGCGAGGCTCATTCCGTGCAAATCCTTTTTATGTAGACGACCGTGGGGAATATTAAAATCTTCATTTAATTAAAAAAAAGCCGGTAGGGGAACGGAATGCGTATCTTGAGAGCTTTTTACGACCTAACCCTTACCTCCTCCCTCCACCCCCTACGCCACGCTCCTTCTCCCTCTCCCAGCCAAACGTTCTCACCCTCTCTTCCAGCTCAGAGAGATTTATTGTCACCCAACCTACGCGATCATTATTATTCTCGCCTTTTTCGATTATTTTTGTCTCCCACTCCGCTTCGTCCTTTTTTTGCGACTCATTCCATTTCCCTTCTTCTCTCTGAGATATATATTCCTTTTTTCTAACCTTTTGCCTCGCAAAAAAGATATTGTTCTGCAATTTAGGGAATTATGTGAGAGGGGAAAGGAATTATGCAGAAATGAAATGGCGGGAATAGGCCTCGCTTCTGCTCCGTCTGCGGCCTCGTATTTCTCCTGGCCTTTAAATAACATACTTATTCATTTCCCGTCCACCTCGCTTGCTCTGTGAAGAAAAGGGGTCGGGCAACAACGCGATGCCGGCTTTTACAAGTCTTAATGAACGCCACAAGGCTCTTTTTCTTTCTTTCGCCTGGCATTTCAGAGTTCAAGCGACGGTAAAACGTGTTAAATTCTTATATCGAGAAAAAAACTTCTCAACCGCGTGTTATTAGCACTTTTTGATATACTATTCCAATGTTTTCAAGTAACTAATTCTAAATAATTCAATTTTGTGAAAATTCCCCTGAATACGCAAGTAAGGTAGGAAAAGTAAAATATGGCGCTTGAGTAGAGGCAGCAGCAACTCAAAGCAGTATTTTTGCAGGCATCGTTAAAATCCATCGTGCTTTTGGATAAATGACTTTTCTCGAGGTAGTAAAATCCGTATTTTTTTGACTTTGGAAAAAAATTAGTTTTATCTTGGCATGAATACTGAAGCTGATACGTGAGGCTAATTTTGCATACATCCACAAAAAAATGATATTTTTTCCCGTTAGCATAAAATGCTTGGAATCACATGCCCGCCATTGCGTTTACCTTCTTACAATATTATTCCCTTTTCAACTTTTTTTTTCTTGCCTCCGTTGCTCAAAATTACACCGCTTTCCTTCCGCTGTCCCGTGACTCTCCTTCTTTTGAGGAACTCTAATTTGAGAAAAAAGGAGAGGAAACTACAGACCTGGACCAATTCTAGGAGACTTAGGCAGCAGGGCGAATTCATCTGCGGAAGTCGTCCAAACAGGGAAACTTATGCTTTCCATTGCTCTATTTTCAAGCGTGGTCATTTTTCCAGTTGCCATTACTATATTTCTTTGCTAGTAAGAATTTTGCCGTTTCGACGCAACTTAGCGCCAACCCGAGCAAACATCTTTTACTACACTAGAGATACTACGGTCGGCGCTGGTTATCGGAATTTTAAATTCGTGCGAACGTTATTTGAAATCGTTGCTGAGGTATGAGTTGAGAAAATGTTGGGTTAGGCGAAAATATGACGAAGAAGAAGGAAAGCCACAGCGTAATTTCAAAGGAAGATCCATCGATAGAATAATTGTGATGGACGTGTATGAAATTTGAACACTGCTAATTACTGCTGCAGGCACGTAAGTTGCTTCGTATTTTTTTGTGATAAACATTCTTAGCCAGAGTTCACCAGGATTTCTACAGAGGTAAACGAGAGATAGAGTGAACGTAATAAAGTCAAAACCGCCGTGATAAACATAGTTCAACCCTCGTACGTACACGGGGATTCTCTCTTTTCACAAAATCCCCCTTCACAAAACACTTTCCCCTTCAGCCAAGAAAATTGAACTGAGGGGGTGGGGAGTGAATCCAATCATCATCCTGCTGTCCATTCAACGGACGGCACCAAGTCCAAGCACTTGAATGCCAACTGTGTTCCGAATAACTGCCATCTTTTGATCCGGCTCCCCACTCCCCTCCCCGTTCTTCCTTGCAATCGCCTGCTTCGTCTCTTCCGGTGAGAATAAATCATCAAAGGATGTCTCCCGAGGAGTATTATGTGAAGAAGATAGGACACACTCCTCCGACGCTACGAATGTCACAATTGTGCTATGTGAACACGTTGGAAAGCAGTACGGATTTTGGAAGGTTTTTAATTACTAGAGGGCCTATTTCTTTGCACATTCATGCCGCATATCCACCAAGCTTTCGGTGCGCCCGAACTTTGGTAATTGATCAAAATTAACACCCTCCGTATGAATTTTAATGAATTAACCAATGTAATGGTCATATATTTCTCCTCATTTCTATTTCATCATTAATGTAATGCCATTACAAAAATGGTTTCATTGGTGCTTTGTTAATTACTTCAGCAATTTTTTAAATATATGTTAAAATAATTTTCATTGATTCTCTGGAAATACAGTGAAAGTTGTTATGGTTGCATAAAGCCGTAATTGGGCTCAAAGTAAACTTTCACGATTTATAGAAAAAATCTTGCCTTTTTTGTGACTATTAAAGCGGGGTACGAGCATAAAAAACTTTCTCTCGATAATATTTAGAAATAACAGCACAAAATCCATAACCATTCAATGGCGAAGCGTGCATTTAAAACAAAAACTATCTAATAATGATTTGAAAAATCGATGATAAGTAGAAAATGTAGTGCTTTTTGGACCTTATATATCCAATTTGATTCATCTTGTTTTTAAATAACTTATTATAAAAGAAAAATAGGTCTGAAATAAATCATTAATAAACGAAAGTGATTCCTTCCAAACTGAAAAGAAATCTTGATAATGGGCCATTTTCCCAGTAACCTAGCCGACTATTTTATCTTGAAATATTTTCACTACCAGCAAATTCCGTTTTAATGCTACCGTTGCTGCTGCCTATATTGTTATCGATAATATTTGTAATTATGAATGGATGCAACTTGGCCTGGAAATAAAATTAAATATTGGATTTCCGTATCTTTGGAGTACTCTTTGGAAGTGAACAAGAGGAAAAGTAGGGTCGCGTTCCCAGTTTTATTTGGCTTGGTCCTCCGCCATTTTCTCACTTTTAAGGGAAAAATTAACCGTCGTGGAAAATTACTAAACAAATGACTAGTCATGACCCTCCCGGGCCCTCTTCAGTGTGCAAGAGGGGGAGGGAATTCAGGGCTCCTTTCATTTCTCATGCTTTTAAGGGATGAAGAAGAGACCATCTAATCTAATACGCTCAGTGCAGCACTTCAACCTCCCATAGCTTTTCGTTACAGCTTACGAGCCTCTCTAACATGTAAATAATATGTAAATGAGCCTCTCTCCAATAAATGTGATAAAAGATAACAGTTTAAATTGCCCTTCTCTCGACACCTGTAATGTACATACGTATTTTAATAGTAGCCGGGTGCGGCCAATATGTGTTTTGATGGGACAAAAGTGGAATCGGCAAATTTTTTTTTTGTGAGGACAGCTGGCGAATTTTTCAATAAAAAGAGGTAAACATTGCCACTGCTAGAGAACATTATTGTATAACATTGCATTGAATACTATTCTGAGATTTTACTTTACACGATCGGATTAATTTTTTATGTTCTCATTTTGTCCCGATCAATTATATACCCATGGATTGTTAACTCGTCGCCAAAAAGTCTTGTATAGAATTGTGCTCGCAAAAAAAAACGATTAACTTCATCGATTTTGGCGCCGCCACCGTAGAACTTGTGAAGTAATGCGGTGATTCAAATGCAAATGCAGTCAATAGATTATAAATTATCTCCATTTACCTGCCGGCATTCATAAATATAGAGCAAAATAAATATATAATAAAACATAGAACGAAAGCATTAACCCATAATACCAAAATAACCAACGAAAAACTATTTTTGAATCGATCTATTACTATTTACCACTGTTGTTTACTATAATTGTTTACTAGTACTCTATAATTATTGTTCATGGTATATTTATACATTATAGGTTCACGGGAATATTTGAATTTACTGTTCCCATCAAATCCTGTCAGACGCAGCTAATGAAAATCTATCTCTATTAACGAAAGATAAACCAGTTTGTCTGGTCTGGGAAAATCTCTAGAATTCTAGGGAAGTATAACATCCGGACCACTCACAAGCCACTTCAGAAACTGAGGAGCAAACTTGTCCGTGTTAAGGATGATCTCGGACTTAAAACACCGGGAGTTTACCGAATTCCCTGCGAATGTGGTGAAGTGTACATTGGTGAGACGGGCCGGACCATTGAGACGCGAGTTAAGGAGCACATGAGGTGCATCCGACTACGCCTTTCGGAACAATCCGCGGTGGCAGAACATAGTCTAAGCAAGGACCACCGCATAATACTTAACGACACTAAACTACTTTGCCGATCCAACGGATACTGGGAACGACTGACGAAGGAAGCCATAGAGATCCGGATGGAGAAGAAAAACTTTAACCGGGACACGGGCTACGCGCTAAGCAAGGCTTGGAACCCAGCCCTTCGCAGAATAAAGGCGGAGAGAAAGAAGATCAGCGCTAGCCAATCAGATCCGACCTGACCATTTTGGCGCGGAAACGACCAGGCATATAAGGAGGCACCATTTTCAACACTGACATGCCCTTAGGACGAAGGCGGTGGTAGCTATCGAAACGTCGGCCCACAACGACCTGACCCGGTGGAAAACCCGAGAAGACTTCATCAGATTCTCCTATTTCAACCGAGTGTGGCATTTTTGGTCCTCGTTTGCCGATACCTTGTTTTCCAGCCTGGAACTAAAAAATTTCTGTCTGGAGAAGGCATTGTAAAATCTTAAATTATGCCGAGCACGCTAAAGTTTGATTTTGTGTCTCACGACCGTCAATGTGGGCTTACGATGGTAGCTTCATACGTCTCCTGCTCAGTTCCTTTAGCATATCTTTCCTCCCTAACATCCGTAAAATTATTCTGGGATGTAAAAATTAATCATCTGTAGTTAAAACTTCGCACAGTCCGTATCTTATCAACTGTAAAGTAATAACCATCACAATTTTACGTTAATGCCAATTAGCCACAGCCATTAACGAGTCGACGAAATATACTTTCTGCATGGCAACACCAATGAGAGGGTGAACTTAATGCCGAATTTCAGGCAACATATTCCAAAACAACGATGCCAAACAATTGAATAGATTTTACATATTCATGGTCGCGGCAAAAAAAGTCAACCATAAGCTAGCTTGAAGAATGGAATAGGCCTTCTTAGGAACAAGGAACTTCAGATCAATAGTTTATTGTTATATAGCCACGAAATCAAACGTGGAGGCATTCATTTTTGCCAGAATAGTTACTAAGGGGACGTGTTTTGCGGGAAAAATATATAGAGAATTTAGTAATGGACAAATCAATTGAAAAACGTGATATTTTTATCATCAGACAAGGGTTTAGTTTCAAATAAATATAAGTCGATGACATTTTAAATGATTTGAGAGGGAAAGCAGTCTCATTGTGGTGGGAAAAATGATTTTTGCCTCTGCTGTATTATGGTATTATTATGTCACACTCAACAGCGCGAGACGGCGTGCACTGTAGCCATCACTGAATGAAATCTGTAATCTCTTTCCCAGCGGCATCACTTTTCCCTGTCTCGCGAAATTTTTAGCAGTCCTCGGGGCACCATCTCGACCACATCGCCATTCGTTTCAATTCCTCCTCACCGCGCCATCTGGGACGAAACTACTCTTCCCTCCCTGCTCACCGCCCCTCATTTCCCTTTCTCAACGACTCTTCAAATGGCGACCCACGAGGGTACTAAGGCGCCTACAATGGGTAGTATTCCTCATGGATTGAGAGTATTGTATTGGATTAGACATTTTTGACTCGGTTTTCTTAAAGCATAGGAGAATCTCACTCGAGTCTTGGCCGGGCGAACGCCAACGAACCTTGGTACGGAGGCTTCCGCGGTGATTATTGAGGTCAGTTTATTCAGGTTTTTCCCGGGTTGATTCATGTTAACGGGCAACAGTTTTGCTAACCTGGCGACGCTAGCTGTAACGTTAGCGAAACTATTGTCCGTTAACATAATCAACGTGGGAAAAACCCGAATAAACTGACGTCAATGAACGTTCTCACCAGGGGCGGCGTGGGTGCTCAGGGGCCCGGGCCGCTGCACGTCCAAAGGGGCCCAGTTTTTGTGACCCCCCTCCCTCCTCCTGAAAAAATTTGTGCGTTAAAAACGCGTTTCAGGTCGTTTAGTTATGTACAATTTTGTACCTAATTTAACTACAATTTCATAGGTATTTATGTACAGTATGACATAATTGTACTTTCACTCAGAGATGTTTGGTCTGCTGGCTGTTCAAAGTTCGGAGCCCGGCCCACCAGGCCCTTTGGACCCGAGCCCGAAACCTAGTTCGTGGCCAGGGAGCCGGGGCCCGGAGCCTGAGCCACAACCCGGGGCCCGGGCGGGAATCCCCGCCTTCCCGCCCTGGCCACGCCGCCCCTGGTTCTCACGTGGACAGCACTCGACTAGCATGACTCGGTTGTTCCATATAATATGCGACAAGAGCTGTGCCAGCTAGATTATGCCATCGGCTCATTATCTCATTACAAACCATGTTGATAAATAATCCCTTGCATTGGACATCTAATGTTATTTCTGACGCATTGCTTTGGCTATCATCTCCTTATCACATTGTGTCGTAATATTAATATCACTGTGGATGGCTCGAGTGATTGTCCACCCCTGAGCCATACTTATTGAGTCGACTTTTGACTCTTGGATCTCGAATTGTGTTTTTATATTTTTATCCAGTAATAACATGATTGGTAGACTTAAAATGGTCCGCGGCGGAATTTTAGAAGGTAGTCTAGACGATCACCTAGCACGTGTGAATGGCCCTGTTGACTAATTTACTTTATGAGTCCTCAATATAGCGGCTAATCAATTACAAACTTATAGTTGATTATTCGTTTTGTAGTTGAGTGTACTTAACTAATGAATAACGAGAATAGCAATAAAAAATCTCGTTAATACATTTTTGCTGTTTTGGCATTTTCGTTTCTCTTTGCTATTTGAATTACCCACATGCGTCAACACTAGTTTTAGGCAGGTAATTTGCGTCATTTTGAAATGTAACCATTTGCATCGATATTATTGTGTTTTTTGGTTGCGAATGCCGTAATATTTTCCCACAATAAAAGATTTTGTTCACTTTCCACAAGATATCGCCTGATACGCTAAATTTAATTCCGTAATTTTTTCCTTCCCAGTAACTGGTAAATTGTGAAGCTATTATTAATAAATTTTCCATTTGTAAATGGAGTATAAAAGTAATACACTATTGCTATTCTGTTAATATCAATTCCATTAGTTGATAAATTAGCGGAAGGAAACGTCTCATTTTCAGGCATCTTGAAATTTTTCTTGTATATAATGCCATTGTTAAAATATTAAAGCATTGTTAAAGCATTAATCACCATAAGTTCATAATAAGGGGGCCATCTCAAACAAACCTAACTTCAATATATACCAATCTATTCTTTAACTCAACTTTTTTTGGTGCTTCATTTAGGGTGCTTCATTGTGTGGGAGTAATGAGAGAAAGAACTGGATTTTAATGAGGTAACTTTCCATGCAGGCAACACTCTATGGTTTTACGTTTACTTAATCTGTGGAACAAATAATATCAGATGCCTTTGCTAAGTCCTCGGAATCATTAACGAAACTATTTTTTGTGCACTGTCAAGTTTAAATATTTTAGACTTTGACTATGGAGAAAGGGACCAGGAGATGTCCTGGGATCAAAAGAACCCGCTGCTGAAATTTAAAGGTGGACTACTGTTCTTTTTGCTATTCATTAGTGGAATCCGTGACAGCCACTCAATCATGCCCCAGGAAGATACCCAAAACGGAGCGCGTAGCAAATTAAGTTTCCCTCGGCGGGAGAGGGAGGAAGTATCGAAAGCCGCTCTGTCCGCGGAGAACTATTTTTTATGTCGCCATCGCATCAAATGACGGATTCCACCCCCGGCAGCACAATGGGAGCCATCTCCTCTGTTAGTGGTGGTGGTGTTGGCTTCAACGGGGTGCTTTTTATCCGTGTTCATTTCTTCTCAACTCCCGGAAATAGAAGGGAGGGAGAGGAAAGGAGGGGAGGAGAGAGAGAAGTATGACAAGGGATGTCGTGTCGACGGAGGTTGAAGCGTCGTCTGGTGGCGGCTAAATGAGTTGTCACCGCAACCAATTCGGTCTCCTCTCCCTGCTCCCCGCCCCCTCCCTCCCCGCCCCTCGAACCACCCCCGTCTACTTCACCTCTCATCCCTTTGGGCCATTCCTCCCGCTGTCCATCATTGGCAGCATCGAGCTGTGCGCATGTACCCAGTAATTGTAAATGGCCCAAGGAACACTCCCAGCCTCGCCTTTTACATTCATCATATCCGGTACCATAGGACGATCAATAATGGTTAAAATAAAGGGTTATTTTTGCATTGAAGTCCACAAACTTTCATTTTTTATTCTTTGTCACAAAAGAGTTAACTTTACCATGAAAAATTCAATTAGATGTCGCAGCCAGTAATATATCCACGGTAATGTATGGCAAATTCCTGGGAGAGTTTATGAAAAACTAGATGTTCATTTAAGACTAGGTTTATCACTGGCGTTATTACGCGGCTTACTATTTAATATCAAGCATCTTACTATTTAAAAATGTGAATATTGCGTAAAATGCACCCAAATATTTTCTTGTTTGTAACGTATTTTGGTTTAGTAATTTGTAACCTTTACTGTTATTGGATAAGGAGCTATCGGGAAGTGAGAAACCAGCTACTGGACTGACCAGCATTCCACGGAAATGTATTTAAATTGAAAGTACGCTTAAGGTAAGATATGCATTGATAAAAATAAAACGATGATTATTCTGTAATTAATGAAATTTTTAAAAACGTATATTAATGCGGTCCGTGCTCCGTTGATCGATATAGCATCTTGATCTTCTTTGCTTGGTGATTTGAGTAACGGCGAGTGAGGTTGTAAACAGGATGACCATTTCTCATCTCTACAAATCACCGGTATAAAATACTTTTTGAATCATTGGATGGATCCCTTTAAAACTTTAAGGTTGAAATTATCAATTTCAAACGTAAGGTTGGACTATAAAAGTGGTTCCTGGATTTTTTCGGTAAGAAGCTTTCCTCACGAATTGTATTATTCTGTTATCGCCGATTTTTACCTGCTTCAAGAGTAAAACGACTTCATTTGCATAAGATACCAGTAATGTCTGCATATTCACTGTGGGTGATAGCGCATGGATTAGTGCACGAAGTGAAATTTATAGCCAGTCGAGGAGTCACTATTTCTTAATTTTGATAAACACGAAGGTAATGTTTGCGATATGTAACTTACTATAAGAATTACAAGGATGTATCTTCTGCATCTCTCGTTGTACCAAAATGTCCTCAAACATAGCCCTTATTCGTCAATAATTCTATGACCCCAAGTGGAAAAGGAACTTAATACTAAGAATAGTGAGGTGTTATCTGTCAAAGATCAGGTATTCTTTGTTGTGAGCAAACTCATATAGGTGATCATTCCATTGAGGCATTTCATTCCGTCACCTTATGTAGCTGGCCTCTTGCAGCTGTGGGATCTATTCTAACCGTTTTTCCACACCTGTAAAAAGATATAATTAGTTCTGCGGTAATGTTTTCCTTTGCGATTGGAAATTCCAAATGGCTTTGTATAATGAGCAAATTCGGCTTAAGTTATATATTCCCTTTTTGAATTGGCACGCATATTTTCCTTTTAAGTATCATCTCAATTATCATTCAGTCACTATAATATCTGTATTGAGGAGCGTTACGACATGAGAATTCGTACCTTTGACCTGCATGAATACCAAACAGCGACCAAATTTACTGGCGATAAATGACACAATTTTACCGGATTATTATTTTTATTTCCTATTTTTTCACTTTTAACAATTCTTGTCGAGTCAAAAACCTTAATTTTATGGTTGAGAATGTCTTGCTTTCAAATGATCGAGGACATAAATATGCTTTGACACGTTCTTGATCCAACACTCGATGTCTCTTTCGCCTTTAGTTGAACATGAGTCCTTGTCATGAACGCAATTGACCACAAAGGGTGCGACTCATCATAAATTGCTGTCTCTCTCATCTACATCAGAAGAATAGCATTCACGAGCTTAAATAGCTACGACCATTCCTTCACTCATTGAGTCCACTTGGTAATCAAGAATAGCCGGCGTATAGTGAAAACTTCAACCCACCAGACTCTCAACTTCCGCTTGTCGATAAATCTCGCATGCTTTCGCACGGGCTCCATTCCATAGCAATACTTCTTCAATGCGATGCGCTTCCATCCTCGCATTTTTCACGCTGCAGTGTGCGTGGCTGAAAGGAGATGCATTCGGAAGCATCCTCGCGGCCCGAGTCCTGGCATCTCAAGCACGCAGAAAACTGCCGTCGCTTTCCATTCTGCGTCGCCAGAGTGCTCGCATTTAGGTATTTGAAGCGATTTTCGTTTCCGTTAGGATTCCCGTTAAACTTCGCCACGTGTTTTCATTCTTTATGACTGTAGATGAAATTGAAAACATGCATCATACTGATTTGGCTTATTGGTGATTCCATGCTATACCAACGCATAGTATTACGGCACAGGGTATATATTTCGTAAATATTTGAGTAGTTAAATAGAGATTTCCTCTAAACGCAAAATCAAACCTTTTTAGTTTTTAACAAATATCAAGTTTGCACACTGACTCTAGAATTCATGAATCTCATATTTAAAAATTATTTCGCCAAAGTTTTGAATACCGGTCCAAAAACTCTAGACATAACATGTTTTAATTAAGGGAAATAATTAGAAATATAATTCCTTATTCATTTCCATTACTGCAAGTATGGTGAGGTTCTACGCATTAACAAACGTACTCAAATAAATGGTGATCCGAGAATTTTTTCGACTTACTTTAAGACATTTCCAGTATGTACTCAATGACTTTCGATTACTGCTCCATTCACCTTCCAACTGTCGTACAAAGTGGATGCTAGTGGAAGGTACTCATGCATGAGCGGAACATTCGTTCGTTTTCTAGCAAAGTCGGAAGATAGAGTGCGAAAAGGGGAATGAGAGGGGGGTGAAAATCGCAACACCACCCCCACTCCCTCCCTTTTCTGCAAATCGGTTCACACGGGGGGGGGGAGTTTTTGTCGTGGGCGGGGGGGGGAGGGTGGGTTGTCGGGCGTCTGGGTGAGGAATAGTCGCTCCCAACATCGTTGCTCGGAACGATACTGGATGACACGGCGCGACTGCAGTGCTTCGATAAAACTACCGACGGATTTGGTAATTAAATTCCACGACCGATGATATATGTGTTTCTGTTTGTTCGCTCCACGTGCGTGCTTCCATTCTGGCTGGTGCGTGCGTGCGAGGGCGGTCCTCCCTCTTGTGCGTAGTTGTTCATCTATTCCGGCCGGTTCATTCGGCTGCTCGTGGAGGCGCGGCATACCATAGTGCGGCATTTCAGGGTGCTGGGAGTATGAGCTGCTCTATTTTTGACGTGGGGGTGGGGGACGAGTGTATTGGGGCGGGGAAAGTGGGTTGGGTTACAATAAGCAGACGAACAGTATTTCACGCCAATCGACGGAGAAATTCGCCTCATGCCGGAGCGTTGCGGGGGAAGGAACCGGTGGGCGGTCGTCGGAGTCCCTCTGTGCTCCCCGTGTCCTTTACTCACATACGCAAACTATTAAATCACCGTAATATATCGCATCTCTGGATTAGTGGCGGAATGAGAGAAAGAGCGACCGTGAAATCCTATCACTGCGACATTTTTGTATAACTATTTATCTATTTATTTACATTTACATTGTAAGTAGACATTAGTTCTAGTGGTATACCGACTCTTAAATTTAGATATTGTTTAAATAAAAAAATAATAGCAACTATTTAAGGCACTCCCCGTTTTACTTTCAGATCAAACGTTTTTATTCAAATTACTTAATGGTTTTAAAGTTCTTCTGGTAATGTATGCCATTCTGACACGCCGCAGTTCATGAAGAAGTTCTTCACATGATTTGCTTTCTATCTTATAAATTTAAACTTTAGCAATTGATTATTTATTCCACAAAATCTAGTGAATCCATCCTCTTCCTTTCATATAAATTCTGCACTTCTTCGTTTAAGATATTAAATATTTCACAGTACGTACCTTATTATTATGGTTACATCATTGACGTATTCCAAAAAAAATTCATGCATGATATCGCTTAAGGTTTGACGTAAAATAGGAAATAGTAATAATTTGAATACACAACCACAAGGCGACAAATTCACTGAGCAAGGCGTTAAAAATACCTATGTCAACTAAATTTTTTTCTATTCATAAGTATTATCCTTCGATTATCTTCTTGATAATTTTTGCAAATAATTTTATCAGCTTGATCAAACCTTTCCCATGGTAATATTTATATTACTTAAGTCAGAGGACTAAAAAGTGGATAATTCACATTTGGTTATTGCTTTTCTAGAAACCATATTAACGTTTTAGTCACAGCATGTAGCGTTCTAAATATATCAAGAATATAGTGTAGCCCTTGTCACTATTCCAATGTCTCAGAGGTGACTTTTTGGACTTTAGTAACATTTAAATGAAAAGATTTATTTAGATTTATTTAGAAAAGATTTATTATTATTAAAAACTTAGTTATTCCACATAATATTTATTAAGATGACCCGGGTTTTGATGAGGCGTGTCACCATCAGATACTGAAGATGAAGACTATATAGGCACAGGCATACTCGGGGGAGGAAGTGGTGGATGAAGGAAGATGAGGGGGGGGGAAGATGGGGGGAGGGAAACTTAAGGAGCAGTGCGTCGGAGTCTTGGGAGCGAGACGAGGAATAACCCAATGGAGGGGGAAGGTACGGTCTGGGACTGTAAGGATTTGCTCGGTAGGGGAGGCTAGGGAAACCCAGTGCGCTCGTGACTTCAGATCCATCGATAGAGATTGATAGAAAAAACCTATCTACGAATGTATTTTTTGAATGATTAAAAGACCGAATGAATATTTTTATCAATTACAATTTTGTACAGTGTGTTAAAATATTTATTATGTAGACAGTCAGCAAATTCTTTTTGTAATGATAAATCTGCAAACATGCCTAAGCTTCCGTTGGATTGTATGGTATAACTTGAAAAGAAAGTCAAAATCGTCCTCAATCATCTATTATCAGAGAAGGGAGCAAGACCTACTCTGTTACTAGTCATGAATGTGGTATTGCTTTACAGAAAGGTGCGTTTAACACTTCATTGTATCGGCAGCCGAACTTGTTGTACTGCTAATGTAGTTTGACTTGACTCCGCATACTAATACCGGTTCATAGCAGCTAAGCAGTTGTCATTACTTTCTCCACGATCTGTTAAACACTTGTTCTTGCAATTGGATTTTATCATCGATAATATAATTTTGGGTGAGGATTGTCTTCAACCCATATCACTGGAGCAGATTTGAGAATTTTTACGTGAAAACATTTTATCACATTGGTGTTGGCTGATAATTTTTTCATTCATTTCCTTTCAGTAAGTATTTTTTCTGACTCTTAGAAAATTTTTGAAAATAAAATTTAACATTTTGAGTCTCTGAGGTACTAGATAGGCAACGAGAAAATAGGAATTGTACTCTAAAATGCGCTTGGATGATATTCATCCGCACATGTGTGCATAAATAAAGCTCTTCCCAGGCGGTGAAATTTCACGAACAATTCCAATTAGCCAGGTATTAGCTGCTTATTTCGCATTGTTCATTCAAATTGCTCAATCTGCAATACCTCTCATTGTACCAGGACAAATTCGCGTATCGCACGTATCTCCATCATAAACCACCAAATGCATATTCTGTGAATGCACTAAATACCCGGCAATCAAGTTCCAGTCAAATGGCCCGTGGACGGAGACATTGGGTAGAGCTTTTCGGATTGTAATGACTGTATTCTTTGGTCTACACGCGAGAACTTTCTTGCTCAATCCAAGAAATAAAAGAGCAGGGCATGGGCAGTTTTAGGAGCAGAATATGTGCACGCGAGATCTCCCCCCCCCTCTAGGCGAAAAGATGTTGTTCCAAAAAGATGGGCTGTCCTGTTTGAGAGAGTCGTTTAAAGGGCAAATTAAAAAAAAAAGATCCCAGAGCATAAATTATTATTGTCATATACTCTCGCAAGAAAAATGTTTTCTCCAGCATTTTTCCGACGCATTCATCTGTTTGTCTCGATTCTGAATATTTACTGAGACTGTTATCATTCATCTGTTGCTTCTGAGAGCGATCGCCATTATTTTGGGATTTTGTCTCTTATGCTGCGAAATATTCTCGAGTTGTGCCGAGTTTTTTTCGAGCCACTGTTTATTTTCACTCGCATTGCACGCATGACACCCCACCCCACTCCCTTTCTGCTGTCACGGGGGCCGCTCAACTGGCCTCGGGCCCAACCCCCTTCGAGTTACCCCCTCTCCGCCCCCCCCCACCCAACGCCCGAACCATCCCAACCGTCTCACTTCCCGGACGGTGCAGTACTCCACAGTGGAGTAATGGAAGGGGAGAATGTGATCGACGCGAGAGAGGATAAATGCACGTGAGAAAAATATGTACACATCCGCTCACATTCACTCACACTCAAACACTCACGTGTTTCAATACACGCGCGCCATCATGCAGAAGAATAGAGATATTTACGACTGTGTAGCGAAAAATTACGAGAAGAGAGTTTAATTTACATTCGTCAAACAAAGAGAGGGAGAGAGAAGGGGGGGCGCGCATAGGGGAGGGAATGAATAATATGAAAATAACGTAAACAGCACAGAAAACAAAGATATTCATGGCTGTGCGGAGAGTAAATGTTGGGCTTTTTTTCCCCTCGCTGCGAGAAGATATCTGGGAATATAACAGTCGCCGGGAAATATGATTCATTTATTTCGAGAGAAAGGGAGAGATGTGAGCGAGTCGGGCGGGAGTGTAATATATTCGGACTAACGGGGCACGACGAATGCGACGCCGCGATGAAAACGGAGACCCATGCGACGCGAGATCCGACCGATGTGTTATACAACTGAGCACGGAAAGCCATGCGAGATGGCGACTTTGTCCTCCTTTCCAGTTGGCAGTGCGGGAATCGATCCCTATATAATCGAGCTTCTCTTGTTTATAGTGGAAATCCGAGTAAAATAGTATATTTTTTAATATAAATTACTTAAAAGGCTAAGTGTACATGAAAAATACGATACGGTCCAACATTATATCGTATCGTAGAAAAATGGTGAATTGGCTTGGAAATAAATGAAAAGCGAACAATTTTTTAACGCCTTTATAACCAAAATTAGGGTCGCCGTCATGGTTTCTTTGCTCGCGTTATTTCCTCCGCCGATTGGCATCACACGTATTTACAGATTAGCTGCATTTCGGTCAATTCCTTTATCGGCTGTTATCCATTGGTAGGGTTCAAAAATCGTGCACAGATGCATTGCTGCTTTCTCACTCCGCTACCCATTGGCTAAAGTAGGAACTTGGAAATTTGGGGTAATAATGAATTTCCGAACGACCCCCGTGATAAAAGTTAATAATCACGAGAGAGGTTACATCCGTAAACTTCATAACTTGCATTTACAAAAACTAGAAATTGGTATTACTCTCTTTTCAAAGTTTATAAAAGCTAGTTTTGGAAATGCAGGTCAATTATCCACAACTGCAGGTCGTGCGTGCGCATGGACTGCATTATATTTCCCTGAATATTAATTTGTTTACCATAAAATTGAGTTATTATGCTCTAAGGTAATAAATCATTCATTTCAACGATCCCATTGCCCTTTTAGAATCTGCGGTGAATCCTAAGTCTCCATACTAGTTTTGGACGTAGTTTTCCAAGATTTCCGCTAGGTGCATGGCTCTTCTTAAGCGGCTACGGGTGTATCCATGGTTAAGTAAAATACATGAATACCTTGCTCCAATGATGTTTGTTCCCCAAACCCTCTTTCCAACATTGAGTATTTTGTTCCTGGCATTCCTCGTTGGTGTTCTCTTTGTTATTATTGCGTTTAGCAGATATTTCTACAGCCGAAATAGCCGTGTTGATTTTTGTTGTTGAGATTACCTTGTTGATTTTGTGTCGTTAACCATTGTTTAAATAAACAGTGAAAAAATGATTTTTCCACTGTGACTCTTGCAAAATTGTGTGATCACTTGTGGGTGACTTCGATTAAGCTATTTCACGGCCACTTCGGCAGTCCTATGAAAAAAAATTGTTTCCCCCTGAATATTGAAATTTTTTGCCATTACCTTTAAGCTGTTGTCATTCTTTCCTCGCGATTTCATTACTTTCCTTAATTTAGAGAGCGATTGGCACTGTAAACCGGTTGCGCTACGAATTCCTGGGAAGGCTCTTGTGCAGTTCGACTAGATAAATCGCGAACATCTCATGTCATCGTGAGGTACAAAATCAGAAGCTCATTCCGATTATTGGAGGCCTTTGTCCAAACTGTCATCTGCCACTGACACCCAAATGACTTTCACGCCGCCTGCTTATGTCGGACGGTCACTTCAAACTCCTCTCTCACGCGCTCTCCGTCTGTCTCCGGCACTCGGGAATGGAAGCAAAGGGTAGGGTGGGGGAGGGTGGGGAGGCGGGGTGGTTGGGGAATGGATAGGATGTGCGGTCGGGGTTGGAACAAGACTGGGAGCGGGGAGGGGGAGGAGGGGGAGATGTGGAGGGTCGGTGGAGAATGCTGGGATAGGGATTGTCGATTGCACTATCTCTAGGATTGTATTGTCACCGAGGTGATCGTGTGAGAGGAAGGCGAAGGGTGGGTTACGAGGAGCGTAACCCGCTGGATTGCTTCGGAGGATAGAGAGAGAGAATCGGAGAGGAGTTACAGGAGGAATCAGTCAATGGGGATCAGAATGACTAGTGGGGGTTCCGATCCGAACCCACACCTTCAAGGCAATTTAGATGTTGAGTGTTGATGTGATGCAGTCGATGATTACTGACGACCTATACTCAATATAAAGGGTAAGTTATTATTTAAAATAAGTCTCTTAATTTCTCTCCCATGAGTATGTTTTACCGGATATTTTCTTCAGTCTTTCTTCATCTCAGAAATTTTTCTTTTGGTTTATGATGAGCAATTAAGGAAAGTAATCACCAGTAGGCCTACAATAGAGCAACCTAGGGCTCTTTAAAGCTTAACAAAAATTATAGGCCGTAGGATGAACAGACTCACTTGGCAAATGAATAGACCTCCTAACTGGACCAAACTGGGTTGCAAATGGTGCGCAAACTCGCAGTCTTCTTCATCCTCTTGCGTGTTACTGATGTCTCGATGTCGACGGGGCACTGTCGCATACACAGTTTTTGTGGATTAACAAATGGCGAAGAAATATGGGCGGAAATGCGGTGCTGCGATGCTTTTCCCCGAGGCAGGCAAATCCCATCACCGGAAATGCCTCCCTATTGACGTATCTCTCCAAAGGAATTGTTGCCAATCGCGGGAATTGGTGGCTTTAGAGGTTTTTCATGAGATATTCAAGTCGTGGGTGGATTTTGGAATCGGAGCGGAAGAGCTTTTTTGATGGAGAGTTAGTTGCTTTGTTCAGCCGGCGACAGGTTCCCGTCTCCTTTCTGGAATCGTCCTCCAGCGGTAGAGTCGGCTGATGAATTTATGGAGACAGGACGCAACCGCGGGAGGCGTGGTGATGCTCTCGCAACCGACTCCTAGTCTACCTTCTGCACATACTTCAAACCACGGCGCCCATTCATCCGCCTTCCATCCAATCTACCGTCTGTCAATTGATTCCATTGGGAAATTGGGATTGGCCACTCTTTGGAGTTCAGTGCGTCGTTTTTCTTGCAAAATGGGTGAAAATCAATGAGGTCCTTCTGCTTGAAGAGATATTTATTAATTTTCAGTGTCCTTGCCTGCATACTACCTCGCGAGTTACTGCGATGGTCACACAATTTACTTTGTAGGTAGCTCTTGCGTTACTCCTCCTTCTCCTAGTAGTACCTACTAAAGGGTTATTAGGATAAACGCAAGCTACCCCCTAGAGGGCGCTGATACACCCGGGGTGGGCCATGGAGATTGAATAGAAACGGAAATAGAGCGAAAATGAGTTTTATACTAATAATGTTTCGTCTCTTACCCAGTTTTTCTTGTAGTCACTAATTGGGAAAAAGGAATTTTTGTTACCGTCAGCTAGGTAGTGTTTCATTCTTATTTTATCACAAACGTTCAAGAAATATGTAGCGTGTGGATAAGATAAAATTATAGGTGTCAACTTCAAACTCATGTGATTTAATTTCTCAATAAATCTAAGGATATATTTTAGTCTTAGAATCTCAATTCATTCCCAACGTTGTCTTTCCATCGGCTTAATTGCTCACTGTTTCCTGAAGCAATTTTTCCACCAAACTTATAGCTTACCTTGATATTTTGTGTACTCCTTTAATCGAATCTTTTTGTATTGGGATTCAAATGCCTATGGATATTTCAAGGTATGGCCTAACTAGAGTAAAATACCACTTAATATAGCTCGTTAAGGCCTTTTACATCCAGGTTTGTATAAATATATTTATGCACGTAATATACAGGAAAGTGATATACCCTTGCCCAGATGGGACTCGTCTCCGCTCCCTCTAAGGCATGAGACTAGGACTTATCCTTGCGTCCACCTAGGCCAAAAATGTCTCTTATCGCGATCATGCTGTCATATTTTTGCGTGTTAAACGCAAGTACCTGGACTTTATTGGTAAATATGACATCTCCAGCAAAAGGCGGCTAGTAAATATACGAATTGATACAGCCAGTCTCCCCTTATATCTCACGGTTCTCTCTCAAAGGGATGTATATGACCGCGCTTCCACGGATTTCGGTCATAGTCTAACTTTTTTAAGTACTTTAAGAAGGAATTAGCACTTCATGCGGTTTTTAGATGATTTTAAAACTTCTAACTACAAAACGCAAATCATGTTTGAAAAAATTATCCCACACACTAGCTTAGCATCCACTTACTTGAAATGAGTCATTGATTCCTATCTACATGAAGGTGAGCTGACTTTTGGAGAGAGAATATCTTCCACATCTTGATATCCTTGGCACCACCTCGTCAATAATGGAAAGTGCTATCAAATACTCAATAAACTCGCCGATAAATTTACGCGAAGACGCTTAACGGGAAGGAAGCGACTGCCTTCCTTCGCCGTAAACGCCTACTCTTGAGAAGTAAATTTCGGCAGATAATTTTTTCTCTTTTCCAAAGCCACTGAATACAGCTAATACGGTCTTTCATACTAGGGGCATTTATCATTTTAAAATGGACAACTGCATAATACCCTGAGTAGTCACGTACAGACGGTACTCGAACCCACGACTCTAGGGATAGCAGACGAGGAGTTCATCCCACCGCCACCGGGAGAGAAGGAAAAAGCGAATTAAGATAGCTTTAATTATTTATTTTGCGGCCTCGTCGTCAATGAAATTTCCATAGATGTACAATACGTAAAAAAAATACTTTTTTATGAAGACAATGGTTCAAATTACGGCATTTGGTCGAACAAAATTCAGAAAAACAAATCCGCTTGAGCGCTACTTTGAATAAGTATTCACTTGGCTTTTTCTTTTTGATTACAATATGTATTCAATGGATCGTAAAGGGGTTCTTCGATTATTGAAGCAGCTGTAGATGATATACTAACTTCCTAATTTGATTTTACAGAATACTTGGAACTTTTCTTTGTTTGAACCAAATGCCAGGGTATCGTATACTGCTTGCACAAGAAAAAGACAATGAGTGATCATTTAATTTGTCCGCATTGGCGAGAGTAAACAACCTTAGGGGGTGTGCGATTCATAGCTTCTTTACTCTCCGCAAGTGCGGTGAATAATTTACCTTTGGCTCGATGGGTTCCTCGAGCGGGAAGAGCGGGATTGAGCCTATCCTCGCAGTCAGTGAGGCCAGAGAAAGACTTTGAGAAGGAGCGGAAAGAGAGAGAGGATCTGATTGAACGGGGCCGAAACTTCTCCTCTTCACTCGTTTGACGAAAGGAAGTTGGGGGCGATTGGGGGATTCAATTAAGGTGACTCGACCGAAAGAGAAGAGAGAGAGGGCGGAGTCGGGGGCGATGGAATCGCTTTCCCTCTTGCTCGCCGTGTTTTACCGAGAACCGACCTCGATTAGGCCTTTATATACAAGCTACCTGTTAACTCACATCTAAATTGGAGCGTTTGCCCTCGATCTCACTCGGAAATCCAATCAAGGCGAACAATTATTTTCATTTAATCCGGACGTGCCCCTCTTGTTCTCCCGCCACGTTAGCCACCCTATCCCTCCCCATTCGAATTTTCTAAATAAAACTAATCCCTTCAACATTGGCAATCAAAACGGTCCTCCCATCCGGCTTTCCTTGCACTGATGCCGTCCCTGACTCTTTAAATGAGTCTACAAAAGATACAAACTTAAATGGATTTCTGAACGTTGATGTAATGCCTCTTTGCCATCCATCCCTGGGCAGAGTAGTGACAGTACAAGAATCTCTCAGAGTGACCGACATTACTTCCTGAGAGATCATAATTACTCATTTCATGTACAGATCAGCAAGCTAGCATTTATAATTCCGTAAAATTCAATTCATTTATAAAAAGAAGTATGTGTATACGTCTTACTCTTTTTGCTGTAAGTTGAGAAAGAAATTTATAAACAGAAAATTTTATTAATCCCTCGACTTGTGGCACTCTCAGCGTTTTATTTACAAACATTGTCTGATTTAAAAGAGGAAATTTTTTATGCATGCTCTTATCACTATGGTTGCACGTTCTATCACATATATTGATGGGGAGGAATTTCTAAGAACAATGAAAGTAAAATAGAGTAGTTACGTTATATTGTGCTCTAGGTGTCCCCATTACAGTAAAACTGAAAATTCACATTTAGATCTGCTTTTAATGGAAACAAAAATAAATAATCTATCTTGCAAAGAAATCACAGCAAAAATAAACATGACTTTATCAGCAAACGATAAATATAAAAAATAGAAAGAATGATATGAATCAAAGAAAGGTAATAATAAATCAATTATTACTATGTAAATTCAAAAGATACTTTGTAAAAATACATGCATACCAATCACGCCGTTCCCTTTCATAGTAGGCACAATCACAAAGTTTCACTATTAAATACATATTTGTACACCTAACTTTGCTTCAATAATTGTCTCCATACTGACCTATCCTTGCAAACATCTTTCACCTCATTTATCCCCATACACTGCTTCATACACGCCCTCCTGTTTTTAAGACTCCTAATATTCCTCCTCCTAAGAATTTCCTCGACCACATTCAACCACAACTTTCTCGGCCTACCTCTACCTCTCGCACCATTCATTCTACTCTCATATATCTGTTTTGTTATTCAAAACTCATCTATTCTCTCAATATTGCCAAACGAACGAAGCTCACTCCTTTTATATATGCCCATTTTTTTGGAGATATATATGCTCATTATAATATTTTAATTGGTTCTCCTTAAAATTAGGCAGATAGGAAGACATTTTTCCGATATCGGTATAGAATTCCGCAGTTTTGAGCCAAAGAGATAAAGTAAAGATTTATGATGAGCAACAAAGCAATAAGATTGGGAAGTAAAGATCCAAAACATTGGAATGATCAGATATCCAAATGTCTGTTGGTTTGATTAAAGGCCCTGGTTTATAGTCATGCAATATATTTTCAATTGCTGAGCAATCACGAGGATGTGGCTTCAATAGCGGCTGCACAGCAGGAAAATTTGCTTTGCTAAGCCATGCGCTATACGGTGACAGTAAAAGAAATATTTGCAGATATTGATCCAAATTAGAGAGATATTTTCCACTCATTCGACCTCCCGTACGAAGAATAAAAATCTAAAATATATGTAATTTCCATTGCTACCCATACGATTAGTTCCAACGCATGATCAGATAAGCTTAAGGGAAAGATGCCCTAAGTTTCTTTTTAATAAAATTCTTTGAAGTTGAAAAAATATAGTTGAATATGCACTTTAAAACACCTTAAGCTCTTCCTCTTCACCATTTATCAAAAATGATAAGATAATTATTTTGGATCTGACAAGTGGATACATGATTATAGAGTCATGCCACAGTGGAATAAGTGAAGTGGAACCCACTAGTTTTATGACTTACCTGAAATCACTCGAGGAGTGATCTGTGTTTGCATCCAAAGTTTTCTTGTCCGTAGTGATTTGTGCCCGAAGTTTTGTTCACTGCATCCTTGAATGTGGTTCTCATTTTGAATTGGAATTTTCGAGTCGCTGTTTATTTCTAGGCATTACAATTTTTAACTGTAATTCACTTCAGCTTGACAAAATTTTCTCTTTCTCTTTTCTGATTTCAAGACGTTTTTATTCAAGATTATATTATTGATTTTAACTCCGCAAATTCAGTCCACTTAATGACCTCTAAGTGACCCAGTATATTCACTGTTAGGTGGACAATAGATTGCCTTTGTTTTTTTTTAATTCGAGTAACACGTTTTAGTCTTCAAGCTGTGCGACCCACTATAGCCGTGCAAAAGGGATAATCTTTATAGAATTAAAAGGAAGAAGATAGAGGAAGCTAGTTAAAGATGCGCTTTTTCTGTAAAATATAGGTGTTCTATTGGTTGTTATAGAATCCTCATATCAACAAAGTTTTTAACGATATTTAGCTCTCTCTGTGGACATCACAGAAGATAGGGTGAGCAGGGCAGTTGTATCTAAGCAACATATAGAGCCGGATACCGTGTGATTTGGACTCATACAGAGGCTAATTCCATTTTAATGCAAAGGAAGATTAGCGGCCATGTGGATCTATTTGACATCGCAGGATTAACTTAGCGGCAATCTTTCATTCTTCGATTAAAAAGTGAATTTAAAACTTTATTTGGCGTGAGAAATATATTAGCAAGCGGACACATCAATGGTTTAGGCTCACCTGTCATGCCATATGGAAGAACTTGAAAAGGAATTGGCATTGGGAGTGAAAGTGATCAAAGGAGGTATGCATACGTGAAGAGGTTCATGTTGATCTGGGAACTCAATTACGAGTAACCATTTTCGGATGTCTGTGTCATCGTCGCTGTTGATATTTTCCGAGAAGCATTCCGGTGTCGCCCAAACATACGAACGAAAAAAACGACATATTCATCGTAAGAGTTGACTGGGAGTGGAAAGTGAGTCTAAAGAAAGGAAGCTGTGAGGTCTGTTTTGGTTTCCTTTCTTGCGTTTCGCTATGTATTTTGTGGCTATCTGTGCGTCAGTGTTTCTAATTTTACGTCCTTCGGTTGCATAGATGTTACGCCAAGGTGAAATATTATCTGCGGTATGTGCATTAAAGTCGCTGATGATCTGAATTTTTCCGATTACCTTAGCCACGTGTCCAATGTTTCACACTCTTAAGTAATAGTCTCAGGCGTCACTTGGTGGAACACTTTCACATCTTAAATGAAAGCGACGTTATATTCCACATTTTTTTGAATTCCTTAATAATGGTACAGTCACTTCAAAAAGTATCGCGACACACTAGACTAGCGGCTCGTATATGTCGGCTGCCGATGCTCGAAGTACGTTGGCTATCCTGGGTCGTCTCTGGTAGCAATGAAAACTTGCAGGTACACTTTCCATTTTCCATCAGACAAAGCGCCTGGTTAAGCGGGACTGCATTATGGGAGTGCTCTTGTTCAGAGGCGAGGACAGAGTTCCTCCTTGACTCGGCCTTGAGGACGTATTCGGCGAAAGAAGTAAGAAAGGAAATATTTTGAAAAGGCAATATTGAATGGAGTAAACGATTGAGTGATTATACGAGTGAATTCGCACTGAGGTAAAACGAAAAAGAGACGAATGCATGGGAAAACGAGCTCCAACCTATGTATGAAGGAGAAAGGGGACCGCTATCGTCTAAGCTCAGCGAACCAGAGAGCCTTTCGGGCATCAAAGGCTGATATTTTAAGTTGACCGCCTAATGGACAATTATGAGATATATTGACTAAAGCCATTGGATAGTATTATTGTTTCAGTATATAGTATCTTAAAGTTGTGAAACCATTTTCGTGATTATTTATCAAAAATGCAATAAAATACCAATTTTAAGGTGGAGAATTGAAAAGGATAAAGTACCGTTTTTACTCCTTTAATTACCAGCAGCTCACCTGTTGAACACATATCGCTATTAAGTCACAAACAAGTAACAGCGTAATTGTTAAAAAAAGAAACGCGACAATGCATATGTCAAACAACCACAAGTAAAATGGCGATTAAAATTATCAGTGATTTTAGTTATCGAGTTCCTCTTGGACGCCACAGGTTAATTTTTCCGTCTCCATTACTCTGGAAAAACTTTTCATCGCTGAACATGGTGAGGTCTCAAAAGGATTAATTATTGGTGGTATTTTTTGTGATAGAATCCAAACGGGCGGCCCTCTGGCCCTCGGTCAATTTTGGATTCCAGGCCGGACGATAGTGTCGCAGGCCTGCTTCGTGAAATATATTAAGCACTGTTTTCTTAACTACACTCGAGTCTTAAATCCCTTCTAAGAGTTGGTATGCAACCAACCGTGAAAGGAGAATTCATCATTGAGGAAAATACTGACTCATCCACGCTCTTTTCACTTTCCTCTTTGTAAGAGAACTGCCGAGTATGATTACGATGCCTCTGAGTTGGGAATACCCTTGCTCCCCGCTGTGAATTCATTTCAGTGTTAGCCTTCCAACGCAAACGAAGTCCATAGCACTGTCGGAGTTTAGTCCCACTTGACTTAGAATATATGTCGTAGTGTACCAGACGTTTCTCATAGTCACCCATGACGACCCAGGATAGCCAACGTACTTCGGGCTTCAACAACTGACCTATACGAACCGCAAGCGTAGTGCCGCGATACTTTTTGAAGTGACTGTACATGCATATGTACCATAACCATGGTCGGTGATGAATGAATTACATATGTGTGGAATATAACGCTGTTTTCATTTTAGAACCTTTGAGGTTTCACAATCTGGTGTTCCTTGGCCACTTCATTCCAATATCTGCATTGCACTTAATCTTCCATTTTTAGTGATTTAAACAAAGCTGATAATTTCTCTTTGAATCTTGTTTGCTTCGCTTAGTGAATCATTTCATGCTGGGTTCTGAACCTCTGCGTCCATCTCAAGAACAGACTTTTATGGTGTAAAGTAACATTTTCAACTCCTGCGCCTGAATGAGCAACTGAATTTTACTTGATTAATCCTAGCATCATTAATGAGGAGCCGAAAATGTTTTGGAAGCACTTTTCTGGTGACAGTTTTGAAGGAATGATACATCCTGAGTAGGTATAGCACTTCATCCGCTGCCTTTATATCTTCTCGCTCATCTTTATAGCAGCTGCTGCGCCTGCTAGGCATCCCATCACTGGAAAACTTGTTTCTGTGTGCTGCAGGATGTCTCTTCTTTGGGCGTGCTCTCAATTCCTCTCTGGCCGCTGAACCGGAGGGCACTCTATCCTCCGGCGATTCCTGGTAAGCCTCAAAATTAGTGGGTATACCACTTCCTCTATTCCGACGTCGTATGTCTCCATATTTATGCATGTACTTAACAGATTTAAAAGAACAATCTTGGTATCTTAGGATAACCGGTAAAGAGAGAGCTAAAGGTGGTTTGAGCCGTAATGTTGGGTCATTCAGGGCATATTTATATAACTTTTCTTCCGATATCGAAAATTAGTCGAAAAAACTTCTCGGATCGAATTTCACTCATGTGTTTCTGTTGATGCGTTGGAATTCAACGTATACAGCAATGGAAGTCATACATATATTATATCACAAGTTTTTTCTTTCGATTAAAGAACGCTATGATTCGAATTTTTGGCTCCGAATTCGAATTACATTAAAAAATGGGTTTTTTCCGAATATTGGATTCGGTGTAGCGCCTTGATGTTTCTTAGCAACAACTATTGTGATGAGAACTGTATTATTTCGCATTCTTAAAAAAAATATCTTCATATGAAACCGAATTATTTCGAAATATAGGCCAGAGGACATAATACTATAGCATTGAATTGCTAGAATAAAAACCGGTATGAGGCATTTTTTCTTGCTCTTATGTATAGAATTTCTAATGAGGAGATGTATGCAAATCTCTATGCAAATTTGTACGTAAAAAAGTCACTCCAATCTCACAAACTGTAATACGTTTCTAGTAAAATAAACGATTGATTTATTATGTGCCAATCCTGAAGTTGCTTAAAATAAAAAAAAATAAAAAATCTTATTTTTCTTCTTGTTGCGCGTTTTTGGCTTCAATCCCGCTACGACTTTTTTTAGTTCTGGTCCCTCCATCTCATACGTGGGCTTACCCGAGATCTTCTGCCTATCGATATATATTTATAAATTTGCTTCGCTATTCTCTCTTCTTCCACTCTTTCTCCTTTGAGTATTTCTCCAAATATTTCTATTTTCTCGTGTCGCTTCTTTGATACTTTGTACGCCGATTTCTTGCCTTATAGATTTCTCTATCTGTTCGAGTACAACTAGTCGTTCTTAAGGTTTTTATTTCTAAAGATTGCAATCTTTGTTAGCATTTGCTTTTGTGAACGTCCAGTTCTCGCTATTACATATATTTCACAGAGAATTGTAATGTTTTAATAAAATTTCATCACGGTGTCTTCCCTCGCTTTTACCTTCAAAGAAAGTTGTAATGTGTTGACAAAAACAAATATGGTACAAACAGTAATATAATATACAACTGAAATAAAACTAAAGTTTTGAAAATGTTCTCGCGTTGGAAAGCTCCAGCTCGAGTTATTCCTTCTCCCATCCTTCGCCTTTTATAGTCTTCCACTCCCCAATAGATGGATCCCCGATATTCACTATTCTGCCCGTATCGTCGACGGGTGAGCGTCACCGATATGCTTTGCTTCTATTTTTTTGCAAGAGCACTGTCGGTCGGTGGGTCGAGGCTGAGGAGGACGGTGTGCGTGGCTCGCTGGGAACGGGATCCTCTTCCTCCTCCTTCTTTCTCCTCCCGTCCCCCATCCCCTCCGCGTTCCCAACTACTCGGCTTCGAATCAATTATGCGTTAACTTGGGAGGGAGGCCCCTTTCAGAGGAGTGGGAGGGGTGTATTATGAGGAGGTTGGGACGGGAGCATTGGAGGGGTTGCTCGTCTAGAATTTCCTCGACGCACAAACTCAAAACACTTAATGTTAAAAGCCTCCTCGTGCCATCCACGCCCCTCCGCGTGGAAACTTATCTGACGTCTCAAAATTTCTCGTCCGTGAAGGAAGCTGATAGAGTTTCAAGATCAAAAATAGGGTCATTCGGCGTTAAGTTTCATCCTTTATTAGATATTCTACTGTTACAACTCGCATACCATTAGTTATGGTGAAGTCATACCAATAATTTTTAAGCTAAACCAGGCACAATAATTTTGCATTTAATGTATATGTCGATTCTTGCAATTTTAATGAGTACCATAGTACCTTATCTTATTATCAGAGAGAATTTTCTGCTTAAAAAGTATTTAAAACATTTTAAAAGCGGCTTTGTTTTATTTATCTGTCAATTATTTAGTTAAGCTGTTAAAAGATAATGAAAACCGCTAGAGATATTGAATTATTAAGATGTCAAAATGCAAGTAAGAAAGGCATACACTTAAGGAGAATGTTATGGATGGGGTACTTCTTGAGGCCCAATGGGTTCTTGCGAAAAGTATTAGGGAAGAAGTTGGATGGAGTATTTCCACAAAGAAGAGTAGGAATTGATACCCAGCAAAATCAAAGTATTTATAGAAATAAATTACTCAGGAGGAAATGAATAAGTGTAAGGGGTCAATGAATGGATGCAGTTAACCTATCAGAATAGCCAACCATTAGTATAATAATTATGGTGCTCATCACTATCATTTCTTTATTAAGTGTAAACTCCACTTTCTCAGGCGAGATATCGTAGAACAGCATAATGAGTAATGAAGCTCAAACGATTTCGTACTGTCTACTAATTTTTTTTTTTTATTATTTCACCTCTTGCTACACGTGTTTCGACTGACTAGCAGTCATCATCAGGCAAGACTGATGCTAGTCAGTCGAAACACGTGTAGCAAGAGGTGAAATAATAAAAAAAAATTAAAAAAAAAATTAGTAGACAGTACGAAATCGTTTGAGCTTCATTACTCATTTATTAAGTGTGATAACTCCATATAAAAAATTTGCACTTCATTCTCAAGATTAGATATTCACTTTGATTTTTATCAGATCAGTTTCATTGGCGATTAAAAGTAGTGCTAGGGAACGAAATAACCATTCTTGCCGTAAAAAAGACTGAAGTATACGGGTTCTTTGTTCCAATGAGTTCTTTAGGAGTTGAAAATTTCACGCCTCGAGGAATGATTTTTCTTTCAAATTGGCATCAAATTGGCAAATATTGACTCAAAGTTAAAATTCGGTAGTCGGTTTACTGGTCAGACTAGGTTCGAATCCCAGGGTTGTGGAATGTTTTCGTTCCCATATCTCTCGTTCGGCCGAAGGGCATCGAAGGAACTGTTGCCTTTCCCTCTCAAGCAATCCTCTCACCTCTACCTCTGACCTTATCTCATTCCAACCTGGCTCTAACCCCCTTACTGCCCTCCTTTGAAATTCTGGTTCACCGGCGGCGGACGGAAGACAAGAGAGCGCCCTGTTCTCGTCATTATCAACACTTGCGGCCACCGGCTGGCGTCATACCCTGCAAAAGAAGGGGATGTCGCTTTCCCCATCCACTCCTTACCCTCATACTCCCTTCTCCCCTTAACAAATAAAAGAAATACAACCCATCGTGCAAACCCGTGGACTTCGTCATCATAGGGGTCGTGACACCTGTGGATCCTGACAATAGCAACGGGGAGGGTGCGATAATGGGGTGTTGGGGTGAGGGATTCGGCGGGGTGGAGGAGGGGTGGTCGCGTTTTGGGTGGGGGGATGAACGGCTTCCAGAGACGGACCGCGGGGCAAACTTTTGCTTTATTGGGGAAAAACTGGAAAAAACTCCTTTGACGTCACGCATTCCAGTTCTGTTTTCCTTTCTTATGCAAGTACGCAGAATTGATACCAAGGAAACTAGTATTTCTCTTCCATAGTCACGTGATAAGGCGCCCCACCGTCTTTCTATATTTTTCTATAAAAGGACTCTACTATCACGTCAGCTGGAGGGGAAAAAGGACGGAATCAGGAAAAAAGTTCTCTTTTATGGAGGGGGCGCTAATGCTGGGAACTAGGAAGAGATACAGAAATTATGATATGCGAGGGGTCTTTCTCAAAGAAAACGCCATTACTGGAAGCCTAGATATTCCGTGATTAATCCTTAATTTACGTTTCATAGGTATAACTCTAAAGGGTGCTACTAAACTGGATAACTGTTTCCTCACTACTTAATAACTCTTAAGCCTTTCACTTATATATTTTAGTGTATGTGTCATTAAAAGGATATGACTAAAACTACGCCATTTAATTCACTATTTCATATATTGATGCTATAGATGAGTTATCTTCCCAGCATTTTCTCGGGAACCCCTTGTACAAATGGGCTATTAGAATGATTGCCTACTCATTCTGATCATCAGTTGAACATTTTTGCTTTAATTAGTGGTTTCATCCAATAGGGAGCAATTTTTTGGTTCAAAAAATACTATTTCCGAAGTATTTATCATTGCTGCAGAATGAGTCTTTTATTAATATTGTGATGATAATTTTAACTATATCTACGTATAATTAACTGGAAGCAGCCTATATATGAAGAAAGGAGACATCTGCTTAGCATTATTAAAATAAAACTTTCCGCTGATAACAAAAAAATGCTAGTGGGACTTGGCAAAATAAAATCACTATGATTCAATAGACGATAGCGCTAATGCGGAGGGTAAACTAATTTTTGTCAATCCACCCCTCGTTTCTCGAGACAGACGAGCCCCTTGAAGAGGTCTGAAGATCGCTTCAGCCTCCATTTCCTCTCTTAACCTTGATTCAAAGTTTTCATAGATTACTGTTCTTGAAATTCAAATGAACTTTGGCATCAATTGTTCGGCATAAATTACCGTTAAGATTCTTCTTTTATTATAGCTATTGAAAACTGCGGAGATGGGTTCAGTTTTTGAAATATCAATACGGGCACTTGAGAAGGTTTTATTAGCTAAAACTGCACGTGGGTTTTTCATTTCCTAAGCACGAGAATGTCTAACCTTTGCAAAACTGCGGTACGGTACATGTAAGGTAATTACAACCCGCCCGCGCTAAATTTGATCAAAAATGCCGTAAAGTGTGTGGTAAATGGCAAGCTCTTTTTACAAAACCCTCAATCTCTCGGGGTGAAAGTTGGCCTTTAGCATCGTTTGGTGAAGGTCTTTATTCCGTCCTGCTTCGTCAGTGGTCGTTAGACACGATTATTCAGCGATTACCCAGGACTGGTTGTCGATCAAAGGGGAGCAGTTTATGCGGAGGCTTCGACAGACAAACAGTGCGCAGTCTTTCTCGAAATCTAATTGAAAGCAAACAGCGTCTCAATGATCTTACCGTTATAGTGTGCGTTTGTTTCAGTCCGTTCAGTGGTCGGTTTCACGGCCATGTCCTCCCCCATCCGACGCACGTTCCCAACCCACCTCTTCTACTAATACTCCCCGTTTCCCAAAGAGCCCGACGTCGATCTCGACCGCTCCCGTGTTGTCAGCTGTCTCATACCAACCTCCAATCCATTTCACCTCCCTCTCACACCTGTTCCAAAATTTGCTCCATGGATTTCATTCGGTTTGAAATGACAATCCTGAAATTACCCGATCTAACGTCGCTCACGATTGAGAAATGACTCACAAAGGTACATCATAAAATATTATGACATTAAAATTTGAAAGAATTACCAAAATATAGTGTTTAAGCGTAATTTGTGTACTTCTTTAAATGATTCTTTTGAATGATTCAAAAAATAAAGAAGAAATCAATTTGCTCTTAGAAATATTCCGCTGGTCGTCTATTTTACAGCCATTGTTTGTATCGTTTTGATCACAAAAGGCTCATATTTCTATTTAATTCGTTAAGACAACTTTAAATTTTTCTGTTTCCTGAAAGTAAGTATTATACACTCATTTTGAAATGCTTTTGTTTGAAAGAAAGGCGAAAACAGCGAGGAGGTTCGACTTAGTGGGCGTGTGCACAAATTAGCGCTACTACATGCCTTGCGGCGAGGTGCGAGCACGAAATTACGTACACTTAGTGTGTCGAGTTTGGGCTTAGAAGGCAAGTCTATTCATGACGGTAGCTCAGTGTAGGTCATGCTAACTCAATGAGCAATGGAAAACAAGTGCCAAAAACTGAAAATCTATTGAAAGTTTCAATATTTTTATTGGTGTAAGATTCGTTTCACTATTTGTATTTCATTTCATTGGAAAAGAGTGAAGCAAAGAGTAAAAGTGGTTTTTTTTAGATTTTGACCTCAGAATAACATTTTTGTAGATGTTATCCCCGGCAGGAGAAATTTTAAGGCAAGTTTGGGAAAGTTTTTGAGAGTTCACTATAGCTTGAATATCTTTCCTCCTTCATCAATTATTAGAAAACATTTGTCGGCTCACCAATTTTGTAATATGACGATAATAAATGAATTTATATTCAAGCCCTAGTTTTTGACCATCATAAAATTGGTGTATTTTGTTTGATGTAATTGGTTACTACAAAGTACACAGAACTAGTTTGAAATATTACCGAGATATATTACTATATATTCTAGACAGTTCTAGGTCGTGATGCAATTGATGAATAATATATCCCAGTGTATTTGGGTACTACTAAGTACGAACATAGAACTAAGCTCCAACAATTAAATAATTTAAAAAGTTACTGTTTTGATTTCCTTAGAACTTGCAGGATTGAGGCGTGTAGTTCAATTACTCTAAACAAAATGCGTCACTTGGTCACAAATTTAATTAGTAGAAGCTGGAGAAGAAAATTGACTCAGTGATGTTTGCTTAAAAAGAAAATTATTTTTCATGACTCGAGTAAACGTAGTCCCGGTTCCATCGTAGAAAGAGAAGAAAATACTTTATTGTTAAACAAAAAATTCCTAGAGCTTAATCCGCGGTGGTGAATTTTTATTTCTAAAACAAAAATACGGCTGCCATGCGCATTAATTTAGACTTCGTGAACTTTGTAATGTGAGTGTAATTTCAGTGTGACTGCTTCAAATAAAGGAAGGATTTTACAATTCCCTATACTGGCAAATACATGTAATTAATATAATGTAAATCCCAACATGCACCTACTTTTCCTCGTTGCAGTTTTTCGTTCCACAATCAATGGTCACCAACATGCCGTAGAAATCGGAAACTTTCACGGTTACTAACACCACGACAGAGGATTTTGAATATTTCTGGGTGTCTGCTAAGCGTTTATTCCATTTTTTGGATTATTCCGTCTAAATGGAGTTGATTCAATATCAGATTTGATGCCCTTCATATTTTTGTATATAGTGTTTGTATTTGACTGAGAATAGGAAGTAGACCTCATCACTAATGCTGAGGAAATATTTCTGAAATTTTTTAAAACCTTAATTTCAATCTATTTCGTAAGAGTTAAACTAGTTAGGGAAGTCACGCCCTTTGCGTGAACGGTAGGATTTCCACGGTAATGGGTTTTATTATAAAAAGTGGCTGTGAAGGAACTCCAGCATTCAATAGATAATGAGACAGCAATGGAAAATTATTCTTGATATAATTTAATTATTCAATTCGCTTTCCCATTTCAATTTGTTTCCTTGATTTAGAATGCTTTCAGAATGGTTTAGGTAATGGCAGCAACCACGACGATTGAAAACTTTTTCTTTCATAGCAACGTGAAAAATTAAGCAATGAGATTTTCAGAAATATTTTTTTTTGGAGTAATGTCAAGCAATTTTGAATTTTAAACGTAGAGTAAATGCAGCGTAACTCTCTTGAACCATCGTCCTTTGAATTGCTAATGGATTGGAAAAAAGTAAATTACTCGAATCTACTCCGATGGAAATGAGTTTTTCACGCCTTAATCCCTCTAAATCCTTCAAATTTAAAAAAAATGACGACTGAGGAGTGTTTATCTAAATCCACTACTTATACAAATGTCTCCGAGCAAAGGAAATGCGTCGCTTAGTCACAAAAACCACTCAAAACCTCAAGCGTTAGTCTTGAACGCCAACCGGATTCATTTTGGTGGAAATACTCTCATTCATCCTGCTTAGGGAGGGCAGTATATTACCTGACTAATTCTGCGGCCATCACCTTAGAGATTGAGTTAACCTTTATCAAGTTAGCAGAGCGTTCAACTATTTACAGTTGCGTGGCGCGGGAATTCCCGGAAATATATGGCATTCGATGTCCTCATGGGCTCCAGGTCCATGCTCGTTTTTGGAGTGGGACGTATTGAGTATAAATCTCAATGCATGCGCCGCTGAAAGCTCATCGTCTCTCCACCAATAGGGTGCCGCCTTCCCGTTCCAACAATTCCATTCCCTCATCCCACACCTCCCACTCACGAGCCCAACACTCCTCTTGGCTTACTTGCCTCGCCAGTGCTGAGACTTAATGCTGAATTTATCTTCATTTGGGTTATGAATAAGTTACATTCCTTTATGGTGGTGCTAGAAGAAAAGAATTCTTTGCGAACATTCTCTCTCTGCATTCTGAGTTATCGCTACTGGGTGTGCTAAGGTCCTAATAATTAATGATAAAGGTCCTCTAATATAACGAGAGATAGGTGATTTAATAATAAATTTGCCATAAATTCCTATTTGATTCTATTTCATTATACTGGATCACGAGTAATTTCAAGGCTAATACAGTATGTAGCGCCCCTTTCGAATGACCGGATATATTTCGCATCAAAAACTGTGTCATCATCTTCTAAAGGCTAAGCCTTGTCTCTGCAGCCATGCGTCCCTGTGTACTGCAGCTCTCTTCAAATCATCATATGTTTTTAATCCCAACGTACTTCGTACATCATCTAGGAACTTCTTTCTTGGCCTTCCTCTGGTTCTTTTGCCGAGCAACTTTCCCTCCATTATATTTTCTATGAAATTATTATGTCGAAGAACATGACCAATGAATTTAACCTTCCATTGCTCCATCTCTTTTATCAGTCTTCTTCCTTTTTTTATTTCCCTCAGCATCTCTCCATTGCTCTTTCTGTCAGTCCATCTTGTTTTTGTCATCCTCTTCCATATCCACATTTCCATAGCTTCCAACCGCGACTTTCCATTTTTCTCAGTGTCCAGCTTTCACAGCCATGTAACTGTGTGCTCCATACAAACGTTTTTGCTAAATATTTCCTTATTTCTACTTTAATGTGGCTATTTCCTAGAATATGTCTTTTAGACTGTGTACTTTGGCCAAAAGTATTTTATTGCAGTCGTGCAGAAATCATAACGGGAGACGATCCGATAGCGTGAGAGAGGGAGGCTATCTTGCAGAAGAGAGTTTCAGAACCCAAGGAAGGAAGAGTCGGGGGAGGGGAAGGAGCGGGTGGGGTGATTGCGAATGGGCGTCAGGGGTGAGGGAGGAGGAGGAGGGCGGGATAATGGCCGTCTATTGTGATGGGGCGCCATTTTCCATCCCTACTCTCTTCCACTTACCTCTTCCGCGCAAGGGGGACACGGACGGGAGGGTCCTCTGCCGGACACTCGGCAACCCACATACGACCCGGCGACGCACACTGATTAAGGGGACCAGCGCGTTCATCCACCACTCGCACAATAACCCACCCTCCCCGTCGTATCTCGGCCCAACGAAAGAGAAGCCTTTCAAGGTGGTTTGAGCTTGAGATTATTTCCTAGCCTTTAGAAAGGCAATGATCAAAATCAACCATTTAATTACACGTGCCGTCAGGAGCATGAAGCAAATATTTTAATATTAATGGCGGAAAAATTGTTTTACATAACATACAATTCTCAGCAATAAACTATGCATACAAGCATAAGCCTCGGCTTGACTCATTTTTTTCCCGCCGTACGCTATAAATAGACATATTTAGTGATAAATTTTACTTAATCACAAAAAACACACATAACAAACACGACCCGGGTATCAATACATAAGTATATCTTCACCTGAAGATGATACTTATGTATTGAAACCCGGGTCGTATTTCTTTGTATGCTTTTTGTGGTTAAGTAAAAGTTATCACTAAATATGTCTATTGAAACATACCACCAAGTCAATGAAGATACTGTTTTATTTGTACGCTATGAATGCTTACACAACCAAAGGCATTTTTTGTGATTCTATAAAAGTTACTGCAGTGAGTGGTGAACATATTTTTCAAATAGGAGAGAGTTAATTCACATCGCTCACCGTCAAATATCTGACAAAACTAGAGCGCAAGAAATAACTTCTTTCAAAATAGAGATTCTCTGTAGTATACATTTATACCTTCTTCATTGTAAAATGCCAGCAGTTTATCCGAAAATATCAGGAAAAATAAATGGGCAATTTTCTAATATTTTGGTCTCATTGGAAGGGCAATATATTATTCCTAATGGTGAAGCCAATTTTATTTAATGCAAGCAAAATTGCACGTAGATACTCAACGGGAGGGATAAGATTAGGCAAAATTATAGTAGTTTTATTCATACAAAAGAAAATCTAAATCCCCACTTATTATATGAATGTTTCTTACCGAGTAGAAATTACCTGTTTGAGTGTTTAGTCTCTTTCGTCGAAAATGTTCAGTTTTAAAAGTGTAAATTATGTAACTAGAATCTTATTTTATGTGATTATGAATTTTTGTTAAGTTTTGGGTAATAAATTGGGCCTGCAATATGTAGAAGTGATCTATTAGTATGTATTTTATGGGATAAATTTGACACGTTCTTTGGTCTGACTGACATACACTAAAATTTGTATGCATTGTATTGTATTACCTAATATGTACTATTATCAACTATGCATGTATTACCATGTACCTACAAAGAAGTTTAAAAATAAAACGGCAATTATCTCATTCAATTAAAGGCTAAATACACAGCCGCATTTAAGGACTGGGAGCCCATTGGAACTCCAACCATTATTCTTGAGCTTCTGGACTGCATTAAGGCTTATTTTTCATTTGCATCCATTGCTCAGATTGATAATAAAATATTATATTTTTGAAATTGGTGCAAAATTGACATCTTTGGTGATGAAAATTTAAGTATTAAGTAAATACTAATTGTGCAACATGGTTGATTACAAAATGGAAATTGTACATACATTTTATTAGCCATGCTAAAATTGAAGTTGCAAACCTAACCGTTTTAATACACTATATCTCAAGTTAGCATTTATGCCAGAATAATATGGCAATGATTTTCACGTCTATCGGTTAAGAAATTTTTGAGAAAATGAGTTGCGAGCATACAGGCACCACTCTTATTTATAAGTAGTGTAGATAACCCATTCGAGGCCTGGGCGATATATCTCGTTCCTTAAGAAATCTGGTTCCTAAGAATAGATCCTATTGTTAAAATCTGGGAAAAATTGAGAATTATAGCATGAAAAACGCTATTTTAAGCAAACACAAAGCGTTTCAGAAATTTCATTGCAAGAGTTTAATTTTACATACTTATGGTCACCCGATGATGAACAATTCTAACTTATATCTTCATTTGAAATATCTCAAAAAATGCAAAAAAAACCACTGCACTAATTTCAGGGTCAATTTTTGGGGCTCTGAGACCCTTGAGGCCTCGAAATATTTTTGCCATAGCATATAAATATTTTCAGTCTCCCTCAGGCAGTCAAGGTGAACGGTCGTGTCTTGTCCTTGCTCGCCGAAGTGTGTCTTTTCGCCATGCCTGTTCGAAATTGTGCAATCTGTGGCCTCCCTACTAAACGAGGCACTAGCCTCTCCTGCAGCGTGTGTACGGACTATTATCACCCCTCGTGCAATTCCCTCACAGAGGAGGATTTCAAGACCATCCTGGACCTGCACAAGCCGTGGACTTGCAGCAAGTGTCTTGAGAAGCGTCGGCTGGACCGCAGGGAGGAGACTCCCGTGAAGTGCTTCGGTCCTGTTTCTCCTGTTTCTCCCCCTCTTCCTTCCGAGGATGG
This sequence comes from Ceriagrion tenellum, assembly GCA_963169105.1. NCBI lineage: Eukaryota > Metazoa > Arthropoda > Insecta > Odonata > Coenagrionidae > Ceriagrion > Ceriagrion tenellum. The sequence continues at coordinate 136,773,819 of OY720640.1, forward strand.
CACTATGAAGGAACTGCTGCAGACTCTCTTACAACGAGTAAACTCCATCTACGACGAGCAGCGTTCCCTGAAGGACACCATCTCTTCCTGGGAAGTATCCGTAAGTGAGCACGCAAAGTCCATCGAGCTAATTAACTCCAACCTGGCAAAATTAAGCGATAGGCTGGATGAAATCGCAAGTGAAAACAAGGCTTTAACGGAAAAACTGTCGGCTTTTGAAGTACGCTTAAACCAACTAGAACAGGACCAATTGCGGAATGTGATAGAGATCAGAGGTATTCCCACTTCTGATGGTGAAATAGTTGACTCCCTTGTTATCAAGACGGGATTATCACTGGGAATTAAAGTTGACATCAGTGATATAGACTATGCCTTCCGCATTGGCAGTCGCGCAAATAGCAACCAGGATCGTGCAATCTTAGTTCATTTTGCACGGTCTCGCGTTGCCGAGGAATTTGTTCAATCACGTAAAAGGAAAAGAAATTTGTTCCTAAAAGACTTACAGATGCCCCATTTTCCATCCAATTCATCGAACCCCCCCATCTATGTAAACGAATCCTTGACTCCCGTCAACAGGAAATTGTACGCCATAGCCCGTAGCCTGAGAAAAGAAGGGAAGGTCAAGTTCGTGTGGATAAGAAATGGGAGGGTGTATGTGAGAAAGAACGAAGGCGCCGATCGAGTTCAGGTAAACAGTGAAGAAGATCTGCAGAGAGTTAAATAGGGCTTGTGTGCATGTTTAAACCCTGAATCTCACAACTTACCTGTAAGCACCAAAGCTAACGTCACACGTGAACTGTCGACTCTTAGTGTATGCCACGTCAATGCCCAATCCCTATTTGCGCACATTGACGAGTTTAGATACTATTTTCTCTCAAAGAGCTATCATTTAATTGGAATATCCGAGACTTGGCTGAAAGAACATGTAACAAGTAACATGGTAGAACTTGAAAATTACCAGTTAATACGCAATGATCGACATGGTAGAGGTGGTGGTGGTGTAGCTGCATACATCCATGATAGTTTAAAGTGTAAAGTTCTTGAACTCTCCGGTGGAATTCATCGGAAGCCTGAATTTGTGTTCATTGATGTCTCCCATGTAAATGGCAAACTATTGTTTGTTGTTATGTATAGACCGCCAAATATCAGCTATATATGCGATGATTTTGAAACCTTAATATGTAAATACATACCTTTGTATAAAAATATTATTATTTGTGGTGATTTTAACATTGATATGCTCAAAGACACATATAAAAGCACTTATCTTAAGAATTTACTGTTTAGTTATAATCTTCATCTGCCTTCTTTTCAAGCAACACATGTCTTGGAATCAAGTCATACATTGCTTGACCTAATAATTGTTGACGATGAATGTAAAATAGTTGAATTTGGCCAAGAACCTGTCAACTTTTTATCAGAGCATGATCTGGTATATGTGAACTATACTTTCAAGACACCTTCGTACAAACCACCTGAAATCTGTTACCGTGATTTGTCTAAATTGAACTACGCCAGATTCGAAATGGACTGGAATGACCTTTCCTGGGAGGACTTCTATTTTACGCACGATGTTGACGAAAAAGTGACCTTGTTCAATTCTTACCTTACCTACCTTTTAAACAAGCACGCTCCCTTAAAAAAAATCAAGATAAAGCGTAACCCTGCTCCCTGGCTCTCTCAAGATATTAAAAATGCCATGAGTCAAAGAGACTCTATACGTAGGCATTTCCGACGAACACGGTCTGTTCTGAAATACAGTGAGTATAAAGCCATTCGAAACAAGGTGAAGCAAATGCAATACGACGCAAAAGTTGCCTATTTTCATTCCTGTTTATCAGATAAGCGTGATGCCCGTTCTATTTGGCAAGAAATTAAAAGGCTAGGCCTTGGTAACACTCGCAATGAACCAACCAACATTAACTTTCCCCTGTGCGAACTAAATAACTTTTTTCTAAATACCTCCCCCTCGTCTGATATTATGGACGGTGAAGAAATTCTCGATATTGTTATTAACGCCGACAAAGAATTCAGCGCTGAAAATCTTTATTTCCCTCATTTTACTCCAGACTTACTATTAAAATATACTTCAATGGTAACTTCTAATTCCACAGGAGCAGATGAAATCAGTATTCAGTTAGTTAAAAAGATCCTTTATCTAGCTCTTCCAATGATACTTTCAATTTATAATTGCTCGTTAGACTACTCTAACTTCCCATCATTATGGAAATCTGCTCTCATCCAACCTATTAAAAAGAAGCCCAACCCTGTAGAAATGTCTGGCTACCGACCTATTGCAATATTATGCGCTTTGTCAAAACCTCTTGAACGATTTGTGCACAATTGTATGATAGAACATCTGTCTAAAAACAATTTTCTTAATAACTTTCAATCAGGTTTTCGCAAAGGGTATAGTACTCAAACTGCTCTAATAAAAGTAACAGATGATATACGACTTTCAATGGATAAGCAGAAAATAACAATACTGGTTCTCTTTGACTTTAGCAAAGCATTTGACTGTGTAAACCACAATATACTCTTAAGGCGACTATCCAACTTAAAATTATCTAACTCTGTGTTGCAATGGTTCCGCTCGTACTTGACCCAACGCTTTCAAGCGGTGAATGATCGGAAGAATAATCTACGTTCTGAATCACTTCCCGTCAAACGTGGTGTCCCCCAAGGATCAATACTCGGCCCATTACTATTTGTCATATACATTCAAGATCTCCCTAATAACATACACCATTGCAAGTACCATTTATACGCTGATGACTTGCAGATCTACATCGACTGCGATCGCAACGATATCTCAAATGCTATCGCACTAGTCAATCGAGATGTATCTTCTATATGTAAATGGGCGTCTGATAATTTGTTGAACTTAAATTCTCAGAAGACTAAGAGCATAATAATTGGTAGCGCAAAATCCCTTAAATCTGTAAACATTGAATTACTCTCCAATATTCAAGTTCAAAACTTAGAAATAGAATACACTGACAAAATTAATGATTTAGGTGTTATTGTAAATAAAACGCTAACCTGGGATGAACACATAGCACATATTTCTAATAAAGTCATTAAAAACCTGTACAAACTGAAAAGTTTTCGTAACCTGATGTCTTTGCCACTGAGACTCAAATTAGCTAAAACCTTACTTATCCCTCATATTGATTACTGTTCGTTGGTAATGTCCAATATTTCAAAATCTCAGATATCCAAACTGCAAAAAATACAAAACTGTGTAATACGGTATGTGTGTGATGTGGCATTTACTGAGCATATCACACCGTATTACTATGAATTAAAAATTCTTAAAATTGAACAAAGAAGAAAACTGCAAATGGGTGTGTTTATGCACAAATTATTAAAAACTGAAACTCCTTCTTACATTTATCAGCCATATAAAGATAATTTGGTCAAAAAAACAAAAAACACCAGAAATAATAACAAATTAATTGTACCCTGCCACAGAACGTCTATGTATCATAACTCTTTTTATGTAAATTCGTGCATTGTATGGAATTCGATTCCGCAAGCGCTGAAAAATATTAAGTCAACAGAAAGATTTAAAAAATGCTTGCTGTCTTATTATCTTAGTGATAGTTAATATTTTGTCAAATATCTTGGATTTAATTCATAAATATGCTACCTTTGTGATTGCTATAATGTTTAAGTATGGAATTGTAATATTTGTTGTAGACAAGTGCTGTGATTGTGATTTTTGTACATAGTGACATGTTTCCTATGAGATTGTTATTATTTTTTTTTTCTTTTGCCTGAGTTGTAATTAATTATGCCTGCTCCAAAGGAATTCTTTCCTAGAGCTAATAAATATTATTATTATTATTATTATTAAATATTTTCAGCCAAAATAGGTAATCATGCCAAATCATAGGTTCAGTAGTTTAGGAGGAGATGCATAAGGAGCATACAAACACCATTCCATTTTTATGTATAAAATTATGTAATTGTGATATACATGATTATCTGAAATGATGCCTCACTTAAATGCTATGCTAGTAGCGGGGTATGGCAAGAGTACGAAATGATTCCTGAGCCCCTCATACCCTAGAGTATCTATTTTTCTCTTCTATACATCCCGTTTAATCTTTTCTATCTTTCTAACTTTCATTATTGCCCATACATTCCAAGGTCCTATTTTTACTTTTCTCATCTTCTTATTTTTAATCTTCTTCTTCTTCTTTATTTTTGTATTCTCTGATGACGTTGTCATGCCACGATTTCATCTGATGACAACCAAAGAGGCACTGCCACCCCTGCTGCCGAGCATAACACCCGCTCTGTTGGGCGGCGCTCCATTGTTTCCAGGGTCCAAATATCCTTGGCATCTTTCACATTGACTTTTATTTGAAGATAAATATAGCTATGGTAAACTTGGCTTCCTGTCTCCAAACCCAATGTTATTTAAGATGAGATACCATCATGTGGACCAACTTTGGTCTGACTTCTACCCTTTGACCTATGTGGCATGGAAAGTTGTACCAGGAGAAATATTTTTTGCTCCAGACAGTCACGCTCTATGGGTCATTAGAACGTGCAAACCCTTTCACCACGTCAATGTTGGAGTCCAAGGCAAAAGTGTTATACCTAGTGTAATTAAATAACTGAACAATTGAATGAATTTTTTTTACATTTCGATTAAATATTTTATATTGCAACACCAGTAGTACCTATTTTGAATGGAACTCAGTATTACCGGAAATAGCATATAATATTGTCATGCAATGCCGGCTTTTCCTATCCTCATCCCGCAACACCCTTCATCATCCGTGACTCAGCGTATGCAATATCATATAATATTCCTCCTATAATTTTACCAGCCATTAGTATTGTTTGGAATATTTGTCTCACCTGGTCCGCCAATAATTTCGGCCCGATCATTTTGCACACCCTGTGCCGTTTACCTAGCCTTAAATCTTCTTCCCGGCCAACTTCCTCGCGCCACCCACTCACCCCGGCCCTTTTCTTTGTCGACCGTCCTCGCCTTACAGCAGCTCCCTCCGAAACCCCAGGGTGCTGCTTCCTTTGTCTGGGGGGATTCTCGAGACCCTCGCTTCCTGCACCCTCCCTTCCCGCGCCCTCCGTAATAGTTTTCTCTTTCCTTGGGCCTCCCCTACCCCCATGACCCATTACCCTTTAGGGGGCGTCCTTTCTCCTCCGCCTCCTCTCACCTGTCCTCATCCCCTAGGCCGCCCCCGAACCCCTTCCCTCCCACCCTTTTCCTTTCAATGTACATTCTCCCGCCATCCCAACCCGCCCGCCCCACTTGTGTCAGAGGCTCCGCCTCCGGTAAACAAGACGTGATCTCTCCCCGCCGAACATTTAACGGGAAGTTGGCTTATCGCTTTATAAAAGCGGCCTGCCGAGTTGATCCCAATTGGGTTTCCATGGTCGCAGCATCTCCTCATCTCACTCCACTACACTTCAATACTTTTTAACGGATTCCACCCTTCTAGAAGAGGTTATTACGGAACCCTGACTTTAGCTAGCAACATTTTACTTGCATGTTCTCGAACTTGACGACCAGGATACCCTTAACTTTACTTGCCCAAAACCGATATGAAAAGCTATAAATTTGGAAGAATAATCTCCGATGAACTCATAGCTTGCTGTCATGTCAGCTAACTATAGTTCTCCAAGTTTTAAGCGTTATAATAGTTGTCTAATCTCTCTGTGGAAAATAGCTTTTCGTTGGTGGAGATCCTAGTTTTAAATAATATTTGTGCTCTCTTATGGCTACGGTGCATCCAATTTCATCATTCTACCATGACTCGTACAGGTCTGAGAGATACGTTATTCATGAGGCCAAATATTCAGTTCCCAATTTTTGCATTTTTCGACATTTAAGGGTTTAGTAAACTGTCATTTGAGCAAGGTTATCTAAATCACTTTGTTGGGAAAAGGAAACAAACTATGGTATTAGAATTATTAAATGTTTGGAGTTCAAATTTTATACCTGTCTGGTATAAAAAAAAAAACAACGTGCCTGGAATCCATGGATATACCCGAAATTGAATTGCATATGTTTGGTATATTGAGATACGACCTCAGGGAATTTAACTTATAAACTTAAAATACAGAATACATTTCCTCTCAACTACTTATTTCAAGTATTAGTACTGAGGAAAGTTTTTGGCCGATGGTAAAATATTTCTATTAATTCCTTGTATACCAACATTTTTACACATTTATACACTTATAATTTTTCCAATTAAATATATAATTTTCATACCTGAGTGAATAGTGGTGATTTCAACCAATCGTCGTTAGAGCTTCAGCACCTGTAAGAAGATAGAAAATCTGCCATCAGATAAATCTGTCACCTGACCGTAGGTTGCGTATTTTATTTAAATATAAAAAGGATTAATTTTAAAGTAGCTTATTTTATGGAGACAGAGTGTTTTCTTTTTATTTTATGAAACTTAGAATCATTGAGATTGAGTTGCCCAATATAACCAATATTCAGTTAAAAATAATTACTTAGCACATTCACTCAGGGTAACATGACTGCATTACTTCTAAAGTTTAGGTAGAAATGTAAATAAAATCCCATCTTCCCTATGAGCAAGGAAATTTTACTCTATGTGTACCAGTTTTTCTCTTTGAATCGACTACATTTTTATTTTTGTTATTTTTTTTATTTATCTTATCTACCCTGAATAGAGCACCTTGGGCCAATGCGGCTCAACTACGAGTGCGATTTATTATTCAATAAAATATTGAAAATAAATCCCAGAATGGCTCATATTTCCTCCCCTAGGTGGAGGTTGAGCTGAAAATTGTTTGACGTGTTATGTGCCTAGCTACAGGTCGTGCCCTCCAAATGACAAATATTTTGCGGCACGCACAACTGGGTTGACTATTGTGAGGCAAAAATTCTATTATTTGTCTAAACATTTCTCACGGAAAATTAAAATCATTCACTTCTAAGTCGTTGGTTTACGCGTTTACAATTCTTTATCTCTTGCAAATTATACATTGGTCAGTATGTACTTTCGCAAATTATAGTCTAATCGTGCAAGATTGATGGATTAAAATGGGAACGCATCGGAACAAAGAAAAAAAACTCATTTATTTAAATTCACTAAATATTTCATTGTTATATTCCATTGTTTTTCAAGTCCTGTAAGCTACATCTTAAATGAAGCTGAGGAAACATTTTCTTCCACTGAAAGCCTCCCTTATCTAATTTCTTGAATATTGCCAAAGGACCATGATTTCATTTTTCAGATCATGCATCGAGTTAAAATAGTGCGAACTCACAATTTTCTATTTTAGATATTTGGCTTACCTACCGCTAAATTCCTAACAATATTTTTAAATTTCTTACCTAGTGATAATGTTGTTGAAACATGTAGTTTTGATATCTGCGGTTTCGTCTTTAATTATAAAGTGATTGTTGAGTGCTCTATTTTCTTAGAATTATCATTAATATTGATTTTGAAAATGAAAATACTTTTTTATGTGTGATATCAGCGTTTTTCTTTATTTTCAAATGGTAAACCAAGTGGGTCAAATATTTTGCCTGTCTCTGCAGAATGTAGAGATTAGGTGGACACTGCTATTTTTGGGATGAATAAAAGAGCTGTTTTGGATGATACTGTCCAGAGCAAGGATTAATAACGGTTTAAGGGATAAGATAAAGCCATTCATAAGGAATGCGTATCTGCGACCGTCATATTCCTTTAACATAAAAGGGCACACATCACTTTATAATGAGATGGGGCGGAGGCATCCGGGAAACGATAACAGGGATGATAATGCCCCTGGGGAACGTTATATGGATCCCCAGAAGTTGAAGCTGCCAACCCTGGAGGCATCAGAGGGGACGGCGTGTCCAGTAGCGTGCGTGAGACACCATCAGGGGCGGGAAGGGTTTTGGGGAATAAGGGTTCGGGGAATGAGAAGGTCCCCGACTGAGCTCTCGTATTATTGCCACCTAGGGGGAAAAGGGTGTATCTGCTCTGGTGGAATTTCTCGTGGGCTTATATAAGGGGAAATTATCGCTTTTGTGTCCGTCAGGGAGGAAATATCTGCGTTGATATTCATGTGCTACTGAAGTTGACAGGCTTAAAATTCACGACCCCAGGCCTTGTGCGAGGATTCGTGGGAATTAAAGTGCTGAAATGCGATGCGCAGGTTGAAAAAATATTTGTACTCGGGCAGCTTGTGTTCTTTCATTGCACTCCAATGCTAATGTTTTATTTTCCGTCAGTATAAAGAGAATGGACATGAATAGCAGGACGCACTGGCCAAAACACTGAAGGGTCTGAGTCCTACAAACTTTGTTATCCCTACAGTTTCAGATAGAGATAGCACGGCAATTATTTCCACGCATTTGAATTTATAATCATTCTAATAAGTCCTTTGGAAATTCATATTTCCAGATAGCTGTATAATATATTTTGGCCAAATCAAATGCATTTACATGTTTGCTATTGTAAAATAATGGGATACAGAGGCATTTTTTTGTTTATGAAATATGAAGAAATTCCTAAAATAGCTTACGATTTCTACAGACTCTTTGCAATTTATAACTTCTCATTATCCTTTTAGCACACTTATATCCAATAATTTCGTGTGATAAGAGCATTGGCCTACACCTATTCGGCATATATTCCAAAAAATAGATCTCCGAACGTTTAGACTTCATTGGAGTATATATGGTATATGGTTGCGGTGATGGAAGAGGTAGCTTTGCATTTGGTTGCATTCCGAGTCATGCCAATCCTGAGGTCTCTTCAGGTGCATTCAATCGCTGGATTGGTTTGTTGGCTGAATATCGGCGGAATGTGTGTGGAGGAGAGGAAGCGGGTTTCAGGGGTGAGATTCCTCGATTTGCCTGTCATCTAGGAAACGTAACGAAAAAATCTGTCGCCTACTTCTGCGTGACAAAACCACAGTCAGTTTAAATTATATTAATTAAAAAATGCTAATTGTTGATATCAAACAGAGTAGCAATAATTTGAGATGAAAGACATTTTAGAGGAACTATTAACTTGGGTCTCGTCGGCGTTTAGTATCTCAGTTCTTATGACATCAGATGTCGTAGGTTTCAAGGCAACAAAAAGGAACGCATATTAGAATTGAATGTCCCTTGAATGCATCGTAGTACCCGTCGTTTACGATCTTTCGACATTTTTAACCATGGCAGGAATAAACTACTGCTGGTGAAATTGGTTTAAAAAAACTATTGTGCTAGTGAATTTAACCTCTGCTCTTTTGATAGCGGATTTTACCGGGGAATCTTAAAGCATTCTTTCTTGTATGCGTGACTTACTTGATAATATTCCGAATAAATATCGCGTTCGCCATTAGAGTGAATCTGCGATATGTCTGTGCAAAATTCCGCTCTTACCTATGCTTTTTATAAATGGATGTAGATAATTAAAAAAAGAGAGTATTCTTTAAGGTTGAGTACTCCGCAATTTTTTTGCTCAATCTGGAATGAAGATGGTGGTGAATCCGCTTGACGAATGGCAGTTTTCTGAGGTCGGACATTTGAGCGGCGAGGGCAACGGGAACGAGTCAAACTTTAGCCCGAGTTGCCGAAGCGGCGCGGAAGCAAAACACTAATGGGCCGCATTCCGGTGGGAGGAAACCGGCCACTCGAACGTCCCCGTCTCCGTGGAAACCAAACAAACATTTCGTTGCGCACGACGAGCAGCGAGCGAAACCCTTCTCTGCCGAGTGGTTCTCTTGTTCTCCGTGCCGCGCGTCTGCGGCCCTCCCGGAACAACTCCTGCCCCGGCCGTAAATACATATCCACCGCACATTCGCAAGGCCAGAGATGTATCCGTGGCGCTCTATTCCCCACCCACCCACCCCGTGGACCTACTCGCTGCTGAGTTTAACTGCTCTTCCCATCTCAACTCTTCTCCTGAGCTTGGAGGACCGCTACAGAAGCCAGATATCGAACTCCTCAAAACGGGTGCGCGACTATTGCTCCGGAAAATCACGGCATTGAATTGGAAACCCCAATGATTTGGAAACAAAATTTATTCTGGAATGCTTTCATCGAAGAAAGGGATGTCTTTTTTTTTAATTGGACATTTTATTTATTTATTTTCATGGGAGTTGCATAAAGAAAACAATTTAGGTTATTTTAATGAACCATTAGTAACTAAAAATCCTTAAGGCAGGAAGGTACCTCAGTAGCTCAAGGCTAAGACCCTCGCTTTGATATCATGGAATCTGGGTTCAGAGCCCTGTCAAGGTGAATGATTTTTCCTCTGTGTAAATAAGCTCTGATACACATATGTGACTCCGTAAAGTAGATACCATGAATTTTCTCAGCATCCCCAAACTTTGACCAAGAGTGTTTGGTGATCGCCGCTGAAATCTGTTATTGGCCTTGGAATTACTTTATTACCATACCTTAAGCCAGTACTCGTTCCTCACCTCGGAAGAAAATATTTTTAATACAAAACTTGCTTTTTTCGCTGCTTAGTATATTGACGCAAACCGAGTTTTGAAAGTCTGCGAACACGATATTATCATACAATAATTATTTTATTGTAATTATATTTCGAAGGAGTTATTTAAACCCTGCGCCCTGCGAAGCACTTTATAGAAGAGATCAAAGATTGTTTTTTTATAATCATAACTAGATGTTATGCTTATTTTTCAGTTATTGAGTCAAATATTTTGGCCGCTGGATCACCTTTGGTGGTTATTGCGGTGGATCTTTCTTTCATTCGATGAAAGTGCCCTCACTTCTGTAATTGGACATCAACCGGTGTAAAGATTAACCCACCCATGTACTCTTGATGCAAATTTTGTCATTGTATCTCATGTAGATGTGTTTTGACGCAGGCATATTATGCTAAACATTAATTTTTCTCCCGCAGTTGCGCTTCGACGTTCTTCAATTGGTTCCCGTCATCTCTCCCGCCCTCCGGCCGCCACAGCGTATGAATGAAAACTAGCCACTCGAATGCCTTCCTCGAATCAGTGACGCGAGATCGCCATGACTGCACTCAATTCCTGTCTATCTGTTAACGCCTCGCCGAGTAACCAGCGAATAATTCATTTTGATGATTCGCCGTCTCGTCTTTTTGGCGTGCTCCAGCGCGGAGTTGGCGTTTTAATCGCATGGCGCGCTGCGGATGGTGACCCTTGTATAGGATTCCCTCACGCCCGTGGCTGTCTGCCGTTCCCCAGCTCTCGCCCTTTGTCCCTTAGGGTCGAGGAAAAGAGAGAACGCGTGAATAAGCCGTGAGCACAAGTACAAGCATTCGTATCATCAGAGAGTAGGAAGTTTTATTCATCGCCAGTGAAGGCGAATTGAATGCTCGGGCAACGGAGTTTATCTCTTACGAAATTCCTTTATCCTAGAGGACCCTCTCTCGAGCCAACTTTGAATCCAAAAGGAGCTCAAGAGTGACCAGGAAATCACGTGGACTATCGGCTGATAATTAAAATCAACATCTCGCCAAACGAATCTTTTATCTCTCCCTCAACCGACCGTTAATCCTCCACTGTCGATTCCTCAACGCCAAATTATCGCATTAAGTGCCGAGTTGCTGTTGCTCTTCCCGTTTCTGATAATCGGATTGCAATTCGCTCCGTCAATCGGATTGAAAGAACAGCATCAACAAAGCTAGGGATAGATTTTCCCACAGCGCATTTTTTTGCTTAAATTCCCCTATTTGTTTTGCTTGAATTTTTTGCACATTTTTTGGAGCCTAAGATTTCGAATGCATGAGGAAAACAGTCGGTCGAGTTAAACTTCATGCCTCGTGCATTGTGTGCGCTCGGCGTGGAAATGCATGCGTCCCTTTGCTTCTGTTTATTAATTCATGCGTGTTATACGCTCATGCGAGCGCGAGTTTTCGACCGTGAATAATTCTCATCCAGAGAGGAGGGGGCTCATTGGTCTGCACTCGCAGGAGACAAGAGGAAGTGGAAACGAAGAACAGTTCTCCCATCATATTTCAAAAGGGGAATGCTACGCGAGAAATTTAAATATTAAACGCTCTCATCCTCATGCCACTCCTTCTTTCTTGAAATTCGGATTGCATTTGGCTCACAGTGTCACAAAATCTCTGTACATATACACATACGTACCTATATCTAATGCATTAGTATGCTTGACTATAAAGTCCTGTCACTTTTAAAGGATCTTAAAAAGGCATTCATTTGCGAAGTCTGATGGATCGTACCAGCGATGAGCACATCAATATGGATCCATTTCCCTCAAAATGAGCCTATATGTAGAGGGTTGAGCGATTTGTTACACTAATTAACCATATTTGTTCCTCAAAAACTATAAAATTGGCTAAAAAATAAATCATCACTGGCTGTATTTTAGAGGATCGTAAAAGTCTCAAAATAAAAACAAATGAATTTGTGAACAATTGGAAAAGAAAAATTTTCTCATTTGTAAACAGTTAAAACTTACTGGTTTTCCATTCTTTAAGTAATCGAATCATTAATAAATGAGAAAGTTATTAAATTAAAACATCCAGGATATAATTAATTCCAGTTTTCGATAATATAAGGCGATTGTATATCTTGCCTGATGCTGTGAGTTGCGAAGTGTGGAGTGAAACTTGAGGCCAGTTAATATACACATGCTAAAATTGTCACATAATTTTTCAGTTCAAAATTTTTAGTCGTATAGTGTATCTTTGATATGCGAATATCTATTATAATACCCTTTCTTCAAACCTCCTTCACTTTGTAAGCTTAATAGTCTTCGAAGGTTGCTATCAATTGCATCTATTTGATGCAATTGCATCAAATTGATCCCAGAAAACAAGGTCACCAATGTCTTTTAAAAAGATCACAGGAATATACTTTCATTTTCGGACCTATTTGGGTTAGAATCCGGATTAATAAAATTTTTCTTCCAGATATTACGCAGAATATTATTTTTCTCAAAATGCAACACTCTCTGCACAGCTCATGACAAATTTTTGCCGCATGCGTATGATATAGTTCCCTCATCTCTATAATTTGAGTTTTAATGCATGCATACTTCCAAAATAGTATATTTTAGTGTCTTTTCTGTCTAAAATTAGAGGAAAAGAATACTCTAAATTAAAACAAAAGCCATAGGCTGGTGTCAATTGCTCGAAATGTTTGAATTACATAACACCAGCGAATAAATAACAACTACAGGATAACGAAGACAATTTCCGGGTATGAAAATCTTTTGAATGATTAGACAATTAAGTTAAAGATTTCAATTTAAACTTTTCGAACGAATAAACAACATGCAAGTATTGCATGGATCCAATTAGCATATATGATTTTCTTTAGATCTTGGATACTATAGATATCCATATCTTAATCTCTACTTAATGTTCTGCGCACGATATCGTGAGGCTGTTGCTGTGGTGAATAACTCTTAAGGTAAAATACTTCCATCGCTATCAGGTACATAAGTTTTATGCCGGTGTATACAGCGCGGAATTTAATCAGATGAGACTAAAATGTGTCAAAGCATTCTAATCTTTATATTTAAGTTCCGCCATGTATTGATGGTCACTTTTATTGACTAATGAATCCAAGTTGCATGCAGGATCACCCCGGTCCCACGGCGTCCGTCCGGCATTCTTTAATCCTTCGCACATGGGGAGCAACTCGTGCGGCTAACTTTGAGGCTCCTTGTTCACTCATTGACTGCTTATATGATGCATAATCCATAGTCATTTATTTAAGTCATTGCAAGAGGATTTGCAAAAAAAACCAATTGCTCTGAATTGGGCTCCCCATATTACTCCTGCCGAAGGAGTGTGTCCTTCTATGGTACGTATATTCCATTTAATCATATTATTTGTAATTTTTGTTGAGTAATTTTTATTTAAGGATGAGTTTCTAGACCGGTGCAGCTTCGTAACACTTGACATGAAAATAGATAATCGGGAAAAAAATTGTTACTCTTAAGAGAGCACTACATCAGCAGGCGAGTTTGAAGCAAGGCAAACGTATTACACCACAGGGGGGACTATAAATCTTAGCGCCGGATTACTAACGGTGCAGTAACGGGTATACGTCACATTCTCAGTGCAAAAAAAGTTGAGGCCTTCCATATTTAACAGATTTTGCTTCAGAAACAAGGGGACAACGTCAACCAACGGAGAATCGAATGGCCTTTTGTTTTTCGAACCCCACCGGATACGTTAAGGAAAAAAGGTTCTCAATGGGCCAATTATGTCTCCCCTAAAATGGATGTCTTATCGTGATTATAAAGAAGGGGAAACGGCACTTTTGTATTTTTTTGGGAGAACCTCCCCCCTCTCATCAAGGAAGCGAACGGCCGGGCGAAATAATGCCCACTCTTGGACTCATGAGCCGAAAACAATGAACGGGGGTCAAGGGTGTTGTTCACGCCGCTCATTAAAATGGGAGGGATGGGAGGAGCCCTGATTCGATTACTTTGCCTCACACATGCGGTGGTGGGCGGTGTTTTGGCGGCAACCGTGGGCTGTGGTGGCGAGGGGGGGAGGTGAGGGGGGCGGGGGCGGTGGAGAGGGAGGGCGGTGGAGATATAAAGGGGGTCTTCCCGTGTAATTTGCGCTGTCCGCTTCTTCGCCTCAACCGCCATATCATATTGCATTCCGCACAAAAGGAGAGTAGGAATTTGACCGAGCACCCACCGCAAGTCCTTCCTCCCGCGCAGGAGCCACCCTCCCCTACGCCCTGAAGCCCTTTTCAACGATTCCTTTCTTCCCTTCGTCGTCCACACTTATGCATGCAACGGATGACCACACCGCTCAACCCCATCCCAAAGCCCCTTCCCGAGATACATACATATATCATTTACCCCGTGGAGTCGGAGGGCGCATCTCGCCTCGTTTTATTAGTGCGAACATTGTTTGCTCTCCTTTTTGAACCCTTCCCCCCCCTCACCTCAGTCCCGGAATTTGCGCTCGCCTTTTTGCCGAATTCCCCCCCCCCCCGTCTCCTTTTCCAACGCCACCCCTTTCCTTCCCCTTTCATGGTCCGTCCGGAACCATTCCACGCGGACCCATTGAAAGTCTCCGAGATATGATGACGCGGAATCCGGACGCCTCCGTACATTTTTCTCCAGGAATTGATAGCGCTCGGGAAGCAATTTGGTGATGCGAAATAATCCTTCGAAAATTGCCTAATGCCCTCCCCGGTCAAATAATTTAAGAATCAGTTCAGTTTATTCGGGTTTTTCCCGCGTTGCTTCATTTTAACGGACAACAGTTTTGCTAACGTTACAGCTATCGTCGTCAGGTCCTGAATGAGCTGCAGAGATTCATTCAGGACCTGACGACGCTAGCTGTAACGTTAGCGAAACTGTTGTCCGTTAAAATGAAGCAACGCGGGAAAAACCCGAACAAACTGAACTCAATAAATCACCGCGGAAGCCTCTGTACCAATTTAAGAATCAACTTATTACAGAAAATAAATATTTGCTACGAAAATGATCGTCAGGCTCTAATTTCTCATTCTCATCCGTGTCTATTTTTGCTTGATTAGTGTACGTGTCGCACCGGTCGAGAAATATTGGGTATTTCTGCTTTTTTTATTATTTATTTAATGCATTATTATTAAAGAAGACTTGTTTCAGTACATTTAATCATGCATCTTAATTTGGTGAAATAAGAATAAACTAATATATTCTGTAATTAAGCCTCGCTTGCCGGATATACCATGTAAACTTGAAAAGTAATTTCATGTCAAATTGCTAAAAGCTTATAAAAGTTTTAAAGCAATTACGGGACAGTTTTTTCATTTTTCCCTATCTCCAATTCCCTGTCCTTCACCCTGCACAATTCAACTCATTACAAGGTGGTCACAATAGCTTGAACATAGGGTTGAAATTAACGGTAGAGGTATAAATTAATTTTTACCTCGATAAATGCATTTAAGTTTACCCCGAAGATGTAATGCCTCAGTTTCTATCATTTCGGGAAAAATTTACATATTATATTAAATAACCACTAAAGGATACTCTATTACAAAGCAAATATTAAAACAGCTCGTTGGAAGCGTAAATATGCAAATTTGAATCCATGGGGTAAATTTTAGACCAAATTTTCAAAATGTTCTCTTTTTATTTTCTATTTAATTAATTTAAATGGCCACAACGACCACTTATCTTCTTAATATTAGTTTTGTGATCATATTTTTTATTTTCTTACCATATGGGTGAATTTGGAGCATCGGGTTAACTGAGGGGTTAATAGCAATTTTATTGCATGTTTTCTTCGATTCACTGCAGCTGAGTTTTCTCCTTCTATCTACACGTCATAATTACAGCATGAAAAATATCAAGTGGTGGCGTACCATGATATTATTGATAAAATTGCGATACACTGCTGTTTTAACTGTCGATTACGATCACCTTCTTTCGAGAATTTACTTTGTTCTTTACCCTGAGTCATTAGTCTTGCTCCTTTACCCATCCGTTCTTCTGTGTTCTTCTGTTTTTCTCTAGCCATTCTGTTTTTAGAAGTTGCCTCGTGTGGTAAGTCTTGATTCCGTGTTTCATGTCTTTCTCCAGATCAGATGGGCATTACGTATAATAGCTCCACTGAATTTATTCCCATTACACCATACTCTTTTAGAGAAATCACCAGAAAGAGCCTCAATATCGGGCAAAGTCTAGAATGAGACGATCCTTGACACTCTTTCCCGTTTTTTTCCATTGTGATACGTTTGGACTCTACTATATTCATGGAATGCTTCATGCAGGCTCTCCTTTTCTCAAGTCCGTATATTACGAGGCACTAAGATGCACATTTTTTGAAACAGCAAGTTTTTGTCAATATGATGAGCAATAGTTATTGAACTAAAGGTGAAGAAATATTTTGCCATCTCACGTTCATTCACTCTCGCATGCGTTCTCACAATTTATCGCTGCACACAATGCAATTTGAAATGAACATCCCAGCATAAGACTGTTTGTAAGATTGTTTAAGACATCCTCCATGTAAAACAAAATTTAAGACATTTAGCACAGGACACTTGATAGCAAAAATGACGTATGGATGGATATGCATGGAAAATTGAATCATGTGATGCGATTAATTGCTAGAATGTATGTGCAGTGCAATGGGAGACTAGTGAATGCTCTAATTTTGAGCCTTTATTCTCATCTTGTAAAAACAGATGTTGCCTTAAGATGAGAAATAAAATGCTGCGCGTGAACGACCTTAGAGTATCGCTTTACACGGTACATTTTATTGTACAAACAAATGTATGAACTATTCCATGAGGTAAATTGTACCGTGTAAAGCGACAACTTTTATGGCTATATGAATGACTGAACGGGAAGAAGATCTTGCTATAGTTCCATCCATTTACTTGTACAATCTATGATATAATCGTTTGTGCAATGAAATGTACCGTGTTATGCGGCCTCAATGGTCCTCCACTTCAGGGCATCTTAAACACAGTTCACCCATGACTTTCTCGATGTATCATTCGACTCTCATCCATTCGCTCTATAGGGCTTTACTAACGAAGCACAGTCAATCAATGTATTTTAATGATCCGAGCGTATATTCTACATTATTGTTTATTACCCATATGTTGATCGTTTCTCTTCTCTCTCCCACGCCAGCTGAAGAAACGTTTTCGTAGACCTCATCCTAACTGAATGAGTCCCTTTTTCTGAAACATTTTCTCTTATTGTTTCTATATTAATTCAAGTTCAAATGGCTTTAAATTGTAAGTTGCCATTTGGTAAACTCTTCAGGAACAATGAAAATTTTATTCAAGATTTCTTAGAATTGTACATTCAACTATATGCGGTGCAAAGGGCTTATTGGCTTAAATACGGAAATGTTTCTGTTATCATTCTTTCATCAAAGCCACGCCACCATAGAGACATACAACACTGATGAGTTCCCATATCTCCGACGTTACAATACTAATTGAAGCAGTACATTTTAATGCTTACTTCGTCTCATCAACTTTTATATTGACTACTGGAACATATATTTCACTCATTATAAATACGCATTACTAATAGATTGTCTTTGAAAAGAGTTTTACCATTCTGGTGTAAGTAAGTAAAATAGTTTTGATTTTATTAATTATAATTTAATTACATAATTTCTCTTGTTTCCTCTAGTAAATCAAAGTCTCTCGGGTATTCTACGTGGTTAGCAGATTCCGACGTTTCCCGTTGTTCTTGTTCATCATCTTCAAGAGGTGTTGTCTTTACGTTTATTACAACGTTGGTAATACTTAATTTCAGGAAATCTTCATTTTATCGCTAAAAACATTTTTCTATCTTCCAAAGGTATAACTGCTCTCTTCTTGTGCATCTTATCTTTTCCGTGGTGGAGATAAGAAAGGCCTAGGTTTCATACTGCGCTTGCTATGCACATAAACCCCGATCTCCATAATGTGTTCGGTTTTACCTGGACCCTTGCTTCAGTTCCATTATTACCCGGCATTCTGGTATGCTAAATGAGATGCCTTCTCCAATGAAATGGGATTTAATCCTTTGTCCCTTGTTTGTCGCTCGGCCTTATGGGCGATTGTCCCCGCTGTTTCGCATGTCCTATCTCGACCCGATGGACGACATGTCCCGTGGGAAGAACATTTCTTCCTGCTTCCTTATCTCCTTTTGTGTGGGATTCCCTCTTTAAATGTTTTTCATCTGGACCTTTCTAATCTCATACGGGACTATGGCAACGCAATCACCGATATAACTCTCCTGTCCCTGAGGACCCACTCATTTTCTGCGTCATCTTGGATTATAAGTCTTGTGTCAGCCTACCCCTTATCGTACAAGTGCCTCATGAGCTTGCATTACCAGAGCTCTATAGCCAGTGCAATAAATATTTTTACATTGCACAATTAGACCCAAGATACCGCAGGTTCGATATTTTATGAAGTCCCTCCTAGAGCGTAAGAAAATCATTCAGTACTAAGAATCATTTGAGTCTCTTATTATTCATTTCCGTAATGGCGGTGAACGTCAGTAATTTTTTGGTGCAAAGGAATACTTTTCCCTTATAACATCCGCGTATTCTAGTAAATTGAAGCAAAGATGCCCTCCACCACATAATTTCAAAATAATTGTTTAATTTTATATGTCTGCTACTTAACTCTTCACCTAGTGATATACATTTGAATGCGTATATCATGTTCACTCAACCTATCACCAAATGGATATATTTTACAAAATGGTTTGATTCATATCATTATATAGTCCCATTTTTATGTCCTTCCATTATATATATGTTGCTTTTATGCTGAGTAAACAAAATAATAGATTAAAATACATGTTATGGCATCTTTGAAATATTTTAAGCATTTTTGTAATTGAATCTCATAAGCCATCACATTATTTGAAGGTCTGAGTTTAATTTATGCCTCCTCGTTTTATGCTATCCACGCCTGCTGTAAAAATTATTTTATTGAATATCTAATTGGAAAATTGAACGTAGTTAAATTTACAGAAGTAAAAATATTGCAGTCGCGCAACTAAAGACGACCGACAGTGAAGAAAAAACATATTGAATCTCGCTGTTGATGAAAACGAAATTGATTACATGGATTCAGATTGATATTTTGTTTTTGTTGTGATGAACGAAGTAAATTATCTAGGATGTGATGAACGAAGATTGTGACGAACGAAATACACTATCTGACCTAATGTTTTTTTGAAAAGAACAACTGAAAACTCCCAACAAAATAATTTAATTTGGAAAGAAACATTTATAGTAATAATGAAACGATATAATTAATCATTAAGATTTGAATGAGCCCTAAATTTTTTACTGAAAGAAAATTCCTCGGGATAAGTTATGTCACTAAATATGTCATTTTAATTCGTTTGGTAGCTCCAGCACTGTACAAATGTGTGTACTGCGTTTGGAATTGAATCGAATAAGAACTTTTGATGTGAAATATAAGTTTTAAGCCACAATGAGAGAGTGGAAATTTAGGCTTAAAAATATGAGGATTTTAAATGACTAGTTGCAAAAACTAAAAATATATCCATGTGCGGAACGCGTACATGAGATATTTGGTACGGGAATAATTATTCGCCTGGAATTAAAATCTGGATGATAAGGGGAATCCATGATGAGAAGTTGAATTTTTTATAGCACTCGGTTAGAGATTCGGACTCAATATCTGGAATCGAAATTCGATCCGGAAAAATGAGTTTTCAGCAAGAAAGATCGTACTTCCCCCTTGAGCTCGTTTCTCGTGTTTTGAGTCACTGAGCAATATATGTGAGCAAACATGCAGAATGTCAAGTCTAATTGATTCATTTTTTGGTTTCACGAGAATTTAATTCCAAATTTACGCCCGGAAAAGTCAAATATAATATCAATTTTAGGCGCTAAACATGATTTTATCGTAAAAATTTTTTCCGTTTTAAATTCTATGAATGCAGCCATTAGATCTCAAAGCATAGTTTCACGGGCACTGTGTTAATAAGCCGAGCATGGAGGGATAGTATTTTAATATCCTTGATGTAGAGCATGAAAGGAGAAAGGAATTCTCCTTTGATGATCGCGACCGTGATTCAAGCCCTTGGTGTACAGTGAGCCATACGCATTGCTTACAGCACATAATAACTATATAATGTATTAAGGAGAATACTGCAATACTTTGATAGGAATTTTCTAAATGATTTCGCATTAGCGCAGAAATATGCATCCGAAAATACAATATTCCGCTAATTTATTCTTAAACCGTATTGAAATTTGTATGTTAAATTATATATTGTTTAGTACGGCAGTAAAAAAGTTCTAAATGCAATAATGGTTGGATACAGTTTCAATATGTTGGCTATGCTTAACTTTGGAATCAAATTTTAATGGCATACGAGTATTCTGTCAATTAGAGTCGAAGTTAAGATAATTTTGTCAGTTCCATTCGAAGAAAAAACATGCGATTCGTTCATCTTTACTGTGTATAAATTCCAGCGTGTTTAAGGTAGTTTGAGCAAAATACCATTTTGTTTAGAAATAAATGAATTAGGTCTCATTGTAAAGAAAAACATCTCACCCTTCTAATGAAACCAAAAATTTAACCCCTTACTTCATTACTTTTGAAGATATTTGCCAAAAAATACCATTACCAATGCCATTTTCATGGGAAATGATACATTTATGCACTCTAGAGAGGCATAACTTACAAAATGAGGCATTTCTAACACTTAGATCTCGTAAAAAAACTAACATAGTGTAGTTTCTATCTCAACTACATTTGAAAATTAATCATATTTTCAAATGTAGTTGAGTATTTTCAATCATTTTTTCTTGGGTATCACAAAAAACCTTCCTTTTTGAAGGAGTTTTACACGCACCGCGCGAAAAAAATGAGTCAAGTTAAAATACCTATTTAGATGTTTTCATGTAATTAGTTTACAAGTATTACAATTTATTTCATATAAAACTATTTTGTAGCACCATTAATAATGCAATATTTACTTATGTGTCCCACAGCTGGTGAAATTAAAACGTATAATTCGAAGATGGTCTCTATTATGACTATGGAACTATCTCACTTGGACTACCATAATATGGAAAGTGCTTTACTGGCACGAAATTGTAATTTCTTCGGCATAATCTCCGTATTCGGCTACGGTGATCCGGGAGTCTTGGCAAAGAAAGCGAATGGCGAAGCAAGCAAACGCCCCTATCCTCGAGGCGATGGCCTTGGCGGTGCAATACTGCACGCGTCCAATCCCCAATCGCCCATTGCGAAACGGTCTCCCACCGGATCGCACCCGCTCCAGCATTCCACGGGAGACCTCGCCTTGCGGCATTCCGCGGCGTTTAACTGGACTCGGGGAGTGGCGCTCAAATGCCTTCGCTTTTTTTGCCGTTCCGCTTGCGAGGGACTGCTAAGTTCAGCATCCGCATCCAGAGACCTTCAAGTGTGTTCCGCAAGTCGTGCAGTATCCGCAATTCCCCCTTCGTCTTTTTTTATTTTCGTACAAATTTGTGTGAAACTACAGACGTGATCGAACTTTTATTATCAGTAGATAAAATTGAAAAAAATTCCATCATGCGGATTTGGTTTTCTAGCAACTCAATGCTATTTTAACACGCAGTCATGTGAAACATTACATATATTTCATACATGAATTCAACCACTAGTGTTTTAATATTTTTCTGAACGCAAAATAATATATTTTACATTATTATAATGGTTTTCGATAACGGTCAAGGTGACGCGCCGATTTGGAAAACATTGACATGCAGTGCATACCTGAATTTCTAATATTGTGCCTAACATTTGAGTCATAGCCCACTTTACTTAACACACAAATTCAAACTATAATTCTTGAATCATTACTATTAGTGCATAAATGGTATGTTTCAAGACATAAACATACTTAAATAATATGTAGATGCGCCATTTTTAACTACTGAGGTACTTGAAACAAATACGCTTTCAAAAACTTACGAAAGCCGCTTCATCCATCTTATACCCGTTTCACACGATATTTTATCCAATACAAGTTCGATCGTACTTGCTAGCATGATGCCTTTCCAATATTTTATGATATAAAAGCAATGTGTTGAGTTACAGGCTGTATCACTATCACACCAAATTCATTACTTAATTTAATAATTGATATATCATTAGTTTGCTACCACTAGCTCCTAGTTGGACACAGTAGCCTTCGACCAATCACGTCAGCTTTTACGTACTTGGTGTGATCTTCACTTTCTCTAAACCGCGCTATCAATACCTGATATTTGAAATCAGTAAAATTCAGGCTGAGAATTGAGTAAAAATTTCCATACAGCTGTTTTTTCACCCGCTCCATTGTCCAAAGCCTGTTGTCATCAATTGGTTAACTTTTAAATTTAGTGGATCTGCGTTAACATTTGAATGAAAATACCTCTTCCCCGCCACATAAAAACTTAATGGTTATGTGAAATCTCCTGGGATGACAACGATCAGTTGGTATACCGTTTTAAATGCCCAGCACCCGGTATAATACTAGGTCTTGAACTTGTTCTTGCATCATGACAAATGGGCTTCACTTAGGACAGACCCCCAACAGACTCCAGCATGTATTCACGATTCTAATCTTACGTCTTGCTATCTTGATATGCTGTCACTAATGCCGTGGCCTGCACATTAGCCCTGCAAAGTCCATGTTACCATTATGTTCCACACATCTCCTATCTGATATTATGGCTCTGAATTTTAAGTGGTTTAACTAGAATGAATCGGCTCGGCGCGCAGCGAACATAAGAAATCTATCAATAGGGCGCAC
This sequence comes from Ceriagrion tenellum, assembly GCA_963169105.1. Classification (NCBI taxonomy): domain Eukaryota; kingdom Metazoa; phylum Arthropoda; class Insecta; order Odonata; family Coenagrionidae; genus Ceriagrion; species Ceriagrion tenellum. The sequence continues at coordinate 136,797,034 of OY720640.1, forward strand.
TGGAAAAGCAGTTTACTTTAGGGAATCAGACTTGATTCAATAGAGAATCCATTGTGAAAACTTTCATTCCCTGAAATAATGAAAACCCTTAACTGCCTTCAATACGGGGGAACGTTTGTGAAATATTCGTTCTACTAGTGAACTTCGGCCAAGCTTTTAAAGCGTAAAGCCATCAACAGGGCCTGAAATTTTTACCAACTCTATTCTATATCAAAGATGGGTATCTATCGTTTCCATGAAATAAGTGCTATTAATCTCTCATCCTATGTGCGTATTCACTATTTCAGGAATTTTCATCCATTTTAGAGATCCTTGCTTTGGTGAAGTCACAAATTTGCGCAGTACATATTTTATAGATAATTAGGGCCAAGGGTTGAAATTTGCTTTAAAAAAATCATTTTATTTGATAGGGTTTCGAACCGGATCTCCAGATTACCGGTCAAGTGTGCTCCCAGTTACACATGCAAGCCAATACTACAAGTGTTTTACCCTTGGCGTATGTGCTACCGTGCGAGAGACTTCGTACCACATCATTTGTCAATGCAAATGTTGAAAATAATTAGGGTACTACCTAGAACGACGAAGGTAACTATATTGGCTAACATATATTTTACTGTAGAAATAATAGTGTTTTAGTCATTTAATTGTTTTATTTTGATAACAATAAGAAACAAAAAATATTTTAAAAACAAAAGAAAGTGCTAAGACCACGACAAGAATTTATTCAGATGGATATTTTTTTATTTGTCTGCTCTTAGTGACTGGGCAGGCCGAGTGATGAATTTTTTTCTGAGGGGCCGAAATCATTGAGATACAAGCGTTCCCTGAGCCCTCGTTTTGTACAAGATACAAGCAAATAAGTTTATTACACATTCAGGACTCATAAATATGCCAACACGCGTGCTTAGAGTCGGCCGAGCGAAGAGCGGGTTTTGACTGAGAGTTTAGATTGCCTAGAAGTCAAACATGTTATCGAAACTCGTCAGCTAAATCCATAGGCTATAATATAGTACCACGAGGACGCTTTACTGATAACAAAAATGCAGATCTTGTTGGAATCAGGGGTGAGGTTAAAATGGCGGTAGATGAACGTTTTGCTCCTGATGGCGCAACTTTGCGTGAAGTCGATGTTTTGAGACGTGGCCAAGAAAATATCCTACGAGCAATTCCTAAGGTCTCACCTTATGGCAAAAAAATGTAAGTAAAGAGAGCATTGATGGTGTTTTGTATCTATTTTCTGGCAAGACGGATTCAGATCATAAAAAATGCACCCAAATAGAGGACTGACGGTAACACAGGAATAATAATCGATCTTCGGAAACAAGTGAACTTGAGGCGTAAATAGGAATATTTGTCTGTATTGGGTCTAGCAAATTGAAAAAAATAATTTGTCAAAGAACAGAATCAAAGTAATAACACGATTTCTAAGATCAAACGCGAAGTCATAATAATCCAAACGCCCGCAAGTAATTCAATTTGCATAATTTTCTACCGCAAGGAACAGGTTTATTGAATATTGCATTACCGTGTACAAATCTGGAGCTTACATTACTGTAGGCAATCAGTTGTTTTCTTCTAAAGCGGGGTGCCCTGTAATCAAATTTCCGCAGCCTAACCTGACATATATGGGCAAAATACTGACATGCTCTTGATGTTGACAGTAAATATGTTGGCGATGTTTTTCATATCATAGAAAATGTGGCTACAGGGATAGGCTGTTTGATGTTGCTGTGATGAAGGTCGTTCAACTGTTCTTAAGAATGAGCAAGAGCATTATTACTGTTAGTAATTTGACATTCTTCAAGGTTACAAAAAAGCTGGAAAGTAAAATATGCAGCTATTTTGGGCACGGTAAACAAAGAATGATGGAAGATATCACAAGTTATCAAGATGGTAATTACAAACATTATGGTTGTTAAGTTTCACAGGATTAATGACGTAAGACTGTTTACCAATTAAAACGAAAAAGCATGTTATCACCATTAGTACCATGTCTCTTTCGATTCAAATAGACCAAAATCTAAATAAAAATTAAGAGATAATAGAAATGTGCAATAAAGCGAACTGCGGAGTAGATGCTGATGAGTTTTGGCGCTACTGTGTTCTGTGAAGGCGATCATCAGACGGTGGTCTGTTCATATTTTATACATTACTATTGACTTGAGATCAATCAATACTTATGTTATTTACTAAAGTTACGGGTAGCCGAATCATGGGAAGGTAATCTCTGCGTAAACTTTCAGAGGTGCTTACAGCCAAGGCAATAAGTTCTAAGTTACACACACCGGAAAGCGACAATTCTTGTTTTGATAAGGGAGCGGGAAAATGACAGTTTTGCCGATTAATTCAAAACTGTAAAGATGACTTCTATGTCGAAAATTGGAAAAGATGTAAGAATAAATAGCGTGGTGAATGCAGTGCTAAAACGAATTTTGTTTGCATAAAATACCCTGAGTAATGCCAATGAGAACTTTCACACGTGCATTCCGCGATCTCTGCTGTGAGCAGCCAATTCCAAAAATCTATTATCTAGTGTTACCTTTTTGTAAATTCATATTTTTGATAACTTAATGGTAAAAAATTATGCGCAAGAGACTAAGCTGTCCGCTTTTTCCAGCAATTTTGAAAAATAGTGCATATAAAAAAGTTTAAAAAAATATTTATTTTATTTTATAGGCAACCATAAAAAAAATCATTTTAAATAGTCAAGCAAAACATGAACTCTTTTATGATTTTGTTTAGTTAACTTAAATACCCTTCGAGATTCGAAAATCTCAAAAACCCCATAATGACTAAAGCCGTTTTTTACGTCAGTGCCTACTATAAGTCCCGTGTTCTTGTATTAATGCAAAATCCAAGCCCAAAATCAGAATTCCCCATCGCCCACCAGAAATCAGTACACCTTGAAAGGTACTTTTTATCAGAAAAACATCTAATCTGTAGTTATTTCCCAACTGCTCGCTAGAGTCTTTCTTGTCCTAAATCATCCAGTTTATTTCTCATAAATTGAGAATGCTCCACTATTTTTACCCTTTTTTTATTCGGAAACGGATCACTGGCTGAATGACGGAGGTCTCCGGCTGGCCTGGATTGAGGAAAAGCTCTCCAGTGTTGTTTTTGGATGTCAAATGGTGAAATCTAATCAGTTCAAACATAAGAACGGTGTTTGAATGAGCATAGCGGCCCTGTAAAGGCTGTTTGGCCGCTGAGTTTGCTCACGCCGACGGGCTCCGGAGGCTGCCTTTTATTTGCCATCTCAATGCACGGATGGAAATTTACCCTTTTGCTTAAGTCAGCCATCTCGTTGTAATGAGCACTTTGAATGATTGCCTATGTCCTTGCACACTTCAGGAGAATGGCATTTGGTGAATTATGAAGGACGGACGGCCAGGCAGTCCCTTCATCTTGGCTCAGTCACCGTTCACTCACGCATACACCGCCTCGAGCCTTGAATAGGTTTGGTGTGCTAGAATAGTGCGGATGTATACCGGGTGGAGGCGCGGCGGGGAGACGGGGCTGACCTCTCCCGCTCCTTCCGGACGAATGCGGCAGCGCGAGCGGAGCTGTTCAAGACCGCCGAAGTAAACTTCTCGTGTTACCATTTATTCCACATGTATATATTTTCCGGATATCACACGTCTTGTCATCTAATCCTAATTTGTATCATTTACTGACCATAATTCACGTATTAAGCACTGCCATAGCACTATTAAGGTGAATATCTGTTTCTCTTGGAATAATTCACCTTAAATGAGTAGATGAATAATTCATGGTTCAAAATATGGGAAATAATACGAAGTAAAACTTCGGTGTTTTTTTTCACTACATTCCTCTGAGATGTTTTAAAGTTTTATATCTTCTGAAAAGTCTAGTCTATTGTCATGAATAAAGCCTCAATATTGTGGGGAAAAATCTGCCGGTAACTGCTGGGTTTCCTCTGATAGCTTCGCGTGAACTGGATTACCTGCCTCCACGGCAGCCTTTGCTGTCCCCACTGTCTGACATAGATTTGTGACATGACAACCAATAGCTGATGCCCCTTGTATCCAGTATTATTCAAGTACGGTGTCCCGCATCGAGTCAGCGGGGCATTTGAAGCGGATCATCGCTGTCTAATGCAGGGTGCTTAAGAGAAACAGGGTTGATTGAAGGAAGGATGTTATGCCACATAAGGTTCTGAATAAATTTCAATATTACTGAGTACTTTTTCACAGATTTTTATTCTTAGTCGACCGGTTTCGTTGCATAGGCAACACCATCACCTGAAATCAGTGAAAAAAAATCTGTGAAAATGTACGGAATAGTTTTGAAATTTATTTAAAATGGATTTTCATATAGTGAAGCCTGTCACGATCGAATTTACTTAAGGTTCTCCTTCCCAATGTGATCAGGTTAAGTGCTAGCATGTTTAAGAGTCGTAAGAGGGGGCTTGGGTCAGACTATGACACATACAGCGTAGACCGATGGAACATAATCAAATTAAGACTCATGAAAAAAAAAGAAAATTTCTTTGCCAACGATTAGAATGACCAATATTGATGCAAACCTAATAGGCACAGAATCATTGATTTCTAAGCTGTGAATTCTACCGCTAATGCCGATGTTATCTTCACTTGCGTAGCATACTGCGTATAACTTAAATTAAACTTACTAGCCAGAAAAAACTTGTTCCATCTTATCGATCTAAATGAGCTTAAAACATGATTAAGTTCCATAGCATTCTTGTGTATTATAGGGCGTCACATGTGGTGCGATGTTGAGCGTTCCGGTTTCGGCGGGCTGGTCACTTAATTGCTCTTACTGAGCCCTCTATCCCTGTGCCGAACAACTACTTGCAACAGAGTGGTACAGAGGTAATGTTTGTCAAGCAGCAGTGTTAACCGTCTGCTGTGGTCTTTTCAGTGACAAAAGAGATTATCAGGCCTAATCCTTGCCACAATGAGTCGACGATCACTCCTCTTGTTGCTTTGGACGGTGTGTGTTTTTTTGCCATAATCATAACCAATAATTTTAATTGATAGTTTTTGGACTAGTTTCAAATTAAATATTCCCCCTCAAGCCGCTGATGCTTGTGTGGTGGTGTGACTGAGAATTTTTAACTGAGAATGAAAAAAAAGAAAAGAACCAGCCACGAAAAAGAGAGGACAAGGAAAAAAGGAGACGGAGAAGGGAAAAGACAAGAGTGAAATCAATATTTCTGAGTGACCCAGTGTATCGCTCTGATTTTGTAACGTTGCTATTGATTTGTAGAGAGAATGACTTATTACCCGATCAGTTCGGCAGTATGATGTGTGAGGAAAAGAGATGGGCAGGAAGGGAGATTGGGAGGGTGGGGTTATCTGCGAGGGGAGGGAAGGGGAATTACTTATAGGAGGGGTAATTGTGAGTCAGGAGGCGAATACTTTCAGAAATGGGACACGTCTGGGATATTTCAATAGCTAAAACACTCATTCCGACATAAATACCCCGAGTTCAAGTCCCAGGCGATGATTTTCCTGGTAACCCTATGGTGTAGGGTTTCATTTGCTTCGAGGAGAAACAGGAGAGCATTACGGAAATGCACTGAAAATTGTGGGAATGGCAGATAACCAAATTGACCGGAGAGCAGACGGTGAGTCGGAGAGAGGATGGGTGGGAGACTGACTAAATGACTTACTGGACCTACTATGGCTGTGATTCCGACTGGTTTGGCGTTTTCACATTTAGATGAGAAAGGCGATTGAAAGGGTAGGATACCACTGTAGCCCATTGAAAAACTTTACTCGGAGATGGCGCCTTCTTTCGGTTTTCTGATTGGCTTTATGAACGTTCTCCGGAAGTTCTATTTTATATCCTTTGGCGAAATCATATTTTAAGCTTCTCAGTTTAGAAGGGCTATTGAAACAAATAACAGTGACTGTAATATTTTTGCTCTGCGAAAAAATAATTCGTATTTGCTGATACATGACTTGAGCGATTCTTTCCGACTTATCTTTAATCTTCTCAACAAATTGATAATGAGCATTCAGTTGAATTTGAACATTGCGGTGGCTTTAACCTGTATTTTTCATAATACTTCTATCGTGGTTTTTTTTTTAATCTTCCATAAAAGTTTTTACTTATGTCGTGACGAGTATCATAATTCTAAAATGAAAAATGTACACATGGTTATTTTCATAGATATTCTATTTCAAAGTGCGGTCCATAAGGATCTCAAATATGTGGTAAGCCAAAATATCTGGACTTTGGTTATTCTAACGCAACTAGGTGGGAACTACGGAACGCTGTGAGGGCATACAAGACTGAGAATGTACAATGTCAAACTTGCCTCCAAAAAACTCACAACCAGCCCTGGTATTCCCCATTTTTATGCATCGCAAAGTCTTGCAGGTTATCATTTCTCGAATAAATTAAAAACTTCTTATTTTAACTTATATTCATGTTCTTCTGCAATGCTTGCACTAAGAGCAAACAGTGATATCTTTGATTGAGATTTTCACGCAGACTAGCTGTTGAAATTTACTTTGTGACGTCGCAACCGGAGAAGCCTATGAAATGAAAAAACTACGTAGTGCATCCCATCTAAACTTACGTGATACATTGAGGATAAAATTATAGATAACCATGTGAAGTGACTGGAGGTAAACGTAGCGAGTCACTCAACAAATGGTCACGACTTGCCCGTCACGACTATCTCCAGTGTCCCTTACATGTCTCTTAAAATGTGTGCTTATATTGCTTGCAGTCGTTTTGCTGCCCAATAGACTTTTGAGGACCTCATAACTTAGAGTCCTAATAAGCCATTCAATGAAGTTACCATCCGGCTACACTGGACCTAATTACCTTCTAAGATGGTGCAACAGTTACTGGGGTGCCATTTGAAACGGAGACTCTTCGCTCCCAGAGGCGTGCCTCCCGACGAAACCGAACAGCTTATTGAAAATGTTAAGTGAAAAACTTCATTTTCTTAAACTCTTACACGAAAGAAATATGAGAAAAGATAAAAATGTACCGGAGAGCATTTTATCATCATGCATTATGGATGATTTAGATAAGTTTTTGTTTTAAAATTCAAATTTCTTGAGTGAATTCATATTTTGCGAAAGAACTTTTAGCTGCGTCACGTTGAACATTATCGTCTATACCGTAATCTCCGTGGGACACGCTAAAAAGCTTTCTCATTTAGATACTCATGCTATGCTAATGATCTTGGTCTAAGTTCAAGTAGTTGTTTCATCTAGCCAAGTAGTTTATTTTCTCACGACCCACATAGTCTTAGAGGAAGATCGAGGAAGTTAATCCCGCATAGGCCACGAATGTTTATTCTTTTTGACTATTTTAACCCTATTCATATAATTTACTTCCAAGACAAGGGTAATTTTATTGACAAAAATAGCACCATATTACGCTTTCTGTTTCTTGGGGTGTTGGAATGCAAAAGTTATCATCTCTCTTCTTTATGGCCCACATTTGGCTCCGTTATATCAATGTCCGTTATCCATGATTTGGACCTTTGGAAGCTCAATCCTTAAGGAATTTATTTAGAAAATTCAGTCTTTTCTTTAATTTTGCTCACCACTCTTCCTCTTCTTCAACCCCTATTCAAAACGTAGATATTTATTTGAAAAAAGTTAAATAAGTACAACCGTCCACAAAAAAATTCGCCATCCTTGAACAGTGCTTACATTTGGACAGCTGCCATTCTGAGCACCGCAAATTCTCCCTGGCATTCACTTGTGCACTTCAAGGTCACCAAATCTGTTCTAAAAATTCTCATATTTTTCGTTACTCGAAAGATCAGGGAAAAGCTTTTCCAAGTTCTGGATTCTCCACCTCCTTTGTGAGAGAACAACTTGTTAGGGCGATCGAACTCTCTTGGAAACCGCTCTCTTAGCCTTTAGTCGGTGGATAATCTATACATTGACGAGCCAATTATCTTTGTGGATATTTATCTTCCGGGCCAAGATGTTTCACTAAAAATCATTCTGAAGTCAGTATACTGTATACTATTTCATTTCTTGGGCAAGAAATGTCACTCATGGGATATTTACTCGGGGAACATTTCCTCAAGTCATTAAATATTCTCTCCATTTCCCCTTCAACCTCCTCTCAAATACGAAGTACTCCCGTGCTCTCATTCCGTCACCCTCACTATCTCCAAAATAATCGCTGCATTCGTAAGTTCGGCCGAGCTTCACTTGCAGATAATCTAGCCAATTCCTCTCCCATTGGATCACATCTTTATTTCACCTGTTCATTTGACGACTTATCCCTTTTCTTTCATTTCTTGGGCAAGAAATGTCACTCATGGGATATTTACTCGGGGAACATTTCCTCAAGTCAATAAATATGCCTAATGGCCTGCAAGTACTCCCCGGCCTTACGTTGATCACACAACCACTACATTTAATTTACATGACAACAATCGCAAGAGTCTGGTCGTTGAATTTGGAGGACACAAACTTAAGCAAAGAGAACATTTCTTTATTGAGGCAGTACTCGTGAATAAAATGGATACAGGAGAAAAGACATAAGGAGGAAAATAGCACTAGCTAAGGAGGCGTTTAGTAATAGTAGGGAATGAACTACAAGGACCTTGGGTAAGGATATTAAGAAGAGGCTTGTGAAGAGCTTAATATGTAGCGTAGCGTTGTATGAGGCAGTAACATGGACCCTCTAAAAGGAGTATAAGAATAGGCTTCGGATATTTGACGTTTACGTGTGGAGAAGGATGGAGAAGGTGACGTTGACGTTGAGAGGGAGACAAACAAGAAAGAGCTTAGTATGGTAGGTGAAGAAAAAAACAATTGAATAAAATCCAGAACAGGCAGGATACGTGGCTGGAAGTAGAAATTAGGGTGGAGAGCTGGATGGGTTGGTCAAGTCTGTGATAGAGGGAAGAATGTTGGGCTAGTGGGGAAAAATGAAGAGGATAGGTTTATGGACGAGACGAAGAAGGATTGATCGTATGCTGAGTTGAAATAGAAATTATTTGAGGTATATGGGACACTGAAAGTGTGGAATACCGGGAGGAAATTCTATCACTTTCAACAAAACCTACCTGTAACCAGTGGAATATTTTTTTGAAATCCCATAAATGGCGCAACAGTTGCAGTTGCCTGTTGCCAAGCACGTTGACTCGCAATATATCTCCTTCAACGACCACTAATTTGTACAAATCATACACGCCCACCAACCTGACATATAGATCATGGTGCTCCCTCACTGGGATATGTCTTACGTATATCTCAATTTTTAAATGACCCAGATTTCCCGGATTTTATCTCCGTAAGCTTCCTCCCCTCCCATTCCACTCCTACGCACTCGACCCTTTCTCACTTGCCCCCTACCAATTATGCACCAAGTGAAACCCTAAGCCATCATATCCATTGAGACAATCTAAGTTAGTGAACTTAAGAAGCTGAAAATAGAAGAATAATCCAAAAGATCCTAAAAGCAGTTGACACCTAAGTCGCCTTAGATCATCCGCTAGTGAGTATTCACTGATTCAGCTGTATATCATTCTCAAACCTCAAGACCTTGTTTCCAACACGCACGTTCATATTCTTACCATGTTTTATTTTATGCTCTCACACGTAAGACACTAGCTTAGCGGAAATTAATGGGGCCGAACCGTTTCCAGTATAACACGTTTTTTCGAGTGAACGACGGTTGATATCCACAGGTTAACTTGATAAGAATAAATGCATCCCTATTTTTTACATTAATTCATTTCCAACATGAAAAAAAAACAAAATATTTCCTCAAAAAATAATTATTATCTTAAATAATCGATAATTTTCTTCTTAATTTTACTTTGCAACAGTTACACCCTGCCTTATCTCTCCATTCATTGATCTTTATTGATAGTTACGGTTGGCCCGGGGTTCCGTTAAACGAGGTTCTTCTGTAATATTATGTCATATGCCACATACATGTGTGAGTATATCTCCGCTCGGATTTAACGCCGAATCGCTCTGCCTTGCGTACTATCTTCGCCTCGCAGGTTCCTCTCCGAAACTCCCCGTTCCCCGCTCATTGCCCGAGGGTCCCGCTTCTCCTCGGGACCTCTCGCCCCTTTGCGCCTCCTCCGTCTCCCGGTCGATACGCATAAAGGGGTAAGGTCACTGGATGGGTGCGGGGAGGGAGATCGCTTTAGGAAGAGAGAGGGAGGATAGTTGAAGGCTTTCGAATGGCCCGAGAGGAGAGAGAGAGGGAGAGAGAAAGAAAAAGAGGGATGGACTTGGATATTGTGTGGTGCGGGACTGGGTGAGGGAGGGTTTGGCGTCGGGGGGAGTGGCGATAGTCTGGGGTGAAGCGTGACGCCACGCCGGTCAGGGACTCCTCTCAGAGGCCTTCGCCGACTGCTGCATAATGTTTTCCATTTCACCCTTTATCACCGTTGGAGGCAATCGAAATATGGTGTACTCGAAGATTAATTGGACGGAGGGAATCATCAATAAATATATTCTGCAAAGGTATTGAGAGAAAAGAGTTTAATGGACACTGATAAGTTAAAGAAGCAGAGGCATTCCCTGTCAGTAGCGTTACTATCGGATTGGATTGGATAATTGGTGAGGCGACTGACGGCTCAGGTCATTTGAGTCATAGGGGATAAGTAAAGGAGGAAGGGTGGATAGAAACCCGGCGTCGGCATTAGCCTGCTCTTAACAAAAGGTGCCAAGGGGACCACGGTTTAACGTTTCATGTGACAGACGGAATACAGCACTAAAGCGACCTCCAGAAGGCACTCAAATAGGGATCGGGTTTCCTCTGAAAAACGTCCTCCTCTGTAGGGATTTGAACCCTGGCCGTCCGTATAGTTAGCCAGTACTCTAGCCACCACACCAACCCGATCCTTACGTTACTATCCTATATTTTGATATTTCTATCAAACGCAATCCCTGTGGAAGCGTCTTGGAAGGAAAAACTGAAAGGAAAAGTCACGAGGAAAATTATGAAGGACTTCCAAGTAGAGAATAAAGACGTAATAGTTGAGGTGGAGGTGAAATGAGAGTGGGGGGAAGAGGCTGACACGCACCAAATTTTGGATTGTTGGATGCCGATGTGGTTCAACTGTAGAGATATTTTTAACGCATCAAGCTTCTAACATCATTAGGTATCCTCAAAACCCTGAAGGGTGTCAAATTTACTATGGACAAAAAATTGTGAACGTTGTTCACTACCTCATTAAATAATCTTTAATGGTGTCGCAGTTTGATAAGCTATGTATGACACTGAATCTTTTCTTACAACTTTTCCAACCAGTATATAGAAAGGCATGATTACCATCAAGCCATCGGTATTGCTTCATCGAAAGCATTGGGAGACAAGGAGCAGCGTGGAGTCTGGTTCGCACTCATCAGAGTAGAGAAAATCTAGAGTATTTGCTATAAGATTCATGCCGCAATCACCCGGTATTCGAAACAATGAGAATATTTCTTTCTTATGGGTGATTAATGTGAATTTTTCTCATTCGACATCCATTGTTCAAAAATACACCTGTTTCATCCAATTTCTTGTCATTGTCTAATTGATCAGTGCAATAGCTACTTAGGTTTTTTTCTGTGGGTTCTTACGTCATTTAAATTAGCATATTAACAGTTTTAATTCCCATGTGTCACCTTAAATTCAGGTATTCTGAATTATTTACCAATATGTGAACAGAGTGTTGCTGGTATTTTCAGGAAATACATTCTAAATCAGCAAGTATGAGCTTCAGCGTATTAAATACAATAGCTGTATTCTCATATTCTAAGCTGTATGGAGGTCTAGTAGAAAAAACTAGTGAATTAAAAAAGTAGACAAAGTACTGCAAAAGGTAAAATTATTGCAGAGTATAAGAACTGACGGTAAAAAATAGTACCAGCAGCGTCGCAAAGGCGCAGTCAAACAGCTAGGGAAATTTGGTTAATTTTTTGTTTATTTGCAAAACTTTTCCGTTCATTCCCCTCTAAAGTCTTGCGATATTAACTTCCTTTTAGGTATTAATATTAGCCATGTTTTTTCGGTGCATCGTAGATTGATCTTTTAGTAATCACTTGTACAGCGTTGGAAAAGTCCTTTGGGCTAATTACACCAATAACGAAGTCACACTGCTGAGGGATGAACACTCCATGCATTTCGAAATTAAATGATGAAGAAAAAATTATATTGATGATGATATACTATTATACTTCGATAATTAAAAATTAGCATAAAAATTGGCTTAGTGTTAACTTGGGTGAAATGACGGAAATGACTATTTAAGGAGTATTTTCACCTAATTATAGTCGCTTATTTCCCTACCATACATAATAGTCAATTATTTGGTCATTATTCGAAGTTATATCAGGAGTAAGCTTAATTTACGCTCTCAAAACTGAGGACTTTGCACAAACCCCAACAAGAAAATGGGAAGTGTCTTCAGTGGAACATTCTCTGAATTTATCCATTCATTCCTGACTGTTAATGACTACGCCTGAAAATATTTTATGGATTGGGACTGAAGCCACTTTTCTTTTTTTCTTAGGGTTTTACGACTAATCCCTTAGTTTTCAGGGTATAATATAGGTTTACTCCTAACGTACCTTCAATTAGAGAACTAGCACTCACTCTTCTCTGGGTAAAAGTGACAAAGCCAGATAAATGCTACTTTGGCTTGTCATCGTAAAACGAGCATTTCGATTTGAGAAGGCTGTTGTTCGCTCGAAAAGGGAGAGCGCTCAAGAATGTTTGCGTTGCCAACTTAGTTTGTCTCTTTTTCGCTTTTCACTCCCTCTTTTGCATCTCTGGGAACAGCGTCTACAGGGTACAAGACGACCAGCCCTCCTCATCAATGAGAGTAGATTGGTTAATTCGTTGAGGGGGCGAACAAATACTAATCGACAAAAGGGGAAATTAAATGTGTGATGTGAGCAAAGGGATGGTCCTTGAGAGAGTGGGGTTTAAAGGAAGGGGCGCGAAGATAGGAGGAGGGAAACATGGAGGGTGCTGGTGGGAGACGGAGAAAGTGGTAGCGACTTTGGAGGGGAAGGAGGATCGTTTCCTCCCCCAACTACCTTCTTTCTTACCCCCGCCCGAGGGGAGGGGATCTCCTCCAAAGAGGTAAACAAAATGGCCAATTATAATGCCTCGTCTGAAGGCATTATTTGATTATCTCTCGGATTATCTTGCGCTTTAGGAGACTTTCCTGCGGGGAAACGACGGGGGATTTCGGGGCGCGGGGAGACAATTGAGAGTTAAACTGCCGCGGCTGTTGGCTCCAGCGACACGGCCCATTCTATCCCACCGCGCGCATGGCAACGCATACATTTACAGTCACCCTCGCGCGAACACAGGTGCAGGAAACCCAAATATGACAACTCCCTCTTCCGGTAGACATGAGGCCTATGAAGATGAAATTCGTTCCCTCGTTGCCCTCGTCTCGGAAGTGGTTCCATCCGATTGACTGGGGATTCATCCGTCGACTCGATAACTAGATTATGCCGTTTTTTTATCTCTTACCTTCATAGTTAAAAGACAACTGTGGACGCCTATGTCTGTCTATTTTCCGTAAATGTTGTCCAAATTAACCACAATGGCGTGCTTGAAGTGTAATCACATGAATATTGATATTCAAATATGTATCCAGATTTGGAATTAAATTGATCCTTTCATACTTACTGTGAGTTCAAGATATATTATTGTTGTCACTATGTAAAACAAAATGTTTATGCCGAAATCTCATCATTTCCATGAAGATGTATTAATATTCACATTGATTAGTAATTCTCTACATACGTAAAAATTTTAGATAATTATCATGAGAGGCATGAGTATCATATCATATCATGCGTGTCATTCTCGATTCATATATTGTCTTTTTTGAATGTGTAAAATAGCGGAGCTCGTATAATAGCCAAGAGAGTCATTACTGATTTACTACCAATGATAAACCAACTAAAGTTTTAAGCGGCATTTTATCTTCTAAGGTAGTCACAGTTCTCATTAGAAAATTCAGAAAAATAGGATTGGAAATTATAATGGAGAGTAGTTCTTTGCAGCTGTCGATCAGTACTTGCAAAGTTTTTGAGTTTGACTGCGTCTCGAGCAATGTAGGCCCAACGTTTTACCCGCGTTGCAGTGTCTTCAGGGATAAAGTGATTTTTTTTTCTGAGATTTTGTTAGTTTTTATATCGCGGAGCGGCGATATCACATTTAGTCTTCTGTTCATCAAAGAGTAAAAGTTGGTCCGGCGGAGCTCACTGCGTCTGATTGTCCAGCTTGAAGGCATTTTCAGGAAAAGCATTTCCAGGGAAAGCCTCTTAGCCGGAGAATCAGACGCAGCAAACTCCACCGTGACTTATTACTCTCCGATGAAAAGATGGCCTAGAATGCTCTACACGCAGTCAAACTCGATAATTTCTCCAGAGCTTGGAAAAAATTACATTCTAATTAATGAAAGAGAGTGACGTAATTTTTGAAATTAAGTTGCTATGATGGTGTTCATAGAAAGCCACTTAAAAGAATAGAAAAATATGTAATGAACATGAGACTCATGTTTGCGGAGTACCAAAAATATTAGTATGGAAAGTTGCCTGCATCTGCTGTTTGTGCAGTTAGTCATTTGAATATTCCCTCACTGACTCCTAAATGCCTCAGTAGCTTTCTGGATGCGCGCCTTTTTAGTTCCTTTTGTGTAGTAATCCTTACTTCAACTGTTTCTTGCAGAAACTCCGCATCCCGTATTCCCATCCCTTCCTACTCCGTAAAACTATTCAACAGTAGCACACCTCTAAATTTTTCACGCCGATGTATTTCTACCCTCGGTAATCCAACGTCCTCTGCCTTACACGAGGACCCCTCACTCTCCTTCGCCTCCTATGATAGGTAGTGGCAGGAGTCCTACCACGACCTATCCCGATCCTTCAGCCCTTTACCGGATGCGACTGAGTGGGTAATGTGCCCGAAGAGACGGACACACACAAACAATATCGGTTGCCGCCCATTCTCTCCCTCCTCAATCCTTCGCACGCGGAAATCCTCACCACCCCTCTCAACGCCGACGTTTTTTCCTCAGCCGTGAACGGCGAGCTGCAAAGAAAACGTGGATTACATTTCGAATGCATGAATCGTGCCTCCCATATAGTAGGAAATTTAACTCTTCGTTAGGCGCGTGCTTTTCTGCAACGCAATTATCTGGGTGGGGCACACCTGTACCCCTAATGATAATGCTAATTGACGCGCAGCCATTAAAATTATTTATAAAATCTTAATCCAGCCAAGATCCGTAAGAGAGTCCTTTTGAGCAAAGGCATTATTTTTTAAGTTATTTTGTTTATTAAATCTTATTTCATTATGCATGGAGTAGCTCTATTTTGGAGTACATGGGGAATCGTAAATACGTTGCGATATATCTGCAAAGTAAAAGTAATTGAACAAACCTTTGTGGAAATATATAAATTACTTATATTTATACCCTTATTTTCTTACTTGATAACTAAAAAGTAATAATAAACCAGATCAATGCCTATTATATACGATGGATTGAATTTAATCTGCTGCTTTGATACACTTCCATGTACTCCTTAATTGAGAGTTTTTATTCCCACTAATTTCGTGATTCAGTTGATCAACGTTTTTGCGTTTAAGTAGAAATGCAGAAATAGCGTGGTATTTTTATGTATCTCTCCTTCCCTTTCATTCTCTTTTTTTAAAAGTTTCTCCTTGTTGACTGTATTACCCGGAGGAATTACATAAAGGACTTGCCTGAGACGCACCAGATATGCAAGTACCTGCGACCCAAGACTGCATACAACATCCTCTCGAAGTAACGCATTGCCGCAAAGTCTGCACTGCATGTAACCGAGATTTTTTTATTTTTAACTGCAACAAGTTTTAACTTAAAATATTCATCATATTCCGTTTTCCAGTTCATTGTTCCCAAACTTCTCTTGCGGTTAGAGGAGTATTTCAGAAGTAATATAATTTACAAAGCGTGAGATTCATTCCATATGCCAATAAGTATGGAGGTGGTTGTTCTTTTACACATTTTTGGCTTTAATCACTTCATCCTACTCTCTTTTTAGTCACCTAATCAGTCTGTCTTCATTCATTGTTCGTATCTGAGGAAAAAGTATCATTGAAATCAAGAACTAATGACTTCACGCTGTTTGATTATTTCATCTTTTATGTTATTTACTTTTATCCGAGTTACGTGCGTAAATATGTTAATACGTTTGACTGAATACGTAATACAAATTCTGTTAATAAATAATGCCTTTATTTTTGCTTTTAACTTCAACATACTTTCAAAATTCTCGCATCCCGAGAAATGTGTATTAATCAATGGTGTCATTACGTTCCTCATTGAATGTCTGTCAATTTAGAAGGTGACGTCAATTTCTAAAGCTCTTAAGGACTGAGTAAGAAGGTGAACGATAAGTTAAATGATTTTTGGCAATATTAACGTTTTTCTAGGCTGTAAATGATCTATTTTAAGAAATATTTTTAATAACAAATACAACGAATCTATTACGGAAGAAGTGTATTAACATTACCAAATGTTAATATTTTATATAGAGACAGGATAAAAAACACAAAAAGCCGATCATGAGTAAAACAAAAATGTATTCTTATGGGGCGATAGCATACTGAAAGACTTGGTTCAGAATGGCAAACAAAATCATAATTTGGAGCCTTATTTGATTCAAGCGTATCTTCTTCTTCGTTCCTGAATTCAATTTATCATTCCATTCGACGTAATCTGAGGGGAGTCTAAATTAACAATAAGATTTCTGGCCTGAAGTCTCGAAATGAAATGGGTGGACTTAAAAATAAAAAAATAGCCGTATTCTTTCTTTTAATCCACCGATTCCATTCACTCGCTCATTTCAAGATTTTCTCATCTCCAAAGGAGACTGAGGGATGGACTTTCATCGCTTCCTTCCTCTTCCACGCTTCGAGGCGGCCACGCTGGGGGGGGAGAGAGGGAGGGGGGAGAGCAAGCATCTTTTCCTTGCCTATCTGCTTCTCTGCAGCATCCCCCACACCCTCTTCCTCCGGCACACTCACAGCCCTTGACGGCTGCAAGGCACCCGAGAGTGAGGCAGGGCGAGAGGGGAGAAGTGTGGTGGGAGAAGTCCGGCGCGAGAGGGAGCAGATTCGTAATGGGGAATGCCTAGCAAAGGCTTCTTTATCCATTATACATCGCAAATTGGGGGGATAGGGAAGGGTAGGGAACGGAGATAGCGTTCTTTCCGACTAATGTACGGATATCAGCGAGGGGCAGCGAGGGCGGTGAGTCGAAGGGGAGACGCAGGGAAGGAGAGAGTTTGCAGTGGAGACGGGGGGAGGGGAGGGGGCACAGGGGCTGGGAAATTATTAGGGACCGGGGCTGACTCCCTGAGGCACATTGAGAAAATGGCCGATAACCTCAAAGATGGTGGACGCAGCAGCAATGAGATGAGAGCAAGGGAGGGCGAGGCGGAGCCAGCCAAGAAGCCTGCAGCGACGGGGGAAGGAAGATTGTGGCGGCGGCTGTGGTCTTCTCTTTCCTATTGGGATTTCCGTCTCTCGGCTGCGAGGGTTGGCCTATGTGAAAGGACCGGGGGTTGATGGGGGAGATCTCGGGAGCGACTTCTCTTTTTATATGAGAAAGGCGGAGAGGGAGACTTTGTAATTACCATTCCGATGTCAGAGGGCTCCACTCTTCATCGATTTTTCCATTGAAAATGTGGGAAACGGATACAAGACGGGGAGAATTGGAAAGGAAAACCCCCTCCGCGCTGCCGTCGTTCACCTGCTGTGGTGGCAACTGTCAGTCTGCATGAAGTCCTTCAAGTTTTTTGTTGCGCCTTTCCTATTGAAAAACCTGTCGATGGAGAAATAATTGAGATAACCTTTGCAAGAAAGTGAAAATAGCATGAGAATATGGGCATCTGCATTTTTTGCGACTTCAACTTCCGAGCTATGCATGACTGTATATTTTCATTCATTTTCATTCTATTTCAGGTTTATTGGCACGAATTTTGTGCATGGAAAAGTTCTCTTCAGAATCCAACTCCGAGATCCTCGTGAAGCTATTTTTGAACGTGGGGTGATTACTTAAGGAAAGCATATTCACCCAAAACGTTTATCTTACAATTGCTTGTGAGATTGGCGTGGAGATTTTACTGAAATTGCAATACTTTTGAAATAATTGGGATGGGGATTGCTTTCAGACCGTCGATATAAATTTGGACGTTATATTTTGTGTGAGTTTCATTCCAATTATATTTGAGATGACGTTATAAATATTCAACATACTCCAACAAACTACGGTAGATCAGGTGATGAAAATAATATTAGGGAATAAGACCACAGAAGGGATGAGTTTAAAATGTCATGTTTCCCATGAACGATAAGAGGAAATAGCAGCGACCAATGAGATTTTTAATTATTTATATCGATAAGTAGTGTAGCTAGTTGGTTACTCTCCAAACCCTATTATCCATTTTGTATATAATACTCATACCAATCCATGAAAGATTCTGGTATGACTCTCATGACCCTATTTATTTAGCTGCAATGCAATTATGCAAGTAGTTTCTCGAACTTTACTTCCATGCCAATAGAGGATACATAATGATAAATAAAAACCCTCTGACAAGCATATGCATTTATTCTATTACGCCAATATTGGTATCGCAATTAAACTAATTGTGGTTCAGTGTGGTATATGCTGGTGGTAAGTCGTCCCCTGCCACACATCATGGTGGTGGCTTGCAGGCTATTTTATTGGTCTATATGGATATGTCTTTATCCTTACCTTTTGAAACAGAATTCATATTGATCACTCAATTTCTTTTTGATATTGCTCCATAAAAAGTTTGGTTTAACGCTGAAATTGCATAAAATACTTAAAATAATCAAAAAGTTTCAATATACTTGCAGCTTTTTAGTAGACAGCCCACTTCAATTCCGTTTACATCATAAATATGGATTTTCATAATTTGTGCTACACTCTCTGAGTAGTTCTGCAAATAATTATGTATTCAACGATGATGCAAAACTTCTTTATTTTTTAGGAGAGACAAAAAACCAATGACAATGGCATGAGTTAATGATAGCTATCGAAAACAAATATATCTAAATTCTGAGGGAAGATTTTATCATAACTTCATTATATATTAGAGATTTTAGACAGTGTATCTACTTGATTTCTTCCCTTAAAGCGATTAACACGACGAGTACGGACCTCACAGACTTCGCACTGAGTACGAAGGACCTGGATACCTCAGGTACCAGTCTTTTACAATCGAATTATAGTCACCACATTCCCTATCCTAGTAAGAAATGAATGAATATAGGATAAGGATAATGATTTAGACAAAGAAGTCCATATATGTAGTCTACTAGCTGATTAACCCGGCGTTGCTCGGGATCATACTTCCTTCAAAACTCTTTATATAAGAGGTGAGGGGTTAGTAAGTGGTTGTAATAACAGACTACAGTGCAAGTAATTGTTTTATTAAATTAATAATTTATTCTACAGAAAATCTATACAATTGTAAGACAATATTAAGTAAACAATGTGACAATATCTCCGAAGAACAATAATAATGAAAGTCAAATTACTCAAAAATTGACAGAATGATAAAAAATGGCATGGTAAAATAAAAACAATGAAATTAGTAAAACTTGTTTAATATAGAGTAGTGAGACAATTTTTTGAAACCCTTTACTGTAATCATACTACCTGCACAGCCATGCTAAAAGAACATTGTAGTTTAGTACATAATTCGAGTACTTACTTGTTGATTATTAGTTATTCAGAATTTCATTTCCGTTAATTAAGATTTGATTTTATGATAATCACAATCAAAATGAACTTGTAGCCCGGATTGGATTTGTATACGACCAAAAATTATTATTTTTATTCCATTTAAGAGTCATCAATAATGGTTACGATGTTTATTTTTGTTTATTTATTTGGTTGTCAAGGAAAATGCGTAAAAGAAAATCGATTTAAAAAGTGAGAAACTTCATTTATTCGGGCATGATACTATTAATTTTAGTAGTATCATGCTTTCGGGTATCTGATAATATGAATTTCAACTCTCTATCTTAAGTTAAAGTTGTTTTAAAAAGCGAAATAATTAACCGCTGCACAAATCTCAATGCTTAGCATGCCTAATCGGCTTAACTAAGCAATATAAATTCCAACAGCAATTAAGACCGAAATCTGGTTGTCAAGCGAATATGGTATTGTATGATTTTACACTTTCCCGGCGAATTAAATTAGTGTAAATTTCTCGGGCTCGCCACCGGGTAAGATTTTTATAGACAGCCGACGTTTCGGGTTCCGACTCGTCACCCATTCTCAAGGCTAATTAGCCTTGAGAATGGGTGACGAGTCGGAACCCGAAACGTCGGCTGTCTATAAGAATATGGTATTGTTGATTTCACAAAAAATAACAAAAAACACATAAAAACGTAATTTTCAGTAAATTACGAAGTGAAAAGGGTAATTGATTGAAATAATTAAAAACTTAATTCTTTCAAAAATTAAATAAAAAAATTTCATTCATCTCTCTTGAGCGGAAGTAATTTAAAAAAGCAAAAAATGAAACCACTGCACAAAACCTAATGCGTACCGTGAACCACCCTTTTTGGGAACTTTTGGGCCCTGAGATTTTTTAAAGTAGCCTAAAATTTTCCTCCTGCCTTGAACTATTGCTCTGCAAAATTTCAGCACGATAGGATAAAAACTGTAGATTTGCATTAAAGACAGACAGACAAACAGACAAACATTCTACTTTACATATATAGATGTGTAAGTTCTTATTCTCTAATAAATATTCAATCTCCATTTCAGAATAACTAAGGCCACAAACAGCCAAATATTATATTCCAAATTTATTCTATAGGATAATAGCGACGTGAGCAGGGGAGACACATTGAGAAAACTGATAATGGAGGCCTCTATACCTCGAGAACAATTACAATGTGTTGCATTGGCGTGCTGAGTGAGCTTAATTTGTCTAGACTTGGAAATGCCCCGTCATAAGTGCGATCTAACTTATACTAGGTGCGAGTATGGAGCCGGGTCCCAGAAGATCCTCATTGTTATACAGCGTTATACATATTCAAACTTAAAATACGGTTCTCTTTAAATATGTTAAGTATAAATTACTGCAAATTGAAATTATTATTTTCGAAAATGTATTTTTCGGGTCTCCGGAGATTCGAACTCCGTCCTCCGAGTGTTGCCGGCCCCGGTAGCGATGGCCTACCAGGGCCGGCAACGTCCTTGCCAGCTAAACTGCGGGTCGCGGGTTCGAGTCCCACCTGGGTGGGTATTTCACCACCCAGGGGATGGATGCATGTCAAGTTCTGTTGGTCTGGTCCTTGGAAAACCTTATGGCAGGCTTAGCAGCCTATCGGGATTCCAAGGACATATGGCCAACAGAATCGTCCGGCAAGCAAAAAAAAAATGTTTGTCTTGTCTCAAGATAAGATTAAATGCTTGAGAACACAATTAATGGATATGGAAACTCTTATTCATATCCATCAACAATAAAGTAAAAACTGTGTTCAGTATTAGAGCAATTTAACATAGTAGTAGGCAAAGATTCAAAATCGCCTCTATTCGAGTTCCACCCTACGTTTCTATTACCTCCAAAACGTTTTCTCCTCAAAATTCTACCTACAGTATTTGCATTCGCGTCCCCTTTGCAGCGGGCCATTCGCAAAAGAAGATACGATAAAATGTGATCACCGCTGTCCTCCCATTCTTCGAAACTAAATTCCTGGTTGCTCTCCTATCGAGGGCAGGGGGGGGGGATCCAAGCACCCCTGGCCTCATTATTTCTCTACCCTTCCCCCCTCACCTCCCCATTAAGCCTCCAAAGGGTATCCCCTAAGGGACACCACTCACTGGTGCTTGGTGCCCACTTTCTGCATGCTGCCGTTTACCATCCGAGGCCATTCACCCCAGCCCTCCCCCCCCCTGGACCAGCCCGCCCGCCCCTGCATCGTTGACCTGCCGCTCAAATGCAAGGAAGGAGGAGGGTTTAACGGGTGGCAAATGGGTAAACGTGGTGGGCGCCAGAAAATTGGGCGAGGAAGAAGGAGACTTGATGGTTTCAACTCTGCTGGGCTACTGGAATTGTTTTGACAGCCTTCCACCGTTGACTACAAATGCCAATTCACTTAGAATGCGTTCAATTAATTCTCTTAAACTTATCCTTCAGTTACATTATCCGTGTTCCCATATATTTCTCAGAATTTTCGAGAGAGTCATTTTTAATCATATCCATGCTCATTATTCCCTTGGAGGGTAGAATGGCGTAATATATTTTGTAGGTCCAAAGCGGCATGACCTGTGAAGATCTATTTATTTGGTGCCTTACCATAACTTTTTCAGCGGGGAGTTGCTCCGTGAGACATTTTTCTCGATGAGGGCGTTAACAATGTATAGAAATCACAAAACCCGCTTCAAATATTGACAACTAGCAATAAGAGTTGACCTTCGGTTAGTGCTATTCTGTATGTGATACTTTGTTTCCAATCATTCTTTATGGGAGCAATCCAGATCTATCGCAGAGTTGAACGGAATGCTCACTTATATTTAGTAACTCTTCACTGATTAACTATTTATTTTTACCGTCTGACGTTTCAAAATCCAAACAATATTCGACCGAATCTTTTTTCCCTTTCAGATCGAAAAAGTTACATGGAAATCAATATCAAAAGGCAACAAAGCTTATCGAAGCAACGCAAGGGGCAGGCCAGGAATTGTAAGCTGAGCGAATCGTACAGGAAAAGCTAATTCTGTTGAGTAGCTCGTAGTTTACGGTTGTATGTCTCTTATTTACTTCGTTGTAGAGGCCATAATTGGAAATAAGTTGTATTTTATTTATTATTGCGTTGGTTTGAAAGAAGAAATACCTAGTTTTTCTTCGATTATTTTATATAAACCCTTATGCTTGTTGACTTATTGTGTAGTATTCTTTTAACCCAAAGAAAGTTTCAATGTCTCAAATAAACATTATGTATTCATCGAAGGCCATAATTATTTGCTATGAATTCGTTCCCTTCTGAGAAAATCTATTTATTGATGAAAAATAGAAAATTATTGCTTATTAATAATACCGATGTTGAGATATGTATAAGTCCTATTAACTATATATTGTTCATTTGAAAGTAATGCTAAGAGGCGACGGTTCTTAATTACCCATCGTGTATCAACATCGTTGTGAGCGATTCTCACAAGTTCCAACAAGAATTCCACTGTTGATCTCACCGCCTCTATTTTAGATGGCTATAGTCATAAATAACAATGAAATAATTCGACATTAACGTTTTAATACCTTTTTTGTACCACAAGATATATTTTGGTGTAACATTTTCCTCTTTTGGAGAATTTTGGAATATTAAGCCAATTTGTATGCTGTCATGATTATTTACATACTCTTATAATTTTCGCAGGAATTTTGTTGTTTTCATTAGCGTTCAAAGTTTGGACCATTAGTAACGTACACCAGATAAAGACAAAAGACATAGACATAAAATCTGCTGTTGGAGGTGGGTGCCAACGTTAAAATGGATGGATAATATATAAAAAAAGCAGTATACAGAATAGTAGAAAGAACCCTATGAAACAAGTTAGAGTAAAGGAGAACCAGACTGATCAGGCACACCCAAAAGCACAATAGTCTTCTGAAGAAAGTAAGTGAAAGAGAAATTGAGGGAAAAGTCCCAAGACTTGGGATAAATTCATAGAAAAAATAATGAAGGAATTACAATGGATGAATTGCCAGGAAGTAAGCAAACTAGCATTAGGTAGTAAGGATAGAGGACTACAGTCAACTTATCATAGGATTGAACGACCAATGATGATCAATGGGTTAACTCTACTGTCGTCGTCACTTGGATTCTGAGCCGTTTCTGAGAATATGCGGCGGAATAGGCGAATTTGACTCTGGTCATTTGCCGCACCAAAACTTTATTCGACGACCAACCTGTTTTACAGCAGGGCAACTGAACCCGAGTAGTTTAGAGTAGTTCCATTAAACCACCTTGGTTGCACCATTGAGTAAGCATGCGCTCAAGTTGTCAATTCGACTCCGCTGGAATCCAACTCTTCAAACGAATACACTTCCTCTTAGCGAGTCTACGAAGCCTGTTTGCGGGCCTTTTATGGCGACTCAGACGATCGGGAGAACAGATGGGAACTCTGAAACGACCAGGAATCCTTGCGTCGATGGGCATCCGTCCTAGGTGTATGGTTGTACTGCATCTTTTTTTCTTTAGCTCTCGCAAACGACGTATGTTCTGTGGTCGACAGTGAACTTTGATAGATGAACAGTTGTCCTGTGCTGTGAGACATATTTGTGCTGTGAATAATTTAGAATCGGCGAGGATGGTTTCTTCATAGAAAGATCATCTGGTTCGCTGATTGAGCGGACGGTGGCGTGCTTGTGATTACGTAAGAATTCGTCGGAGGGAGGCCTGGTCGTGCGACGGATTGCTGCTGAAGGAATTTTGTTTAAAACAGCGGAAGCTGACCCGGTCGTGACTTACAGAATGAGTGCTTTCGATTATCAATAGAAGTTAATGAATCTCCTACCAGTGAAATATTTCTTGTGAATGATTGTGGAAATATAAGTTTATGAAAGGAATGCTGAAAACCTAAAAGGAACTGGGATACGCCTTCGAAGACAACCCGAGGGAGGTAAGTAAACTTTTGAGACCTTTTTGTGGAGCTGGCTTATATAACGGCTGATGATATAATCGTTTTATTTTAAACGCTACGATGTAAACACTATGCGTGTAATTTTTCAAATAGTTTCAATCTAGAAATGAAAACGGCGAAGTTGTATTGCGCTTGTTGAAATATCATTATACGAGGGTGGTTTGATAATTAATGATCCTACCAATGAAAGCATTGCTTTTTGTTATTTTTATTGTTTTATTTCTCAACATAGTCCCCTTTTAGGGCGATACACTTTTCCCCACGGGTTTCCAACTTCTTCAAGCCCTCAGAAAAATATGATTTCGGGAACTCTGCAAAACACTCATCCGTGGTCGCTATGATCTCCTCATCCGATGTGAAGCGCTTGCCCCCGAGCCAAGTCTTCATGTTTGGGAACAGAAAGAAGTCGTACGGGGCCAGGTCTGGAGAATACGGAGCATGCGACAGTACCTCGTAGCCCAATTCCTCCAATTTAGCCGTGGCGATAGGGAGGCATGGGCCGGAGCGTTGTCGTGGTAAGAGGACTTTTTTGCGGGCCAAACGTGGCCGTTTTTCTTCAATTCTTCATTGAATCGGGCCAATAAATCACTGTGATACAGTACCGTGAGTGTTTTTTCCTTTGCCAAATATTTATGTGGATCGCACCTTGAGAATCTCCAAAAACGGTCGCCATGACCTTCGCGGCCGATGGGACCGTTTTTGCCTTCTTCGTAGCACTTTCGCCGGGAAAAGTCCACTGCTTTGACTGTTGTTTGGATTCTGGTGTGTAGTGGTGGTTTCGTCCACGGGTACATAACATATGAAGAAGTCCCTTGGATATCGCTTCAACAGGGGCAAACTCCCCTTGGAAGTGGTCACACGATTCCGCTTGTTGTCAACAGTTACCAAACGCGGTACCCATCTTTCGCAGGCAGCATTTCGCATTTTACGCGGGCAGCTTTCTCATGCCCAAAAGTTTGTGCACGATATTATGCACACGTTCCAATGACAAGCCATTTCTGAACTTGTTATACCATAGCTTAATGGTGGAAATTGAAGGTGAGATATCACCATACACGGTATTTGACTGGTTTTTAATTTCCTCACGCGACCTCCCTTGCAAAAACGAAAAGCAAATCACTGACCGATATTGTTATTTTTCCATTTTGAAAAAAAAACAAACTTGTCCACTTAAACAGCTGACACACACAAACTACGCAACAGAATTGGTTGAAATTGTGATCGTGGCCGTATCAAAGACGGCCAATGTAAACAATAACAAGATTACGATGCATTGTGGACAGATCGCTTCAAGGCTCATTAATTATCATTCCACCCTCGTAGTTTTCAACTTGAGTGACCTGATCCTCTTGCTCCTGAAGATGTCCGCCTTCAAAAAGTGTGTGCAAGACTCTTTCCATTAAAATTATTCCTCCAACCTACCCCCTTCTTCCGCCTCTATCGTATCCTACTCCTTTATCTCCTGCTCGAGAGCCCTTGTCCATCGTCGCCCGCCGTTCAATGCCTCGGCCTCTGTGGCTTCTTCTAATGACCTCCTTACCACGAAACACGTTACCTTTATTTCGACCGTCGACTCCTGCCACCCCTTCCCTTCGCCCTCCTTCCATGATCGCGGGAATACCTTATTTATCCTACAACCAACTTATTCCAACCCTTTTCCTCATCCCTGCTCAGGTTACTACACACACCGCCTCAAATATCCTTCAGCTACCCCACTACGTTTGAAGTCGTCCTCAAACTGCTGAGCTATTCACCAATCTGCTTTCAGTCATATCCATTACACCCTTCACATTTGGGGAATCCTTTCCACTCCTTGCCTCTTCCATTGAGCCCTATTCGTATTTCTCTTACTTTATTTTTCCAGTTTATCAACTTTTTTTGTCTATTTAAATTAAAGCAAGTTGAGGTACCGGAACTTTCCACCTCGTTACCTTTCCGGAGTGGACCGCTGAAGTACAAAAGTACGCAATCCATAGGGGGGAATCATTCACCGTGATAGTAACTCAAACCCGCGTCTCTTGATATCTTGCTGAGTCGTTTAGCCATTTAATCTGCAGAGGCTTTTTCATTTATACTATCGCTGTTGGATTAAAATAACGATGTCTACTATTTATTTAATTATTTTATTGGGTATTTTGGGAAAATATTTATTAAAATAAGAGTCAAAAGAGCGATTAGGGAAACTATCGACGGAATCTTGGGTGTGCAGAGTTGGTTTTTGCCTGATAGGGGACGTAGTGATCAGCTGTTTGAGCCATAGGAAGTGCTTGAGAGATTATGTGCGCTCGAAAGAAAGTGAATTGCGCATTTGTCGATTAAAAGAAGGCATCGGGCATGGTAAAGAGAAAAAGTGGTGGAATGCGTGTGAATCAGCAGTCATTGAATGCTCTGAAGAAGGTGTATGATGAAAGTATGGCGAGTGTAAAGGTTAGGCCAAACTAGACCGAGTCAACTAGAGTCTAGAGTCAACTCGGACGGAAATTTATTTCCTGTTGGATTGTAATGCATTCCTTCAAAAGTGCGGAGGCCATATTTGACTATCCGGAGCCGGCTGACATGGAACGGATGCTTTGAAATCACTCTCAGAGCAATCGTCTACAAAATTTCTACCCGAATCCACTTAGGCTAGTCTTGTGTAGCCCCCTGCATCGAGTCATTAAAAACCCGTCGCAATATGAACTGCGAGCAAAAAGTTCGCCTTAATCGTCAAATAGGACTTGCCAGAGAAGTCGAAGTAAAACCATGGACGCCAATAAGTTATTTTTTTGTGCAAGAATATGACAAGCGAAGACAATTCACCCAGTTAAAAGAAAAGGATAATATCAAGGAAGAAATATCAGAAAACAACAGGAATATATGGGGGTCATTCAAAAATATTCCAAAAACTGATGTTCATATCTTGAAAAATCAATAAAATAAGTTTGATGCTCGCCAAATTCCTGAAAATATGTAATTTAAGGCCAAAGAAAATATGATTTAATTTAATGCGCAAAAATTCGTGAAATATTATCAAATTTAATACGATACCACTACCGCCACGTACATGATTGGAATACCTCTTCACCTGTCCATTAAAATTTATTTTGTGCTAATGCCTTCTTTTCTCATATTCCCATAAAAAACTTCTTTTTATCCTCGTCAATAATGCTTCAGAATGTCTGAACCTGAGCTTCAATTAAATCTGAGGGAGTAAACAACGGGGAAGTGGTTTGTTTCTGTACGCAGTACGCTCATCTTCCCGAATGTCTTTCACGATCTAAGCATTCCTTATTCAATACCCTTCACTGGCTTTAACCTCACTCTCGGCATATCCAACGGTCATGGACATGATATTCATTGCATAATATGTTTCCTGCTTTGAGTCTAATTTTCATTTTTTTTCTGCAAAACTGAAATTCTGAGGGCACTGAAAAGAATGCAGTTGTCAGGGATTCTTAGTTAAGTTTTTTTTTTAATCTATTCAAATCAAAAGACTGGGAAAATTATTAAAGTTGCGGTGCACATCTTTACATAGTTTCACGAGCCCACCAGTCCATCGGCCTTTCCTTCTTTGATGCCTTCCCCCAACCAACCCGTCGCCTCCCACTAACTCCCGCTCCCCCCATCCTGCGTCTTAAGTCGAGTCTCGGACACAGCGCTTCGTCTCTTGTCACAGACGCATCGATTTCTCAGCGTCGACGACGTCTCCTCATGACTCAGCCTCTCTCCCCGTGACCTCCCAAGAGATCTTGTCATCGCCACCCCTTTCCTCCCTTGTCCGCCTCCATCATAACGACCGGTTAAGTTACGCTCCCTACCATGCACCCCTCTTCTTCTGGGCGAACCCTGTTGACAGCGTGGACGCCCGTTTCTGGGTCGATCCCCTTTCTCGAATCCTCTTCTTCGTAACCAAAACATCGTGTGCTCTGCTTCGCCCGCTAGAAG
Source organism: Ceriagrion tenellum (assembly GCA_963169105.1). Lineage (NCBI taxonomy): Eukaryota > Metazoa > Arthropoda > Insecta > Odonata > Coenagrionidae > Ceriagrion > Ceriagrion tenellum. The sequence continues at coordinate 136,825,637 of OY720640.1, forward strand.
GAATCCTTCATCAAATGGAATAGTCTTAATTTGAAGTTTATTCTCTTGGATTCAATTTTATTTCATTTTTGTTTCGCATTCTCAGTCGCGGAGAAAGAATCGGGTAATCAAATTTTGTGCATCAAATTAAACGGTCCATCTGGTCGCCAATTTGATACGTTTTCACGCACTGGGTTGAATAAATTTATAAGGGGCATATTATTTATGCGAATAAAATATTTCTTTGTAGATTTCAATGTATTTTGTTCCAGAAAGTGGACCATATTCAAACTGAAACTATCATATGATCAACGCTAGTACTTTGAAATTCGATAACATATTTCGCTTGTGGAATGAAAACGATTCTTGAATAGGCTGAAATTTTCACCGCACGTTGAGGAATCATCAGTATAATTTGAGTCTTTACCATATAAAAATGACGCTTGATACTTGGAGAAGGTGATTGGATGGCAAGTGAAGGGAAAAGATAAATCCATTGGTGGAAGGAGCCTGATCTGAGAAAAAGGCACCGTTTGGACCACTGTACAGCGATGCATTCGACGGACAGAGTCATGCTTATGAATGTGCTGCCCTCGATTCACCCCAAAAATAGAGAGATAGCGTATGAATGATTGCAACCACGTCCATCGAATTTTATGACTTGAGCTCTCCGCGAGGGAATCCATGCTTGTATCCACCTTATCAATCTATGACATTCCGTAATTACTCTCGAAGGAGATCTATAACTAATACGAGGATGCCTTCTCATCCTCCTATCATCGATAAGCTCCCCACAGTTAATGCTCTGTAGGATGAACTTTATGAAGACACGCAGGATACCGGATCCATTTTTATTTAAGTATTTCAGTTGAGAAGAGCAAGTTCATAAATTTAAATACACTTATCTCAACCGCGATATAGGATTTGACGTCACCCACTGTCATCACCCGATGATCCGTGATGTTTACGTGGCGACGTCGAAAGCTCGGTTGTGTGTGAAGTAAGTGTATGTGGAATAACCAGGTTACTCTTCTTATTAAAAATGCTGAGCAAATTCCATTAATTCACGCCAAACACAACGGATTTTATTATAACACATCTAGTGATACATTAATTGCTGCAAAGAGGTGTATATTTCTAGTATTAGTTTAATACTCATTCCCACTGTACCTACTAATGTCCTGGTGACGGGTTAAGGCACTTCATGTGATCCCTTTAAGAGTACCCAAGTAGGAGCCGTATGTTCTCAGAAAAAAACGTCAGCAGAAGCCTAGGGATTGTATTAGGGCCTTCCACTCGGGGATCCAGTGCTTTAAATAACCAATGCAACCGAACGTGTTGATGGCAAGATGAGAGAGCGTCGGAGCTTTCGCCTTTGGAACGAAATCCTCTCTCTCTTTGGAACGAAAGTCTCCCAATTCTCATCTCCTCGTGATCAACCCCTCCCTCACCCCAACCCTCTCCCATCCTTCCCCTCCAACTCCCATTCTCCGCCCCACGCGGGCTAATGAGACACTACTGTCGTAATTCTCTCCCTGTTCCGGGGGGCGGAGGGGGACGGAGATTGGAAGGAGGGGGGCGGGAAAGGGGAGGGGGTGGAGAAGAGGAGAGGAAATGGAAACACGGCAGGTCGTTATCGTCGATTTCTGGGAACTCAACCCCCGCCCATCGGCCAGACAAGAGCTCCATCCCCGGCGACAGCAACCCCCACCACCCCCGTCCTATCTTCCCTCTATGCCCTCCCTCTACTCAGCCTCCCCCTCCCAACCCTCGCATACTCTTTCCCTTCATTGGTTGGCTGGTTACCCCTGATGGCGGTCGACAACTGTGGTCATTTGTGCCATCGAAGACAGGTAGGGTGGTTGGTAAGTGAAGGTTTATCTCTGGAAGGAGAAGAAGCAGACTGGAAGAAGCGAAGCGAAATTTGGCATATGTGAATTATTTAATCCTTTAATAGGGAAAAGTCTCCAAACGATTCACAATTTTACGTCCCATCAGACGGGTAAGCTGCCACTCTTAGGCTTGATAATGCATATACTTGGTTAATGTCAACAGAACAAAGGCGTAGCTGTTTCACTCTATCGGATTTTGAACTATACGTTAGCTTTTCAGTTGCCCGACATTTTTGAAATTGAAAACTTGAGAGATTTGCGATAACTCGGTTTTGTACAAGGAGCTGGAGTGATATGTGTTTATGAAAAGATTTACCTGAATCTTTGTATACGCATTTTTTGTTATATATCAACAGAAAAGAGTAAAAGAATTTGAATAACATCGATTTGGTTTTTGGCAGTTGATTTCTCTTTAACTCGTTTCCCAATGCCGCATTACAGATATCTCGTAATTATTCAATTGAATATGAACAGATTTTCTCGTAAACGCGTAGTAATATTTTCATAATTATTAAAATTGCTGCCGAAGATTACCAAGGTCAACCCTATTTCAATGTTTGAAGCAAAGACGAAAAAAATATTTGAATATGATTTTACCTAAGTTTCGTTTACCGCGCGGAAACCCCATTCATAAGGAAATCTATTTAAGGAAAATATTAAAGAAATATATTTCTGTCACCATTTCAATTTATATCTGGAAGATCAGTTTCAACGCTTGCTCAGATGGACTTACGTGAAGTGAGGTTTTAGAAGTTTAAAACGACATGTTTAAAAAAATAATTACAATATCCATGATTCTCCATTATTCACGATTTTTACTTCAAAAACCTTAAACCAGGCATTCAAATGTCCTCCAAATGCCACTCAGTCGTCGAATCCACCTCTCTTTGGATGAAAGAAGCCAGTAGGTACCACAACCTTCTTTCCCTTCACGTCCATTGTTTTGATTAAGGGTGTCGTGTCACGCAGGTGTTCGAGGGGAAAATGCGTGAGTGTTGAGGGGTTGAGAAATACACTTAAGTGGGAGGGTAGGAGGAATAAAGTGCAATGGTTGCCTGGGAGGAGGACGTCCATTGAAGACCATTTTTTTCTGCGCGGCGAAATTGGGTGGTGGGAAAGAGGAATTGGGGGGAAAGAGGACGGTGGAGCCCCTCCGCGCCCACCTACAACGAGATGGATTCCTCTCAACAACTGAAACGGGGGAGTGCCGTGAAAAGAGGAGGATGTTCATTTCATCAAATGGGTTGGGGGGCGGGAGGACATTTCCAAGGAGATGTCGACGGATATTTTCTGCGTACTTGCCCCCCCCCCCCTCCCCTCCATGCTCCTCTTCCTGCCTTCCTCGATATCCACTACTCTCCGATACATTGTTGCCAACTCAACATAATTTGATGTTATGCAACGCTAGAGGCAAGTGATGAGTTCTCGGAAGGCCCAGGGATGAAGTATTGAAAAATGTGCTGGTGATTAGCTGCGGCCTTCTGAGCAGTTATTAGGGTAATTATGCGAATCGTTGGTATCCACAGGTATGGTGTTCAATGTGATCACATTTATATCGCAAACGAGAATAAGCTCTTTGAGCTGCAATTCGTGACGTGCTTAATGTAGAAGCAGTGGGTACAAAGTTCTTTGCATACGAAACAATCTGTGTCACTCTCACTAATGTAACATTAATGAATAGGCCTTGTAATTCATTAACGTTGAAACGTTTGTGACAGTTAAATAAGAGCTCTTTTTGTGTGTCACATAACCCCAATCGTTCTTAGATTAACTTATCATGGTAAAGAATCATATTGATATGACGTAATGTATTATTATGACATTGGTACCGAGTTGAAAAATTCAAATTGCCTGCCGAAAATGAGGGTCACTTGCGTCGTATTACTTTAGGTAATTATAACGTATACAAGATTATCAGGAAGAAAGTTTTCACAGAGATTACATCTCATATTATAGAAACGACTTTTGAATTCTGTTTTGGTTAATTAGTTAATCCCTAAAAATAGTTATATATATATTTTTTAATTAACTTATAAGTTTATGTTAATTTAATCTTAGGTATTATTTCTTTTTACGCTTGATCCTACACTCTACTTATGGTGGTATGTCAATGTAAAGATTCGTTTGAATGTCAATTGGGTAAGAAGCCAATATCATGAACTTACTTAACGTATTGTTCTCTCGTTATAAAAGAAAAATCTCTTTGTACTTATTTTTCAGGAAATGATATCGTCATCCCTCATTTCACATTGATTATGATAATAACTAATAATATTTGTTAAAATTATTAATTCACACTTAGGACATACGAGCCAACAGAATCGTCCGGCAAGCAAAAAAAAAACTTCTTAATAGAGGCATTTATGGCCAGTTGCAGGAACGTAACATATGTATTCCATAAAGTTATGGGACCCATAAGCCATGGCAACCATTCAATAAGTGTTGCACAAACATTCAATAAATTCATTGGTCTCATAACTTATATGGCATGGAGTTATGAGTTCCATAAGTAGCCAAGATGGCGGATGCGCAATGAACCGCTTGGAGTCTTATTTACTTGATTAAAGAGTTGTTTTGAGACAAGTGACCAGTTTGTTTACTCTTACCGACTAATTATAATGTGCATTATCAAGTAATCATAGGCTAAACTTTCAGAACTTTTATCCGGCGGTGGAAGATTAGATCAAATATTCGAAGATAGTAACTATTGATAAATAAGTTAAGTAACTAATAGATGTGTTCATGCAACCCGAATATAGTTATGAGTTCTATAACTTTATGGATCTCATAACTATTGATTCCATTACTAAATTTTCTTGCAACCGGCCATTAGTGTTGTGAAGTTGATTTGTGATACAAAATTAAAAAAAATCCTATTAGTGTTTTAGTGTGAAATTTAGCATTTAAATAGTTCACATTCTGCTGTCCTTGCTAATTACGACTCTTTTTTTTGCGAAAAATAGTGCTATGCATACATTATATCTATCTGAATAATGTACTCTAGAGACTGCTGATATCAATGGATATTGTAAAAGAAGTTGAATAAAGAGCTTGATCAGCGAGTGCTTAAATTTTTTGCGACATTTTTTTTTTTTTTTTTTTGCGACAATTTTTAAATTTTGCTTCGACTGTAACTATGGGAACATGGGAAATATACATATAGTCAACTTAGCTATTGTACCTGTTTACTTGTTAAGTGTCAAAGTGCAAAGACAATATTTTTTGCAGTGTATTGCCATTTACTTCATCACCAGAATTTCAGCTCCTGAGGCATCTTCAGCTGGTAAAGTTTGAGAAAGTAGGATGAAGCTATATTTGGTTCTTTTTTGGTTGCTTTGGGCAATAAGTGAATCTGATTTGCATTTATTAACAGGGTACATACCATGAGAGTCAGCTACGGAGAAAAACGAGTCTGAGAGATTGGTTGTAACATGACGAGGAAATATCACTATATACAACCGCTGAAAACAACGGGGAGATTCCATTCGATGCCTTAAAACTGACTTTTCTGCCCTCAGAAAACGATGTGTCATATTCAGTTACTATGGTTTAAAGAGTTTTTGCTTATACTTGGTTAATTTATGGCAATTGTTGCGTAGGACTTTATGATGAAAGCCCTGGGAACGAGTGAAAACCACGGACTCGTTGGTAAGCCCCTAATCGCATTCGGAAGTAGAGTGGCCATAAAAAGACCGTACGACTGGAATCAACAGTGCTCCGGGACCGTGTACGAAAGCCGGCAACAGTGTTGCCGAACGTATCCATCCTACCCACGGAATTCCCCCCCCTCCTCCTTGGCGTTTTATGGCCCGCGTGGCGGGAACGAAAGGGAGGAAGGAGTCTGTCTTTCCCGGATCCCCATTTGACTGCTTCCCCGCGAGAATTCCCCCCCTCCCCGCTCACTTTCACATTTCCCCCCGCCCCACCTTCCTCTCCGACCCTCCCACCCCCTCCCAACCCCTCCAAACACCGCCATTCCGTTCGGAAATGTTTAGCAATAGCTCACGGAGCTCTAGGACGGGTATCGATGGAGGGGGATTCATGATTCGGGGGGTGAGGGAGATGGTGCGGGCCCCCTGACTCTCCCTACACCTTCGCAGCATCCCTGGTCCAATCCCTCCCGGAGACCTCTGACCTCTCTCTCCCTTCCCATCTTCCCCTCCTCACCTGCTCCACGTGCGTCCCACCCCGACCACCACTCCCCCACCCCCAACCGCTTCCGGTGCTACGCCTTTGATTAACGAGGTCGTTTGAACCCGGCATTTGGTTTCGCGAATGGCAGCGCTCTCTCTTCAAACGTAATCCACAGATGTACTACTACAGACACTCTCCACGTTTTTGATCTGGTCTGAAGGAGAAGGCTCACTTTGGGAGCTGGTATGTTATATTCTTCGGCTTTCTTCATGCCCTTATCGCGTTTGCCTTTAATTCGCTCGGCAACTGTTGGCTGCCACTCGACATATATTTTCAATAAGCTTGTATAAAAACGAAGGTAATTGAAATACAAATTTGATCACAATGCTTTACTTTACTAGTAATAAATAAGGAGATTCTGATTCATTTAATTTTCTTTGATGCATGCTAAAGATTTAATTGGTGTGGTACCCACCGAGGTATACATTTTTTAAAGTAACCATGGGGTAGTTAGTGATGTGAAAGGAGACATGCTAAATTTAAAATGAAACGGAACGGGTCATTTGACTATGGTGATATATTTATGCATTATTAAAGCATCAAAGAGTCGTACGACGTTTTGTAGTAGTTGTGGGATGTTTTGATGAATACATGCGACTAACAATTATGAAAATAATGGAGCGCTAAGAGCAAGAAAATGAAGTATCATTTTAAAATTGTTCTTTATTCTCCACTAAATGTGTCAGGGATCTTCACGGCCATATATGGTAAGTCTTGTCTATGCATGTCAGATAAAGCCACCATATCAAATGTCATATTACGGTTGTGGTGTAAACTAGGTGCCAGGAGATCCATCCTGTAAGACCTTGGAAAACCCACATCTTAGCTGGGATCAAGTTTTGACGTCAGAGCCTTGAAAATATCAAGTAGGGCCTTTCATTAGCTACGATTTGTCTGGGGCTTTGACGTCATATCCACGGTTTTAATGAGGCCCTACCGCGTCGAGTCCTTACTGAATAAGGTTTCCTGTTTGATAAGGCGTAGAATTTCCGAGTCTCAACAGTGAAGAAGTTTTGACGTCTGAGCCACGAAAATTTCAAATACATTCATTAGTTGAGATTTGACAGGAGCTTTGTCGTCGTGTCCACGGATATCCCGAGGCTGGACCATGTCGAGTCCATACTGAATGAGATCAAAGGGCCCTGGACGGGTAGAGGTGGAGAGGCCGAGAAGTCTTTTTCAGTCATGATGGGAAGAAAGAAATCCCCTTTGTAAGATGGATGAGAACGGGGGTGTAAGGGAGGAGCCAATATGACGGAGAGTGTAGGTGGCAGGGGTTGAAGGGGGAGTTTGGGAAGGCGGGGGGGGGAGGAGAAAGGCTAATAGCGGATCCGTGTTGCCTTACCGCCGGAGCGGGAGGAGGAGAAGGAGGGTGAGGCGGGAAGAGGTTATGCGCGGCCTCGGAATTGTTCGGAAGGATAAGGTTTTTTGGTGGGAAGAGGCGGGTAAATTGAACCCTGGGAGATATCCAGGGATAAATCGTTAGGCCCATTAATAGGGTTCACGGCGATCGCTGCTGGTGGAGTGGGATTGCTAGTAATCGCCGCCATGGGTTTTGTTCCAGTGAGATTAAAGAAACGGGCAAAGTGGAAACAATGCGGACGGCGATCACTCTGACGAAATGAGATCCCATTGTTGGGACGGGCGCCATCGTTGAGGGGAAATTGTCTCGATCTATGGGATCCATTTAGAACTCTGAGAGTGGGGGGGTGAAAGCAAGTACCCTTCTGTACGAAAATCGAAGCAGAAGTACTGGCACACCCGTGATCACCCTTTGTTTAGAAAGACAGGGAAAATTATACAAACCGTCTGAATGTTTCTTCAGTTGAAAATAACTTCAAATGAAATAGGTAGATGCCTTGAACCCTGCGAAACCCTTCATACATCTTCTGTCCAAAATTCTTTATTCTGACTGAGGTACTCGCATTTCAGTGATGAGCATGTTTACAAAATAAGTTTGACAAGTAATGTTTTTAGCTTTTCCTTTTAATAAATATTTTCGCACGTGTAAAATTTTAAACTTTAAGGTAGTGCTCCTTAGCATGTTTAAGTGGACCAAAGAAAGGTACAGAATTTTATTTGAAATTTAGCAGTAGAACATGACTTTTATTTACGATTGCAAATTTATTCAATTCAATTATCTTCCTCAATTTCAAACATCGTCTTCTCGAGCTTCGGATTTACTAATTCTAATTTTATCTAAGATATATATTTTTCGTCATTAATCCGTTTTCTGTTATCAAGTAGCGAGAGCGTTGCATTCCGAGCTAATACTTGTAACGTCGGAACGCTGCATCTCAAAAGAAAACCAATGTACCCCTTATGGGACGGCCAAAAGGTTCTAACGAAAGTTCTTTTTTTTTCTACGCTGTCCCCTGCCAAACACCCTTGAGATGGCTTGCTTCCAGGGTATTATGTAGATGTAGATGTACGCTGGCTCTCCAACCCCCGTCGGTCACTCCACCACTCTTCGATTCTCGTTGGCTATCTCATTGTCAAAGACGTAGGTTTTCAGATATTAATTTTGTAGCGTGTCAGTCACTCTGTATCTGTTTCGTTTATTTCCCTGTCAAATTTTGAGCTAGAAGAGTGAGGTTTAGTGTGTTGAATGTGCAATCTCTGTCTTCATGATTTAGTAGTAGTTTTGGATTTTTATAGTTTGGGCGTGTGGCAGTATAGTTTTTATAGTTTGGGTCTTTGGTCACCAGCGGTGCAAATGTGTAAGATATTTGGAGTTGAAAGGGAGATGGGAATTAAAAGGAGTGTATGTAGTTAGTTTAAATAAGATCCAAAAGAAGAGCTGCTTGGGCGTGTGGCAGGAGGCATTAGGTCACCATCCGTGCAAAGGTGTAAGTTATTTGGAGATGAAATGGATCATTTTTTGGTTGTGGTTGCAACAACCAGATGCTGGGAAACACGGTGACAAGGGAGAAAGGCCAAAAGGGAGAGTGGGAGAGTGTAAAGGTTGTAACAAAAGAAACCCACAGTGCTCTCCTATTCAAATAGCTTTAAAAACAACAAAGGAGAACAGTGAATGAAAAAGAATTATTCGCCAAGGAGCTAGTTTTAAACTAGGACACTTACCCCTAGAGCTGATAGCTCTGGGGTGGGTGGCAGAGCTGATAGCTCTGGGGTGGGTACACACCCATGCTCACGGAGTGAGCAGGCTAGCTGCCTGCTAGTTGTTCTAATTTATTGATCGTAGAATCAATTTTCACTTTATTACTGTACAAACAAAACAAAACCTGTATAATGTCCTCATGTCAATGAAATTGATATGGCAATGGCATTTGCACGAGTAGTTTTTCCTAAGAATGTTAGGTATTTCTTCTCGTCATTGACTATTTGTCATATTAGAGATGTTTGTGTTTTGAGTTGGAATTGAATTGAGTGATTAAACAGATAACTCTTGCAAAAGCAACGGTTTTAACGATAAGCAACGTTGAATTAAAACGTGATCAAAACCAAAAGAATCGATTAAGATTGAAAATAGTTCAGAGATGCTGAGAAAATCCAATGAAACCCTGTTGCGATTGATAGCTGATTTAGGGAAAGGACAAGTAGTGGTCCAAGATTCATTATCCTCGCCCATGCGAACTGTCAATTCTTGTTCGCTCCGCCATTTATACAGATCTTCTCATTTGCTGCGACACTATTCTGTTCATGCCTCTTAGCCTTCTCCATTTTACTATTGAAGAATTATACAATTTGGAGCTTATTCTGTAAAATTCGAGACGATTGGAACTTGTCAAGTCCAGTATGTGACGTCAAAGCTCCACGACAAATCTCAACTCATGAATAGCCCTTTTTGAAATTACTGTGGCAGTGATGTCAAAATTTCGTCACCTTCGAGTATCAGAAATGCCGAAACAATGCCAATTAAATCCCCCGTCACCTCCGTTTTTGTAGCATTTAAACGCGTTTGTAAATCCTTGATTTTTGGCGCAGAGTAATAGGAAATTTGTTATTTATTTAATATCCTTTTATGAGCAGGGGCCCCGTGGCTGCGGGGTAAAGTTCTCGCCTGCTAAACCGAGGGTCGCGGGTTCGAGTCCCGCCTGGGTGGGTTTTTCACCACCCAGGGCATGGATATCAAGTTCTGTTGGTCCGGTCCCTGGAAAACCTGATGACAGGCTAGCAGCCAGCAGCCAATCGGGATTCCGGGGACATACGGGCCAACAGGATCGTCCGGCAAGCAAAAAAAAATTTCATATTCGTCCTTTCTTTCCGTCCCGTCATTCTCCGGTGCGTGCGAAGACGAATCACGGAGAGCGACGCCGAAACGCCCGCCGCCACTTCCTGCGACTCCGACTGGGATTTAATATTGATTGGGAATGCGAACATTAGAAGGAGAATAACAGGTGTCGCTGGGAAATGGGTGAAGGCAAGGAGGGTGGAGGTGGGGGGGGGCGTGCGATGGGAGGAGCCGGGGGTATTGGGGGTGGAGGGGAAGGAGGGCTCAGGAGAGGGGAAGCCAATGGCGTGGGGAGGACGTTCCGTGTCATTTGACGCGAGTGGACAAAGAGAGGGAGAGAAAAGTGCCGGAGCAGAAAACTACGCGTCACAATTTGATTGCGTGGAAAAGGAGGTCGTTATTCTTTTCTCTCTCTCTCTCTCTCTCCAGCCATTCCCTTCCTTTTCATCGTGTCCTTATACTTTGATAGAGGTCTCAGAAGGAAACACAACCTTCTTCGCCCAATCACGCATCATTTTCGCTTTCTCCACCGCATGTTTTCATCGTCAGAATCTGACCCTTTATTGCAGATCAATGCCCAGGAATCCAGTTTTGGGAATTGATATAATATGGTTTCAGCACCCGCCGCCCATGCCTCTGAGTACTCTATGTTCCATTCCTCAGGCTCGTTATTTGTGTAAATGCATATCTTGTGGTTTAATCTTTCAATGCTACTTTTTTACTTTTAAACCTCCCTGCTGATTTGCTAAAAAATTATAACGAAAATATAATTTTCATCCATTTGAAGTCTTCCATCCTAATTTCCGCCAAGTTAAGTTTCTCGCTACGGTCTGATATGACCCAATTGTAACCTTGTGAAGAATTTACGCCTATCATACACTGGGAAAATGCCAGATATTTATTTATGCTAGCTGTACTAATTGGTTTAAAATTTCTAATTTCAATGTGTGTTTGCGAACAATTTCTTTGTTATCGCATAGTAACTTGATTCTGCCTTGTTTTTGTTATCATTGCTTCAAACGCCAGCTCTGTTGGTGACGGTGCGGACCTAGTATAACTTTTACGTCTCCTAAATATTGAATGTGTTTCAAGAACCATAATTCTCCAGTCCCATTTCTCTACGGATGATATATATTTTCGCCAAAAGTCACGATGGCTTTCCTCTCCCCAAGACTGATATCCTGGGATACTCTTTCCCATTAGGTTACACTTTTGACCCTTTCCACTTCTCCAGTAGGTTCCCTGTTCATCCCCCAATCCATCCCCCTCGGCAAATGACGCTTCAAATGTGTCCTTTGCCCAAATTCCTTCTCTTTCCTCTTGTCCTCCTTCACCCCACAATTTTTTTCCCCCGATTACTCCTCAAAAATCATTCCTCCTTCATCTTCATCGACGCACTTCCATCAAGTTGAGGGCTTAATTAAATTTCCAATTGTTTTCGCCGCTGAATTACATTCAGAGACTCTCTTTAACAAGACGCCGGCTTGCGAAGAGGCGCCGTGGAGGAGTAAGGGGTTGGAATTGGGGAGGAGGGGTCGGGGTGCTTCCGTAACGACTCTTCGGGTGACTTTCGAGGGGGGGAAGGGGGAATGCCCTTTGGACGTTTGAGAGAGTGACGCGGGGGGGGTGGAGGGGGAACCAAAGGGGTGGGTGGAGGCTCATCTGCGCTCATCTGCCGTCGCGTCGCAGCCGTCAGGGCTGTCTTCCGTCGCTCGACCTTCTTACGCCCACCCTCTCACTACGCCCCCATTACGCACGTGAGATTTTCTCATTTGTCTCCTCTGCTTTCTCTAGTTTCCTCTAACTTATATTTGGCACTCTACCCAATATGTGGTTGGTCAATTGGCATCATCATCAGTAGGAACTAATTTGAGTATTTCTTTACAGCAGCTCTCCATTCCTCTCTCCTCTTTGCCAACCACAACTTTCAAAAAATTGTATTCTTTGGCGTTCTTTGCTTATTGTATCCCATTCTTGGTCTTCCTTTGTTCATCTTCCCACATATTTCTCGTTTAAATACTGTTTTTATCGGCCTGTAGCATCGCAAAAAGTGTCCAATCTATTTGTGTCTCATTCTAAATTAAATTTTTTATCGTGCTAATATCCTCCAATCTTTTCTAAGAACTTTTTCGTTGGTGACTTTCACCGTCCATTAAATCTTCTTCACTTTTCGGCTATACTACATCTCCATTGCTTCCAATCGTATCTTCTCTGCTGCAGTCTTTGCCTAGGCTTCACATCCACATAAGAGCGTGCTCCAAGTATACACTTTTATAAAGTACTTTGTTATTTCAGGCTTGAGTAACAGATTGTCGCCGCACTCCTTATTTGATATAATACCGTCTTTGCTTTGGCAATAAAGCTCAGAACGTTTTTCGTTTTCCTTCAATTGCAGGTGTTTTTGCTTCACATCCACATAAGAGCGCGCTCCAAGTTTACGCTAGCTTTTCTTTGTGTTTGTGCGTGGTTAGAGAGCAGGAAATAATGGAATAGAATAGAACTTATTTCATGAACCTAGTTCTTAGGACTCTAGGTTCAACATGATTACATTTTAAGAAATAAACACACTCTCTGTTACTTTTGCATAAATTACAGAAAAGCAATTACAAAAATTTGAGAACATTGACACTGTGGATAATCTACCGAATATAAAAACCAACAGAATGGCAAAAATTAATACTTTCACTCTCTTAGGTGCTATATTATAGAGAAACAGATATAATGATGATAATATGAGGCAATGTATACAACCAGTATGCATGTATGCCTATACACTTTGAAACTCGTTTGAGTTGGACGGTTGGCTGGGGTGCCAAAAATAACAACCCCTCGACACCTACCTCCATCGCACCAACCTCCATCCCAGTAAGCATGACTTTACTGATGAATTATTCAATTTAAAAATTTTGTAGGTAATTTATCGTACACTTTATAATATTTTTTGAACAATTCTTATTTCTAAAAAGTTACAAGTACAATTGTTCTCTGAATCTGCCTTTTGGGGCGAGCCTAATTTCCAAAGGTAATGTGTTCCAAATACGGGTTGCCTATACCATAAATAAGTTGCAAAAAGAAGTAGTTCGGTGTTGTGTTAAGTGCAGATTGTCAATTGGGGTACGGAAAAGCCTTTATTTGATTTCTTTTGAAAATTTAAATCGTGTATAAAGATATTTGGGTGTTTTCGTGATTATTATTTTACGGGTCAGATTTGCTATAAAATTCTCTACTTGTCTTAGCTTTAAGCAGTTTTGCTTTCTCATATATACACGTTGATGTGGTCATATTTAGGTATATCGTAGATAAACCTTACAAACGCATTCATGATTCTCAGCAGCCTATAGTTTAGGTAATCGTTTAAGTCGTTAAGTACTGCACAGCAGTAATCAAATTATGAATGTATAAGCGTAGTAACCAATTTCAGACGAAATCCGATGGGCAGGCAGTTTCGATGTCTTTTTAGTTAGGCCAGTGTTTTGAATGATTTTTTACAAATATCCATCGCGTGTTTATTCCAAAAAAAGTTTCATCAATGTTTACACCCAAATCTAATATCAATTTACAGTACTCCATCTTCAAATGTTGAACGGTTATTTTGGGGATATTTCCACTTACATCATTAATAAATTTGTTACCCCCAATGAAGATTGCTTTAGTTTTACTAGGGTTTATAAAGATAACATTATTGTTGCCCAAGTGAAAATTCTATAGATATCTTCGTTCACCATCATGATTGTCTCATGCATATCTTATTATCAATACCTTCCACTTCAAAAATCTCTTTCCAGTTTTGCGTATCAAGTTCTCTAGTAAGAGTTTCCGAGTTTATGTTATCGTTGTTACGGTCGCATACACTCTTTTTCTTGTTTTTTCGGAACTGATAGAGTATACAAGATACAAATCAAGTCACGGAAGGATAGAAAAGTTACAGGATATTGACCGTGTAAGCATCCTTATCCGCCTGATGCGTTACAATTAGGTCCATCCAAGAGCTACTTTTGGCTGAATGATGTGTTGATCTAAATGGAATAAGGTGGAGGCTAAGAGAGAAGAAATGACTAGATAAATACCATTTTACCCAGATTATCGGTTTCAAAATTAACAATGAAGTCACCCGTAACAATAATATTTTCGTACAAGGGCAATATTCCAAACAGAACTTCCTCTAATTCAGCAAAGAAACTCGTTTTTGGTGGACGGCAAACAACCATCAGGAGGACCTTCTTCCTCTCTACAATGATTTCCAAGATGAGGTATTCGATGGCGCAGCATTGTCACCTCGTCGAAGCCCCGACCTGACGCACTTGGAAATCGCTTTGAATGGATGCCGCGACTCCTCCACCCACGCTTTCCAATCTATCCCATCGGAACAGAGAGTAACCTTGTAGGGACACTGCTGTGGAGGAAACAGGGTTTAAGCCACGCATCGGAGATTGCAATGATGTGGAAAGAATGCTCCAGGAAATAACTCTCAAATTCGTCAAAGCAGACTCTCAACGACTGCGCATTAATATGAAAAACTTGCAACTTATTCATTTCGCAAAACAGTGGGTAAAAACATTTTATAGTGATATTTGCAATACTCCTGGTTTTGTTACAGGAACGGAGAGACCGTTTTATCTTAACTGCCAGCACCAAAGATATCACTTTCACAAAGAAAAACTTGCACCCTCTAAACAAGTTGTACTCTGCATCCAAAGTAATGTTAATCCTTGTGACACATATACCATAATTGGTTAAATATGAATAGACAATCGAAAAACAATATATTTAAAGATTTTTTACGGAGAAAAAGCGGTATCATATTCATAAAGTAAGACTTCCTCTCTCTGTTCTCTTCCTCTCTCTCATACAGGAAACTGACTGCCAATGAATGTTCATCCTCATGATATATGAGGAGTTACCGTAAAAATGTACATAGCTAAGAACAAAACATAATAAATTCATATTTTTCCAACATGAGAAGTGAAACTTGTTGAAGCGAGGCCACAGGATAGTAATTGCTATTGTAAACTTTTGCAGAAAGAGAGAGACGACTCTTAAAAGGGAGAAAGAAATTGAGGGTAAGTCGAGCCTAACTATCAACTTTTACGATTTGGGGGGTCAAGGAGGTGGGGGACCAATTTGAGCTTGCATAGGATACCGATGGTGCTGCTGCCTACGGTGACAGGAGGCACGCGCGCAGCGTAATGCGGAGAGGAAATTCAGGAGTCGCCCCGGCACGTGAACGGAGCAGAAATTAAGGGGCTTCTTTCCTCACGTATGTTGGGTGCCGTGCCTCGTTCAGCGGAAGGGAATTAATTTGGACTCTAATTAAAGTATTTACGGTTCTCTCGTCGGAAGGGTTATTTCACTCGTATCTCTTGGCACACGGTGGAAGAGTTTGAAAGCTGAGTCTTTTTGTAAAGGAAGGTTACAGTGTTTTTTGAGGCGCTATAACACCGGTAACAATGGCGTTCGTTCATCGTTTGAAACTTAATGGAATCTTACGATAAAATTCAACGTTTTAAACTTGCTGGAATTTTACGATAATAGTTATTGGTTGAACTTTATTGCATTTTTACAATTATTTTCTGTGTATGGTTTTTTGGAAATCTTAGATGAAAATTGAAGGCATTTATAATTGGCATTATATAAGGCATTATATAAGGCATTATTTTTTTACGTATTTTGCCATTTTTTACAGTGCAGAGAGAATAGGTGGCACAAAGTTCGTAGAGGTGCATTTAAAATTACAAGTATTTACGAATTACTCCCAAGTCTGTTAAAACACTGGTATTTCTGTTGTATTGGTGGCCTTTGTGGTAGCTGCCTTTGCAATGCACTTATTTGTGAGAATGCTACACACGATTTGATTGGAAAACCGTCATCATATGGTGCTCTGGCTGAATCTGACGATAATTTATTTTCACACAACTGGTGTTACTGAAAATACGCCATTTTTAGGAGGGTGGCCATAAGATTTAAAAGGTTATTTATCAAACATTTCGAAAATTCCCAAAGTATTCACTGATTCAGTAACGATTAATTTTCACCAGATTGCACCTGATATTACGGACTCCAGCTTGTGTTCTCCCTGGTTGCTTGTATATCAATGGACCATTGCTTCCTTCCTATTTTATCATTAAAATAGCAACGTTTAGATTTAATCCACATTATCATTCGATTTATATGTTCAATACTTACTACTTCATAACTATTACAACCTCACTACAGTGCACACAACTCACCTATTTTTCTCTTGTTATTATCTTTCCCAGTATGATACTTCTAAAACAATCTCATGGTATACACTCTCTCCGTTACTTGATCATCTTGCTCATTTCCTCGGCCAACTGTATTTACTGAACTATTATGATCAGCTCTGCTTTGGACCTTAGTACCCCCGCCATCCATCACCTCTCGCTCAACGCGAATTTCTATAATTTATGTATCAGCGTGAATAATTAGAGCATATGGGTAAAATAACTTACATTAAATTTGTATTGGATTTATTTTATTTTACCATTTATCAATGAGTACAATTTTACGAAAATGTATTATCATTAGCTGTAAATTAATGTGGGCTTAATGGAATGGGTATATAGGATCACATTGAAAATGGGTCGATTGCATCCCCCTTTTGCTGTGATTCTTAGTCATCTCTGTGTTTAAGTTGTGAAGCGGTATTTGATGATAATTTTTCCAGGTCGGGTTTGGCTTAGACCCATATCTCATAGAAGTCAAAAAAATATTCCTGCAACGTGAAGTTCCAATAATTTCCCTATCTTATTAAAAAGTCATGTTTTTCCTGGAGATAAATCCATAAAATAAAACTAATGCTTATTTTTTGGGACCGATGAAAACTATTGATTCCATTCACCTATCCTATGAGAAATTAAGAATATTTAGTCGGTAACTACTGTAATTTGGCTGACGTTTAAAAATATTTCCGTATCACTTTGCATAAATGTACTTATTTATTTGTTAGTTTTCCACTTTCTAACGTAGTTTTGTTTTAGTCTGGCTTTTAGAGCAGATATCATGAGGAGATGACACTAAGCCACGTTTTCTTGGCAACTTACAAGGGCAACAAATGCGAAAACTTTCTCAACCCACCCCGCAAAAAATTTCCTGGAATTAAATCCTCCTATGCTTATTTTGTTTAAGCACTTTTTAGTTGAGTTGCTCACTTTCTTTAACGACTCCAGTCTTTCGCCGAAGTACGACTAGTCCACACTCGCTCGCTCCCAGGGACGCTTCCTCTAACACGAGAGCGCCTAAAAGAGGGAAGAGGCATTTAAAAGAGGGGGAAGGAGGGATACGGGAAGGACCAGGGCATGGCTCCATGCCGCTCAGGGTCCAGGGACATTTCTCTCGTTTCGCTAATGTACACGCTCGTGTAACAAGTCCCTAGCCATAACCCCCGTCCTCCGCCCCTCATCCGAGTCTCGAAAGATAATGAAGGATTCGCCAAATGCGTTTTTAATAGTTTTATCTGCATAATGACTTCAATGAGCCGAGGGAGCTTATGGGACATGGGCGGCCCGTTGTTAGTGGCTTTGGCAGAAATCTGTTCTCTCCGATGTGAACTGAACTTGAAGTGGATTCGTCTAGTAGTGCGTGGAGAGGCTTTTTACTTTTCAGAGCAAGTGATCCACGCTGAGCTACATCCGTTCATTACCCAAAACACAATGTGGTGCGAACCCTTATGTTTCAGTTTTTTTAGATATCTTAGCACGCGCTATAGTACGCAAACTTGAGCACTGAATTTTCCACGTTGTGCGTGTTAAAAAATAAATTAGTTATAGTATACTATACATATACTTTTAGATGTTGGATTTTTATTCCGAGACGTGTACCCGTAAATAAATACAATGGGATCAGAATCTTAGATACTCCAATTAATCTATCATATTCCTATAAGCATTGAGGCAGAAATACCCAAAGACTCAAATTTGGCTAGAATTACTTAAAAACTTAAGTTTTTTGGGCTGATTCCAGCTCGATTGAGAATGGCGTGATGACTCATCAGCCTATGTTGACTCACCGACTATTTCTCAAATAAAACTTCCCGACTGCGTAGAAAATAAAAGCAGTCCAAGCCGAATATGAGAGATATTGACTTACTGCTACCGATACTTTAACATATGATTCTAAAAAGGACTAATTGTAATTAGCGATTTGTAGTATTCTCTATCACATTATTTAATTACATTTAATTTTAATGCTGTAAACTTTCATTCGTCTTATTCTAAGTAATTAAAATTAACGGAAACAATATCGTAAAATAATTATGCATTTAAAAAGGGGGTGAAAAAAGTTACAGGAGGTTGGAACGTAATGGTTTGACAACTCAAACTTGGTTGTAAAAAGTGTTTTATCTTCCCTTCTCAATATAATGTTATGCGCGGCTCTTCCGAGAGAAAGGACGAAATATTTCTCCCCGCTAAGCACCAAATTGCACAATAATAATAGTAATAAAGTTTATTTGCTCCGGGTGCAATACCCCAAGGAGCACCAATATTATAATATGTGGTGAGCACATTTGATACATGAAAATACAATACATCGAGATAGAATGAAATATAACCAAGTATTTCACGTAAATTTTAACAGCAAAACTTCAATAAAGTGGTTCAACATAGTATTAATAATTTATTACAAATTTTATGCAAGTTCAAATTTTAAAAATGGCAGAGGACGTTGCGTTGTGGGTGTTACCTTTGAATGGACCCACGCCAAATGTAATTAACCAAGGGAAAAAAAGGAACAAAGGAGAAGTCTAGCCGCGTTCATGCGATGATCGTGCGATAGATTTGGCATTCGTTTCCTTTGTCTTGACTCCGCGTTCCCCAATGAGAGGCCTAAGTGCAAAAATGACCTCCATTCCAATGGCGTCTGCCCAAGTCAAATGCGACGTGCACCTCTACAAGGGCTGATGCATCGAAAATCTCTGGTCAGTATCGAGCGATATACGGTTGTGTAAGGGGCCGAATCTAGGAATATAGACACTTGAAGTATCGCTATCAGCTAAACCTCTAATGCGCTCTTAGCTACAAATGCGGGTAATAGAAGGCATTAGGTCCCTTCGACAAAATCCGCCCTGCAAAGCTAAAAAACAGTAACTGAAAAAATGATACATTTTGAGATTAGAGTTGAATTTGTTGTTTTCAAGCTCATTTATTTCAAAAACTAAACAGATTAATCGTACCAGTAGCGGTTTTCCAGAATTTACGTCCAAATTTCACCAAATCTACAGTGTAAATTTCAGTTTTATAGGCCAAGTAACAGTAACTAAGATCTCATTAAAAGGCGTCATTTGTATTACATGCCTTTCTCCCAGAGAATCTAATAATTCTTATTTCCTTATGCTTGACCTTTGCCGAACTTATAATATAGGCATCAACTAAATTATTATCTCTTCAAATATGTACCAGATGAAGACTCGAAGACATGAAGGTGAAAACTTTATCATACAATAACTGAAAACCAACAATGATGTAGATACTGTCTATTAGCTTAGCAAGGTAGCAATAAGTCTGAGGCACAGCTTGTTTATTACATTCTTGGGATATTTCATCTTTGCCTAAATTGGCAAAGTAATTTTACTTCTGTACATCTCTGAGGAAAAAATATCGAAATATGTCAATTATGTCAAAGTTGTCAAAAATCCTCAGCGAGAGTGTCATATCACCCGCCATATTTTGTGAACTTGATACGGAAAAGTGTCCAGTTTTGAAACTTTCAGCGTAACAGGAGCCCTGATATGACCCGCTTTTATTAAAGAAGGTGATGGAACAATGCTTGAAATTCCATTAGTGCGATATGCGATATTTAGGGGCATAATATTTGATACCACCAGATAATTGAGGCTGAATAATTAGCGACATAATTAAATGATTCGTGGGAAAATGACTGAGTATGCCACTTAAGATCTCATTAAAAGGCGTAATTTGCATTGTGTACTCAGCCCGTTCTTTTGTATCAAAGCAGGTTCATTTAATGAAAATTAATGCTTATTTATATTTTTTATGTTTTACCTTCTACATCTACATTTACATAATACCCTGCGAGCCGCCAAATGGGAGTGTGGCAGGGAGTATTTTGTCACCAGCTGTGTACCTTAAATACAGGTCGTCATCAGTTTCTCAAAGCCAAATTGTTCGAGGAGTAAAGGGGGATTGCAATTTGTAATAACTTATTTCACAGTTAAAAGTTTATATCTGACCTATGTTTCGACTGCACAGGTTTTTTCTATCATTTTCAAGGTATTTGCTTCATGCACAGCGATCATTGCTTTAGAGTGTGTGTGTATTTTGGTGTGTGTACTTTCAGTGTGGAATAGTCTAAGAAATTTTTCTTCTTTTCTGCGAAAATTTTCCCCAAAGTTACGACCTCAACCATTAATTATAAGCAAAGTTCGATTTAAAGCTGCTCCAATACTGTGGAAATCATCTCACTTTACCTTCATTAGCACGTATTCTGTCCGTTACGCTTAGATATTTATTTAGTATCCCATCTATGCCGACTCACATGCTTCGAGATTTTCATGCATCCTCCGTCTGGCTTCGTTAGTTCCATGGAAACCATAGAAAGCAGCCCTGGATATATTTTCGGGAGGAAAGACTCGTGCCTTTTTGGAAATGAGTTTACCGCACTGTGCAAGCAGTTGAGGGTGTGGAGTGCAGCGAAGAGGCTGCACCTTTAACCGTCACGCTTAACTGCGAGGAGGAGTGGTACCCTGAGTCTCATTGCATTCCACTCCCTCCCAAAAATTGCCCCCACGGAGCAGGCGGGAACTGACGGCGCGGTAAGTGACGCGGCAGGGATGGTGCGGAATACTTCCCGTGCGGGTGTCGAGTATTACCGCTCACCTTGGGCCAACCCGCCTCTGATGCTCTGAAGAAACTATCTTACGTTTCACGCAGGACTTGTGCCGACGGTGGGCGGGCTAAATTCAACGGTTGCACTATGGGACTGAGGCTTGCTTGGCGTGCGGGTAACTGCAACTCACCAGTCGATGCGCACAGCTGCTGCCCTCTTTAATGAGAGAGCGCGGCCCTGGGCTTCATAAAGCCTTGCAGGTGATGACTGGAGAGGATTTGACGAGCAAACGATTGTTTTTTAGAGAACGTGGATGAAGAATGACCGACTGCTGGGCGTTTGGATTTGTTGCCGAGACGCTGGCGAAAGAAAATGGGCCTTCGAAAGAAATTTTTTCATCAGAATTGAATTTTATTTTCCGTGTTTTCTCTCCACCAACAGTCATAATGACAAAAGTCCAATATTTCCCAGGATACAATTCAAATGGTTGAAAACGCTATATATTATCGTGTCAGATACGAGCTAAGCCATATTTTATTTTGGATATATTCCAAATATTACTTTTTTAACTCATCAAATTGCGATTCGGTAAGTTACTTGTTTTTTTCGATAACGAACTTGGTGAAGTTGGTCCTATATTTCCATTTGCCCTCAAATACTCTCGCTCCCTTCCGGCACTATGCGTGGGGTACACTTCGTGAGACACTGAGAACGGCTGCCGACCATTGGAACAGTGTAATCATCAGACCTTTTTCAACTAGATTGCTCAGCATATAAGGGTGGATTTTCTGATATTGTTCAAACATTAAATAATTTGCAGAATTGAAAGTTTTTATTCCAGCGCTTATATATTATTCCTTCGAAATTGTCCTTTTTTACAGCTTTTGCTTTCATATAAAGTAAATTCCTTTTTCGTATGAACAAACACTACACTTTTACATGCCAACATGGCTAGCTAAAATTATTTTGCTCAACTTCATTCCAAAAATTTCCTAATATTTTCTTTCGTTGTAATTCCTCACAATATTGCTCCCTCAATTTTTTAAAGCTATTTTTACTTAATTTTTGTTGTTATCTCTAACCACGTCCTCAGAGCTAATTCTCACCCTAAAATTGGGTGACAATGGCTTAATGTTTTCTCTCTCTTTAAATTAATCATTCAAAAGAGATACACTTATCGTTCTTCGAGAAAATTTTCTTGCTCATTTGAGGAGAATCACTATGAGTATTATTATTATTTACTTGCGCATTTATTGCAAGTGTACTGCTAAATCCAAAATGGAGCAATTGCCCACCTGCACATTCTAATACACACTTAATAGACTACACGTTTCGTCTCCATTATAGAGTCCACATTCTGTCTGGTTATATTCGTCTATTATTCCAAACTTTATAGTTTATTTTGATTGTAGCATCGTAATGCATTTTTCGTAGTAGCTATACTAGTAGGGACGTGTGCTACTAACAAAAGATAAGTTTTGAAATCCAATGATTTTGAGTGTACCAACCTAGTTAATTCAATAAAAGATGTTAGCTATCGTTTATTCTCTATACAATGTCATAAGAGGTGTTTTTTCTACTGACAGCCTAGAATTTGTTGACAGGAAAAGGTTTTATGATAAGGTTCATAAAATGTTGAACTTTTTTCAACGCTAAATTATAAATTGACAAATTATTACACGGTGACGTGCTGAGTGCCGGAAATCGGTTAGTTACGGGTTAAGTGAGATGATGGGTAATAGAAATTTCGATGGTGGAGTCAAATATTAGAACGTCCTCAATCTGTTAGCTTGTGTTTATGAATTATCTTGAGGAAATTTTTGATGTTTAATAATTTCCGTCGGTTTAAGTTTCAAAGAGCCTCTGAATATCTTCTGTTAATTAAAACTTGAGTATGATGACTGTATTTATGAAATAAGGTGGTATTATTTTCAGAATAATGCTGAATTTAGAAATTGAATTTGCGTATGTTACCCAATATTACCGCAAGAACTCTCGTTTCCATTGCTTCATATACCCTGAATCTTACTCACGCTCAGTGACATTTCATAATAATTAATTTGAAGGAAGAATACGAACACCAGCCTTCTCATCATGTGACTATTTTCAGTCGTACTTGAGGTAAATAATACTGGAGTTTAAAAAAAAGGCCATGATTCTATCGGCACACTATTATTGATAGAAATAATATTCATATGAAGTTACACCTTCTCATATATGCTTGTGGAGGCGTACATTTTGACTCTAGGATTTCCTTAGAACCCTCTTCTACAGCGCATTGCAGGCCGTTGCAGATTCTAATACAAGAACGCGCGACTATTTCTACGCGTGACTAAGCCCTCCAAGTCTCCAGAGACGGTTCACTTACGCACCCGTGTCTCGCAGTTCAAGAGCTTGGCACTCTTGGAAATAACGTTTTATTTAGACCCAACGGTTTGATGCCAAAACTCGCGACCATCTCACGTTCCGAGGATAATGAGGAGTTTCTCACGAATTGCTCGCAATCGATTTATCCCCCGACGGATACGAAATTTTTATTTCCATCCAGTAAGCCATATTTTTCCGATAACAAGAAGCGGAAGTCAAAGCTTTAAGCGCGGAGAGGAAATGACGTAAGAGAGATGGATACATGCGCGCCAAAGCAAGACTCGCACTCCCTGAAGAGAGGAGAGGTGTTAGGAAAGTGCTAGGGAGGGAAGGAATGCAGATGGGAGGGGCGTAATGCGAAGGAGGGTGGGTAGGGAAACACGAAGTGCAGTCTTCGCTGAGTGAATCGCGTGCCTTTCGTTTTTACCGGAAGGCAGCGGTGATTTACTCACGAGGCGTCCTTGGAATAGGCTACGTTCCCCTCTTTTACGCAAGTCTCTCATTTCCCTCCCTCTCTGGAGGAAGCGAATATCGAAGCGTCACGAACGCCAGACCGCGGCCCTTGGGTTTTTTCTCCTCCTCTGAAAAGGCTCTGGCCGGCCATTACACCACAACGGAACGGCTGAGTCGGTCAGTCGGTGTGTTAAGGCGAGTTTATGGGTTTCCCGGTTCTGTTTGTCCGCCTCGTTCGCTCCAACTGCCCCAACCCCGAGCGGTCTGTTATTAGCTTAATTATATTTGCTTCCTTTTCTTCGGCCGCAACACGCCCCGAAAGCCAATCGAGATCCATGCCTCCACTGTGCTCCTGGGGTCACTTTGACCGACGTTTCTTTTCTGCGTGTCATGAATTTTTCAAGTTTCCCATTTTTTGCGTTTCCATGCAAAGGGAAAGATTTGCTAATGGAGCGTATGTATTAAAATTCATTCTCATGATAAACAATCTTATCTAAAAATCAACGCCTGGCTGTTTCTAATACTGTCCGCCCATTCATGGTATACTTCTGCCTCCTGTTCGAATTATCGAAATTCCTAACCTATTCCTCAAGTATCTAATAGTCCATCTCTTCTATTCATATACTGGAACACACCATAAGAAAGTTTTTTGGCATTTCCTCCTCGTTGGTGATAGTATTTTTTTGAAGACGAAGTGTTTTTTCCTAATCATTGATTTCTTGACTTGACCTTATCTTCCTATCTCTCTCCTCTCGATTGTCTGCATGTTTAATTTATGCGTGTACGCTTGTTTGTTATGGTGCATGCAGTTGTGCCACCTTTCCAGAGGTGAGACGCTGGGTTTTCAGGAACTTGCGAATGATCCTGGAGTTAGCCGAAGTCACTGGATCCCTTTTTGCTCGGTATTCAGTGGGAGAGGATTTGCCTCGGCTTAGTCCTTGAACGCAAGTGGATGTCTTCCCCCTACTAGACGCCTCGGTGAGAAATTCCTCACATTCTGCCCACACCTCCCACAGCAACATGCATTCCCGCCCCTCGCAATCACATGTGCTCACGACATGGCACCACCATGCCTCGCTAAAGACCCGTCCGCTCCGCCCCTCCAGACTTGTATTCCTGCCGACTATTATCTTCACTCTCAAGTGCAAGAGAACCCGCTTCTCTCGAACTCGACTCTCATCCACCCCCACCCTCATTCTCACCCCTTTGTCACTCCCTCCCCATTCACCCCCTGCGTTTCCTCGAAAATGTCGATTTCCGTGCTAGGAACCGTGTCAGTCTGTCTTCTCGTTCCTCAGCTACCTCTCATCTCTCACGTGATAAATAATCAATCGCCTCCGATCCACCCATTAAATTGATAAGTTTTCACGGCATTTGAATATTCCCTAAGTGAATCGACGGATCGATTTTTTTCGCATGCTTTCTCATCTCATATAGCTTTTAATTTTCACTTTTTCGCCCAACTTTGCAATTGACTTTCTGCTTCCGACAGAAGTGGACATTTTTGATTCGTTCATTTTATTTAAGTGAGGAACCCCTATAAATGAGAAAAAGACACCGTGCACGTTTGCAATTCCCATTTCCATGACCTTGGGATTCCTGCTATTCATTAAGCAGTAGACAGCGGGCGCTTACATCCCATACAAATCTGAGCTCAAAAGGAGAAAGAAAGGGGAGATAATAATTTTCGTATTCTATTTCTGTTAATTTTTCAACTTTAATTTGCATCTGTGGAAGGCTGACTCTTAATTATTTTTCTTGCTCGATATCAATAAAGCCAGATATTTTGTTGCCCATATGAGAGTGATATTTCATAAACGAATTCTTAATTACGTTTTATGATTAAAAATTAATTCTTTGCGTGCTTTAAGTCCTTCGGATTTTTCATTTAGAAATTTAATGAAAAATGTAAAACGATTAAATGAAACTACTTTAGTCAAAAGTATTGAATCATAAATGTTTGCCTTTGTTGCTAAGTGGTTTAGCAATGTTATTTACATGCATAAATTTCTGTAATTGGGTATATATTTTCCATGTTTAGTAAAATTATAGTAACCTCTGTTTTGGTATGGTTTAATCTGGAAATGTTGACCGTATTTACAAAGTGTATAGAATTTAATGGAAGATTTTTGGAACCAACGTAAATATTTGTGTAAAGTTTTTACGGGTCTGACTCTGGGTCAAATATTTGGTTGCTGTCGAAATTAAAAATATTACGTAAATATTGTTTCCATACTGAATGCTATAATTTCTAATGTACTACTTTTTTCTTATGCCAAGCTCAGTCATTACAGGATACTTTTCGTTAATTTTTACTGTTTTGTGGGAAACTATATTGAGATATATTGTTTTAGAGACTGGCATTGAAGTGTCATTTAAATGCATCCAAGTAGTTCTGTATGCAAAATTGCTTCTGGTACAAATATCATTCATCAGGTGGTGAATTTCCACAGTTTATTGCTAGAGATATATGCAGATCAAATATAACCAAAGATACTTACGTTATTTGAATTTATTCTTAAATTTTCCTCAAAAAACAGCGTGTAAAACTTTTTATGCCCTCTTTTTACCATTTTTATTCTAGATTACGACTGATTTATAATTTCTAATGTCTTAAAATACAGACTCCCTACGTTACGAGGATTATATCTATAGCCGTAAGTAGAACTTCATGAATATAACAACTAATGAAGTCATCATTCTCCCCTAAGCCTTAAAAGAAGCAATTAAGTGATACACTTATCAAAAGTGTAGCCTAATGGGAATTTTTTAGCCACGGAATCGCTCAGAGTTATTTAGGCAAATGGTGGTGCCATGATTTTATTTAGGATCAATTCAATTCTTACTCTACTAATTTTTAGATTACCCATATTAATCATAAGTAATGAGATATATATAGCAGATATATGAATATCAGTGGTTTCCTATACATGGGGTGATTTTTTTAAACATTGTTTTTAACCATGGGGATTTCGTCCAAATAAATTTGGTCAGGGAGAAATGTGTTTGGTTCAAAGAGTGAAGAGAGGAAAGGTTCGGAATGCTATGCAGTCAAATGCAAGCTTTTTGAGAGAATGCATTGGTTTCTTTTTAGGCAAATGACGGTTGTTTCTAATGCAACAGTGTAATATTTGTTCTTCTAGAACGCATTTAACGTGTGAAAATTTGTTGTATTGTGGTCGAATAAGCTACTGGCGAATATGGCAAATATCGCGGATGAATTAATAATATGGCATGCTGTATAATCCATTCAGTCCTTTTTCGTAAATATTTTAATGTAATACTTAGTATTTTATCCATACGCTAAACTATTCCTAAGATTTCGCCACTCAGCAGTATGATAATGAAGCTATCGCTCTTTCCCAGTCATTGTCGGCTTCTCTTTGCTGCTAAAAAATTCCCGTAGCCCTTCAATGGGACTCATGCGCTCCGCCGAAGCCATCTTTTGGCGTCATTGCCATCCGAAAGACCGATTTACATTCCGATCATCTGGATCAAATTGCTTGCTTCCAATTGCGCTTATCTCTGCCGTGTTCTCGCAATAGTACTCTTTAAGTCCATTTATAAGCAATAGATAAAATCAACTTGCTCCTCATTGGAGAGATAAAGCCTAAGTAATCTTCATGGGGACTTCAGCACTGCTCTTTACCGGTTTTGGGAACGGATTCCTTTTTCAGCGCATGGACTCTTAACAATGGGTTTCTAGAAGTACCTCTTCAGATTTTTATTTTAATATTTAATTGAACTATTTAGGTTTAGGCCATTTAAAGAAATTTCAAGGGGTTTGCTGGTGATCATTAGTTTACTTTTTATAAGCTCATACAGCTCAGAATATTTTTCTATCAAAATATTTTTATGTTAATTTGAGTATTCAACCAGTTAATTGGTAGGTTTTTGGAAAACACTTAACCCAACGTTCTAATTTCTGGTATATCCATCCATTTTCACTTTAATGGATGATTTGCTATAAAAATCCTCTTTAAGTCCTCATTTCTTCTTCCTCTCGTTGAAAATAGGTGTGTTCTCGCCTATGTTTAACTAAAGGCAAAATTTAATCTCCATAACCGATCACAGCCTCTTTTTCTTCCACACTCTGTATCCTGGAGCATATTTTCTCTTGATTTTGGTCACGTGTTCCATCGATAAAGGACCAGTTAATGCCATTCCATTACTAGTAACCAAAGAAATAGGGAGACAAGTACATTGTTCGTCTCTCGCTGGCAGAATAGGATATTTAGATGAGGAAGTGGATGGATATATTACTCGAATGGATTTATTAAGAAAGGCTTCCCGGGATTCCATCTGGGTAGTTGGGTCCCCCATGACCGTTATTTTGCCTGCTGAATAAGCTGCCGTACAAAGGGTATTCAGTAGCCGAAGACTTGAAAGGTCACAAAATATAACTATCAGCTCAAACTGAGGAAACAATCATGAATCGAGAGTTTACTTCCTAATATTTGAACATCCCATATTTTATGTATTTCAGGATTAATTTTTGTTTCGTGACGGTTATAGTGGCGTTATTAGCCATTCATCTGTTATTTTCCTCTTACATCTACGTGGTGTCAATATTTGGATTACTTCTATCATATCTCGAGTCACCTTGGCTGGCACATAATCAGTTATAGATATTAAAATTAATGTATGGGAACTAGTTACATTAGAGATGCTTTACTAATAAAGCATAAATTTTTAATCGTTAATTTGCTTATTTTTATAAAATATGAGTAATAATTCGATCATGAGCAGGAATTTAATATATATCAATGACATGTACATTGCAAAGTGTGCCTTACAGTTTGGTAATTAATCATTTTTTGTTATAATGCGTCAAGGGCCAAGAAATTAGTGACTGAGGGGTGGTTCTGGGCGCAAATATTTATGGCGGCGATTTGGGTTCTACCAGAGTGGAGCCATGGCTGCCGTGATTCTGCGATATGATCTCCAGACTTTACCGTCCTCCACACTCCCTTCTTTGCCACTACCCTGTGCAGGCAGTTGGTTCTCCTTTCAAAGCGCCTCGTAAAAGAATTGACGACCGAAGTGCAGCGCTCAGCAGGTTTTTGATTTCCAGCGCGGATTGCATTTGAGGACAAGGGAATTCTAACAGCCCACCGAAAATCCAAAGGTAAGCTTTGAATGCATCAACCTACTCCAATATCTCTCTTTTGCTCGATTTCTACTCGCCCAAGGACAAAACCTACTTTCCCGAAGTCATAAAGCAGGAGGCTATGGTGATATATAAATCGAAGAATCAGAGGAATAAAAACAAAGCGCTTCAAATTTTTTTAGCCTTATCTGTCTGGAGCATATAATTATTTCCCTACCATAAAATCGGAGTCATATGTCTTCAGCATATTCCGTTTGCGATGTTATTTACGTTCCATCTAACTCTAAAAAGTTCTCCAGTTCACAATAGTACAAATTTATCAGCTGTTATTTTAATAATCAGTAATCACTTACACTTATTCACGGCTGGGTCATAAAGTGGTTCATAAGTCATACCCGCTTGGGTTTTATAGACAATATGATGCATATACTTACACTGAGAATGAAATTATTGTCACGAATTTTAGAAATGCATTCTATCATACTATAATCAATCTTGTGTCACTTTCAAATGATTTTTTCGCCACTTACATAGTTGGTTTTGAAAGATATTACCTATTTATCC
This sequence comes from Ceriagrion tenellum, assembly GCA_963169105.1. NCBI lineage: Eukaryota > Metazoa > Arthropoda > Insecta > Odonata > Coenagrionidae > Ceriagrion > Ceriagrion tenellum. The sequence goes on from OY720640.1 coordinate 136,855,194, forward strand.
ACATGGACAAATATACATGCTGTTCAGATCTTTTTACTAAATTCTCTGAGATTAGCGCATAAACCCTAGCAAATCACCATCTCGATGCATAAATACGTGTTTATCGGACGGTGTGGAATTCCAGGCATACCAAGTGACAAAACAACCTCCTGACGTATGTACCGTTTCACTCCCGCTTCCAATTCCCGCCGTCGACTGATTGGGATCTCTTATGACTCCTCGGACCTGATTTTATTATACCTTTTCTAGGCTTTAAGCACGTACTGAATCAATTCCCTTGTGGCCATCTGTACGTCTCTCTTATACAAAGATCCAATTAGCTCTGCAACTACTCTGCAATCTTGAAAGCATAATCTTAAAAATAAGCTCTCTAATATCGCTTTTCGGTTTCTCGAAGGAATGGTCGGTATGTGTTTCATTGAGGTGTATTGTACAATTACATTATATTTATAAAGACAAAACATTTTCTGGAAGAAATAATTATTTAAATACAATAGCGGAGCGGACAAAGAACTCGAAGATTCCGATTAGAGTAACCTTGGTTTGACTCCAAGCTATCCGTTCGGCACTTCCGTAGTCTCAGATCATCCTGGTAAGGTTGTCTGATACTGGAGATCACAGTTAAGCATGGTGATTTTTGCACTGGTGCTCAGGTGAAAATGCTGTGAAATCTGGAGGTTTCCTTTGCATAGTGCCAGGTTTTTCTCTAGGTTTAACATTTAGCATACTAGGATGAATCTGTCGTAAGACCTAGGACCTCATTCAGTTTGGAATTGACATGTTCAAACCTCGAGAAATTCGTGGACAAGTCATCACAGCCCGCGACAAACCTCAACTGTTGAATGTCCCAATTTGGAATTATGGAGGCTGTGACGTGAAAACGTCGTCACTGATGAGGCTCGAAAATTCAGAAGCCTTACCAAAACCCCCCCTGAACTAAAATATTGCTTTAAACATTCTATCATTGCTTTTTAAACGTTTTCTAAGAAACTCAACCTCAACGCAATGGTATTTATATAATGGCACTCCAGTGCAGTGATTTGTGTTGTGTTTTTTTTTGGAAGTTTTGTGTTGAAATAATCATTCGAAAATAGCCTATGGAATACAGGAGGAGCAGTCTGACCCAGTGATACTCGGCTGTATGACTTTCCCGAACCATTCGATTCTTCCGCTGAAGGAAGTTTCCCACTCGGGAGCATTTGACGCTCATTCGCTGGAAAATCCCCGGGCAGCTGCGAGGGCCCCATTCAATTCCTCTGCCCCCGTCAACCCCCTTGCCCCTTCCCCTCTCTTACCGCTACTCCCTTCAAGGATGGAATAATTACCCCATTACTCGGTGCCGCCCCTCATCCCGACATAAAGGTCCAAACCAACCGGCCCTCCCACCCTTCCCCGATGCCCACTTATCCACGGCACGTATAAGGTATTAAAAATTCCAAGCGGCCCCATTCATTAGGTCACCTTTTTATCTCGCATTTCACCATTCCTTCCTGTTATACGTTATATATAAAATGGATGTCGCTCTCCACGCGAGACGGCAAAAAGAAGACCCACGGGAAAGGATCCCAGTAATGAAAATCTCCCTCATAATGGACGATCGGATGAATCGCCGAGAGGAGAGGGAAGGGGAGTTGCATTTTTATCGGTGTTGGGAGGGTCAGTCTGGGAATTTGATAACGAGTCGGAAGCATGGAAAGTGTGAATACGCGGGGGCCTTTTGGTGCTGCCACGTGGGTTATTTATTCGCGTTTTTCCCTGCGCTCAGGCCGCTTAACCTTCACGATGTGCGAAAATGAGCGCATTATGGCCCCGGGAGGAGCAGAGCCGAAATAATGGATCTCCTACAAAGTGCCCGGGCGAGTCAGCTCGGAGGGTGGAATATAGTGGATTCTGGTTGCTATGTCGTCCACACCCTTTCGTATTAGGCTCACCGGTAATAAATTCTCAATCCGGATTTTAACTGCTTTAGTTTTCAACTCCTGATGCTTCAACCTGTGTTTACGCGGTGAAATACCGTTTCTTCAACAGTTTTGTTCATTTATGACCTAGCAACTGTTGTCACTCAATTTTTAACACTTAAATCTCAGGAACTAAAGGAGTAATTGAATTTTCCACCTTTTTAGTCATACCCATTTTGAGGAATCTTCTCACTCAACTTAATATGAGCTTAATAATTTATGTTTACATCGGCTCTATTTATTTCACATTATCATTTTTATCTGCCATTATATTATGGCTCGGTAATGGTAATATGAAAATATTATTGTAGTGTCTACTACTGGAGTATAAATTTAGCAGTGTCGTTTTTTCTCATGGCATAAATTAGGTTTATCTCAATAAGCTTTCAGTCTTAGCCCTTTGGGGGCATACTACGATATAATAGATGAAATTTGTCTCTTTAATAATATATTGGGATAATTATGTAAGTTATCAGCCAATGGGACAAATAATGGTTAACTCTCATAAAATTTTGTGATTACTTTAAAATATTGTCAGTAAAAATCTAAAACATCTACTTATGAATCATGCGTGAACGTGGAAATGATGAATAATAGAGAGAGTTTAAAAAGCGACTGCTGAGGAGAACTAAATATTTTATTTATGATATGTTTGAATCGAATTTTTGCTTCACAGCTGTGTGCATATCGCCATTCTTTAAGCATGTTTCAATGAATTAAGTGTGACTATATTTGCGTATAAAATATCGTATACCAGTATGGACGCCATGGGAATTTGTAATCGGACTTCTCTCGAGTAAGTTCTGCGTAATTGGGTCTGAGTAATCGATTCATTTAAATTTGAGCGATATTAAAGTAAATGCCTCCATGGTGAACGGAATCGAAATTAACCCTGATTGCTGCGCCTCTATTCAACTCGCATGAATCAATTAATTGGCACCTGAAGGACGTAAAGCTTCTACTCTTTGGCCGTCAGTCATCTGCTCTCCAGCCAGCAGTCCTTTATGCGCCTCCAAGACCCGCCTCACCCTCAGCCAATCAGCTTCCTCCGCCTCATTTCAAATGCTCTTGTGTAATGAGTTTGCCCATTCCAGCCAACTGTACGCTTTAATATTTTGCTCGAAGAATAACTTCCTGGTGACCAATTACTTATTGAAGTTAAATTATTTAAGGTTTGCATAAAATAAGTACTACTTGGCGTAACTTGATGGACAGTTGGTAAAAATTAAAGCAACTTTGTAAATTCTACAAAATTATTTTAATAACACTGCACAACCGCTTTCACCCGTTTAGGCATCATTAGACAAAATATTTTTTTTTCAACTTCGAAGTTGGTATTTTATATACTCACAACTCACAAGCAAGAGGTGGGGTTGTTAGACGTGAGAATGTGGGAGAAGACGAGAGGAGGAGAGGAAGGTCACGTTTAGGAATTGGAAGTGGTGTTCAATATCTCTTAAGTCAGGGACATTCTACCTTATCGCTGAAAGACTTTTGGATATCCAACTTAACGACCCAAAAATGTTCACCAGAAAATACGGGCATTAAAGTAAACTGCCACAAATAATGGCGATTCTCCTCGCTTAATTGATAAGATGAAATTGAAAAATATTTCGGAACGTATGATCTAAAAATCCATCCCCAAGTCAAAAGAAAAGCAAAACTCGACCAAAACCACATTTTTAGGCACTCTTTCAGTGGAACTCACCAATTCTCGTTCCAAAATTGCCTTCGTGCTGGCTATTTATAAAAGTAGTAATCAATGGAATCTCCTAAACTGCCACATGGACAAAAGGGACCGAAAACATCTATCAGGAGTTTATTCGTTACATTGTAATGACTGCAGCATTACTCATGTTGGCAAAATAGAGCCAAAGAATATCTTTGTGTAAATTTATTTTCAAGGTCAGAAAATTTGCACCTCGCCATACACCTCATTGGCACTGTTCACTGCAGTGATTTTAGTTACACACTCCACCATATTGTAAGTAAGAGCAGAAAAACGGACACATGGGAGTAATCAGTTATTCCCCTCAATCAATTATTAGCTAACTTAGCTAAGAAAAACCTCTTCCCCTCCCACGCAACAATTCTCGATGTTCCACTACGTTTCGCACCCCCTCTAGCCCGTTCCATTCATGCCCCACAACTACGCCCGGCCGCCACCCGAGGGGATTTTCCCACCACTCAGCACAGCTTCCCATTCCTAAACGTCACCTTCAGCTCATTCCCTCATCTCCTCCTACATTCCTGCACTTAACCATCAACCTCCTGTTCGAGAGTTTTATGTATATGTATTTCCTCTGAAGTTAAAAAAGTTATATAGCACCAGATCCAGTTATATTCACCCTATCGGATGAAACCAGTTTTACATAGTAGAATAAAGTTTTGTGCAGTTTAAAAAGTAATTCTGATCAACATTAGCTCTGCATATTGTATGTAGCTGGCTAAGTTTTAATAAACACAATCAAAAGGTTTGCGCTGAAGTATGTGCAAGAATCACGCTATCTGAGAATGTAAACGATATAATTGACTCAGTTATCCCACATTTCCTTCAAAGAACACGGGTTGATGCGTTAGAACAGCTATAAATTCTGAAAAGTGTCCGTTAGAATAAAAATATTGCCAACGAATTTTTGTACTTCTCCTAGACCTCCATCTGGGCCTTCCTTTCCACTTCGCCTAAGGCTTTTAATAGGGACATCTCCGCATCTCCAGAATGAAAACCACACCATGGAAATACTTATGTACTAATGTCACTGGTGCTTCTTTATTTTAGTGAATGCAAAGACCCGGAAAAATATCTTGATGCCGAGTATCAATCCGTCATAAGATCTACAACATTCATTGAAGCAAAATTACTAATTGATGATTATAAAAAACTTTCAAAAAATAAAAGTAAAACAAAAAGTTTATTTCTCTGCATAAATAATTGGATTTTTGATAATAAATCGTTGTGTATCACATAAAAATACCATCTACGGTATTTAAAAAGTTGACTCCTCTTCCCCTGTAGCGAAATAATCGAAACTTTTTCCATATTCACTTGACATGCGGGCATACATGGTGTGCGAAGTGGAAGCATAGAACCAATAGGCGTTCCCCTTCAATTGTCTGGTGGGCTACACAAATTTTCCATCGATAAATGAAATGCATAATTCATCCCGTGAATTCCCATCATTCATTTCGGATTCCGAGGCCCAGTGATCAAACTGCCAACTCCCCTTTCCCCGTGATCAACGAAAAAGTATTCCTTGCGTAATAGAAAACGCGACAAATATCACCCACTTGTCATTTCAGTATTATCGAGATAGAGACAAGAGCGTGGTAATGTGAATATTCTGTACTTTGAATGCCAATTAGTTAATGTAAACAGTGATTATGAATTTATATATATATATATATATATAAGATAGCAAGCACTAAGCAGCCAGTTTGTCTGTCAGCTTGGTACTAAGTTAGCTTATTTATGGTAGTATAAATAAAATGCCATAAAAAGTATTTATTACGAAGGGATAGCCAAGAGTTTAAGTGTAATTTGACAGACTTTCAAATGCATTTCTGAAGCCAATGTATGCTAAGGAATGAAGCACTTGGTCAAGTTAATATGACCTCCACACAAAATCCTGGTTTTGCCAATGATGGAAAGCTATCAATGTAAAATATCACACATCTTCACATTACACATTATCTTACAATCCAGTAAAAACTTCGAAAAGGTGCAGGATTTAAGATCATGACAAACATAAGTTCCCCTATTAAAATAAAAAAGTATTCATCTGAAAATGGCAGTTTATTGAGTCCAAAAGTAAAGAAGCAAAATAATATCTGTCATGTCAACAGAATAAACATTGATTTTGGTGAAATGTACTAGTGTAATATAATCACAGACGTTAATTGCCAAAAAATTCTCTGAGGAAGACTTAAAAAGATTTGGAGGATTATATCGTAAAAGTTACTTATTATAGTATCCAAATGCCTTTAAAATTTTCATAGCCATATATCACTCGGAATATATTAAGTTCAGTTTTATTTAGTTTGTAATTAATTTGCCTCAAATTTTATCTCATTTAATCCTAAAATGTGTTAAACACTTGTACTTGTCTTTGTCAAGGGAAAATTTTTTCGCCCATGAATATAATTTGAAATTGGGATATTAAAAATGGGCAGACTAAAGATTAGCTCAAGTTGGGTAAATTGGAACTCTCAACAGGTTCAAAAATAAAGATGCTCGTAAAAATACTGTATTTTATACAAAGAAAATATAAAAAAGCGCACCGTCGTAACGATGTTAGAAGTATAGCAGATGGCTTAATGGTTCATAATGTTCTTTTTAAATGATACGAGCGAGGATCAGTTGATATGCGCGACCGCGGTAATATAATGAATGAGAACAGCGCCAATAACTGCATTCAGGTTAAGCGTACCTCCAAGTGTAATTTCTCCATGCTCAGAGTGAATCTCGGAAATACCTTTGTGTATTTTATTATTATGTGCTCAGTTACTTCCATCATTACTCTTTGGTTTACAGTGGTAGTCGTTCTGACATTAATAATATCATCGAGCATATTTTTGAATGAAGAATCCAATATCTCGCCTTTAATATGAATGGAATATATCCATACCAATGACTAATTAAATACTTTGCAGAAGTTAAAGCTGGCAATAGAAAAAGCTCGTAAGTTACTTTCTATATAACGATATATCCGCATTTATCTTGAAAGTTAGCATTCAATATCTTCCTTGACCTATCCTCTTTTTTCTTGGCAAATTTCAATGAATATTTATACATATGGGAAAACATATTTTAATCAAAAAATTTACTGCGCTGTGGTCATTGATTGGCTTCTGAGTTGAGACAACTCATGGAGAAATTACTCTTGGAGGAACCTCTTCCTATGATTGCAATTGCAGTTTTGGCTTTGAAGCTCTTGGCGTAAGTTTCTACCTGCCTCTTCCTTTTCTTATTTTCACTGTCCTCTCCTTTCAAAAACTCTGTAACTTCAATATCCAACGTCTCCCTCACAATTTTTCTCATCCAGTCTCGGTGCAGGTAAAAAAATAAAAAAATAAGTAGGGAACAGATAAAAAAATGCGCTCCGCTCGTCTTGAAAATGCTTTCGGGCTAAATAAGACTTTAAAGGAATACCTTGAAGTCTTTTGGGGATTGAAAGGCTAAATAGATGAAAGGAAAGGAGAGACGGAAACTTTTTCTTGTTGTGGAATAACGGAATGGGAATACTAGTCAAGTCACTCCCCTTGGTGGGCTTCCCCTCCTTGCCCTCCCTCTCCTTTCTCTCGTACATATGTACATACACATACTAACATACACCCAAAGGAAACCGAATGCACCCATGTATTTTTATACGGAGCGCCGTTGTGTGACCGCTTTCCCATTTATGACTTGTGCGGCAAATTCCTCGGCAGGTCTTAGAAGAAACCGCTCAGCGCTAACGTTGGGCCCAGTGCATCCCTCTTGTCTTTTTTCCTACGGCAGCACTCTTCAGCCTCTCAACGGCTCTTCCAGCGCCAAACGTAATCCGGACTAGTTCTAAGCAATTTCTTATCCCCTGCTTTTTTTTCCTAAGGCCTGTTTATGGCTCGATGGTAGATCGCCGGGATAGCCAGATATGCACAAGCAAATTGAGACGACGACGCAATTGTCAAGGAGAAGTGGCATTGTTTTATTGGAAAATATCCAATTCCCATTTCGTACTTGCCATATAAAAGGTAAAAAGACGGCATAGATTGACCTTAGAGGGGCAAGAGAAAAGTCATAGTCATCGAAATCGGGGAGATAGAACTGTGGGGGATTCTGAAATGAGTCCATCGTCTCTGAAATCGAGTGGATCTCTTATTTTTTTATGAGTTTGATGTTGTAAATACAAATCGGTTAAGATGATGCCGTACTGATCGGATCAACATCAGTTCATATGTCGCTTTACGGCTTAAGATTAAATTATTTTCAATATATACAAATTTATAATCTGGGAAGAAATTTACAAGATAAATATGTACTAAACTTGGTTTCGTGTCTTACGTGAATATATAACTATGAAAAAGTTCTTGAGCATTGTATTTGCCGACATAATGGCGAGTCATGATGCTATAATGACGAGTTATGTTATGTTTCAATCTTTTTATTCGGGAAAATAAGGAAAGTTTTCCAGTGATTTTAAGGTCTTCTTGCAACAACTTTGTGATAAGGTATACCGCAATTAGAAAGATTTATTTTTGTTCATAACTTATCTTCACAACATTTCACATCCACATATTTGTCGCTATATTTTTTACTCCTGTTCTTTATCATTTCGGCGTCATATATTTCTAAAACGTCGTTGGCTGGTCAGTTAGTCCCTGTGTTCTGAGTTGGCACATGTACAGCATAATTAACTAATTCATTGCGCTTGTCGGTCAATTTAATGATATGAGTAAATAATTTTTAGATCTTCTGGGATCTTAAAGCTTTTCAATTTCCATGTTTCGTTTAGGTATTATTTCTGTAGCTCTCAATAGTACAGAAAAGATCTACTTATCCGTCGTATCCTTAGTTCACACGTGCCTCACTTTGCTATGCTACAGTTAATACAAGAAAATCACTCTAAAACGCTCACTGCGCGTTTCAAGCATGGCCTTATTTAATTTATCAAATGCATGAGAAATAACTTTAGATGATTGTGGAAGGGAAGCGGAGAACTTAGCGTTAGACTGCCCTAGAAATTAAAATAAATATATAACAGGAGTACGCTTTCCCTAACGTTAAGCTTAAGGATTAAAAGGTATATAAAGCTATTGAATACTCGCGCTTATAAAGGTACCACTTTTATATTTGAAACTTTCTTTATTTAAAGTAGTACATTTGTTTTTATCCAACCTAAGAGAAGAGCTCGGCCGCAGATGTTTGACTCTTGAAGCGTTAAAGAGGAAGTGTCCGAGGACCTAGTTCGTCAATATTCAGTCTGAAGCCCTGTTTCTCGCTAGACTTATGTACACTTACGAGTGTTTGCATTAATGAATTCGCATAAGGATCAGAAAGGGATCTATTTTCTCGTTATGCGTGAGCTTCCGCGTTACCCAGATGTAAGTTTGAGAAAACATATGTTCGTGCTGATACTCCTTACATGGGCATGCTTTTTCAATAAAAGACGAAAAGATAAAAAATAATATTAATATAACTGTGCCAGAGTCTCTTTAAACAAAGCAGTAATTAAAGTGAAAATTATATAAGGGATAGCTGGCTACCGTGTGCTCTGACAAATATCAAATGATGTTTCACGTGTCATGCATTCTATCAGTGCAGCTTGGTTGCAAATTGTGAGTTGAAGCACCGTCTGCTTTAAGCGATAACTTGATCGTGCCCTTCGGGAAAAAATGAATTAAAGCTAGCAGCAGTAGAATTTTCACAAGCATATCCAACGCGCTAGCAATGGACTTGGATGTATTTTCATTCGAATGTGATTCCATGTGCGGTTGGGTTGGGCGAGGAAGTCACCGCAGCTGGCAGAGTCCGCAAAGCACTTCTCACCGGAGTCATTCGCGATTCGTCGATGAAAAGAAGCCAGACCTCACGTCGAGGTTTATATCAAAATACATGGTTGATAAATTCAATTTAGCTCTTCCATACCGAATATTATAAAATTTGGTACTGATTTTGATAATTAATACAACTTTTATGTTGAAATGTAGACAAGCTACTGCTGTAAATTTAATTCTCAGCCTATAACTGAAAATAAGGGTGGTTGATTTCTCCCGGTTCCTAGTGTTATCTAAAATCTATTTTCTCTAATGCTTTCTAAGAAAAAAACGAGAGGCTGTATTCCATATCAAAGAACTTTACGTGAGCTCTATGTTTTTGAACGTGCGGATATACAGCGTCAGAAACCAGTGATGCATCAGTGGAGGAAATGCCATTTATTCACTTGGATAATGATATTAATTGGTGGAATTAGTTGATATTTTGATCTTCAAGCCGTATTTGACCGAAACTATGGGGTGATTATGCGAAGGGAAGTAGTGAATCTAGGTATATCAGGAATTTCCAGTTAAAATATTTGTACAATATGAAGGAGTTGGGATATTTATTGCACCCTTGGAAATGAAAAGGCGGGTGGATTTCGTCGACTTTCTTTTAAAGCATAAGTGGATACTTGGAACGTGGGTAATGACATTTATGAACGACAATAGGGCCATCTCTAATTCGTAACTTATTGCTTAAATCATGATGGCCTCGTGCCAGAATGGATTCTCCTCAAATGTTGATTTAAGCTCACGTGTTAGTGCTGCAAATAACTTTCGTTACAACTGAACGTGTAATATCTCTCTCACCTCAGTCCCAGCAATCTTTTTGAAGGGTAGTACAATCTCCCTGCTCCTCGCGTCACCGGTGGCGCCATTCGATAAGGCTGGCTGAATGAGATACCCAGCCATAAAACTCTCTGAGCGCTAGTAAGGTCGCAGTCAGTACATAACGATTAATTGAGATAATTACTCGTTTAATGTAGGAATCGTCTCGCAACACGAAGTCAACGTTTTCAGTCAAGTCAAATCTGTCATTGAATCAACTATGTGTCTCGGTGAGTTATATAGCACTGCAAAAACATTTTGGTGGTAAGTAAGATATAAAGAGTTTCACCTTTTTTACATACTTCGGCAGAAGAGATCGCCGCGGACCTGCTTCTGGCCACGTGTGTGATAAGACAACATCACTGGTGTTTAATGGACCCTTCCGGAATTTCAACAGAGCCATACGTTGCTTAACTTCAGTTATCTTGCGTGACCGGGTGTTTCTATCTTGGTAGACTCTTGGCATTGGTAAATCTTTTAGAGGAGTTAAGTGATAGCATTGTACTTTGTGGTGAGAATAATTTTCACTTGACGAGATCAGTACGGTCAAATAGAGAGAGATTTTACGAAGTTCTACTCGGATAGTCCACTTGGTAAGAAATTTTCTGTGGTTGCAGACGTTTTGACGGGCAACTTGACGAATGAACAACGTAGGTAATCATGTAATGTCGTACCAGGTACCAATGAGAGAGATTTTAAGAAGTTCTACTCGGAAAGCTCACTTGGTTAGAGATTCTGTGGTTACAGACATTTTGATGGACAACTAGACCGATAGAAAACGTAAGTAACCATGTAATATCTTACCAGGTGGGCTTTCCAAACTTCACGTGACGGTAAAGCTTCATGTATTACAGATAAGGGGGACTTTAAGATCTTGTTTTGACAAATATCATAACTCCTAAGTGAAAGATAAGACGCTTACACGTTCCCATTAGGGTGTCACGTCTACTGCAGCAATGTATGTTCAGTTTTGTGGGACTCACTCCAGTTCTTCGTACTTAAGTCGCTACGTCGTTAGACACCAGTCATCCTGAAGAGAGCCCATGGTACAGCGTTTATATCCACCCGCACCGCTTTGGCATGTCCATAGCCTCAGGATTCTCATCAACAGCGCACCGCCTCCCACAATGTCCCAGGGGATAGTGAAAAAAAAAACTTCTACCGTCCCCCCACATTTTTTTAGGTTTAACCCTCCCCCCTCCTTGCCACCCTCCCAGCATCCCTCAGAACCTCCCTCCCTTCCTCTCGTACGACCAAAGCATCGCCACGATTGATCCACGACTGCCCGCTCTGAATATTTCACGCTGCCGCCGCCGCCGACCAAATGCCACCCCCTCCGCCATTCATATTCTTCCTATTGTTTGGCTCAAATCCCCACGCGGTGGCGGCGTGTCTACCTCGCCTGCCTGCCTGCCTCCCATGTCGCGCTCAATTATAAACTCCCTTCAAATACAGAGAACCTGCGTGTTTTTATTTTCGACGTGGATGTGTCTTTATAATTAGACGACCGAGAATGTGGTACTGCCGGTACGGGAAGGGTGATGTGATGTTTACTTGCCCCCACCTTCCCTCTCCTCCCCCGCCCCCATGACTTGGTATATGACTGAAATAAGTGTGATCTCGTTCCAACGGGTGAAATAAATGCGTGACGTTGAGTTGGCGCAGCGCACGCGTGCGTCTATGGTGACTGTTGAACATATATATTATGGAGGACATATTTCCTCAAAGTTTATAATGCATCTCGAACGTAGTGGCATGCCAAAATTGGTATCAAAGAAATCACCTCGTATAAATATCTTATTTAGTAAAAAAAATGATTTCATAACATGCAACGAATAACCAGTAGAGCGAAATTTATTTTTCAGACTTGAGTAAAGTAATGTTTTCCACCTCAAAAATGAACGCTGTAGAGGGTTAATGAACGTGTTAAATTTTCTTCACTCGTAGTTAGCGGGAACACGTGCCCCACTTGCCCTAAATACTTTGAAAGTAAATACGTGTTTTTCTGGTGGTATATTTGAAAATTAAAGGTGTTAAATAAAAGTAACATTTAGCAAAGTGTCTTCTTTGCATAATGTGAACATATGAATATTGTTAACATTTTCTAAGATTAAGACTCCTTATATAAGACTTTTAGAGGAAATGCGTCGGAACTGAAGGGAATGAGCGATGGCCCATATTCAATTAAAGGGAAGGAAAATATGCGTATGGTCTCGGAGGGGAAGAAAATGGTGCGGGCCATTCCACTGTTGTACAGTGGCGCTAGTTGGCATCCTTTGGGGATTGCTCTTACTGCGCGGGACCATACCTTAGAAATGAAGTAGAATACATGAAAAACGACGAAGTTGTGGCCCTAAAACAGTTCAAAATTTCATTGCATACATTAGAATAGAGCTTTTTCCACCAGACGAACGCATATTTAGTTTTTAATTATTTAGGACCTTTGTGGCACAGATTCCCAATAATTTGGAGTCCCGAAACTTCAAATCATTCACTCGACAGCATTCATTTTTCATCGGTGAAAAAATTACTTTTCTCAATTGAGAAAAATTGCCACCCTAGTGATAAGGGTAGAATAAAAAAAATATTTTGGAATTGTAAAATGGTTTTCATTGGCTTTCAGGGTAAATAGACAGTACTTTGAATATAAATAATGACTATTCATGGAATTCATCATTTTGGGAGAATGATAGGCGAGGATTTTATGCTTGATGTTAATGGTTTGTGTCCCAAGCTTACAGGACACAAATCACGATGGGCTTACGCATTCCAAAACTGAAACTTTGATAATAAATATTGAAGTTAGATTGGAGCAGATTTGAAAAACCGAGCTCTTCTGGATCGCTATCATTTCACAAAAAGGTCATAAATTTATACATTTTGCAGAAACTTTGAGTGAATTAAGTTGTTCGCTGACCATGGTAGCCAATTTGGTAACACGTCTACCTGACAGCCGAAAGCTCTTGCGCTCGAGTTGGGCTTTCAAGCATGCTGCGGTTGCCTATGATTTAGTTGTTAACAGAGAGATTTTAATTTATTGTTAACAGCATTCTATAAAATGCTACAAAAAGTTGCTAGCTACTTAATTTTTGGAGGAATGTTCCTTGTCTCTACACTTTTTGAGAAATGACAAGAAAGTAATTTGGCGCTCGTGTTCAAGAAAGGAAGATGTTTCAGGAGTTCGAGGAATGTTTTCTGGTTGCGAGAGAGAGGGAGGGGGTGGGGGGTATGATTTACGTCTCTGAGATTCCCCCAATGGGCCATTTGTGGAGACCACCTTCCCTACACTTCCTCCTCTCCTCCACCTTCCACCCCTCCGTGCTTCGAGACTCATAGTAGAGGACAATTCCATTGTGTGTCGTTTGACGCATTTCGTGGTCTGTCACCTCTTCTTCTTCTCCTCGTCCACAGCAGTCCCCCCGTTTTCACGTTCAATGACCCTCTGCCATACTTTCTCTCAGAATTTCATAGAAGTGAAGGCAGTATAATCGTATTACTGCTACTGCAAATGATAAGTGATTTCTTCAAATCAAGACCATTCTTCTCCCAATTTTATGAACTCATTACTTTTTAGAAAAAATTTCGATTGTTATAGAACGAAATTAAGGAAATTGTTTCCTGGTATATAGAGACCGTTATTATATTACTTCTATCAATTGCACTGAAAACCGCTGTATTTATGAAATCTTATTCACTCACTTCCGTGGTGGGTGGAAAAAAATTTTTACCGGAGATTATGTACTACAATTGACTCATCATCAAATATGCTCCATGCGACGTTATCCTAGAGATCTTGTTTGAAATGAACGAAACTTCTGGATGGATTTCATAATTGCAGAACCGTAATTATCTTTCAACTTTGCTATATATGGTCGGATAAATCTATCATTTGGACCAAAGAGCAAAATCAGGATTAATTTCTTGAGAATATTATAACTGTTACCTACTCCTTCCGTATTATTAATTTACTATTTACTCCCTGATTCTCCGGCACCGCAAGTAGTTTCGCACTTTACTTATTTATGTTTTTAAAAAAGTAACTTATTATATAAAACTATCATAGCCGTCGTCAGCAATGAATACTTGTGTCAATGCATGTCTGTCATATCTGTTGTCGAGAGAGCGAAATGTGTATGGTACGTTGATTTATCGACGTATGTGTCATGAGCGGGAAATAATTTTCCCCGGGGGATCATCGGCTCTAAGTAACACGTCATCAAATTCGTCCCAAGAGGGTGAAAACATCCCCGAGACATCGGATTCTGCCCCCGACACACATCCACCCCCAATGGACGACACTCCCGCCATTCACCTTTCACCGGCACCGTCCAAAACACTCCTCTCCCACTCCTACCCCTCTCCCCCATCCAGCCACTCTCTTACCCCCCTCCGTTTCCCCTGGCAACCACTCGGACCGGAGCCGTTTGTCGTCACCATCATCATCATCAACAGCAAAGGGCGTATTTCGTCCTTTTCACCCCTTTCCCACCCATCCGCCCTACCCTTTTTCAACCGTCACGATCCATTTCCTCCCTTATGCCCACCCACTCCCACCCCTTGCTCCGCATGCACCCTCCACCCCCTCTCCTACACGGCTCATCAACCAGCAACTCCGCCCCCACCCCCTCCTTCCCCTTCCCTTTCGCTCCCACCCACCCACTCGACTGTGCGTGCCTCTTTCCCTTATTCTCCGCTTTTCCATTCCCTCGGTCGCGTCGCATCTTCTCGCAGAGTGAGAACCACCCACGCGTCAAAAGAAAAATCCAGAGATAGAGAGTGAAAAACATTTTGCTGGGAACCCACGTCCGGAAAAGTTTTTCAGAATCGCTTTGAAAATTGATGTTTTTTCATCGGTTACTTTTGCCATTAAATCGTTAAATAGCAACAAAAGGCCACCTTCCGCGGAAAAAACGGCGAAATTACCCGACTGTAGCTTGTGAAATGCTTGTTGATTTCTTTTTTTTTTGAAGAGTCGGTTGATGAGTTTGATAAGCAGGAAACCAATTCTTCCACTGATCATTTACTTTCTGCTGGTAAATTTATATTATTTCTTTTAAATCTTCAATCCTAAAAAAGCTATAAAACTTATATTGCGATGTAACTAAGTAGTCATGAATATATATCTTTTCATCTTTAATTTACTATTATTCTTCCAATAGCTGGCATTCATACAAATGATATATTCCTATTTGAGCTTTAATAACTTCATAATTCCTTTCAATGCATGAGTTAGCGAAAAAAAAACAAAAACTATGCACCGTTAAAATGGCCATTTTAGGACCTGCGATCGACAAAAACTATGCACTATTAGATATAGTGATCCGGCTTGTATCAATGGTCATCAGACTGACTGTAACGAAACTTTATAAAATCACTTCGAATACAAAATGTACCCTGAGATATCTTCGGCCAATATCATGAAGTATATTGTCCATTCGACATTCCCACCACGCATCAACGGATAGCTAATTCACGCTCTTGGATTTAAAAGACATCCACATGATAATGGATCTTTTCATGCACGGAGCCATGAGAGATGAACGGCACGAAGAGCTTGTGAAGGTGAGTCAGTGTTAGCTGAGTGGGGGATGGGGGCTTGGATGTTTGCTCTTGCCGGCTCCGAGGGCCACTGGACCCGTTTCTCTCCGTTTCCAAGAGCGGAAAGGGGGGGAGGGGTCGCCGTGTCCGGCTAAAATTCTCTTTGAGCGCTCATGTGGGATGGGAGAAAGGCCGGCGTTATACTCCACTATGACCCACCAAACGCCCCCTCTGCCCCAACTTGCTTCCACCCCACCCCCCATTCCCGCGCTTCTTTTTTGTTTGCTACGCGAAAGACGTGCGTCGCTTGTAATGTGGAAGGAGGGAGTTTTAAAAGACTTGGGGATGATGTTTGTTTGTCTCTGGACACCACTGCCCTCCTCTTCTCCGGTGCCCGTGAGAAGGAGTTGGCGGTGGGGCGAGAGGGGGTTGGGGAGGGTGGATAGGCGGTGGGTGGGTCACGTAGCAAAGTTTCGCCGGGTAAACACCCTTTTAAGACCCCCCACCCCTCTCGATCTCCCCTCCAAGAAGCGGACCTCAAGATTTCGTCCGAGTTTCGTTCGCGTCCCTTCCTCTCACCGAAGCAAGTCCCGAATCTTCAAGATTCCCTATGCTCCCAAAAAACCCTTAAACTAAGGACAAAGTGTCCCCGTGCCTTACTCTTAACAATACCAGTGTGAAGCTGATGAAAATACCCTTGAATATATTTCACGAGACAGCCGTTAATTTTTATCTTTTACATATTACTTATTCGGCTCTACTTTGTAGAACATCACTCTGGTGGGAGAAAATAAAATATTTATATAAATTCTTTCTCATGTTTTGCGATATGCCTCTCATCAACTTTGACACTTTATTCATATTTGGCAGAGTCTTGTAGTTTTACAAACTTTTCTCATTTATAGTTTTTTCCCACGTCATTGCAATTTTCTCATAAGAATATTTTTGGAGTAGAAAAACAGGTTAAGCTATACAAGCTAAACTCGTCGCATAAAATCCCTTTTCTGTAATTCAACTTGGTTCACTGGGAAAAGAAGTAGCCGTGAATCTTATAAAGTCTCTAGATAAAGAGATTTTGAAAAACAATTTGGCAAGAAAATTTATCTCGCCTTATCCGCTGGGGTACATCCTTATTTTTAATCTTTAAGGGCTGGTAATAACGATGAAAATTGCTCAAACTTTGGACGACAATTTTTTTATAGCCTGGCTTGACATAAGAAGTGGAAAAAAGTAGTCTTCCTTTCCAAGCTTCTCGCTTACTTTTCATTTTAACTTTTCTACCTCTTTCTGCATATGCTTCTGAAGACAGGCTCTATTTAAACGCAGAAATAGAATTAGGAAAATGTATAAGGAAAGAGTGCTTGCATTTAGTTAGCCAAGAAAATGCTTATGGGAGTTGAGCATTTCTATAAAGTTTTCTATAAAATCTCTTTGAAGATTTATTCAGTAAAATATGCTGGATGTGTATTTGAACGCAACTTAATGATCATAAATTACCTTCTATGAGCATCTTCTTAGCGAAGTCAACTGGCATTTATTCACCATTTTACCACGATCGATGTTTATAAATGACTACATAAGTGACTACAACAACATTCCAAGTAAAACACCCAACATGCATCTCAACCTATGTTGAACTAAAGAGAACCAGTAAGTAAACATATATATTTCCCTAACTTGCAAAAGTTATTGCTCCTTTTATAGTTCTAACCTTGGAGTATATGATAGTTAGTCAACACTTTTGGTATAGAACTGAAATATCTGGAATTATTGACCTCAACGTAAAAATCGGCTACATGCGTTATTACAACCATTAGTTGGTCATTATAGGGTTGTCATTGGAGTGATATTTTCCTCATTCACTATCGTTTAATAATACTTCCATGCATAAATTACCTATCGACTTCCACGCTTTGCTCGTTATGGACTCAAAATATCCTTTACCTGATAGCTATTACGTGCCTAACATAATTTTCTTAATTTATGATCCCTTTTTTTGGTCAACGAATTAAATCTATATAGCCTTTCAATATCATTATCTTTATGGGCAAGCATCAAAAAGTTCCATCATGTTTTTCTGAGACCATAAAATCTAATATCTACCTCTTAAGCAAGGATGTAAGCCAAGATGAAGTCAAGCAAATATCAAGGTCGTAAGGAATATTCAATTTAAAGTTCGCTGCCGGTAACCTAATAAAATTACTCCCATCTAGGAAAGGCAATGCAAGAGTTATGAATTATATATACATACTACCTTAAGATCTACAAAATGGGCTTGTAGCTGGGGGCTTTAGGACACTAACCGTGTACAGGTGTAAAGGAATATGTTTTCGTAGATATTATGGTGAAATGTATTAAGGAAGTGTTTTCAGTGGAGGACAGTTTATTAGTACGTTCACTTATTGTTAGTTAAAATAATGAATATTTTTACCTATTTTTTGCCAATGTATCTCTCTTATTAAACTTTTGTCGGACCTATAAATGTAGTTTGGCGTAAAAATTATATTCTCTGTGTCGCTCTAAACACACCTGTTCTGAATTTCTCGAGCACTCTAAGTCTAGCGTGCTACCTCCAAATCTCTAGCGGTTTCCAACCTAATCCTCTAAAGGCTGTGTTACACTGTATTTTTACACTAGTATCTTTGAACAAAGCGCGAGGCTTTCCTTTGTATTTAATTTATATTTTTGGGTTTAATCATTCTATCCAGTATTTCAAATTCTCGTGGTGTATTTGAGGTGGCATCTCTCTTTTACTTTTTCATCTGAGAACCTTCCTATTATACGCTTAATAAATCCCGGAGTTTTAGTGCCTTGTCGCGTATGTTTCGTAGGTTTGTTCCCCATGATATGTCTAGAGTAATGGAGCGAGACATTTTTTTTGATATTTTGTTGCAGTGATACTTTTGGGAGGAAATTTGGCTCTTAGACGTAACTGTTACTGTTTGGAAGAGATATAGGGAAGGGGAAATGATTTTAATGGAGGAAAGAAGGAGAGGAATGGTGTGGGATAGGCGGTGAATGGGGAGGAGCAGCAGAGGTCCTCCTTTGTCAGTAAATGCGCGCTGAGGAGAGGTTGAGTGCGTATTATGTGGGGAGTGAGTGGGAGGGGCGATAGCAGAGGGGGGAACAGAGATGGGTGGGCTTCGGATGAGTGTACCTGTGTGTGCCTCCTTGGGGGTTGCGAGGACATGAGGACGCGGGTGACCGACTTTGAAAGCTGAAGGCAAAGCTTTTCTCCTCGTGCCATTAACTGGCAAATATGGTGAGTAGGGAAGCAAGCCGCGTTTCCTGAGGTAGTTTTATTGGGGGAGTAGCGGTGTTTACAGCAGGAGGAGGGAAGGAGAGTGGAAGCCGTCAAAGGTAGTTTGGCCATACAATGTGACGCGCTACTCTCCTTATAGAATGTGCCACCATCCCTCCTCATTCATCTCATCTCTTACGGGAATTGGGACTCATGGAACAGACACTCCGCGTTGACTCGGTAGCGATGGGACGACCATCAGTGTTTCTGCGCTGCTCGAAGCTCTCGGTTCCACCTCCCAAGGCGGGGTGCGGAGGAGACGTGGGTGGCGAATTAAGGGGGAGATCGGAAGGATAGAATAAGAATTAACGATGCAGTCACGGATTGGGAAGGTTTTCAAAGAAGAGATCTCCTTCCTTGCGCTGAAAATAGGCGTCGTTCAAAGAGTAGAGACATTTTCTTACCAAAAGTTCAAGTGAAATACCAAAATAATCCTTCAGGACAAATGGATAAATGTTATCACGAGTATCTATGACTCCTCAGATGTCCCCCATAGAACTAACTTTGGCTGTAAATAAATAAAAAAATATGTGTGCTTAAAAAGAAAGCAGACATTGTGAATCTTTGAAATAAATGATGGGGCACAGATTATTCCTGTATTTCCTTAATGACGGATTGATTGACTTATAACGATTGATACAGTAGAAATATTCACTCTACTCGAACTTGATGGCGCATAAAAATTAATTCATTATCTTAAAACCAATGTGTTTTGAATTATAAAGGTACTATAGTGCAATAATATTTCATCATTAAATAGCATCCATCATGCATACAAAACTTGTCAATCTATTTAGCAATTCAAAATTTTTCTGATGTCCGCATTCAACGGTCGTAAGCAAAAGAGACGCCAGAAAGAGATGCCAGTCCAAGCCTCTCATTGTCCGATTAGCAAGTGATTCGCCATGGTTTTTATCCTACGGGATATACCACACGTTTATCACAAAAGCGTCGGGGAGCAGCGTTACCTCTAAGGGTCTTTCCTTTCCCTGCTCGGGGAATTTCTCTTGGTCGATGTTTGCTCTTCGCTAGGATCGGTGTTGAGGATCGATTTTGCTCCCATCCGCCGCCAAATTTCCATTGTGAATGGAACACCTGCAAGCGGACATATTCAAAGGCCAAGTCTTGATATAAAAATGCGCTGCATCTCTTTCTAGATAGCTTCTACAGCGATGACACGTTTCTAAATGAATGAATGAACGGAGACACCCTGTGCTGGGCCGCCTTAAACTACCGCGGACGTGCGCAGAGAGTGCAAGGTTTGCCATTTTTTCTGGATAATAGTTCAGGCTTGCATCTTCTGCCATATATATTTCATTTTGTACTTGAACGCTGATATTTGTGACTAATATAAAAATGGTTTTAAGTTTTTGGAGGTATTTGATGACTGGGAACTTCATAAAATAGGCGGTCTATTTAATAAAAGAGGCGAAGGTCTATTTTCAATAAAAATTGCCAGCTTATGACTAAATACTCTATTCTCTCTCTCCGAACTATCAATTTAAGTCATTACTGAAACCATATGTACTTGCACTTAGATCAAGAGTCATTTAAGAAACGAATAGCGGCTGTTGACAAACTTTTGTGAATTTACCGTATGAGTAATGATATAAGCTTTTGATGAATCATACGATTTCCACAAAAGCGAGGAAGATTACTATATGATTAGCTTTCAGGTGGTCATTCATTAGGTTGGATATATACTCTTTCGATGTTTGCCCATCATCTACACAAATAATCATGAAATAATAGCTTACGTTTAGAAATTCTGTCTGGGGGTTAATGCATAAAATTCAGTCTTGGATCCAAAGATACCTTTGTAAAACTAAATTCAATTTATTTGTAGCAAGAGATAGTTTTACCTTTTTCTTGCAGGATCTTGTAGCGGCAGGATCATAATACAGGACACTTTTATATTTTTCTTGCCAGATCTTGCAGTAGGATCCTCAACCATTTCCAAATGTTAGAGTTTTCATTTTTAACGAATCATTTTTGCTGATTTAGAGGCTAAAAATATTTTACCACGATGTTATTTTTAATGACATTATTCTGTCATACTTTTTTGGAACTTATTGAACTCGTTACTTCTGTATACAAAGAGTTGGAAGTGAACAATGAGGAAAACTGAGGTTTCGTCTCATGGGAGCAGAGCTGAAGATACGACATCTCGGGTAAAATGTACAAAAAAACAAGCAGGAAGAATTCTATGGTTTTGCGTCATCCTTTCCTTGGAAATTTACTTCAGAGCCCCTATTTATAGCAATTTTTCGCCACGTAAGGCATATCTTGGGGGTCAAATCGGCGACTGGTAAGAGGGGGTGGGACGTAAAGACCTTTTTTCGGTGGGTGGGCCCGTTCTGCTGGTGCTTGTCCTTCGAAGGGGAAGGGGAGGTGTAAGGCAACAGAAGGTTGTGGTGGCGTCCGTGGAGAGAGGGGGAGATATTAAGAGGTAGAGCAGCAATAAGGAGAAGATGAACACCGAGAGGAAAAATATAAAGGATTTAATTTTCTTAATGGAATAAAAAGTGCTCATCGACAATGGGGAGGTGTGGACGAGGGGAGTGCTGCAAGAGCAGTCTGTCATTGTCTCCTGTGGGCGCGCCTTTGTCTCGCCTTCCCCTGTTCTCTTCTCCTCGCCTTCTCTTTTTCCCCTTGTGAGTATCAGCCGAGGAGAGAATGGGGGAGGATCGTGTCCTCACCTGAGATTGAGGGAGGTGGCAGATTATTGTCGACAAGCGTACTCACCAATAGAGAGGGCTGTTCTCAACTCCCACCCTTGATTGTCATTATCGGCGTGGAGAGACACCCGCGTGGTGAGGAGAGTGGGAGAGGGGCTTTTCAGGGTGCTGGAGGGGGGATGGAAGGCAAAGAGGGAGGAGAGACGGTGAATAACAAAGTGGTGAGGAGAAAGAGACTGGAGGTGCGGTAAAATGGTGACGGAGGAAAGGAAAGCTGTTGGGGGCTGATGGTGGGCTAACTTCCTTAGACGGCTCTATCTTGGGTGTATATGAGAGATAAAAATTCATTCCACCTTAATATTAATTCCATACTATAAGTAATTATGCCACTGAAGATATATCATACACATAATAAGGTAAGGATTTTATTCTAAAATTATAGATCGGTTGACGCATTTTTACATTAATGCCTTAGATTTTCCGGCCCGAGGATCCAACTGTAGTGCCTATGCGTTGATCTAACGCCTTTACACTTTAATAACCGCAGTTATTACCCAATACCATAAAAATTAAGATGGTTTGATGCCTCATAGTTCGTGCCGCTGATAACCGTGGATATATCCGCTACTTCGGATAGTATTTTTGTGGATTTTTCGATCATTAAGAAAAAGCTCTTCCTCACTCTTTTGTAATTTCATCTATTCTCGCTTACAACTTCATATAAACTCAAGTTCAATGTAAGAAATAAAAACGCAGTGAGGTATTTTAGTATTTTATCGACGGATTTAGGTGCAGGAGGTAATTGTGTTTAGTGAGCCGAAATATGAAGAACATGACTTTTTGTTGGAGCCTCTTTAGTGCTGACTACGCGGCGCTCGGCGGCTCCGTTAGCCCCAGACGACGACGGAGCCGGTGAAAGGGAAACTCTTTCGCTGATGAAGAGGGACTGCTCAAGGACAAAAGGAAGGTGTACTCTCCTCCCTCGTGACGCCGCCTCCCAACTCCCCACTTCATCCCCCTTTGCGCCTGAGGATCGCCTTTCTTTTCCCCCTACCTCCCGCACCATGTATTATTAGTATGCTTTCTTCGAGTTCTCCTTGGAGCCTCTGCAGTCTTTCTTCAGCCAACCTCCCACTTTGGCCCTCGCACCCCTCGCTATTCTCTCTCTGATTCCAAACTCCGCCTTGCAACCACCACCCTGCCTCACCCCTCTAGCCTCTTACCCACTCACTTTAAGGTCTCTTTATAGACTACCATAGATCGACTTTAATGCTCTTAGTCCGAGAAACTTCGGACTAATTTTCGGAGTGGCGGAGCTGGGAACGGCAAGACGGGTCGAGATGGGAAGGACCCACGGAGCAACTTTCACCCCATTCCACATTCCGCCTTTTTAAACTCCTCCTTCTGTCCTCTCACTCCACTCACCTGTCTCGCTTCATCAAAATAAAAATTGATTCCTTTACCCCCCATTCCGACCACCGTCCCTAGCGAGATAGCCTTCTGTCCTCTCGGCGTCTATCTTTACCCGTAAATATGACGAAGGGAAGAGTCCTGCAACGTCACGGAGAGCATTTGAAAAAACTAATAAAAGATTTAATATTTTAATAACGTAATAAAAGATTTAATATTTGCCCTGTGTAATATGTTTAAATATTTTTCTCGGGCTTCACACCGGGTAATACTTTATAATTTCGCCGACGTTTCGGAAAACTACCTGTCCTACATTTTCAAGGCGTGTGTTATTTCCGTCGTGTCCGCTATAACACTCTATAGTGTTATAGCGGCGGAAACGGTGGAAATAACACACGCCTTGAAAATGGAAGAAAAGTTTTTTTTTCGAAACGTCGGCGAAATTTTAAAAAATTCCCCCTTGCGAAGACCGAGAATAGTATGTAAACGGTAACGCAGTTCAACGATTGTTGCCAACAGCGGTGAAGAGGAATAAACAAACGTAAATTTTTCTATATGAATTTGCATTTTGTTCATTTTATATCCGTTATTTGTCTCCGTCCGTGTAATAATGTGTGTCATGATATAAAGCTAAGTTTAATTATACAATTATCTGCAAAACGTTAATGCTTTAGAAGAGCGACGATCTCAAATTGTAGCTATTATCCAAAAGACTTTAGTCAGCACATGTATCAGAGTAAGTGTAACTACATTAGTAACCTGAAATACGATTTCTCTGCTAATTTTAACGTAAATTAGATGAGAGTAGCCTAAAAAACCGAGAATGTGTATCATCTTGTGATTTTTACTGAGCAGTGCATAGGAATTTTACGTTATTGCAGCCATGCTCTTTCAGTTGCCGATGAATGAGTTGTTATCCTTGGCCTGATTGGCAACATTTGCATCTATTGAGGTGGGCCAGACATCCCTCGAGAGCATAAGGAATCCAAACTTCCTATTTTCCTCCATAATCCGCGAGTTTTACATCAATTGAAGTTGAAAAGAGGTGAAATCGTGAACTTGTGTGTTCATGTGTGTGCTTATAGCTGTAGTGGGAGAAAAATGGATTCATGCCAGAGTGATCTCCGTGAGATGTGGAGTGGCGCGTGCAAGTGTTCTTGCTTTCCCCGTCTTCCAAGGCGGAAGCCTTTGCCTCAACCTCAGAGGCCGGTAAGGAGGGTGTAAGGTGCCGGGCGGAGGTTTTGGGCGCGATGGGAGGGGAGTGGAGGCTGAACGGGTAAGAAAAGAGAGTATATCTTGCATTTGGGGGCTAGGCAATTCTGACAGGTGGGTAACGACACTAAAAAAGATTGATCTTCTCTCGAGGACGGGAGAAAGTAAGTATTTCGTGAACTCTTCTGGGCATGCAAAGCGGGTTCTCTTTCTTACTCTCCTCAAGTATGTTTTACCTTCCTTTTCCATAAATCTGGCATCCTGAAAACAAATAATATCAAATTGAAACTACTTCACAATGGTTTCTTGTTGAGGTTCGATGAATGATATTGAGAGATATTCTCCCGAAATGGAAGACCTAAGAAGCTTAAGTGAGTCAAATATATCTTTATATCTGAAAAATGAATTAATTACAACAATACTGTACTCTACACTGACAGGATATATTGTAAGCCGGCCATAGGAGAACACACATGTGTGCTAGGACGATAAAAATAAATTATGATACGTCCGTTACAAAAGAGGTACCTAATCTTGCTTTCTGGTATCCCCGATGCGTGGGATTATAGCTTCTTGACATTTCTCTATTCTCTTTCGCTTTAATCTTTGATGGACCTCTAGGCCTCAACACCTTCCTACATCAGCTTAGGTATTAGAAAATCTGGATAACGTGATGGTCTGCACGTTGTCCTGGCAATACAAAGGTCCGCGGTTGGATTTTTGCTTCAGGCCGATTTTTCTCGAGGCAATTTATATGCTTCGTATTTTTTAGCCTAAAAGCATGCATGACTTAAAATTTTTTCATACAAAGGTTTGACGTGTTTTGAATTATGCATCATAGCAATGATATGTAAAATTTAATGCGTTGTTTGAATCCATATTGAAAACAGTCCTTGTACTTTGTTTACAATTGTACCTGAAGTTGCAGGAACCTGCAAAACGCGTAGTGGCTGTGAATGTCAATAAAGAGTTGTGGAAAAGTACAAGGATAGTTTTTAATATGGATTAAAATATGAAATACTTCCACCAAGTGACGTCTGGAGGTGCAAAGTTTAATGCTTTGTATTTAAAATAAACGGTGGAGCCGCAAAGGGGGAAATCTTTTCTCCTAAATTAAACACTTTTTTATTAGTAGGTATTCTTCATTTGAGCGTATACGACATTAATTAAGTACATTTATTCCTTTTGAAGTAATGAGTTATTTCCTCTTGATGAATGGCGATTACATATTTCCTTCGCCGGATGACCCTACTCGTATTTGGGCCAACTTTGGCTGAATGATGTTACTTTACTTCCAGTCTAACATATTATTTTTCTTTCCGATATGATGCCTCTATTATTATTTTACTGAACATTACAATGGAATGCATTCCCTTGCATGGAATAGATAGAGATCTGAAATGAAGAATCTGCCACCTTAATACTCAGAAAGTATTTTTTCACTATGAATTGTTGCTTGCATTTTTTTATAATTTATCGGCTAAATTTTTATCGTAACGTCAATAGGTGTACAAGTTTTTTAAATGAAGCGGGATATTGACATCTGAAACATTAGATTATTCGTTTAAATCTCATGCAAAGTAAATGATCAGCCCATCCGAGCGAAAATTCAGCAGTCTTGAGGGCTAGAGAGACCACCGTTCTGTCGACTCCGTATCCTTTAGTCAAGCCTATCAGTCAGACCCTCCCCGCTAAAATTAACTGATTTTCATTCCCTCCAAACAGAAGACCCGACCCAGAAGAAGGCAGTTGTTCGTTTTGAGCGCGGAGAGAAAAGTGTAAAGGAGGAGGATTTAAAATGAGAGAGCGGGCGCGCTCTGACACGTTAAATCCCTTCAAAAGGCCTATTTTTGGGGGTCCTGAGGAGAAATAAAGCGGTAAAATGCGTCACCTGCCGAGAGGGCGAGTCGGGTTCCTTCTGTCGAGGGATTTCGGGGGAAGACGTGGCGCAAGGAGTGGCGAGGGGTGGCTTGGAAAAAGGCGTTCTAGTGAAATGGGAGGGGGGAGGCAAGGGGTGGGATGAAGAGGTAATGGACGACGGGCGGGAGACGAGGGAAGGGGAAAGGAAAATGAAAATATGTTGGCATGATGTATGAGTTCTGGGGTTCTCATGAATCCCGATAAAAAGATTTACCCTTACCGAGAAATTGCTGGCACGTGAAAGGAAACATAGATTAGATCTAAGGCTCTAAAAATATTTGTATCCTTAAAATGCCTTACAAAGTGTTTCGTCAATATTTAACGAGGAATAATCAGCGCAATTTTTTGATAAGAAAAAAGTTTCTTCAGTAACTCATACAATAGAATAAGTGACCCATACAATAGAGTAGGCTCATTTTCCTAGTCTATCATTACCTAAGGATGGATTAGGTTATATATGTGTATGCAATAGATTTTTGGAAGCTTAATCCGTCTTCAAAGAAATTTGGAACGAACAAGCAGTTACTTCAATGGAGTCGCACGCTAATGTGCTCTAAATTATTCGAAAGCTCCCAAGAGATTCACAACTAAATTGGACCCCTGGATTGATCTACTATATAGAGTACTTGGGGCAACATTGAGTGTTATAGATTCAAATTCCAGTTCTGGCGAATGATTTCTTCATATAGGATTTTAAACATTTGTAAGTTTCTGCGAGTGTTATCCGTGATGCACCTTTGGGTATATTTCGTTCACTAAAATTTTCCTCTAATTTATGAAGAAAATCAGACACTCGCGTAACGTTATCTTAAAATATTTCATTCAACTTCCGATCAAGTAAGCTTTCTAAGGGTCCGGACAAAGTTATAATTGAGAACTGTATTATAACCACAATTTACTATCGCTAATTTTTGACGACTGAGCTGGAAAACTACGATATATTCTCCTCGCCTTCGTAATCGATGCGCATTGGAACGCATAACGCAAACATGGCTATAACGTATTGCATCTTTATTCATATAGTAACCTTCCAGCTACCTTTTGGGAAATCCGATCCATCCAATGAAAAAATAAATAAGTGTAAGAAAAGTAATGGTACTTGAGCACCAATGCGTGATTGGAGTGTCACTTTCTTTTCACTTCTGTCACTTTCAATTCTTTTCCTGAAATATTTCGCCGCTACACAAAAAAGGAGCTAAAATAGAATAGAATATATCTCTCTAAATCCCTAAACCCATTTCCTTAGTGCAAACCAAAAGCTACAGTGATGGAGCAGCGACGCAACTTGCAACTTGAAAGTTGCTAATATTGAATTTAGAGGAGAAAGTGTTACAGTGACTTCGTCGGATACCTTATCCGACAATTAAATTCGATTGTTTTTGGCATTTTTAATTAAAATTTTATTTCAGTTTTATGTTTGGACTTGGCTTGTATTCTAAAATTATTTTGAAATTTGGCTTTTATCGAGAGCATAAGTTTTAATTACACAAACCCAGGCTTTTGGTTGCCATCTAAACCTTCTTTTATTGCATTGTTCTCTTAAATTAGACGCACGTGTCCGAAGATATGCTCCGCCGAGACTCACTGCGACTCTGAATGCTACTGGAACTGCATGCACTAGGTATCTTGTAGACTTTATGGTTTCATACTTAAATATTGAATTTTAGCTAGTTATTAAATGAATGCTGGGAGTAAATAGCTAGCATAGTGAGAGATGCCATCATTACATTGATTGGCAGTTTTTTGTATTCGTTGCGTTAGCCAGTGTCTCTGGTATTTTTTCGCATATTTGACGCATAAATTTCGGCGTCCGCTTCCAAGATCATTCATCTTTTCATTTGAGTGTCAATATGGAATTCCTTAGCATTTACCCTCAGACTGGACTCCTGAATCACTGGGGCTTTGATTTCGAGTGCAGAGGCATATCCTGAATTCTCTTCTGAGACAGCTTATATCATGAGGCTTCATTCTAAAGTCGTATTTTTTTAACGCCTTGATTTAAATACATGCTACAGCTCGGCTTATTGGAACTTACTTTTGGAAAGCTTTAACTTGACTTTTCTCTAAAAATGCCTTTGTCTTATACATTATGAAATGCAAAAAAAACATTGCCTTAAAATAGCTAAACGCTTTATGAAATATGAGAAATAACTAAGAATGATCCACGAATTATTTGTCGGCAAAAGATAAAGTTAAGGATGAACTTCTTCGCATCATATGCTTCGCTGTACGTCGTGGCTTTTTGTTGAATTCATATGTTAGGAATAAAAGGTATTGGGAATTTACACAAATTGTGATGCATTTTACGCTGCATTTTATGAAATCAGTAACTGTGTATCTAAGATATTTCTGTATGGGCTCGAATTAAGCCTCCTTTTTTATTCCAAAGGAATAAATTCAATGACAGTTTCGCCACCAGAATGGTTGTTCATGTCATGTAAAAAATACAAATATGTCAAGACAAATACATGTATCGAAATTATATGATATACTTTAACGGATTGGATCAGCTTCTGAAATTTTTGTGGCAATTTTGGACACTGATTTTCTTGAAACATTGTCTCCTAGATTATGAAATCTTGGCATAGTACAATTTTCCTTTCCTCATTTTGTAATTCGATTTACATATCTTCTAATTCGGCGTTATTCTTATGTGTTCCTTGAATTCAATTCTCTAAAAGGTACTTCTAATATGTGTAAAAACATACTTGCAATAAAGTACTAATTTTAACTTGTAGTGTGAATTAATGACAGTTGTCCGCGGATTGAATCAGAAAATGCAATTATAATCCATTTTTCGGGTACCTTCGGTGCTTCAAATGGAGATTGTTAGCAATCGGATGCAAGGAAAGGGAACAACAGAAGGAATCGAATAGACCGCATGTTTTCGAAGCTACCAGTCAAACTTGACTTACAAAGCCACGGCGCCTTCCCCCAATAACATACTATTTTACTGTTTCACCGTTTTTTTAGGGGAGTACTCAAGAACCAAAGCATATATCTTCATGCGTATTCAGATACCAAGAAAAATAAATACAACAGACAAATGAAAATTAAAAAAATAAAGCAACTTTTCTGATATTCATCATAAATCATCCATCTTATGAAAGCAGAATTTTACTTCCATATTCTTTGGTTATAGAACTGCATTTGATGATGAATAAATGCTACCAAATTAATAAAAGGGAACAGGTTTTTATCTTAATAATTTAAATTTATTCGAACCCTTTGGTCCAACAAAATCATTGGTATTGATCACTGCATTAAATTCACAACTCTTCTAGCAAACGACAGTCTTTAATTACACATAAATTTCAGGTGAAACGCGCAAATATTGGCTTTCGAGTACATAGAAGGAATGTTCTTCTCTATTACTAATCTTTGTCTTAGATTCGTAACATTTTGGACACCTTTGAAGTAGGAACAGTCCTTTCATAAGATAATTATGCTACATGTTCACAGGTCATACCTTAGGCCCTTAAAGTTATTTTTAACACTGCACGGTAAATGGCTTTCTAAGAATAGATGTAAGGTCACATTTTTCACCAGAAATTCTGAAAAGTTTGGAAAAGAGACTGTTTCAGTAACAGTTAAGACCAACTACCAGAGTTGCTACATTTTGAGACCCTCGCTTCAGAAAGGTAGTCTCGGGTTTCTGAATGAGCCTTGAAGCCAAAAAGAAGACAGAATTTGAAATACGCTTTTGTGGATACAGAAGGCAATGATCGTATCTTACACTATTGAGATCGTTACGGGATGCAGCAGTTTTTGAGAACTTCTTGCTTTTCTGACAGAATAGGAATCCAAGCAGTAACAGGGCTCAACAGCAAAGATGGACACAATGAGATGTGTGCAACAGTAAGCATAGGAACCCCCACTATCAGGGAAAACAGATACCGATTAATATGGGCTGAAAGACAGTAAATTTGGCAGAATCAGTAAAATTCCTCAGAGATATTTGTGTGTGTCGATTATTACTGTAAATTTCAAGAAGATACTATCGGCCGCCGGTCAAATAATTAGGAGAAATCTTCCATCTTCTGAAACAGTAAAAACCTTAATTTTTATGAATGGAAAGGTAAATGTCTGGTATGAAACCTTACGCATCTTTTTCAGATGATTCCATTAAAAAATTGCTTTATAATCGAGTAAAAATTGATTTTAACCAGCAATCATACATTTGAGAGAACTTGTATCCTCAGAGATAAATCGCAAATGTTTGTTTACAATGAAGAAATTTAGGGGATGTATTAAAAACTTGCATATCACTTGGAAGCAATTGACATCCCTTAGTAATTTTAAATTTCATTTTGAATTTATGCAAGGCACTCCTTCGTGGAATGATCTACGCCATATAAGCAGAATAGTAAGCATTTCATTGAATCTCAATAGTAAACGACAACTTTTTCAGTCATTAAAATTTTTTTTTGATTATGCAGTAACATTAATAATAAATTAGTACTTCTATTCAACAATATGATATGTAGGAGATATGCAAAGATGCAGAGGATGTTTAAAATTTCCCGCAGCAGACATGAGTCTCCGAGACTCAGTAAACACTCAATCCGAAAACCTTCACTTAGTGCCCTGCACTACTCGTTACCTTTAAGTATGTCATTGAATAATTGGTTCAATTAGTTAAAAGGTACTAATGCTTCCATTATATCTAATTAGTTTTGTGAAAATGTTAGAAATTGGAATGAAAGGACTTCCAGCGTTTCTTTCTCCCCGCCATGGCAATGACGAGAAGGCAAACGATAGGAAATGACGGCCAGTCAAACGCGGAGAGCGAACTCGTGTTCATGAAGAGAGGAAATGGAACGGGTGCGGGTGGGAGTGCTAAGACTTACGATAGAATGAGGTGGCGAAGCGATGCAGTGGAAGGAGCGAGGGGGCGTGGTGTGGACGGGGAGGGTGAGTGAGGCGAGGGAGGGGAGGGAAAGCGGGAGCTCCGTACCCAGCCAGTCTGCTTTTTACTCCCACGCCTACTTTCCCTCGAGGCGCGGCGGTCGCAATTTACATGTACATACTACCCTGTGAGCCTCCAGAGGAGCGTGTGGCAGGGAGCATTTGGCTACAAGCCATGAATAAAGGGAGGGAATAGGGAACAGGAAATGAAGAACTCTATGAAAAACGAAATGTCTTTGTGCCTTTTTTCTTATTTTTTTGTTGCCATTAATGGTGCATGGAAAGAAAAAACTTTTGTATCTCTCAGTTTGGCAGTATATCTGTCTTCTATTTCCTATATTTTCATCTCCAGAGATATACATCTATATCTACAAACTACCCTGCGATCCGCCGCATGGGCGTTGACAGGAGGTGTTAGGTCACCATCCGTTTAAAAATGTAAGGTATTGGGAGGTGAAATGGTGACGTGTATTAAAGGAGTGCATTTAGTGGAACTCAGTTTTTACTGTGGTCACTTATTGTGCGCGGAAAGAACTAGCTTTTGCACCTGTCTGTTCTGCAAGGCATCTCTCTTATATTACCGCTTCTGTCAGACTTAGAGACTGAGGGGGCCGAGAGGGGAAGGGAAAAGGTGAGGATTGAGTGGCATCAGAGTGGAGGAGTGGACGGTGATTGAACGATGCAAGGGTGTTTGTTTGGTAACGAATGAAGAGACGGAAGAGAGTGCGGCATTAAAACAATATCCTCCTTGTCATCCAGAAGATCTCGTCACGCGAAAGATGTAAACGAAGTTGGGCTTAACACTTCCACCGCGGCTGCCTCTTTTTTCACTCTTTCCACGCTGGGAGAATATACTGCCCTTTAACATTGGTATGGGAGAAAGTACCAGGCCTTTGCCCTTCTGAACTCTTAAAGCTATTCACTCGGGTCCATCTTGGTCCACCAAATGGTGATAGCATTAATTATTCTCCACTAGAGTAAATTCAACAGCTAATAGTTTATATATGTCCGTAATTAAGTCCGCAAACGAGTTGATTTTCCTAAATAATAGCTAATGATTGGTTAAATTTTGGACACCTTTTGTCACCTACTTAAGACACCAACTTTGGACGAGTAGGCAGCGCGGTCATTAATGTTGCACAAAGAGCATGTGACCTTCCCTTATAACCTTCGGAGCAATAGATATCCAACTGAGGAGCTACGAGAAGGCGACTGTCAAATGCATCTGCATGTGTCTTTCTCGCAAACTGTCAAGAAAATGCTGCACAGTTTCCAAATCTCGCAGTCAGGGTTTAAACACATGAAAATGCGTGAATGAATAAGAGGAAGGGAGTAATAGAGGAGGGTGTGGAGAGAGGAAGGGGAGAGGTGAGGATTGATTGACGTCAGGGTGGAGGAATGGTTGGTGATTGCTCGGCGCAAGGGTGTTTGTTTTGGAACAAATGAAGAGACGGAAGAGAGGTAGAGTCTTCATGCGGGGGGGCAGCTCATCGTTCGGAAGGAGTGAGGTTGGTTAGGGAAGTAAGTGATTGGAAAAGGAGGCATATAGACCCTTTGCTGGATGGTTGGCTGTTTGTTCCCAAGAGTGGTTGGTTTCTGTAGAGAAAATTCGCCATTTTCCGTTCACTATAGTGGGAATAAACGTTTCCAGAAATGTATTTTCTTTTACTTGGCGTCTAAAAATTTTAAATTTCTCCTTACAATAATAAAACTGAAAATTTTTGGTAAATGGCCTTATCTCAATCAATTATTGAATGACAGTCTTATTGATAGTTATATTTTTTACTATACGGTATAAAAATAAATGTTTGATAGCAATTGACTAATAAGTGGCCTAATTCAGGACCTAATTGCCTTTAAGAACGCGTAAAACTTGTTTGCTTCGACCATTTTGACGGAGAAATATGTACGATACTTCCAAAATTGGCCTTCAGTTGGCACTTTGGCCAATACATTTGAAGCGCAGTGGATTACGTTCTTTCGACTTTTAGAATTTTGGCTCTAAAGTTATATTTTTTGCACTAGGGCTCCTTCGTTGATGATCTGAGATTTTATACTGTAAAAGAGACAAATTAAAAATCCATTGAAAAAGTGTATAAGGGGCTACCCTTTGTCAAAGCTGCCTTGTTATGCCAAGTTGTGCAAAGTTTAGTAAATACGAATTGCAAAATTGCAGTGGTTACTGCGCTTATAAAAGATGAGTCTCTCAGGAAGATCTACTGACCTAAGTCTCGTCACTGTTAGTTCTGGAATTCTTAACCGGCAGCAAGACGACTCATTGTACTTGAAAGCATTGGGTGATTTATGAGAAAAATCAACATTGCTCCTTACAACCAGTTGTAAAATTTGTCATCAGTCATGAAACCCGCGATACTCGTTGCAACGCAAATCACTAAGACTTGACGTCGCGAGTGAATTGACTGCGAATGGTTGGCAAATACGAAATAAAATAACAACTTAGCCGGTTTGATTAACTTCAAGTAGAAACATTTATATAACAAACAAGTATTACAATTGAAAACAAGCCCGTAGGCTAAATACCGTAAACTTGATACATAGAAGACGATCACAAGTCACCACTCCAGCAGGTCCCTTCTCGTCAGCGGTCAGTTTCAAAAGAGGCCGGGCCCAGTGTAGGGACGACGCGGCTGGCGATTGAGGGGAGTCAGCTGACCAACGCAGGAGTTGGAGGTAAAGGGGAATCCTTGTCGGGCCGTTGATTGGCGGAGGAAATGGCGCTAGCGTTGAGACGGTCAGAATAGAGTGCGCCACTCTCACTTTCATTAAAAAAGTGAGCTGATTGTTCAATTGCAGACAGTAAACGCGAGAGAGCGAATCGTGAGGCTACAATGCGCGAGGGATAGTCGCGAACGGCGTTTGCGTGTTTTTGGCGTTCGCTAGTTTTTCGGCGATGAGTAGATTTTCTGATAGAGTGGTTTTTAAAAAGTGGGAAAGGGAAATTTCGGAACATAGTTTTTGTTTCTTGTTACGATGGAATGTTGAGGTTCATATAAGACTGGTTTGCGTGAAAGGAGGAGGTGGAGGATAGCCGGTAAGAGAAAGACGTGAAGGAGTGTTTGAGGGACTCAGGGGAGGCAAGGGCGTCAGGCATTTGAGATGATTCCCTGTATTTTACACCACACTAAGCACTTTACTAAATATCACTGTGTCACCCACTACGGTGTCTCTTAACAGTAAGCTGTCCTAAAATAAAAAGCGAATAAATTGTAGTACTTTGCTCTGGCGAGTTCTTGAGTTAGTAATTAGTATGAGGTACCCTGCTCAAAAAGGTATATAGTACTGAAAAAAGTACAAGTAAGACCGCCTGTTTCTTTAAAAGCTGCTGATGGTGACTCCAGGACTAAACACAGCTGAATGCAGGGGTTAAGAGCCGCTGTAGAAACTGGAAAGGTACGCGTTGGACTGAGACGGGACTCGAAAGGAGGTGACGGGATAAAAATAGGACCACACGAGTTTCTGGGCTGATGATGCGAAATGGGATGGAATGGAGCGGAAAATAATTGTGATGCACTGCCAAATTTAGGGGTGTAAAATATCTTATACCCGCATCGTTAGTGACAGTATGAAAGCGTTTCAAGCAAATTTTGAAATATTTTTTTCTATAATGAGGAGAGTAAAAACACTCTTGTGAATTTCCAACTATTTTTACAAGTACCAACCATTGTATCAACTTTAGGTGTAATTATCAAGGTCAGTGAATTACATTTAATTCAAGGTCATTGAAATTAACGCGTTTAATATACAACGGCAGGGTCTGAATATACAACTGGCACATATCTCCATATTGGTGGGAGTACTAACTCCCATAATAAAAATTGTGAGACAATCCACTAGCGAGCAGTTAACGTATTCGTCATCACCTTTTTCTCTTGCCAATTCCCTTTCCACGGATGTATCCCTGTCGCCCTCCAGCACCACACTCCTACGCTGCGGCTCCGAGGGTCAGAGTGATGTAGACGAGGAGCGGCGTAAGCGCGCACTCGCCCATCTTCACGTGGACGCCGCGCCACCGGTCGCGAGGGAGGAAGGAATGGAGGGATGCCGTGAGCTCGCTTCCCTTCCTTTTCTCAACTCAATTCCTTTTCGGGCATTTCGAACGCACCCTCCATCTCCCCTTCCCATCCGGAGTAAAGACCTTAATTTCCCAAGTTGGCGTTAGAGGGCGGAGCGGAGAGCGAGACGCGGGAGAGGGGGAGGGAGTAGGAGGACCTAAAGCCGACGGTTTTCCACTCTTGCTCCCTTGGTGTGTGAGTGTATGTGTGTATAAATATATCTTAAAAAGGCGGTGCGGAAAAGAGTGAGTAGGCGTACGGATGGATCTTTCCTCTTTTAATCTCGCGGTGGTAGATGGGAAGGGGTGAGCACTTGTTTGATCCGTGAGATGAGGGAGGGGAGTGGATTCGGGGTTCGAGGAATGGATTAAAGAGGGGGGAGGTGTTTTGAAAAGCGAAAGGGGTGCTGGATTGGCGTGGGGAGGTTTTCGACGCGGCGGTGGGTGGAGTCGGACGAGTCGGGAGACCGTGGGAGGGGCCGGGAGGGATTGCTGTTCAAACACGAGACTGGGGGAGTGAGGAGGGTGAGAGTGATATGGAGAGGAAGGAATAAAACGGCTTAATATGTTAATAAATAAACTGGGAAAGCGATGCTCGTCGCTGGCGAAAGCGAAATCTTGAGATTGGAGAGAATTAAATTTGGGCTTTTGGGGATGGCAAAAGGGTGCGTTGCCTTGCAAAGCTTCATGATGAAATCATTATCCGCACAGAAAGGAATGGGGTACTACTAAACATCATGTGGTTGATATTTCGCTTACCTCAAATTTATATAATTAGACAATGGCATAAGATGAATTTCTCGTAGTTGTGTTTTAATATTTCAAAAATATGCTTTTAATCATAAAATAGTTTCTAGCTACCCCCACATATATTCTAGCTTCTTGATAGTTCATCTGTCGAACATTGTTTTTTTCCATTTATCGTCTTAGTTTGCTCTATATTACAACATTTTTTGGTAAAGATGTATGAATAATAATCATAAATGAAATCCCCCAATCTCTTTCCTAGATGATTCAATATAATTTAAGATGACAGTGCACAGATATCCTGTAAGACTGCAATGCGAGGAGAGACCCAATAGTTATAATCACTTTTCGCATTTAATCATGCAACCTCAAAGGATATTAAATAAGTTTATCTCACTATGTCTATTTCAGATTTTGATGCGCGAGCTTAATGTCAACCATTATTTTAACTGATTTAAATAGCAAGGGACTGATGATGTTGAGGGAACCTTAAGGTTGCGAGGATGTATTCAAAGATGTAGGATTCGATGTTGTAGTGTGTGTATAAGTAAATTTGATAGAAACATCGACTTCCATCTTCTTGGCAAATATATTTACATAATTTCATTTTTTTGAAAAACTTAGAATATTTTATCATATGACTTCACTAATAATGAGGTTGAATTTTTTTAATGTGTCCATGCATACTGATAAATATTTTAAAATGCGTCCCCAAAACCTAACTGTTCTTTAAAAGTCTGATGTGCACTGGGAACCTTATTAACAGGATCGCAAAAAATATTTAAAAAAGCAATTACTTTTTTATGCATAAACGTAAATCAAAAAACTTTGTGTATTGAATTGACTACACTTCCTTGTCTCGACAATTTATATTTGGGCATCTTACAGCATGTGATAGGTAAAAACTCAAGGGTACTTCAAACTTTATTATAATATATCTCCAAGATGTGTAAAGTCATACGACATTTTTACGAGGTCACCGTTTTAAAATTTTTCGGGCTCAAATGGCGTCAATAAAAGTGCGCGACAATTTCGACCTCAGGTCTTAAAAACCGTTCCCGCAGTGACATCGCACGCAGGTGACTCTAATTTCCGACTCCGAGCATAAACTCGTCCTCGCCGCTCAACTTTGTCGCTCCGTCGACTCCTCAAGGGATTCCATTTCATATAAGGCGGTTCCACTCATCTTCCACCTCCTGTGTCACGGAGACCTCCGCCCGCTGTCATTTCGGGTCGTCTCCCAGGGCGACAGCGGTAGAAGACTCCCACCTCCCTCCCCTTCCCTCCCTCCTCCTCAACTCCTCGCCTTACCCAAGAATGAACGAGGCTCCGCGCCATTTCAGTGGGGTTGCTGGCAATGATTACACTTTCGCCTTGTCTTGCGCTTCACATTTTTTAAGGCGGGGTAATTCCGTCCAACGGGGATTGAAAGGGCAAAAAGACACTCCGAGAGGCGAGAAGGTGAGTGATAGCCAGGCGTCATTTGCTTGGAAAATAGATGAGATGAAAGTAGTAGAAAATGGATGACATTTGACGCTCGCCGGCGTTTTTTTTATGGAATATGCACCCAACACGACTGAGGCAGGAAATCCATAAAGTATTAAAAAATCTTACATTTTGATAACTTTTTCCTCACATGTAATCAATTGAATCGTCCAAACAAATTAAAAATATTTGAATGTATAGCTCTCGAGTTTCCAACCGGGTGATGGTGGTTTTTGGCACCGACGTTTCGAAGGTGTAGTCTGCCATCGTTCTCAGGGTGATTTGGAACAAGGAGGATGGCATATTACACCTTCGACACGTCGGTGCCAAAAACCACCATCACCCGGTTGGAAATCCGAGAGCTACACATTCTAAGTATTCGCCTGGAAAGCCTTAAATCTAAAATTTTTATATTAAATAATTATCCGAATCGTCAATATTTCACATTGGAAAATAAGACTCCTATTGGCGTATTTCTGTTATCGAGGTCATGTATTTCGATCACCAAACTGCCTTTGTCTGTTAGTCATGGGCAACATGCACATCGGGTTGACAAGTTCCCAAGCTCTCTGTTAGTGGTCACTATGGCCGCTATTCTGAATGAAATAGCGTAAATCTGCCATGAATAGCATTTGTTACGCTTTTTTTTCATAATAACACGATATTCTTTGAAAAAAAGCGTACTGAAAGCTATTTCTGGCGTTAACGCTATTTCATTCAGAATTTCAGCCTAGGAGTGCCGAAATAACTGCATTGGAGTCTAATTTCCTTTGCTTCTATTGACAATTCGAATCATTCATTAAAATGAATTACTTGTCAATTGTTCACTTCATGAACTGAAATAGTAACAGTTGGTTATTTAATTGGGGAAGAAATAAAAATAAACCATTCGAATATTTGACACCATTGAGTTAATTTGGTCTATTTATAGAATGGATT
Organism: Ceriagrion tenellum; assembly: GCA_963169105.1. NCBI lineage: Eukaryota > Metazoa > Arthropoda > Insecta > Odonata > Coenagrionidae > Ceriagrion > Ceriagrion tenellum. The sequence continues at coordinate 136,893,705 of OY720640.1, forward strand.
GTGGGAGAGTGGAATCTTGGTGGTAGCATTAGGCTGCTCTCTCAACGCCAATTACCGAGAGATTCATATTCTTACGACTCATATGAGGGGAAAAGTATTGCATTCAAAGTGTATTTAACACGGATGTAAAGGTATGAGTAGTAATTGACATTTTACTAAAGTAATATCCACCTCTGCCTGAATTCGAACCCCAGCCTCACGATAGAACGTCGTTACTCCAGCCTCAACACCGATGCAAACACATAGTGAGAATTGTTCCATATCATGGAACATAGTCACTATGTGATTGTGTGACAACAAAATCCATCAATTTCATGTATTTGTGAATGAACAGAGCTTCTAAGAAACGAAGATATCCATTCAGGTGTTGAAGTCAGCAAATATTGGAGCCCATAAAGTGCAACAAACGACGTTGAATCAAACGGTGTGCGCTGGCGAAATTCTTTATAACCTCCTGGAAGGAAGAATTTTGCGGGTAAACAACATTTTAGGCCTAATTGTTTGTGAAAAGTTGTTGAAAATGTTAAAAATTAGCTTGTAAAAATGTTAGAGTATCATCACATGGTAAATTTTAACATCGCAATGTATATTTTCATGCCTTTACTGAAAACTAGCATACATGACATAAATCGTGGATAATTTTTTCGACGCTCTTCTTTTGTTTAGTGTACATCTACTCTGCTCACAATATGTTTGAAAATATGCAGACTATCAATGAATGGTAGATGAGTGCGCTGTTTTGTTGCATAGTGATTAGCGTACCAAAGCGAATGGGAAGCTCTATCAGTCGTTTGCCCTTGTGATAGGATCGAAATTCTGCTGCGAATGTTCTGCTACCGTAGAGTAAGATTACATTGATTTCGTACTCTTAATCATCACTGAGGGCATGAGGCATATGTCAGCTTGGAAAGGGCGGCCTTTAGGGGATAAGGAGGTTGTGTGGACCGTTTTATTTCATCAAGCGGGGGTTTGGGGTGGGGAGTGACTGAGGGTGTGGGAGGAAGGGGCGCGGAGGTGGTGACGCGTGGCGGCGACCGTGTGGGTGAGATGGAATGATTACATGAGAGAGAGAGATGGGAGCAGTCGGAAGGAGAAAGAAAGGGTGAGATGTGAGCCCATTGGAATGAGAGGAGGGGGTGAGCGGTGGAGGAAAGAGTGCTTTGGAGGTAAATGGGACGGCGAAGAAGAATAAGACGCCTCACTCGGAAAGAATGAGGAAGAGGACGAGATGGGCCGGACGAGAGAGGCTGCCGTGCATGATGGGAATTCTCCCTTCAACCCCTCCTCATCCTACCAGCACCCCCCTCCCCACGCCTCTTTCCGTCGTCCTGCCTAGTCGTCACCTACTCCCTCTGCACCACACCTTCCGGCACCACCTCTCTCCTCCGCAAGAATTGGCAAAGCTCTCCCCCGAGGCGATATAATTGGACTGTCGAAACTAGGTAGCGGAGATAGCGTGATTCTTAGGACATGTCTGTAACAGTATATCTGTACTGTAAACTGTAACTCTAACAGTATATCACAACTGTAACTCTAACAGTATATCACAACTATAACTCTAACAGTAATTCACAACTGTAACTGTAACAGTATATCACAAAAACGCAGGACATTTCTAAAAAAATGATATGTGGATAGATCAGGGTTGGAACCCTAATCACTTATATTTTCCTCTAGAATTTTGGCCTTTTACCCCTTCTAAACTGATAGCTATACCAGTGTCTAATGACAATACATTTGGCTAGCCTTCGGCAGATCTGGGTTTGAATTCATTTTAATTTATATGATTTTTTCCACGGCAAATCATCATACTTTGGTGCTATGCCTTGCATCTCTGAGCATTTTTGTGGCCAGGATTTATGCTCGGGGGAAGGGGAATACACATCCGTAACCACTCCGTCTGTCTCCAACTGGCAGAAATGGAATGAAATGTCTCAACGATAATGATTTAAAATTAATTTCTTCTGCCCGAAAATCCATCTCGAAAAATTCATTAATATCCGCAGTAATTTGAAAAGTTAAATGTCAATTTAAAAATTATAATCATGGTGTACCTCGCATGACGTTACTAGATTTTGCAGTATCACCACAAACGTGTATTTTTTAAATCTCATAAATAATCTGATCTAGAACAAGATAAGCAATGAAAAATTACGATGGACATATAATAAAAAATTCTAAACTAAATATTCAAATGGAGGAGCTGCCCTCCATCGCTCCATGCATCCCTCTGGCAACACCAATTCTCATGTGATGACGTGTGACGATGATTAAATACATTTGTGCATATATTGCAATCCATAATGATACACGAAAGTTTGGAACGTGTATTTGTATTGAGACGATCAAAAGTTCGGATCAAGAGAGGGCGCAAAAAATACACCAATAAGATAAATACAATCCTTTTCCTGAACGGTTGATCATGTCAGACAAATGGCACATGCTGCCTTCAAAATCTATGGAAATACCTCCAAATGTTGATAAAGACGGTACCATATTAGTTCAAATAGATCAAATGGGTATTCGCATCACCACTAGGTAACTCCTAAGAATGATTTTTACTCATATGTTGGACGTCCTAGATTAGCGTCCAATGAGTGAATTTGTATATTTTTGAAAAAGCATATTTCGTTGATGAAACTTGAGTCGTTCACCATTTTTAGGTTAGACTTTGCCATTGCATTTATGTCAGCGCGTAAATATTGAATTAATTCATTTGCCCGTGGCCATTTTTTCATATCAAACTATAAATTTATATTGAATTTAATTCAACTAAGGATAAAAAGTATCAATAATTTTCCGTTTTCATCGCGAGAAAATACATACAATAGTTCTTAATAGTGGAGTTATCTTTCATTGGATTGGTTACGGCTATATTTCCTCGTGTTTATTCACTTGGATATTCACGTTTCTTTCTTTGATGAAGTTTCCTGGTGAGATGTAATCGGGACGCGGTTTTTGGTTCAAGAATTGTCCAGCGTAACGTTTTGGATAGGTACTTCATAAACATTAGTAAATAACATTTTATACTAAACCTAACGGCTAATTATTTTACTCGATACTTCTCTTTGCGTTTTATCTCCATGATTCAGCTTTTGTAACTGAACCAATAAATCCTCATCGAGATTCAGGTTAGCCTTACAACCTTTTCTTAACCCATCATTTAGACAGAAATAATCGGTTCTCGTCTTTACTTCCTGTTAGTAAGCTTTCAAAGTTATGATCCTGTGTGCTTCTTGCTTGGATTTCTAATTCTTTATGTAAATCGTGTGTGGGTTAAATTCTCAAGCCGTCCGGTGTTTGCTTTGGGTTTTCCTTTAATATGTATCTTAAATTGTTCTTGCATCTTCACCTGAGACCTAATTTCTAAGAAATAGCCTATTGAAGAAGGAATGGCTGGGTATGAATGACATTTTTTTGCAAAAACAGGTGAAAAATTTTCCGCGTGAACTCCTTATCTACTTCCCTAAACTTCCTATAAACTATTCCTTTGCTCTTCTTCACATCTGCCTCATACATAAATTGCTCTCCTTTCCGAAGGCCTTCCACATCTCTTTGCCCCATTCTACCCTCTCCGCCCGCTAACACAGCTTAGAAATTACAAAATTAATTTGGTCATCCAACGGTTTCCTCTCCTCACCTACCCCACCCAGCGTTTCTCAAAAATTAATTAATGAAAATTTGCAAATAATTTTTCAGTTGCTATACATATTAGGTTTTTAATATTCTTGCTACTATGATAAAAATTCAAATTTTATCACTATTTGTTGCGGAAATTTTAATTTGCGATTAAAAAGGTCTTTAAAAGGATTTTGGCTCGACTCTAACTCAAAACTTCTGATGAAAGATATACAAATGAGAAATTTCTCTAGTTTAAATGCATTGAATTTCCTAATGCTTGCAGAATTCACATCTCTCGTTTATATTACTTTCACTTTTATTTATTCCGCAAATTTTATGCACGTTATCACCCACTTATGACTGTAACATTGTCAATATTTTTAAGCAAGTCTAAAAATATCAAATCTCAGTTTACATCCGTTTGCGTCGAATGGTTCTCCGCGAAAATTTGTCCTAGCATGAAATCCAAAGGCTGAAGGACACAATGGGAAACACTAATATTGAGCCTATGTTGGTGCTTTTGTTTAACGTTCGCTGATAGAGCGCTCTCTTTATGAGCGGCCAAGTACGGAATCTGATTACATTGTATTTGAAGCATCATTTCGAATCGCTTTCTGCTTCGAACTTACACCACTGTCGTATCGGAGCCTCAGACTGCAGTAAAAGCTCTACTTATTAGCTAGCTTCAGTATAATATTGCGCGAACATAAATAGGGGCTACCTTTGTGCCCATGCGTATCCATATGTTCTTCTGATAATCTTAACTGTGTAATTAGGTGGTGATTTGGATAAATGAGGCGATCCATGTTAATAAAATGGTGACTATACGAGTTTTAACATAGGGAACAAAGAAAAAACCGAGACATATTAAGGCGAAATTTGTAACCTCGGAAGCCGCAGATGGTCAACTGAATTATAAAATTATTATTCATGTTCTCTGCAATTTCCAGATACAATTGGCTAAATTCAGGCATGCTTGGTAGAAATATTCCATATATCTTATGTCAAAGTTGAGCGGAACTATGTTTTTTTATCCTTTTTATTTTAATTTTTTAACGACTACGTTTTGCTTTCGTATTAATGACAGCAGAAAATGACGCCTATTAGTATTTTATGGTAGGAAACTGGTAAGAGAAAGTGAATGACTATATTATTGAGTCCCCCTTGTTTTTAATATGAAGGATATAATGGTTAACTAAATGAAGAAACCACGTAGTATGTACGCTATAAGATCTCATTACTTACAGGGTCTCTTTCATAACTCTTTGTGGCAAAAAACAGGTTAAAATAACGATGTACAAGAGTAAAATCACATTTCTTCTAGGCCATGTTTCGAAAGCAGGCACTGATATATATTTGATGCTTCACTTGACTTTTCTACGAGAGAGTCGTTAAATCAGACTCTGTATTCTATCGAAAGTTGCCACTAGTAATATGTACTTAAGCACGCACAAAGAGAATAATTTTCCTTCAGTTTGCTTTTATCTCTCATAACTACTTTTCCACGTGTATTCAAACTGATAATAATTTTTCGGTTAATACCTTTTCATGAACATAATGTAATAAATTAAACCTGTTTTAAGCTGTCTTTTATAGACAAACAATTTAATTCATTACATTGCTGGGGAAGCCATTGATAATTGCTGAAGTATGCTTACCTTTCCGTAGAAAATTCCCTATTTTGAATTAACAGTCTAAAATCCTTTCATTTATTTGAAAGTAGCTCCTCATTAGCAATATTTTATTTCAATACGGCTTTCAGCGGTAGGTGAGCCCCAATAAACGACCAATGCTTTTTCAATAGAGATCTTAAAATAATAAGAGAGTTCATTATCCCTTTGATGAGACGACCGAGGCCTTTGCCAGAAATAAACTGAGTTTGATGAAGAAGGGTCGTCAAGAAAACGGCTTCATTTCCAGGGCTTCCAAAATACATATTAAATTTCAAAGTTAAACTTTTAATAGGTCTGGCTAATGTCAAAGTAACATCAAACCCCCTTTGATCGCACCAGAAACCTGACAAAAGACACCCCTAAACACGTAATTACGTGTTTTTTCGATTAAAAAAAATTACTGGAGAAAAGGGCCTCAGCTCTCACACGTCCCCCTCTACGGTGGCTCCCTCCCGTGCCATTTCCATCATTTCCCATCTGGATGGGAGGGGAGGAAAAAAGAGATTTTGGTGTGCGCCGTTGGGTTCCAGAAATTCACGCGACAAAATAATTGCCGTGCCCCCTGTTTTTTTATATTTTACTGAAAAACGTATCCCTCCGAAGGATCCGTCTAATTCAGAAAAAAAGGAGCGCTCCCTTCCGCTACTTTCCCTCGGCCCTTTTCCTCCCGGGCCCTCTGCTTTTTTTCCACGGCCACACGGAGCGGCGGCAGAGGCAAAGGAGCGGCTTATCATATCCCGGCATCCCCTCCTTGTCGCTTCATGCGAGCCGCTCAATTTTGCCTCCTCTCACCTCCACCCACCCCCGCCACCGCCTCTACACCACCCCCATCCTCCTCCCTCTTATTAATTTCCTCCCCCCAGCCCTCCCTCCTCCGGAGCACACACTAACACATTGCACTGCTGACCCGTTCCTCCTTTAATTATTGCGTCCGGCCCTTTCACCCTCCTCATCCTCCCTCTCTCTCAACCCTTGCCACACACCCCTTCCCCTATCACTTCAAAGGGCCTCCGGAACGGACGGGAGGGATGGGGTGCAGTTAGGGCACGGCAGCGGCGCCGACTCAATCTCCCTTCGCCAGGGGGCAGGCCGATACGCCCCTGGGAGCGAGTAATCGAGGCAAACTCGGTAAGGATACTCTGTGCTCTGCCCCCGCCCCTCGAATATCACTCCCACCATGTCCCCCTCCTCTCTTGCAGTACATCTCTCCTGTTGCCCCCCTCTCCACTCCCCAACGCCCCCTCCCATCTCGTGGTGGCCCTCTCCTCGCGGTAATGCGAGCGAAATTGCCCCCGCGGAGGGAGTCGCAGCAATGAGACGGGGCAGCGCTCTGGGTTTTCTTCCATTCTCTCCCGTGGTGATGAAAAGGTCGCCACGGGCGGCGTTTGCCAGCCAAGGAGGACACGCGTGGTCAGTCGGCCACGCGGCCCAGCCGTGCTCACCTCGGTGGAAAGCGAGAATATCATAGAATGGTCATCAGAAAGTCAGGGAGCGCGTATCTAAGTTTGAAAGCGCCATGTTGCGAAGCAATGGCGGTGTACCATAGAGTCCTTTTAAGATACTCATGCTGTTGAAAGAAAAGTAATGTGGTTTAGAAAGAAATCAAAAGGAATCGCATTTTTCAAAATTGTATGTTTATTCTTTGGTCACGTGACTACCTTTGCTGAACGGCATTGAACGAGTTTACTAATTGACAACATATAGGTATAACAGTCAACTTCACGTTTAACTAGGACAGACTCGAGAGTATTTATTCGTTTGTATTCGTTTGTGGAATATTTACTAATTTTTATATTGCAAACTTATTCGTGGAAACTTTTTAGAATAAGATATGTGAAAAATGGAAACATTTATCCAGAAAAATTAATAGTTTGAAATGAGACGTGGGTATTACACTATATTATCAGTTTATTTGCATTTTCACCGCAGCTGAGTTTAACTTTATACGATAAAATGGCAACAATCTCCCCATTTCCATAAAAGTATATGCAAAAAAGTATTTTTTAAACCAATCCAACGAGTTGAACAGTGTGGGAAAGCGTACCAGATTTTCTGGACGCTGATGTTACCCTTGTGTTTAACCCTCACTAGTGAAACTCTTCATCCAAATTTATCAAAAATAGACTTCAGGAATAAGGTTTTTTCTGAGACGATGAACCTCTTCCTAATGTCAACAACCTGGTGGTATTCTAGGTGTTAATGCGAGCCTTTCCATGTAATAGTTTCTGGCATCATTTCATGATGAAATTGAAAAATTTTGCTTATTCCATATTTGCAAAACCTATTAACGACCTAGGTGTCGTCGCTGAGCGGCATCTTTAAGAAGAGCCACATCATCAAACCTGATGATGGTGTAAGCAACAAAACCATGGGTTGTCATTAAATCTTGCTGATTTTGAATGAACAAAGTTTTTTTCATTCCAACCGCAAACCTTGAAGTATGGAGAAGAGACAGTGAATAATAATGGAGAACGTCTGATAGAGTTATGTGAGGCAAATTCTCTACGTATAATGAATAGATTTTTCCAACACCGGGAAAATCATAAATACACCTGGATAAATACACCTTCCAAACCTGTCTAATGGAAGTTGTATACGGATCCGGCTTCTCACACCATTTGCTTCTTGTGCGAGTGAGGTACTGTGTGTTAATGGATCCAGTCGGCTGGTTGATAGACCAGCAATTTAAGAATAGGTTTTAACTTTCGTGCTGAGTTACCACGGGGACAATCGGTGAGTTCTCTTGCTGTGCATGTTCGTTTAAAATGTCAATTTATCTATTTTGCCCAATCCCCAGAATTTTCCTAATTGTACGAACCTTAAGAAGTTGGAGACGATTATTTCCCCTTGAAGAGGATTTATAGACGAAAGATGAGGGCCTTGAGCAAATGCTTGTGTCTTTGAGAGCAAAATATTTGTTCCAATTGTAGGCGAGTCAGGTTGGCATGGGTTTAAATTCCATCTCTTTTGATTCTTTCTTGGGGGAAGTCTTGATTCATCCTGGATGAAAGAAGATTTTGATTTACATTGCGCCCATAGAGCATGTGACTAAGGTCGTTAAAATTATCCCAAACGCAAGGAAATCTAGAAATTGTGTGGATTGAACCCACTCAAGCAGAAACGGAAGGAAAAAAATGTCTTCTTGAGTTTAAGGTTTACCGCATCACTACATTCAACTTCGCTACTGTTTTAGCGGGGATATCGTCTCAGTAATTTTGATATTGTGTATGTCAAGTCATCTTAAGCGGATTGTCTAAAGATTAAGTTATCGGGCAGTAAGTCCTATGAAGCTCCTCAATGCTAGGTATCTCTACGCATCTACGTATGTCAATTATTTATGGGCTATGTTAGCTAATATAGCAAATAGGTTGAAGCAAATTTTATTGGTGGAATTTAGACAAAAAATGGAATTATATCTCGTATTTTCCTAACTTTGAGTTGCATCAACCGGTTATGACGCCACACCTAGTCTGTCACTTCGAGATGCAATGTTGATAATTTCGATCGCATAGCGATTAAACCGGGCAACGTTACTTAGGGTCGGGAAAATGCAAATCATGATTATTTGGTTCATAAGGCGTAGTGTAATTGAAGCAGATGATGGATGGCATATGATGCGAATCGTTTTTAGTAAAGGAAAGAATTGAAGAGGATATGGCGAGGTGGAAGGCCCGCACCATCCAATTTTAATGGATTTACTACTAGAAAAGGAGGGAATATCTTGTTTTGTAATTGTGAAATTTTTTAATTTATTCAATTCCGTCTCATGAACTGATTCGACTCTCGTGAGGCCAAACATTGATCTCGACCAAGAAGCCCTCGTGAGCAGAATATTTAAATCTTTCTCTCGAGTGACACCTGACGTCGTCGTTCATTGTGGAGCGTGCTTGTTCGGGCTGGCATGGAGCGATAGTGGTGGCCTCGCGTGACGACCCTCCGAGTTAGTTTCCTCCCTCGCTTGCGAGACCAAACCCACTTCAAATACCTCGGTACCTTGATATTTAGCGATAGGTTCGTGGTGTTATATGTTTGTACTTCTCTCTGTCTTTCGAGCACTGCTTTTCCTTTCAAGTCACGAAGGTTGAGCTGCCGCCGCGAGTGCCGTCGGTGTTTGCAAACCTCTCCTCTTCCATCCGATCCGCTTTCCTCGCTCTCCCAGAGCTACTCTCTCTTTGTCATAAGGAGGATCGGGGGGGAGGTTAGTGGGGGAGGGAGAGATCAGGCGGTAGAGGTGAAATGGAGGGGGGTGGTGGGACGAGGGCGTGTTGGGTGGGAGGGAGGGGTGCGAGACGCGACGTGCCAAGGGCTCCGCTGGTGCAGTTGAATCGTGCGTTTCGTGAACACAGCAGTGAGTCAGATTGTTTCCGCTGGTCGTATGCTATCCGTGTCTCCGAGCTAGAGGTTGAACCGGCTACTAGGCCTAGTAAAGCCAGTTGGGAAAATGATACCTACCACGATGGGAATGGAGTCCGTCCAAGATAATAGCGCTGTTAAAAATGTACTGAGTTAGCATATTGAAAAGTGAAAATTTCGCATTTTTTTACGGCCACATGATTTAAACAAAGGCCGCCATCATTCAGACACGTGATTTTCTTTCCCATATCGAAGTGGATGTGAAAAAATTAGCTGATACGTGGCGAATCCATGGTGTTACTCTATGATTTTTGCTAAATCATAAATGTCAATGTTAGATAAAATTCTTGCGTATGACTTAGCCTCGGGGCAGAAAACAATTAAAAACGAAGGGATACGGATACCAATTTAAATTTTAAAATTACGCTGAGCTTAAATTTAACATAAATTTTGCAATAGCTTTGCAATATTTACTAATTTTAATCAACAGTAATCTCTTTGTATAAAGACCATTAATTTTATCACAGAAATAGGTCGTGGGTTACTCTATTGTCAGCATTAAATTTGAAGGTATTAGGCATTAGTTTTTTCAGCTTATTTGTTTCATGATAGTTTTTGGCGTATTTTTAGGAAATGAGAATGCACGAAGGTAGTATCATGTCATTGGCGACTTTTCCAGGCATCATTTTTGGCACGAGTGCCAAACGGTGAGGTCATATTCAATGATAGCAGCGTCAGCTGAGCACAAATTCCATTTATAGCGTCTGGATTCACTTTTTATCGGATGTTTCCCAATTCTGAAGGAGGAGCTGATGAAACAACTCCTCATTCAGCCAACATATTGGTTGGAGTGGGACACGTTAATCAAATCGGTCGAAGGCTTCCCTCCATTTTCCTCTTCATCCGATCCTTCAGTCCTTCAACTGCTATCTTGCTTCCGTCTCCATTATCGCCGTTTTCCAGACATTGTCAAGAGTTTCGGGTCATTGCCACATGCGAACGGCATTCCAAACACTTAATCGGCACTTATTCGCAGAGGCTTCTCTTCTCAAAAGAGTGTCTTCACTTCTTTTGTTTAGCTCTACCCCGGGCGAAGCATTCCCTCCCGAGGTGCTCCAGAGCAAAGCAGCGAGTCTCGATGCGGGAGCAAGCAATGAGGAAATATCTCTTTTGCTTGGCACGACGTGTAGCATTAAATAAGGTGCGATTTGGGAAGAAACTTCCGAGAGGAGCTTCGCGGTAATATTTGATCTTGACGCATGCTTACATCCCTCCGATCACGAAGATGAAATTTCTACCTTTATTCCGTGGAAATGTTTTACCCTCACGTAAAGCGGAGGGTGAGAGCGCATTAACTTTTCCTTATTATCGTTTGTTTGAGAAAGATCTTCAGCGAATAAGCTCCCTTTGCCTTTGGATGAAATAGCAGTAAAAGGTTATGGAAATGTTTCTCCGTTCAACGCCGAGGAGACTTCTTTATCTGCGGCTCGCAAATCAGGAGCCTAATGTAATATTTGCGCTGAATGAAATATTTTTCGAGACAGTGAAATAGTATAGCGCACAATAACTCTTGGTAAAGTTTGTATCACCACTGTAATATCAGAGCCGCCACAGTCTGTGGTGATCATAGTCACTTGTGGAGACTAATACATTTAATTCAACAAAGGAAAAATGAAAATGTATATTTAAAGTGCATTTTAAGCCAAATGTTTTGATGATTCCAATGGGTATAGAATTATAACCAATTGTGAATATTTGGCATTTTAACCATTTGGCCGAGTTCAAATTCCTCTTGATATGAAAATTCTCATAGTGTGAGTCCGATTCTTAACAGTGTTCTACTGTTAAGAAATCTCAACAAGCTATATATTTCTTTTTACTTTTCGTAAAATTTCAATTTTGAATTTTAATCGCTTATAGAGTTGAATAATTTGGAAATGATTGTCATCCTACAACTCGTGGTTTCCACGAAAAAATTATATATAACCAAAACCGCGGATGGGACATTTTTGTCCCTTAAATGAAATTATCTTGGTTTTTCGTATTACATAATTATTGGCAATGAATCTTTTTGTTGTCCTTTCAAAAAATTTGTTTATTATATTTTAATTAAATTAACACTATATTTACTACTTATTTAACGTTAGGAGTTTTTTGAATTACACAACCAAAAAAAACATTATTTTCATGAGGTTTTTGAGGTTATCAAGTTTATCAGTTTCCATTCCAGTTATTATACTGCAAATAGCTGCAGTCTTAAAACCTGATTTGTAACATTCTGTGTCTGATATCTGATATCCTCACCTTGCCACTAAGACAAACGATACAAATCGCAACATGATTTCATACCGCTCATATTTGTTTGCTCTCTTTCTCCAACCTAACTCATTTGGCTGCACATATTGTCTACAATATGCACCTAGACATACCGAAGCGGTCTCTGGATAAAATAATAAACATAATGAAAGGGACTGTAGGTTCATCCTTAATTCTCCTAGCAACCCTATATTTGACAACAAATATCCATCATTCATTGTAGAAATGGCCTCAGTTATCTTACAGAATGAAAATGGGCAAAAATAGATGGACATTGAGATATAAAATAGCGTACATATACAGTTACCAGATTTGGATCTCAATATTACTGGACAAGGTTCTAAATGAGTGGGTAAGTGGACCATAAATTTGTTTTAGACTTATGTGCAGGAATAGTAAATAACAGTACTGGTGATAAATAGGTACTTATTACTCTTGACATTTTTAACTGTTTCGTATTTTTTGGCGTTGCTAGTTTTCCTGCTCTTTGACGTTAACTCGAAGTTTTTTAATTATATGTGAACTTCTCGTTCGTCAAACAGCAATAATAGGGTCTTCCTTTGAAGTACTTAGTCGTGGGGTTAACAGCCCTGAACTTTAATTCGCTCTCCGCGTATTACCTTCAGGTTCATTTTGAAAGTAAGGATACGTAAAATGCTCTCTCAGATTTCCTAGTACATTAAAATAGGCCCCCAAATTGAAGCCACTTCATCTTGGGCTCATTTTAAAGTGCGGCGTTTCCGAAAATTCAAGAAAGGGTTGTCACCTATTTAATAAGCAACGACAGGAAATGGCAGGGATCAGGATGAGTATGGAATCAAAATTAAGGATAAATCTTCTATTGAAATTGCGTCTATCGCATTCCGCTGATCCATTGATCCATACCTTTCCCTCTGACCGAACAGATCATGGAACCAGTCACGTACTAACAGTTTCCTGTCTGCATTCACCCGCAGTGATGAAAAAAATTCACGCATGAACGGCTTTTTCCGGGACAAATGCAAAGGGTCATGCGGGCAGCTCGCGGGTAATTTGACCCATTTATGGTTGACCGGCTTTTTTCACGTGGCTGGTCGGTCGTGGATGGTTCGGAGGCGGGCGGTTGGCTACGATTCCATCGTAAGCAAGGGGAGGGCGAGAGGCGTCAGTCAGGAAAAGAGGGTTGAGAGGTTGGTGGAGGCTGAAGGGGAGGGGAGGAGTGGGATTGGAAGCACGTGAGGCGCAAATTTTCCGACTGTGGTTGCCTCGCGGTGCAGTCTTCGTTATTATGGTGTGATAAGTCCGAACCGAAGTTTATTAAGTCAATTACTATTTTTTTTGTTTTCCGAGATAGGAAGGAACATAAAATCGATTACATTCCGGTATTTAATCAAAATGCAGGGCAATATAAAATAATAACACAATTTCGGGGAATTAGATTTAAGGGAACAAATAAGAGGTGGGGAATATAGTTTTTGAGGGATAAAATAATATGTAGTAACGATGTAATTGCTTTCAGGATTTTAATGAGGCAGATATAATTACAACTCATTGCACTTTTTCATAAATTTCTTTGAGAATCGTTTCCTGTAAAATAAAGCTGCCTAATTTTTAAGTAAAACAGGTTCATTGGCCAAAGAGTGATTCAAGATCTGATGATAGAGCAGAAAGTGGAGAAGTTGGCGAAAGATCTTGATGAAAGCTTCAAGCTCTGCTGAAAATCCATAGTTTTTATTGAGGGAAGATACATATTTTATCAATAGTCTTTAACGGGTACGCCCAATTCAGTGGCATCAATAAAGATTACCCGATAGAGTAAGTTTAATAGTGGCATCAGGCATAAAAAATGCTTTTGTAGGATAAACAAATTACCGCTTTGAACTCACAGAGAAAAAAGGACTTGTTAGGAGGTTAAGTTTGCAAAATAGTCTCAGAAAAATATTGCTGTTATTAACATTATACTTTCTTGTTGCAGAGGAAGTATATAAAATAAATATGTACACCTGTGCAATTTTTGAATTAGCGTTCATAGGAACATGTCGATAACTAATAGACCATCGTATCAACTTTTGTAACCTTTCGGAAAAGTATGAAGTAGATTTCAAATTTGGAAAAAAACTTGCCTAAGACCCCGGAATACTCGAGAGGCCCTTAGGTGTATGCATTAAATAGCATTTTATTCGATAACTGTGCTGATTAAACTGATTAGCTGCATTTTGTTATATCTGATTTTTTTTCTGAGCAGAGAACTTATAGCAAAAATATGGACAGTGAATGATTGTGCTTTGGGTTATTGATCTTATGCTTCGATACATGTCATTAAATGTTTCATATGCTCACAATAATGCACTCTCCATAGCATATCAAGTTGAAGGTTGACTTACATGTCGGTACTCATCTATCGGCGAGGTAGAGACACTGAAAATGTATTCTCAGTGAAGAACCACCGTTTCATTGTTTTTGCCTCCTTCCCTGAAAGCTATCATTCATTAAAGTCTGAGTAGCTGATTGTAAATGAGAATATTTTCCTCCACCCATTATTAACAGCTAACCCTGGTTTTTTTATGATTCAACATGGAGAACACTTAGCGTACAAAATTCGGAGAAGCTTTTAGTGGGCATGAATAGTGAAGAGAACACTCTTAAAATCTTCATACCTCTTTGCAAGTTCGTGTGTAAGAAGTTCTCTCCGTACAAAAAGCCGTTCGTTATTCCACGCATTGCCGCTCTGTGTAATGAAAACAACTCCGGTTCGTGAATGAGTTGATCCGATGCCGGGGGAAAAATTGTGGCGGGAAACTTTTTCCCCGCGCAGCTTGGGGCTTACGTCTCACTTGAAATTCAATCACTCGAGCAGAAGAACGGAGCCGAGAGCATGGAAAGGAGGAAACAATTGCGAGTCGTAACACTTCGTTCGCTCCGAAGCCGCGGCGCACGCCGGAACGCTGAAGTGGAGAAGAAATTGTAGAGAGCGCGCTCGAGGGGGAATGTGTATGCTATCGGAGATGGAACTCTTACCTGCGATCGGTGGTGGAGTGCGTTCGCTGCGGCGGAGTAAGGCATTATCTCAGTTTTCAAAGCGCGTTTTGCTTGAAAACTGGGTGATAGTGCGACGCCATCCAAACGAGAGCCACCGACTCGTATCGAATGTCGAGTGTAAATATTTATGCGCTCTTTAGCTTCTTTTGACGATCGCCGAAGACATAAGTACTTTCCTAGTCAGCTGGAATCTCACATTGTGTCGGTATACACTGATCGAGGTAAATTAGAGCTTATAAACGTTCATTCAAAACCTTGACAACAATTATCCATTAAAATGTCTCTGGTTAAGCGAGTATAAGCGAGGCTGAATCAAAAACACCGTGAATTTCTTTGCGAAATGCATTAATTGACCACTATAAATTTTGTAATAATCATACAGTGTTCAAAGTTTGGCTTTAACCTCGTGGACAGTGGCGCCAAGCGCCCGCTTTGGACTGATTTTTTTTACTTTTTAAGTCTGGAACACCTATTTCCTTTAAACTCCACAGAAATCCATCTAGTCGGAGGACACTCGGGTAGCTTAGCTGAATGAATCCTTAGACGTGAAATTGAGGGATCTGAGTTCAGCTACTGATCATGGCGAATGATTTTTCCCCTTCAGAATTTCGCATTCACATTTAAAATACATTTTCGTGCTTTCATACATACCACCTACGAATGACAGCAAGATAATGTATTTTAATTACTATATAATAATTAATACATTATTGATCACGGTGAATGAAAAATATATTTGCCTTGACCGGTATTCGAACTCAATTCCCTCAATCTCGCGTACTTAGCACTGAAAATTCTGAAGATAATTACGTTGTTTACTCTTTAAAATATTATTAAGTGTATTAGATTTTAATTTGCTATCGAAACTTAAATTGTGTATTCTAACTCAAGAACAAATTTACATCTACCACCTACCCTGCGAACCACTGCTGAAGCATAGGATGCGAGGTCACCAGGAATGAATATCGTGAGAAGGGCAATAAGGAAAAGGACGTGGAGAGCAGAAAAAAATTCCATATTTATGATTTGCTTCATGTTAGCGTCACACTGATTGTCTATAGATGTGTGAGGACCTGAGGCAGCAAAACATTCGAAAAGTTTTTCAATAAATTTGTGAGAACCTGAGACAGGAAAAGAAGCAAAAAACGTGTAAAAGTCAATAAAGCCTAAAATGTTTTACTGCTGATGTCATATAAGTTTAAGTAGATCGGTAACCATGGAGTATCCTTGGTATTTCACGTCATCATCCAACCTAATTTCGCATCTCCCGAAAGCATCCGTTGCAGGGATGGGAGGAGTGCCTTTTGGTATCAGTTTGTTGGTTGTTTGAGCCCCCAGCGGCACGGGATGCCTGTATTTTACATGCGGTGTTGCTGGCCTGCAAACCTGCATTTCAGCATTAGGTTTCAAAAATACACGTGTTCCGTGAAAGTTTCCGTGGCGCGTTCCTCCCCGGGGTTGAACTTTGTTGGACGATACTTTTACTCCAAGGTGTCAAGTACGGCGCTCCCTCGAGGTCTTAACGAAACTCGCCTTGACTGTTCAAGATCAAGGCTCTTCCAAATTATTACCTCACGGATGCCTGCTGTTTGAGGCATTAAGCAAAACATATGATCTTGAACTTTGACTAACTGCTACAAATACTTGCGGCCATATTTTGAGAGGTAGCTATTGAATTGTGTGAAAGACTCTTGCGCCATATTGTTGCAATTATGGCTTTGAAATATATTTGCTGCGATTAATGACCAGCTGCTCGTATCGATGGTGGTTGAGTTTTAAATTGCGGACAAGTGGAAAGCGAAGAAGTATTTGATCGTCGCATAGCCTTTAGAGGTAAACATAGGCTATGATTATTTCAGTGGTCAAACACGGAATTTACCATCGTTTTAAAGTTCGCTTCGAACGATATGCAGCCAAATGCGTGCTACCGTATTTACCTGAATATAAGACCCCCCTACATATGAGACTTATACACTTTTGAGGCTCAAATTCCAGGAAAAATATAAAACATGTGGGAGAGCCCTCAGGGAAGTACCCAGTGCCAGTTTGGAAAGAATGTGTGATGCTTTGAGTGTGTAAACTCGGTATGAAGTTCAAATTCGTTTTGCGATGAGTTTGAAAGCGCTTAGAATTGTAAATAGTCGTGTTACATAACTTTAAATATAAGTATGGGTACCCCCTCTGGCTTTTATTCCCCGTATAAGCCCCCCCCTCACCTTTGAAACATATTTTTTGGAAAAAAGGGGGGGGGGTCTTATATTCAGGTAAATACGGTACTAAAATACTGATATATTCAACTTTTTCCAGATTTAGAAGACTTGATCTTCATTTTCTAGGTCAAATTTTCATTAAAAGTGATTCGCTTTATTTTACCTAGAGTCTGGATTGTATCCTCTTCATAGTACTTTTTGGTTCATTTCCATCCATTGACACCACAAATCGTGAAGAGCCCGGGCCTCCAGAATAATCCGCCTCCATTCCTCTCTACTCTTGAAATTTGTCATCCATCTTCTCAATCCGAATCACCGCAGGTCACCCTCCAGGTTATTTAACCATCTTAATTTGGACCATCCTCGCCTCCTTATGTCCCCCGGTCTCCCTTTCAAAACTTTTTTCAAGACAGTTTGTTTGCGGAATTCTTTGGAGGTGTCTTGCCCATCTGATCCTTTCTCTCGTACTATATCTCGTAACATTTTACTAAAATCTGTCTTATCAGTAAAAATTTGGTCAGTTTTGGATTTTCCTCGTCTGAAACCCCCTTGATACTCGCCCTTTATATTTTTTGCAGTAGACTCCAGTCTCTACGCTTGTATTTTAGTCATCAATTGGTACACCACACTTTGAAACGTTTTCCTGCGGTAGTTTTCACTTAGACCCTTATCTCATTTTCTGTCTATGGGGCATACAATCTTATCTCCAGTTTTTAGGCATTTTTTCTGTTGCCCAAACAGTTTCTATGAGTTTGTGCAGGTATTCCATCATCACCTCTCCTCCTATCTTCAAAATTTCCGCATCAATCTTGTCTTGCCTGGTGACTAAATATTTTTTTATGGTCGTACTGCATGGTGTAACTCTTCCACTGTGGATTGCTCTAAGTGTTTTCCTGACTGTTGTTCACTTTGACTGTGGTTTACCTGTCCTGGTCCATTCTCTCATCATCTCTTTCTGAGTTATCTTTTTCCGCCAACTTTTCTCCATTCAAGAGTGTTTGGAAATACTCGTTCCACACCATCACAATTTCTTGAGTATCATCCACCAGCCGCCCTTCCTTGTTTTTCATGCAGACAGTCCTTGGATTTAAACCTTTCCTTATTTCTTTTGTTCACTGATCTTATTGCCTAATTTCATGTTTGTTCTTAAAGTTATCTATTTCCCCTATCCAGCAATGCTCAAACCATCTTTTCTTCTCCCTGAAGAATAAATATGCCAATCTTCCCCTTTTGCTATTCTCTTCTACAGTTCCCACGCGATGTGAATGATTTTTATCTAGCTCCATCGTCAATTGTACTTCAATGCATCACAGCTGCTTTTCTGGCAGAGAATTACGTTGAATTGATGCACTCGCGCGACTTTTGTTGTAAATTGTTTTGTGAATGATTCGATCAGCTGCAATTCTCGGCATTGATAGTGCTATGCTCTATTATCGAGAAGGATGATTTATCGGCTATGGTAGGCTTAAATTGAAGGATAGTTACCGCTAGTTGTGGTAGGCCCTTGTATTCTAACATAATTGTAATGAAATTTAGACTCTTAATAATTGAAGAGGAAGAAATAAACCCTGAAATAGCTGTAATGTGGAGGTAGCGAGATGACTTATAGATATTTTTGGTCGTTCAATCCAAAGACTGCGGTCCTGCGTCCTTCCCTATCTAATACTAGTTCCCTTACTTCCTGATGGCTCTTCCTAAGTACTTTCCTTGTTGTTTGGAACACAAATGTATTCCTGGGTCTTCATCTGGGTACTTTTCCCTCTTGTTTCATTCAATTGTGTTCTTTAAATCCCTTTTGCCTCAATGTGTGTCTAATCAATCTAGTTCCTCTTCCCTGTATTTATAGCGTTCTAAGGAGTCCTTCCCTCCTCCTCTCTTCAGTAAATTTTGTCATTTCTTATTTTTTGTTCATCATGGTTTTAACAGTGGAGCAATATTTAAAACACGAGTGGTTTACCAAACAAAGTCCGAGAAACTCTAATGACTTCCCTGTAAATTCATCATTTTATTCCAAAAATAAGTCGTCCCCGGGAATCTTTCTGACGGTCCATGTGAAATTCGTGACGTTTCGAGAAGTTATAGATTTCAAAACTCTCAATCTTGTAGCACTGCCCCGCCGATTGCAAGTGGTTAATGAGCGAGCCACATTTTTTTTGTCTTCGGGTGAAGTGGCCATCCTTGGTGTATGTATGTTCTTCGCCACGAAGTTTTTTAGACATCCAGTAATCTTCTCCACCGCTTGTTGGTTAATTTTAGCTTCTAGTACTCTGCTGTCAGGGTCGAAGCTACCACTGCTCCACCGTCATAGATTGAGTGGGTCTAGGGTTATGGACTGGAGCGCATTTTATGGCTGGATCTTAAATGAAGCCGTTGATATCTTCGGGAGTTATTGTCACATAAATTGATTCCGAGTCTTATGCAGAAGGTTTAGAGGCTTGAGATCCTCAAAAATCATAAAATTAACAAATACGTATATAACTAAACAATCATAACCTTTTTTTAGTTTGGGGAATATTTTTAATTTTTTGCCCATTTTTTGGGTAACCTTAAACCATTACATCGTAAAATGTTCGACTTCAAGTGAGCTCTTCATTAGGACTTCATTACCTCAGCCTCTCACCGCTTCCTCTGATAACCCTGTATACATCCCTTTCATCCATCGCCTTCTATGCGTTTTCCCCACCATTGCTCTCTTGAACTTGCAGCAAAACTTGTAACACTTCAAGTTACTCCATTCACCTCACCTGTACTTCAAGTCAAACTATTTCTTATGTCACAGTATTTAAAATTGCACTTCAGTATAAGAAAGAGGTTTATTTGACTTATAAACGGGGTAAATTTGACCTTAATATTGAGAAATCAATCTCTACATCTTCCATAATTAGCAAATTTCATCGTAATTAAAACTTAAGTTGACTATCCCAAGTTTGAATTTTATTGCTTTGAACTTGAGTGACGCCAAGGAACCTCTCATTAAATATTTTAATGATGTTCAACGGAGAGTGAACTTGCCTGCAGTGCTATATTGGATACCGGATTGTTGTGATGTAGAAGGCTATTTAGGCAGTTATCATGCATGGAGAAGAGCCGGATGCTTCCATATTTCGGTTGATCTGTTGAGTTTACCTTTCCCATTGAATCAAATGTATAAAAATATACTATCTCATATTTTTCCATTAAAGTTATATCGCCCATATATATAATTTTCCCTAGTTCCAATGGCTCTGTATTTTGCTCTATCGCTGGTTTATGATGCTTAGATATACATGTCCTTAGGTCATTTCCGTCTAATTTTGTCTTTTGTGAGCTCGTGATGAGGATTGAGATCTTTACGAGGAATAATTTAGTTGAAATTCCATCATTTCCCAACTATCGCCCATGATAGCAGCCAAATTCCTCGCCTTATTTTGACTATTTTTAGGCCAATTGTAAGCATTTTTATTTAAAGTTTCATTTACGACAACTCTAATTAACGCGGAATGAAATTAAGTGAAATCCGAGCCGAAGCGACGGCCAACTCCCATTGCTTTTCCGCACGTGCCGTTTTGAGTTTCATCTCCATTTAACGTTTCTCGGTCCGTCTGGAATTTTGATGTATTCCTATAGAAGCAGAATTGTAAAAATGTATTTTAGTACATCGGCTTGTGGAATCTCCACTCGCGGGTGCAAGCTTTCATTTAATTAGGAGGAGAGCTCGGTCCCGACGAGAAGTAAGAGACCGGATTTCAAAGGGCGTCTGACGGATGGCGCCGGCACAACACACGCCTCCCCACACCTCGACGTGGTGGGGTAAGGGGCGCTGCGGAGGGTGGGGAACTCCATTGAGTGGAGTGGTGTCAGAGGAGGCGGCGGTAGAATCCCCTGCGAAAGGGAAGCTCAGTGACGCCTTGACAATTCAAATTTTGACGGTGGGGAAAGATGAAGACTGCGATTATGATGATAGAGAGTTTCATTCTTAGTAATAGTGGTAGAATTATTGTTTAAGGGTGCGTCGACTGCTGCGGTCATTTTGCACCACTCTCATCCTTAGGCAATACCATATTATGTTATTAAAGCTAAATCGCTTTAGTACTTATGTGAGATAGAATTTGCATAACTCTGTATAAAATCAATTTACAATTTATTAAAAAGTAGCTGACCCGGCGAACTTCGTACCGCCTCAGAATCAGTAAATGTAGTGTTAACTTATTAGCTGAATTAAATTCAGTTTTTTATTAAGATAAAATAAATACTCAAAATGAATTAAGTTCAATAAATGCGCAAAAATCAAAATGAAAAGTATTTTAATAGCATTGAAATGAATGTAATTCACGTGGCAGCAAGAATTTGCTTTATTGAAGCGAGTCAAAATGATTCGATTAGCATTGTTGCACTATTATCTGTTAAACTATTTGCTGGATGGGTTGCAAATTTAATTGAAGCACCTTGTGATATACGATAGTTTTTGTTTTGTTGTCAGTTGCGTGAACGAACAATGCGGATGGTTTGCCGACACGTGAACATGTTACGTACAATTGACCGTGAGAGAAACATTCATTTTATAGATTCTGGCCACAAACACTCAAGGATTGGCCTTGTGATTTGTTGATCGTCATGGCGAATGCAAGACGAATTGGAAATTGAAATCGTTTAAACTCGAATGGCATATTGGTTGGGATGATCGGAATTCTCGGAATGAGAACTTCCTCACCTTGGAACTTTCCTTTGATTATCGTCGCGTGAATCACATTGCCCATGAGTTTTCTCACCGCTTAACGCTTACATAGTTTTGGTTGGTTCAGATTTCGAAGCATGATGACTACCGAGCCAACCTTCAGTTGTAAATTGTACGGTGGCAAGCCTGGCAGATCGAATGAGTTTAAAAATTCTGTTGGATAGTTGGTTGCTTCGTCTTCGTTTGTTGCACAGGCGATAGATTTGAAGGAATGCAGTGGACCAACGATTTGATTTTGAATTGTGAAGTTTAAGTCATCCACGTCTTTGTTATTTGCCGCAAAAATTGCTCGTTCACTCAACCAATTGTCATTTTTGTGGTTAGCAATTATGTTTGGGAACACTTTGTTGATGAGCTTTTCCTTCGTTGAGACGAAATTTCAAAAATTCGGCGGAAACGAAATCAATCCGTTCGATTCGTCGACAGGAACACGGCGATTGCCGAGATTCAGCAATTGCTTGGAGAAATATTCGGCAGATGGATCGTTTAGCAATGCAACTCGCATTTTTGTCGTCAGCTGAAGTTTCTTCACAAAGGGCTGCAGAGTCGATGATTTGAGGCAATCGTTTATTTCATCGGCAGAGGTCAATCTTGGCATGACTGGTAGTGTTCGGCGGAAATTGCCAGACAGTAGAATCATTGCGCCACCAAAACATCTTGAATCATTGCGCAGATCTTTCATAGTTCGATTAAGTGCTTCCAATGCTCTTTGTGCGCCATGTGTAATGTGTAACCTGGTGTGAAGTCCGAGGACTTTCCGCCGAAATGGCCACAGTGAGGGAGCAAATCAACGGGCTCTGAAATCAAACTGCGATTGCCACGGAGTGTCTACGCGAAGACCTGCCCACAGTTCATTTCTGATTCTTGAACAGACTATTGGTGATCGTAAGAAACCAATTGTAAATGCCTGCATTACGTATATTTCATCGGTATCGGGAAAAATATCTACGATACTGAACAGGCACAACATTCGCACAATCCACTTACCACCGAGGAAAATACGAAGCCAGCTCGTGAGGGTAAAAGACTCACTTGGTTTAAAAACATCAGAAGTATACCGCATCCCGTGTGAGTGCGGTAAAGTGTACATTGGAGAAACTGACCACACAATTGAGACGAGAGTAAAGGAACACCGGAGCTGTATTAGGCTCTTTCATCCGGAAAAATCGCCGGCAGCAGAACGTAGCCTAACAAATGACCATCACTTTCAATTCGAAAAGACGCAATTACTCCACATAACATCTAGATATTGGGATAGTTTCACCAAATAGGCTATGGATATTAACTTGGAGAGCTACAACGTCAATTGTGACACTGATTTTGCCTTGAGTTCCACCTGGAAGCCTATCCTCAACTTACTTAAGGAACGAGAAAGAAAACAACAATCAGCGTAAACAGCAACGTTTAGTTAACAACGAAAAAATTAATTAACAAGTAAAAAATGTCATTTTGTGTCCTGAAGACGCTGGCGGACTGAGCCACAGAAACATTGGCAGTTAAACACTGTGTAACCTGGTGTAAAACCCGAGAGAACTTCATTAGCACAATACGCCAGGAAAGTTTGAAATCATATATAAATGAAAATTGGTGAAAACTCGAAATAATACTGTTAAATCGCGGCGCACTTCTGCACAGCTAGCTCAAGGATATGAAATGAAAGGACCGCGCAACTGAATCAGCTGTCAAAGGATAATGCATTCAACGCCATCTACTGGCATTACCGGAACCAGCATACAATGCCATTTTCATTTTTTTCGTGTCTTGTTTCTGTCGTGTATCAGAGATGGCGTTGTAGACGGATTTAAATTTTTTGTGATTTTCTTACTTTTCCAATGCGCGACGAAACTAATTCTCGAGGCCGAGACGAACATTCATCGAAATCAGTCAATCCCTTCTCGAAATATCATCAAAAAAGCCGTTCCATACAAAATGTATGAGAAAATGAATTTTCTTCATAAATTTTTTTCGTGAATTTTTTCGATGTTTTAATAGTTATTCTGCTATGCGGGGTGTAGACAAATCCAACAAATCAAAGATCATAAAAATCGGTCCAGCCGTTCTTGAGTTATAAATGGTGTAACTAACCCGACTTTGTTTTCTTGTTCCGACTTTGTTTTGTTGATTTCTTTTAAAAAAGCAATTACTCGGGTGAGACGTACGGGAGAGTCACCTAGGATGTGTCCTAAAGGTACCGTTGACCTTATGTTTATCTCGAAGAGACCGGTATTTATCACACTCCGTCAGGATGTGTCGCACACTCAGAGGGGAGTCGCACTCATCACACCAAGGTTGTGTCTCCTCTTCTGTGAAGAGGTATGAGTGGGTCAGAGTAGTGTGCCCTATCCTCAGGCGTGTATCTGCGACTTCTTCCCTCCGGGTGTTCCTGACAAAAGAGGTCCACGTTGACACTACCGGTTTCGCATCTCGGAGCTTGTCGCTATTATTCCCGTGCCACGATTCCTGCCATTGGTCCATTATTACGCTTCGACACAAAGTCTTTAGGTCTTCCACAGTCACCATTTTCCTTACAATTTATGGCTTATTTAATTCCTTTGGTCCCGCGACGCACTCCCCCGGCGAGATCGAAATGCAGCGGAGGAGGATTGAGTGAGACAACGTCAGCGGAAAACGAAAATAATCATGCCAAACGGGATGGGACGGACAATTAAACGAATTTATTGGGGCGAGAATGAGACTGAAGCGGAGATCACTGTCAAAGAGAGCGAATACCAATTCAAACGGCGAATGTTAAATAATTTGATGAAAAATCGTATGAAATAAAACAAAAAGTGAAAGGAAGAAAAATGCGGGGGTAAAAAATGCTGGCAACATTTACGGGGAGAAAAAGTTGATTGAAAAATAAAAAATCAATAATGATTACAAGCCATCGATAATTGGAAATTAAATAAAATTGTAACAAAATAAAGGGACACAGTGGAACATAAAATACCCAATTTTCAAGAGTAAAAGCAATTGCATTTGAGTTATTAAAATAATGAATGAATAATTTTACATTATAATAATGAATGAATAATTTTACTTTCCGTGGAAGGCTGAATGCAGGGGAGAGTGAGTTTTGTGCTGAATGGAGGAGCAAGGAGGGGGAGAATAAAGGGCGAAGCGTTGCTGCAGTGGAGGGTTTACACAAAGAGGGAAACTGCGCGTTTGAGCGCGCGTCCGCGCAGTCAGGGCCGGCAATACCGTCGGGGGTGTGTGGAGAGAGGTCGGGGGAGGAGATGAGATGGGGCAAACGGGAGTGAGGGGGGCAGGAGGGAAATATTCGAAAGGGGATCGCCTGTGAATGCATGGACGGAGGGAGAGCGGACGGGGACGCTTTTGGGCGCTGCGAAAAAAACTGAAGGCGGACAGGATGAATGGAAAGAAAAAATAAACGAAGGCATTCTGACCTGTTCAATCCACTCTGATTTCGTTGGAAAAAGTTGGCGCAGTGAGGGGTAGTGGGAGAGGAGGGTTGTATCAGAGATGCAGCGAAAGGAGAGCATAGGGAAGAGAGAAAGAAGCAATTCCATTTGTGGAGGCCGACGTTATTGGTGCTCTGTGGTGGTATTGGGTGGGGGGAGACCAGGAGAGATGGGTGAAAGTGGGGGGGAAGGTCAGAGGGCAGCGAGAGGAGTGGGGATTCAAAAGGGAAATGCAGCGCTATCCAGTGTTCGGAGTGCCGACTGATTGGCCGGCTGGCTCGTGGGGCGGTGGAGGACCTATGGGCGAGGGAGAAGTATCTCCGCCCGAAGCGGGGCTACCAACTTAGAGATGGTCCTGAGAGGAGTCTGTTCCTAGAGTAGGGAGTTCAAGGAGAATGAGTGAAGGCCAAGATAATAACCAACGTTGAATATGCGTTATTAATAACGAACTCTAGAAACTTTGATCACAACTGAACAGACTTTTTGTTTTCCTTGAAATACTTTATTGAAAAATTTAATGTCCAGAAGTTGTGTGAACGCAAGTACAAAATTAGGGCAGGGTCAATTTTTCCGCAGTCGTTTATGCATTCGTGCAAGCGTTCTAGACATTGAGCGCTTAGCACAACATAATTTCACTCAAGCACACATCAGATTGTGCTATAGATTGCTTAATGGAAAACGGCCCTTGAAAATAAAAAATACACCACTTATGTGTCATCATGTAAGAATGATTCAAATTCCTAGCTGTTGAATTACTCTTACTTTATGGGTACATGAGAACATTATGGGACTCTTTATTGTAGAATGTGAAATGGAGAGAAGTACACACGCAAGGCACGCAGTCCTAGGTAGCACGGGAGTCCTAGATAGGGTTGGGAACCATAGAGATGGTCTCCAACACTACCTAGGGCAGGAGGATGCATCGCTTCCTCTAAACCTCCCTGAACGCATCACCCCAATCCTTGAGTCCGTGTAATTTGGACCACTTTGGTTCTTAGGAAGCTTATAGTTTACTCCATTGATGCATGAAAAAGATGTCATATTTTTGTGACGCACTATTCCCAATGAAGATGACACAGTTGTGCGCTTAAATTTCATGATAAGCAAAACATTTTATAATAACTCCATAAATATTTCGGTTCCGAGTAATTTGACCGGGTTCGTGTAATTCATTCAATATACCTGATCTAATAATTTTTCACTGTAATAAGAAAACGAGCCAACGAACATGTTCTGTTGTTTTTTGTCTTTTATACTGTAAATTATTTTTAAGTAATCACTTAGGATGATATTTAAAAAAATAAATTATTAGTATATTTCCTTATATACCATGCGTAATTTCAGTAATGTATGATGATCCCACTATAGATTGTACACTTTCTTAAGGGTCCACATTTCCTAAATGTATCATCAATTTTCTTGCTTTTCGTATTTTTTTCTGTCAATTGACACCATTGATGCGGGCACTGGTAATTTCGATTGATTGACCAAATACATCCAAAGACCCTAAGGAGGTCCGAATAACGCGAAGAGGAACAAAAGCAGAAATGGCTGGATTTCACTGCATAATTTTCATGTACACTTATGAGAATTCCTATACATATAGCGCAATTGCTTTCAATTAACAAGCATCACTTTCTGTATTTCACCCAATGAAAATACCACTTACACTCCAGAAGAAGAAATTATATAGATGATGGACGATTTTGCTTATGCAGCCTTTGGCTCGTTAAGAGCTCGAGCTTGACTGCTGAAATTTGGAAAGAGGACTTTTGAAAGGAAGGCCCTAACGATATTTTATCAAATGTGCTGCTAGCTTTGAACTGGTTTAATTATGCTACAGTAAACTAAATAATGATCTAAATTAACTGTGAATTAAACCATGTTTCATCTATCTCCCGTCAAACCCGGATAATGAGCGTCATTGACCCTTTCATTTTCTGCCAACTCTTTAATTATTCACGATCTCAATGAGGTGCTTGAAAATTTTACACGTTGCTGACCCTTGATTACCGATTTAAATGAGGGCATGCTGTTTTTGGTGGTGCAATATAGTGGTCGGTAATTTAGTATATTGATGGTGTGGTTAACCTCGCCGAGATACGGTTGAACCTTGTTAAATCAATCAATATTTTAAGCCGTCAAATTCTCTTGTAAACCAATTGCCGGCGTTAAAAGTTGCCGCATAAACAATGAGTCATCCAAACAGCATCTAAAGAACATAGCCGGCTTTATATAAAGCATAGAAAAGATCATAAAAAATAGTAATTAATGTTGTTCATCGTGTGTGAAAGTTACACAGCCGTCGGTTGTTCCAGTTTAATGACTCATTGGTTCTGCATAGGACAATGAGTAAATGAGTGGAATTAATTAGTACTTACTGCACATTCACCGGGAAATTAGCCATCATCCAGAGATCATGGTGAGCAGTCTTACCTAGAGAAGAAGAAACAATGTTAAATGTGATGAAAGGATATTAATTGATTTAATTGGTGCACTAAATGCTTAATTGGTGCACTAAATGGTGCTTGTATTGCGACAGTGTTGCTGACATACCTTCAAATTTTGAAATCACATTTCGGTGCTACTGCTATCCATTTTACCACTATACCAATTGAAAATTGCTACGAGTAAACAGACTTTGCTAGTGAGAAATGACCATAAGCAATGTCAATATTTAACCATGGGGACAGATGTTCGAATTGGACGAGAGCTATTGCTTTTCTTTCTCTGTAGTTAGAAATCCGCAGATGAGTTTTAATCAAGTCTCCATCCTTTTTTCTCTTAAGCCATTCTTTTTATTTCCACTTGGAGTTGTTGACGTCCTTCATTATATAACTCTTTTCTAAAATATTGATCTTCCCCGGAATTTATCTTCTACCATTACTTTTAGAATGGAGTAATTACTTGGAACGATTACTAACAAGTTGATAATTAGTTATCTGCACGCGTAATTCAAGGAATATGTTTCTTGGACTGTTTTTTATGATGACTAACAGGGATGATGCAAATGTAAGGTAATTTTCTATGAATGCTTTGCTTGACCGTGAATTATAAATTTTAAACGTGAACTTAATACTTTTTTGTGCTGTAACAAATGATCAGTAACATTTTGGACTATCCCTCTTTAAAAATTCAGCTCTTGCAAGTTGTCTTTCCACTTTCCTGGACCATGGTTCATTTTTCGACCATTGAGTCTCTCGTAAACTATAAAAATGCCCAAGCCTCCCCATGTTTCCTTGTGTCATCCTGAACTCCAAATCTATCTCTCCCATTTCTTACCCACCCACATTGAATCCTTAAACATACCGCTCTTATCTGAATTACTTGATCTCTTACAAAATGTCCGCCGTTCTATTATGAAACCTTCTTTTGAAACTCTTGCCAAATTTGCTATCGTCACCTACCATCTAAAAAAGTCCTCGCCTGTGAGAAATTCTTGGTTGAAATCTATTCATTTGGGCTGAAATTCGAACCAAGTGTCCCAAACATCGGGCCGAGCGCTGATTGTGATTTGACTAAGATGTAACCAGCTCTAACGGGTGGACCATATTGGGGCTCAAACTAGATAGGCCACTCACCTTTTTATTAATTTACAATATCAATTTAGAGTTGATTCGCACAGTGTAAAATATGTGGCGAACGTAAATGGTGCCATCAAAATTTATTAAATCAAATTAATTGTGTCTGTCTTTATGACTTGTAATCCATCCATTAAGTTCGGCAATCAGTACCTGCCTTTTATATTGTATTTAATGTACTAGGGTCTTCATGTATGTTGCTCATTTTTCAGTATTAAGTTAGCTTTAAATGAGAATTGGGACTCAAACTGACTTGCTCAGCGCTTAGCATTTAAATACTTCACTAAGAAAGGTAAAAAAGAAGCGTGTAAGAGCAATACAATTTAAAAGAGTTTCGTCTGTTTCATTATTGATAGAAGAGGAAATATCAAAAACTCAACACAATCTTTTAATGAAGTCACAAGAGGTCTTTTTTATCAATTTTTTTGAAGAAGAGAAGAGTTTTTTAATCAATTAAGCTAATCTTGAAAAAATGGGAGCACCCTCATCTCATCATATATATGTTGTTCCTATTGATGTTTTCAATTGTTGAGTATGTTGCCATTATAAGGCTTCAAATGGATTTTTGATGATGACTTTCAAAGAGTAACTGGCTAATTCAGTGGCTACAATGCTTACAATGCCTGCACGTCTTTCAAACAAACT
Source organism: Ceriagrion tenellum (assembly GCA_963169105.1). Taxonomy (NCBI): domain Eukaryota; kingdom Metazoa; phylum Arthropoda; class Insecta; order Odonata; family Coenagrionidae; genus Ceriagrion; species Ceriagrion tenellum. The sequence goes on from OY720640.1 coordinate 136,923,258, forward strand.
AGAAAAGGTCTTTTCATCTAAATCTCTCCCGTGCCACCCATTTGCTCGTCGAAGAGGAATCCAGCAAATAATCGTATTTTCCTCTCTCCGCCTCGTCCGGTTGAAACCCTTATCCCCCCCCAACCCCTTAGCAAGCCCCTTAACCGCCTGTCCTTTCCCGCTGCGAGTGCAACTTGCAAAAGGGTCTCCATTCCAAATAAATCGCGCACGTACACCGCCTGAGCAGTAGAAGCGAAGCCTTTCCCTCGAATCCGCTTTTGCCCGAAGCGAGCAATATCCCCCTTTAGCGCGCTAAACGGCCCGTCCCATTGTTTGAGTTATCTACACCCCAGCCCAGCCTCCCACCCTCCGAGCAGTCAACTCCCTCTCTTCTCTTCACTCTGGCTGACTCATCTAGTCGTCCTCAGCGTCACCATCCATTCTCTCTCTCTCTCTCCCACCAATCCTTTCTTTTCCGCCGATGCCTTCCCAATCCTCATCACTCTCAGTCTCCCGCTCTCTCTCCTTCCAGAAGTTGCAAACCCCCCCCTTCACCATTACCCCCACAGGGCAGACGTAAGGATGGCCGGCCCTGGGACGCAGATAAGGGGCGCCCCAAAGAGGCCCACTACATCGCTTGGACTCCCTCCTTTCTCCGGCAATTCTCGAGACGACAGAGCGTCTAGAAAGGCTCGCCTTCCTCGTCGTCAGCAAGTGCAACGACGGCACCTTTGAAGCGGAGAGTGGCGCCGTGGGACTTATTATACCTATGTGCAGGCAGGATACCCATCGTCCTCGCTTCCCTCTCTCCTCCTCCTTAAAGCCTTCTCGGCAACGACGGTTCCGACGGGATTAGACCGTGCTTGGATAAGTACGTGGAGTAGGGAAACTGCAGGTTTTGCGCATGATTCATCGGTAAATTTTCGATCATTCAAAAAAATTCAAAAATTCAATAGCCTATGGTGGTGCTTCTCCTGCAATGAATCATTAACTCAATCCATGCATTATTTCGCCTCATGCCTTCATAATTGTTTTCGCAAAAAGTTCATCATTGATAATTATTTTATCCCATTGTACCTTTATAATGCTTCCAGCACGTACGAGTGAAAACTGCTGAAATATGAGTAGAACAAGACTTGAATTTTTTAGCTAAAATAGTTGACAATATTACCATTATTTTAAAGTGACAAAAATGAATAGAGTCCTGATTTCACAAAATCATTCTTCCAATTTGAGTCCATGTAACCAGCAGAAAGTTCGCAGAAGAAAGTCAATATAAATTACGATCGTATTATGCATAGCAAAATGTAGCTCTAAGTCATATCAAAGGGGACATCTACTCACTTTTCACTGATTAGTACCGGTCTCTGAACTAGTTGGGGTGCAAAGATTTTGATGGACATATCCATAAGCGTTGGATGTTTTCCATTCTTAATACATTTGGTGCATTTGACCAGGCCGTCTAATTAAGAAACTTAGAATGGAGAAAATGTTTTCTAAATTATTTCATCTATTTTAGAGAAATTTTTGGCCAAAAATGCGGACTAAAACCTCCTTTTTCTCTCTGATTTACTTTGCTCAGAACGGAAATTTTTAATCTATTGATTTAGCACAGCTGAGTGGTTAATATACTTTATGCGTTTCCTTTGGCATTATTTCCAGCGCGAACTGTTTCTGACATATACCAATGATTAATTTATCCGATATACCCATGAGTCATCGACACAAACGTTGGTTGGCTCGGTGGGTATTCCGTTTTGCACATACTTGGAGGGCAAAAGATTTTGGCTTTACTTTTTTTATGCTTCAAATTATTACATTTTCTGACGGCTGAGTATTTGATTTCACCTCCCACAGCAAAAACGAATGCTTATTCTCTGCATGATGAGGAAATCATAATGGACTTCATCAAATTGATTCAAAGTGATGTTACCTCAAATTTTTAGGATACCAGGACTTCCTGCGGTATTAGAATTACGGAGTCGCCCGCATGTGCACAATGGTTCCCTTGATCGGGACTCGAACCCGGTTCCTTCATTATCGCGCCGAGTACTTTAGCTAATCAGACTTCCGTGGCATCTTCCTCTTCATTGGAATTTGGAGGACTTTCATCAATACTATTCCCTGCCTCAAGAAAGTGCGACATGGGGTGAGCTATCATTAGCACAGAATACAGTACACACGCACTTCAGAAGAATAAAGAACTGGCTGGAGCACTCGACGCGGTAACGAGAAATCGAATTTAGATTTCCGGTAAAGGCGAATCACATTTTATCTATGGAATTTTGTACAATATGTTACTCACTGATAGAAAAAATTATATATGAAAACATATGCATCATACATGATCTTTTCCGGGGCCCTCGGTTATGTTTTGACCCATCTGAGCGCGTAAGGTATTAGGCGTGCCAGTTTCAGCGACATGATGACGCTGACATTTTTGGTCCCTGAAATCGATGAGGTAGGATGTCACCGGAAGCCTGAAAGGAAGAGAGGGAAGTGGAGAGGGAGGGGGAAACGGAAGGGTTAGTCTCCCCCACTCCCTCGTCTCTTGCCCTCCCCGACCTGTCGTCTCTTTACCTCTCTTTTTATCGTTCATCCGAAGACCAAGTCGACCTCTTCACATCCTTCCTTCACCCTCTCTTTCCCTCCATTTTGGGTCAATGGTCCGCGTAAAAAATCCCCATCTCTGGACACGCTATAAGGACGGGGACAACAACATGGGGCCGTTACCCGACCCTCTCTCATAACCCTGACGCTCACTTTTCCCCTCCCCCTCTCCCGCACAGCGCCGCTCTTTACCCTAGAACCCCTTCTCCTCGCGAAATCCGTAAAAGGAATCTATGGCGTTCGCCCGTCCGCCTTTTGCCTTCTTTTGCCCGCTCTTGAACTCCTCTCCTAAAACTTTTTCCCCTTCTGGATGAGTGGGAATGTCAAAATGCGCGTATCTATGTCAGGAGCAATATCCTTCGGGCCATATCGTGAGACCCATTTCCCCACTCCGTCAGTCAGGAAAGTCGGGAATGCTCGAAGGAAAACTACCCCGAGGGCTGTGGGTTGGCCGAAAGGAACTATGTTGTAGCACTCGGGCTTTGCCTTCGCTCCGTTCGGCCCACGAGTAGAAACTGGTTAATATTGCGTCTCGCTCAATCTTCTAATGAAATTTTCCGAAGTGGAATTGATAATCCTCTTCAACAACATTTTCCAAACTGTGCTCCAGGGATCTATTCGCGGCAGTTATGAATATGACAATAACTACGAAATTAAATTGCTACTTTCATCCATCTTTTTTTACCATTTTATTTGTAAATAAGTATGTCTTGTCATATTCATTCCTACCCGTATAGTGTGCTGCATATAGCTATAGCTAAACATTAAATATTTCTTAGCGAATAAACTTAATGGCTGAAGACGGAACTTTGTGGAATGTTACCACAGACATGACGAAAAAGAAAAATCTCTTAGTATATTCTACACTGAAAACTTTTATTCCTGACCTAGGTTTCAATTGCCTTGTAATAATTTTCAAAAGTCTTACAGTTTGAAAAAAACCTTTGAAAATGATTGCAAGGCAATCGAAACTTGGGTCAGGAATAAAAGTTTTAAGTGTGGAATATACCAAGTGATTTTTATTTTTCATCACGTCTATTTCTTAGGGGATCCACGAGCTTCTCTTACTTCGTAAATGGCTTCATAGCTTAAATACTTGGGATCCGCAGCTCAAGAGCCATCCGTAAGTCATCTTATCGAGCTAGTCCAACTTCTTGCGAGTCTAGTACGGTTCGGAACCAAAGCAATATAAACCTCAAATTCAACAAGGGAAAAAGTGGCAACTTTTACTTGATCCGGTATCACCATGTTGAGCATTTTTTGATGCATGGTCTCAGTAATTGGTAAACCCTGGGGAATTGCAACTTCACGAAATATTCCATTTTTGAAAATTATTAACATTCAGCTTTCACTGAAAATATAGCCTCTTTAATATAGGGAGTGCTAAATGTGCGAATGAAATTTGATACGTGTTTTATATTCCATTTAGCATAGAAATTAATATTCAATGTCTGCTGATCTTTTTGTTTTATTTCTTACCAATGAACTCTCGCAAAGTAAACATCTTGTAGGAAAAAAATGATAGCTTCATTGTGATCTATGAATAGCAAAAATAAATAAAATACTCATCTATTCAACGAAGATAATAATCCATGAGAAAAGTAAATTTCATACTACTAGGTCTTTGAAATTAACTTGAGATGAGAATATGTTAATAAATGGAATGATTTTAAGTTGAATCGTAGCCACTCCCTGATAAACTTCACAGTACATCTACATCTACATCTACGTGATACCCTGCGAGCCACCACGAGGGTGTGTGGCAGGGGGTGAAGATCACCAAATATGCACTATTGACATGCAACTAGGATATTTAAGGGAGATATCATAGATAATAGGGTCACATGGAGCTAGATGGTTAGTATCTACATAATAAGAAAGTGATTATTGATTGTTATCACATGAATCATGCACTACAGACTACTCTAACTATATTTCACTTACCTATCCCTTTGTTATGTTGCCTATTCATCTACATCTACATACTACCCCGCAAGCCGCCTCAAAAGGCGTGTGGCGGGGGGTGTTAGGACACCAGCCGTCAACAAAACAAAAAAAAAAGTTCCGCCTGGCATTTATTAAAGTCCTTAATTGTTCGGGGGAAAAACGAATTCCCATACCTATCCGTTCGGCAAAATATCTCCCTTAATTTATCGATTCTGTCGGACCTGGAAATATAATGTGGTTCTAATATGATGTTCTCCGTGTCGCTCTGAAAGATATTCATTCTCAATTGCTCAAGCAATCTAAGCCTAGCGCGTAGCCTCCGAGTCTCTAGCGGCTCCCACCCTAAATCTTTCAAAATCTGTGTAACGCTTTCTGTACGGCCGTAGCAGTTTTTCACGAATCGCGCAGCTTTCCTTTGTATTTTATCAAGTTCATGGACTAGGTCTTTCTCCGCCGGATCCCATATGCTCGCTGCATATTCAAGGTGTGGCCGGACGAGTGCGAAATAGCACCTCTCTTTCACTTTATCGTCCGATAATCTTCCCACAACACGCTTGACAAATCCTAACTTCTTCAGGGCTCTGCCACAAATATTTCTTATATGTGTCCCCCACGATAGGTTCGAAGTTATCGTAACTCCCAGGTATTTCACTTCATCTGTCGCATTTATGCTAACGCCATCCACAACATATACATGGGGATAGTTGGACGACCTACGCAAGAAATGCACCGCCGTGCATTTGCTCAGATTAAGTTCTAGTCCCCACTCTTTGCTCCACGCATGTACGTTGTTTAAGTCCGATGACAGAATTTCAAAGTCAGATTGATCACTAATTTCGCGGTATATGACAGCGTCGTCGGCAAATAAACGTATTTTACTGCTAATTCGGGAGCAAAGGTCGTTTATATATATAATGAACAAAAGTGGGCCAATAACGCTTCCTTGCGGGACACCTGATGTCACTTTAACTATATCAGAGCTAATTCCGTCAAGAACTACTTTTTGCTTACGATCACTCAGAAAGTCACGTATCCAGTTTACTACTTGTTCGTTTAACCCGCATGACTGTAATTTGTATAATAGTTTTCTGTGAGGTACCGTGTCGAAAGCTTTCTTAAAGTCTAGAAATAGTGCGTCAACTTGTTTTTTCGATTCACCAGATTTGAGAACGTCGTGAAGAAAGAGCGCGAGCTGTGTTTCGCATGACCTACCTTTCCGGAACCCATGCTGACAATTATGCAGGAGGTTTCGACTGTCCAGAAAAGTCATGATGTTGCTAACAACGATATGTTCGAGAATCTTGCCTGTAATCGATGTTAATGATATTGGTCGATAGTTTCCTGGGTCATGCCTGTTTCCCTTTTTAAATATCGGTGTAACGTTTGCAGTTTTCCAGTCCATTGGTATCTTTCCTTCAGATAATGGCTTATTGAATATTATCTCTAAGAACGGTGCGATCTGTGGTGCTAACTCCTTGAGGACGCGCGCGGGTATTCCCTCCGGACCCGGAGATTTATTACTTTTTATTGATTGTAGCTGTTTAGTTATCCCATCGCGCTGAATTGTTATTTCTTTCATCGGTTCCTCAATGTATGGAATGTCTAAATTACACGCAGTGTCGTCTGTAGTGTAAACACTTTCAAAGTGGGAGTTTAACACATTAGCTTTATCAATATTTTCTGTGACAAGTTTACCATCTTTATCAAATAACGAATCTACGGTAGAAGATTTTCCCTGAAGTTCTCTCGCATATGACCAAAAAGATTTAGGATTTTCTTCGAGTAATTTTCCAAGTATTTTTTTCTTGAAATTTCGCAGTGCAGCACGCAATGTTTTCTTGGTTTTTGAGCGTTGCGCAAGGTAACTCTCTTTTGCTTCTAGTTCCTTCGATTTTTCATCAAACGTAATGGTTTTTTTGAACATGTTGTACAGTTTTCTCTGTTTCCTAAGGTTTCTCCTAACATCGTTATTGTACCAACGAGGTTCTTTGCTATCACTTTTCAGTTTTTGCGGAATGTGTTCATTGATTCCTTGGCGTAAGATTTCTAAAAAGTATTTCCATGACACATCGGTGCTTTTATCCTCTGTTTTAGCTACGTAGTCCGTGTATGAATCATTAAGCATCTCGCCAAATTTAAAGAAGTTACATTTATCAAATAAATAAATATTGCGTTTTGGTTTTTCGGCTGACTCCACTTCTGTCTTTAAGGTTGCAAGAATTGCTCTGTGATCACTTATACCGTCGAGAACATTGATATGTTTTATCAACTTAGGATGGCTTACTGCTAAAAGGTCTAATATTTTATTACCTCTCGTAGGCTTGTCGACTACTTGGGATAGCGAGTGATTTGAGAGTACGTTGAGTAAGATCTCACTGATTTTTCTATTCCTCGAATTCGGTTTTACCGTGTAAGAATCCCAATTTATACATGGGAGATTAAAATCTCCCCCAATAATTATTACACTTTTACTATCTCTCAAAGTAAATGCGGATATTTGATTTTCTAATTGGTAAATAGTATCTACTTCGGAGTTTGGAGGTCTATAAAAAGAGCAAACATGTATTCTCCTATTGTTTTGTTGTTTAATTGTACACCATACGCTTTCTATTACATTGTCGGTTATTTCGTGAGCGGTGCTATGTAAATGTGATTTAACCGCTAGAAAAACTCCGCCACCTGTTCTATCGCGTCGATCGCGTCTGTAGATTTTATATCCTGGCGGGAAAACTTCGCTGTCGCTTATATCCTCCACAAGCCAGCTCTCTGTTCCTAAGACTACATCTGCGTCCTGAAATATATGCTCGATTTCTGCGCGCTTTTTTTTTACGCTACGGCAATTAACTACGACAAAGTTAATGTCGTATTTCGTAAGGTGAGAGTCGGTTGGTCCTTTTTCAAGCTTACGTGTATTAGGTTGACGATTTACACTGGAAGTCCTAATTACACCTGATTTAATATCTTTCTCCGGATTACGCGATTTGGAAATATTTCCGCTATTTTCCGGCATAACCGCGCCTAAGTTTACTTTGATGTGGAGGTTTTCGCAAAGTTGATTTCCTCGGAGGCTACGTTTGATTAATTTTTTACGAATCCCACTAGATGACCTACCCTCTAGTCTAAAAAATACCTGCAGTGCTCATAAATCCTACGAGCCACCCGTTCAGACGCCTCTTTGGAGTAATGCACCCCAGACGAGTTGAGGGGAGCCCGGCACGATCTAAGCACCGGCCGAAGATCAACGAATTCTGCCCCAATGCTCACACAGAATTGTTCTCTCTTATAGTACGAGAGAAAAATGACATTTTAAATCTATCGGTACGACAATCTATCTCTCTAATCTTGTTATTATGATCAAACCTAGCATAATACGCAGGGGTTCTCAATATATATCTGACGTCATCTGTGAACAACTCTGTTTCAAATTTACATAAAAGGTTTAACCTAAATTTTAACCTGCGTTCTGATAGTAATTCCCATCCTAGTTCTTCTATTAAGCTCGTAACACTTATACAATTATCATAACGGCCTTTAACAAACCTAGCAGATCTCCTTTGCACGCGCTCTAATTCTTTAATCATACCTTCCTCGTACGGATCCCAACGCACACACAATACGGCATACAATGGTGTCACATACCTTCTACGGTAAACCCATGCACCGAAAACTTTCAATCTCTGACAACACAAGCATAAATCTACGGAATACTTTCTTTCCCAGTGGGTGGTCACCTAAAAAACTGAATTCTATGCATAAGAGTGGAATTTACTTTTGTTTTCATTGACATTTTGGATGATCTTCAAATGAAGCCACATTTTAGTGAATTAAATGGCTATGCGATATTTATGCAATAGATGACCGTGAAGCGTTGTGAAAATAAAGAAAATTGGAATTTAGGATTGGTAGTGGAATGAAGCCAAGAGGTGGACGAGGATGAATGTGATTGTGAAAGAGCCAAGCTTTGGGTCGATGGCTGTTGCCCAACGATGACTTTTTCACGATACTTGGAGTCGGCCATATCAGTGAATTTGGGAGTACACTAGGGATTTTTATATCCTCATGCTGGAGAGCCCAGTGACCAGCCAACGGTCTTCCGCGAGGGCCATTGCTCCTCATTCATTGATAATAGGTATTTTACTGCTACTCTTGATTGTGGATCCTGCGTCATGCACGGTTTTTCCTCTTTTACCCTCGACTAATCGATTGAGCATGATTCAGTATGTGTGGGTAGAAAGACATCTATTCGATCGTCTTTCAAACAAACACCGAAAGCCATCCTAACGTGTAAATTAACAAAAATTATAACCTGTCTCATCTTTGTCTCTACTTTCGAGTCCGCTCACTAAAGGCGGTTTTTGTTAGATTTATAAACTAAATTGAAGGTAGTCGCTGAATTTATGTTGATATCTATAGGTAAACGGGAAATGATGCATCATACCATTTTGGTTTTGTGGCAGTTCAATTGTATTTCAATGCGTTTCCTTCTCACTCAAGACATGTATTTATTAAAAATTCGATTACAAGTGTGGTGTGCACAAACTTTCTTCTCAACATCAAACAATAGATCTACACTAACTTTGAAATAATGCTTACAATGGGACCTGCTAATATTCTTACAACTGCTGCTAAATAATATCAAGTTGTAAAACCTAGCCCAATATTTGAAAACGACATATTAAAAATAGTATTGTTTAAATGTCGAATGTCATGATAAAAACTCTAGTCATGACTTGTTTCAACTAGGAAAGCGAATTTAAAATATAATTCTTTAACCGAATTTCTGGCCTTTCGGTTCTGTCCGGAGTAAAAATCGATTGGCTTAATGAAAGCCGGATGGAGAAATATTTTGCATCTCAAGGAGATAGTAAAATCAATGACCTTCGACTTCCTCTGAAGCCACAACAGGAGGTCAGTGTTCTCCTATTGGACCACGTGGACTGATGAAAGTGTACGGAAACAAACCCAAGGTTTGCGAAAGGTGACGGGCAATGCCTGGCTAATTTGCATAACTCTCTGAATATGGGTTGAAGTTTTACTACCACTTTCTCAATCATCACCACACCAACGCCATGTCGACACCGTGGTTGAAGTAAACATAAATTCGTTAGATGAAATCAAATATCTTATTATTTGACCCTTCATGGAAATACAAAAAAAACATATACGGAACAGCCTTAACCCACAAGCGGATTCGTGGCTCCGCCGCGTCGATTTGGGCTTTATATTTGCTTAAACATATTTAAAAAGAGATTTTGATAGCATCAGTTGTCTATTATTCTGAGAGTGACAATAAACTGGTAAAGGGATACACCGTATTTACCATTGATTTAATATCATTAAGTATATCTCGAAATATTTACGCAAAGATATATCTGACGCCGCTGGGAAATCGAAAGTTGTTTATAATACTCATGAGTATTAAAAACTAATGGGGAGAATTATATTCTTATGACTTATGAAAGTCTTTCATTAAAAAGAGGACAAAATTATTTTATAAACATTTTAGTTTTTTTTATCCAATAGAAAGGTTTATATTGATGTAATCTTAATTCGTTAGATATATTTTTGGAGTGTAAAACGTATTTTCGAAAGATACTCTTATGAACATAACCTATGAATTATTAGTGCTACTCACAACTACAAGACAGTCTGCATAGAAACCAAATATTTGTTTTAATTATTTAATTTTTTCAAATAGTTTCTCTGCTCTAATCGACAAAGTTATTGGATGGATATCAATATTGCATAGTCCGTAAGGAATTCCATTCGTTGGGAAATCATTCGGAACTTGTTTTGGTTGTTAAATGCCTCAAAGAATGGAAGAGATGAGCAATAGAGAGGGAAATGGGGAAAAAGGTGGTTTTGTAGAGGCTGGGTTCAGTATTTCTGTTGCAAATAGTTTATTACAGATTTAAAACTGCATTAAGTAAGAGAGGAGGACGGAAGAATGGAAATAATTGATGATAAGGGGGAATCAGAAGAATGGACTACTATTAAATTGAATTCTGCCTAATGCCACCTCCTAATTTATTACCGTAGCTTTGAGAGTCTAATATGTACATTTCCTACATTGTAGCGTTGAAGTCACTCAGAAAAATTCATACAATTAAGCATAAAAATCATACAATTAAGATTTTTAACCAGGGATTATTAAAAATTGCTTTCATATAAAACCAAGATAAAAATTAATGTGAACATTCAGATTTCCTTTTACATACCCTGACATTCAATAAAACTCTGGTGATAAAACGAACAAAACTTCCTATAACAGAATAATGCTTCCATTTACATCATTATAAACTTTCTTACCTAACTCAGAGAATTACAACACCCCAACTTTAACTAATTGAACAAACATATCGAATTCAGGCAAAGGCGGAAACTCCCCTTCTCATGCGTACCTTTTTATGGTCAATCATAGTGTGCTCCTATTGAGCAAAATTTTTTAGGAGTAATCGAGTCCGCAGCAACTCGATACTTAAGGCTCGAAAAACTCAAAGCAAGAAGATCTTTTTCTCATATGAGATATCATATCAATGGACGGAACTATTTTCCTTGGCCTGTAATTCCAAACTCAATGGGGCCGATCTATTGCATTCAATCGTCTGGCTGGCAAGCTTATGAAACCTAATCCGTTCCAGGATATGAGACACCTGCTACGCAGATCGGGTTGCAATTATGGGGATGGGGAAACCGGTACCATGGTTACTCCAAACTCAATGAGATATAGCTGCATATTTCATCGGATTCCTCAAAAACATAAATCATTATTATTGATAAAGCAAAGTTAAAAATTAAGTTTTTACTTTGAACTCATACATGACGATGTAATTGCCTTTAATTAAAATTTTCGGCAAAGGAGTCTGTGTGGTGGCCAGGGTTCTGTCTTCCCATCCCAGCAATTCGGGTTGTAAGCTAGGGTCCTGGCAGTGTATCTATTTCACAAGAAATCCGATCACTTCTTGCCTACTTTCTGGAGAATATTTCAAGTAAAATATTTCGTCCATCCTAAGGTGAGCCGATTTTAAATGCTTCGAAAGCACTGGAAGAAAAGATAGTGAAATCATTTCGATGGCTGCTGTAATCTGATACTCTCTAACGCTCGTGTATTTGCGTCAAACGCACGATACTTGACAACAGCGATGCAGCCGATTGTTTTCCTGGGTCATTCCGAGAGATCCTCCTCCCAATGAGGCCAGCTCACCTCCCCGCCTCCCACACGAGCCTATTCCCCCTCTTCCGCTTCCCGTAACCCCTTATCCTCTGCCTCTGCCATTACCGCACAAACTCCACTAACCAAATACTATTCAACCCTATTACATAACTATCAAGTAATTGTTGAAATGGGGGCTCTAACTTTCTTGCATTCGTTAGAATTCCAACTCACCGCGGTAGAAATGCTGGTTACCCATGGTGATGAGTAAGGAACCACTCACTTAAAAAACAATGGAAGCAACCTACGTGCTTGAAGCATCAATAAGCTGTAATTACATTTTGCACCAGTCCTAGGTAGGAAAGTAAAATGCATCCTCCTGTGAATCGACTTGCTGGCAGGATCCGTCAGAAGAACTTCAGTTTCCATTTCAGTTTAGTGCTTGCGTCTTTCAGCTTGGCCTTCTATCACTTGAACTCTTATTTCAACTAACTTCCGGGCTGATGCCTTTCATATACCGCAAACCAGAGTTTATTCTAATATCTCTTTCATGTTGCACAAGCTTACCAAGGTTGTCGATAACTTGCGTTCACATTGCATAATTTTCTCTAGCATTCGATTTATCTTCTAACGTAGAAAGATGAATGAAAATGAAAATTCATCATTTTTGGTCGAGAGTTAGGTGGGTATGGCGGACGGGGAGTGAGGGGGGGAGGTCGATACAAGAGGAAGAAGGCTATGACCACGTTCTTCGCTGTCGTTCGTCGTTTCCGAGAGAGAGAACGGTAATTCCGCCGTCGTCAAGTGCCGCCGTCACGAGCGGCCCGGCGCCGTGCACTGCCACCGGTCAATTATTCAGGGCCGCAATAAAGCGTAGCGCGCAAGGAAGCGCCGATAAAACGGGGGTGAGGGGGAATGAAAGTGAAAGGGTTTAGCGGAGTGAATTGGGACGTGGAGGATGGGGCATTTATCTGATTGGCGGAAAAGGGGTATGGGGGGGGGGCGGTAAAAGAGGTGGGGGAAAGTGGTCGAAGCAAGTGTGGGAGGGGGATGTGAGGTGAAAGGAGGAGACGCCACGAGATGAGAGTGTTTAGCGTGAGCTGCGTTCGGCTACAGTCTTTTGTTTCGAATCGCGCGCAAGGGCTCACAGTTTTTCACCAGCCTTTCGGTATCACTTTTTCGAATGCGCCCTCCGCGGCTTCATTCACGTACGAGATTCCAAAGAAATTCGAAGATGAATTGAGAGCGCAACCGACATATAAAACCATCCTTTCGTGGGAGGTTTCGCAATTTCGGCGATAAAACCGGTACAAAAACCACTCTGATCATTGCGCGCATTCAATACGAATTATGTGAAGCCTTCGCTAATGTGCACCAATACCATTGAGTCCCGTCTCTATTAGTGACGTGATATTATCCATTGACTAGCGCTCGAGGACTCAAGTGCCAATATCTACCGTGTATTCGGAAAAAATCAGCGAAGAGTATTGCAATTTGTAGTAGGAGCCGTGGAAATTGTTATCATCAAAGTCATAACAGTGAGTGTTGCCAGGGCTCAGTCGCCCACGAGGGCATTTAGTTCGCCCGATTGGCCGCAAGTGACCCTGTACCCAGGAGAGGCGTCCAAAAAATTTTTGCCATCGTGTTGAGCTTTTATAATATGATTGAAAGGTAAGCTATGGAGCAGCAAGAACCCTAGGGGACGCCACGTTATGCCATTGGATTAATGGGCTGATCGTTTCGAATTTATCCGTTGTTTGACTTGTGATTTAATAATTAATAAAAATGCTAACTCTGCAGCAATAAATGACCTTAAATACCATTTTTGAATGGGTAGGGAGTTCATACGCGTTAAATGTTGTTGGATAAAATATGAAACGTAATAATATGCGGCATGGACATGCTCTTTGGACAAGCTTCTGCACGTTGTGTTTTATGCGCCTTTTGCGGTGTAAGAAGGCATGGAATAATATCTGTGTGCTGTGTGGAAAAGTCTCGTATACTTTGTAATGACTGAAAACATCATGATATGTGATCGAATTAGAGATTCTTCCTCATTACTTGCTCCAAGTGTATACTTAGAAAAAAACAGTGTGGATGTGAGAATCAAGAATTTATTCAAGAACACATTTTTCTCGTTTTACAACGAAATAATATATTCCCGGCCAATTGAAAATATCAGCAAGGCACAGCTATATTGTAAAAGTTTTCTTTTTTAAGCTCCAAAGAGTCATAAAAGGACAAACCTATCATTAGAAAAGTAATTTGGAGATAAACAGGTTTTCTAGGTATTATGATGTGCAAAATTGACTGAAGATATTCACCAAACAAGTGATAAGGGTTAAACTTGTTTCATTTAAGCGTAACATCATTTCGACGTTGCGGGAATGTAAATGACCTAAGAATAAAATTACAAATAATGTTCTGAGATACTTGATCTAAATATGCCAACTGCTGGGATTTGAATTCCTTGCAGCTACGGCTAAGCTAAATGCATTTTGAAATGGGATAGGCGATCTGTGAATCACGCTTAAATGATGGAGTATAATGACGAAAGTGAAGTGATTTTGGCAGAGAAACTAATGAATCATTCTTGGAAGTGAGATGATTGTATTTTCTTTGGCTCTATGAAGACAGTATGGCAATAACAGTAATATGAAGGATGATAACGGCCCAATAACACTCATTGAAAATGCTTCAAAGAATAAGTAAGCGTAAATAAGTAAAGATGTTACGTAATGTGAAATCTAAGTATAGAGATAATAGTAACTAGTTTATATTAAGCAAAACAAATTAACCAACACGCTTATGGATGAATAGACACATCAGCATTTTAATTCTAATTAGTCTAATGTGAGTAGACTTCTGAGGAGCAGATTAAATCCACATCTATCTCAAAAATATCCTCTGTTATCAAAATTGACCTGCTGCATTAATTTACAACAAATATAATTACATTGAAATATTTTCTGTAAATTTTGATAGAGTCCTCAGGGCGAAGGAAGAACTCTGATTTCGAAAAAAATAGGTAAGAGAGATCGTTTTTACGACAGCGCTGATGGGGCATTCGGAAAAAAACACTTGTTCTTTCACTTTTCACTTGTAAGATTTGGGAGCTTAAAGTGTAGAATGATCTCACCGTTCGAAAGAATACCGTATCATTTCATACGCGGCTATGGCATATTGCCCAAATTGATCGAGTGTTAGGCTCAGTAGCCCATGCATGGTTATATATCCGTTTGACTTGTGTTCAGGTATTTTAGAAACTCCTGTACAATTTTCTTTGGGAAGAATGTTTTGAATATAATACAGTATTCATGGTATCTATTTTGCTTTCAAGATGCACTGAGGAAAACCAATTTTGGAGTCTATTCAGTCCTTGAGAGGTTCAAGTAGAATCTAAATATTTCATGGACATCCATCGCCATCTTCGTATTAACGTAATTCTCGTTGTAAAACTTAAACGTCTAGTAATCCCACATCTAGAGGTGCTCCGCTCAACATGCAAGGGAGCACTGCTACCCGGAGAGTTGGGAGGCTTGGGGGGGGGGGACAATGAGACGGTCTGCTTGCTCTCTCCAATGAACAGCGACGTCGTAACGAGGGATCCGTACTCAAGAAAAGCCTCTCTCTCTCCCGCCCTCTCCACCCAACCTCCTCCCTTTCTTTCTTTCGCCTTTTTCGCCTTAACTAACCCTCTTCTTTCCTCCCTTTCTCTCCCTCTCCCTTATCCATCCGGCTTTATTCACGCCTTTCTCTTTCTACCGTCTCCATTTTCCATCGGCCCCCATCCTCACGGTGGGGCGTGGCAAGAAGGGGGTTGAAATCTGAGGGAATGAATACCCGGGGTTGAGGCTGATTAAAGTCTTTTCTCGATCCTTTCCGTGCCTCAAAGAATGGAAGAGATGAGCAATAGAGAGGGAAATGGGGAAAAAGGTGGTTTTGTAGAGGCTGGGTTCAGTATTTCTGTTGCAAATAGTTTATTACAGATTTAAAACTGCATTAAGTAAGAGAGGAGGACGGAAGAATGGAAATAATTGATGATAAGGGGGAATCAGAAGAATGGACTACTATTAAATTGAATTCTGCCTAATGCCACCTCCTAATTTATTACCGTAGCTTTGAGAGTCTAATATGTACATTTCCTACATTGTAGCGTTGAAGTCACTCAGAAAAATTCATACAATTAAGCATAAAAATCATACAATTAAGATTTTTAACCAGGGATTATTAAAAATTGCTTTCATATAAAACCAAGATAAAAATTAATGTGAACATTCAGATTTCCTTTTACATACCCTGACATTCAATAAAACTCTGGTGATAAAACGAACAAAACTTCCTATAACAGAATAATGCTTCCATTTACATCATTATAAACTTTCTTACCTAACTCAGAGAATTACAACACCCCAACTTTAACTAATTGAACAAACATATCGAATTCAGGCAAAGGCGGAAACTCCCCTTCTCATGCGTACCTTTTTATGGTCAATCATAGTGTGCTCCTATTGAGCAAAATTTTTTAGGAGTAATCGAGTCCGCAGCAACTCGATACTTAAGGCTCGAAAAACTCAAAGCAAGAAGATCTTTTTCTCATATGAGATATCATATCAATGGACGGAACTATTTTCCTTGGCCTGTAATTCCAAACTCAATGGGGCCGATCTATTGCATTCAATCGTCTGGCTGGCAAGCTTATGAAACCTAATCCGTTCCAGGATATGAGACACCTGCTACGCAGATCGGGTTGCAATTATGGGGATGGGGAAACCGGTACCATGGTTACTCCAAACTCAATGAGATATAGCTGCATATTTCATCGGATTCCTCAAAAACATAAATCATTATTATTGATAAAGCAAAGTTAAAAATTAAGTTTTTACTTTGAACTCATACATGACGATGTAATTGCCTTTAATTAAAATTTTCGGCAAAGGAGTCTGTGTGGTGGCCAGGGTTCTGTCTTCCCATCCCAGCAATTCGGGTTGTAAGCTAGGGTCCTGGCAGTGTATCTATTTCACAAGAAATCCGATCACTTCTTGCCTACTTTCTGGAGAATATTTCAAGTAAAATATTTCGTCCATCCTAAGGTGAGCCGATTTTAAATGCTTCGAAAGCACTGGAAGAAAAGATAGTGAAATCATTTCGATGGCTGCTGTAATCTGATACTCTCTAACGCTCGTGTATTTGCGTCAAACGCACGATACTTGACAACAGCGATGCAGCCGATTGTTTTCCTGGGTCATTCCGAGAGATCCTCCTCCCAATGAGGCCAGCTCACCTCCCCGCCTCCCACACGAGCCTATTCCCCCTCTTCCGCTTCCCGTAACCCCTTATCCTCTGCCTCTGCCATTACCGCACAAACTCCACTAACCAAATACTATTCAACCCTATTACATAACTATCAAGTAATTGTTGAAATGGGGGCTCTAACTTTCTTGCATTCGTTAGAATTCCAACTCACCGCGGTAGAAATGCTGGTTACCCATGGTGATGAGTAAGGAACCACTCACTTAAAAAACAATGGAAGCAACCTACGTGCTTGAAGCATCAATAAGCTGTAATTACATTTTGCACCAGTCCTAGGTAGGAAAGTAAAATGCATCCTCCTGTGAATCGACTTGCTGGCAGGATCCGTCAGAAGAACTTCAGTTTCCATTTCAGTTTAGTGCTTGCGTCTTTCAGCTTGGCCTTCTATCACTTGAACTCTTATTTCAACTAACTTCCGGGCTGATGCCTTTCATATACCGCAAACCAGAGTTTATTCTAATATCTCTTTCATGTTGCACAAGCTTACCAAGGTTGTCGATAACTTGCGTTCACATTGCATAATTTTCTCTAGCATTCGATTTATCTTCTAACGTAGAAAGATGAATGAAAATGAAAATTCATCATTTTTGGTCGAGAGTTAGGTGGGTATGGCGGACGGGGAGTGAGGGGGGGAGGTCGATACAAGAGGAAGAAGGCTATGACCACGTTCTTCGCTGTCGTTCGTCGTTTCCGAGAGAGAGAACGGTAATTCCGCCGTCGTCAAGTGCCGCCGTCACGAGCGGCCCGGCGCCGTGCACTGCCACCGGTCAATTATTCAGGGCCGCAATAAAGCGTAGCGCGCAAGGAAGCGCCGATAAAACGGGGGTGAGGGGGAATGAAAGTGAAAGGGTTTAGCGGAGTGAATTGGGACGTGGAGGATGGGGCATTTATCTGATTGGCGGAAAAGGGGTATGGGGGGGGGGCGGTAAAAGAGGTGGGGGAAAGTGGTCGAAGCAAGTGTGGGAGGGGGATGTGAGGTGAAAGGAGGAGACGCCACGAGATGAGAGTGTTTAGCGTGAGCTGCGTTCGGCTACAGTCTTTTGTTTCGAATCGCGCGCAAGGGCTCACAGTTTTTCACCAGCCTTTCGGTATCACTTTTTCGAATGCGCCCTCCGCGGCTTCATTCACGTACGAGATTCCAAAGAAATTCGAAGATGAATTGAGAGCGCAACCGACATATAAAACCATCCTTTCGTGGGAGGTTTCGCAATTTCGGCGATAAAACCGGTACAAAAACCACTCTGATCATTGCGCGCATTCAATACGAATTATGTGAAGCCTTCGCTAATGTGCACCAATACCATTGAGTCCCGTCTCTATTAGTGACGTGATATTATCCATTGACTAGCGCTCGAGGACTCAAGTGCCAATATCTACCGTGTATTCGGAAAAAATCAGCGAAGAGTATTGCAATTTGTAGTAGGAGCCGTGGAAATTGTTATCATCAAAGTCATAACAGTGAGTGTTGCCAGGGCTCAGTCGCCCACGAGGGCATTTAGTTCGCCCGATTGGCCGCAAGTGACCCTGTACCCAGGAGAGGCGTCCAAAAAATTTTTGCCATCGTGTTGAGCTTTTATAATATGATTGAAAGGTAAGCTATGGAGCAGCAAGAACCCTAGGGGACGCCACGTTATGCCATTGGATTAATGGGCTGATCGTTTCGAATTTATCCGTTGTTTGACTTGTGATTTAATAATTAATAAAAATGCTAACTCTGCAGCAATAAATGACCTTAAATACCATTTTTGAATGGGTAGGGAGTTCATACGCGTTAAATGTTGTTGGATAAAATATGAAACGTAATAATATGCGGCATGGACATGCTCTTTGGACAAGCTTCTGCACGTTGTGTTTTATGCGCCTTTTGCGGTGTAAGAAGGCATGGAATAATATCTGTGTGCTGTGTGGAAAAGTCTCGTATACTTTGTAATGACTGAAAACATCATGATATGTGATCGAATTAGAGATTCTTCCTCATTACTTGCTCCAAGTGTATACTTAGAAAAAAACAGTGTGGATGTGAGAATCAAGAATTTATTCAAGAACACATTTTTCTCGTTTTACAACGAAATAATATATTCCCGGCCAATTGAAAATATCAGCAAGGCACAGCTATATTGTAAAAGTTTTCTTTTTTAAGCTCCAAAGAGTCATAAAAGGACAAACCTATCATTAGAAAAGTAATTTGGAGATAAACAGGTTTTCTAGGTATTATGATGTGCAAAATTGACTGAAGATATTCACCAAACAAGTGATAAGGGTTAAACTTGTTTCATTTAAGCGTAACATCATTTCGACGTTGCGGGAATGTAAATGACCTAAGAATAAAATTACAAATAATGTTCTGAGATACTTGATCTAAATATGCCAACTGCTGGGATTTGAATTCCTTGCAGCTACGGCTAAGCTAAATGCATTTTGAAATGGGATAGGCGATCTGTGAATCACGCTTAAATGATGGAGTATAATGACGAAAGTGAAGTGATTTTGGCAGAGAAACTAATGAATCATTCTTGGAAGTGAGATGATTGTATTTTCTTTGGCTCTATGAAGACAGTATGGCAATAACAGTAATATGAAGGATGATAACGGCCCAATAACACTCATTGAAAATGCTTCAAAGAATAAGTAAGCGTAAATAAGTAAAGATGTTACGTAATGTGAAATCTAAGTATAGAGATAATAGTAACTAGTTTATATTAAGCAAAACAAATTAACCAACACGCTTATGGATGAATAGACACATCAGCATTTTAATTCTAATTAGTCTAATGTGAGTAGACTTCTGAGGAGCAGATTAAATCCACATCTATCTCAAAAATATCCTCTGTTATCAAAATTGACCTGCTGCATTAATTTACAACAAATATAATTACATTGAAATATTTTCTGTAAATTTTGATAGAGTCCTCAGGGCGAAGGAAGAACTCTGATTTCGAAAAAAATAGGTAAGAGAGATCGTTTTTACGACAGCGCTGATGGGGCATTCGGAAAAAAACACTTGTTCTTTCACTTTTCACTTGTAAGATTTGGGAGCTTAAAGTGTAGAATGATCTCACCGTTCGAAAGAATACCGTATCATTTCATACGCGGCTATGGCATATTGCCCAAATTGATCGAGTGTTAGGCTCAGTAGCCCATGCATGGTTATATATCCGTTTGACTTGTGTTCAGGTATTTTAGAAACTCCTGTACAATTTTCTTTGGGAAGAATGTTTTGAATATAATACAGTATTCATGGTATCTATTTTGCTTTCAAGATGCACTGAGGAAAACCAATTTTGGAGTCTATTCAGTCCTTGAGAGGTTCAAGTAGAATCTAAATATTTCATGGACATCCATCGCCATCTTCGTATTAACGTAATTCTCGTTGTAAAACTTAAACGTCTAGTAATCCCACATCTAGAGGTGCTCCGCTCAACATGCAAGGGAGCACTGCTACCCGGAGAGTTGGGAGGCTTGGGGGGGGGGGACAATGAGACGGTCTGCTTGCTCTCTCCAATGAACAGCGACGTCGTAACGAGGGATCCGTACTCAAGAAAAGCCTCTCTCTCTCCCGCCCTCTCCACCCAACCTCCTCCCTTTCTTTCTTTCGCCTTTTTCGCCTTAACTAACCCTCTTCTTTCCTCCCTTTCTCTCCCTCTCCCTTATCCATCCGGCTTTATTCACGCCTTTCTCTTTCTACCGTCTCCATTTTCCATCGGCCCCCATCCTCACGGTGGGGCGTGGCAAGAAGGGGGTTGAAATCTGAGGGAATGAATACCCGGGGTTGAGGCTGATTAAAGTCTTTTCTCGATCCTTTCCGTTTCTTTTAAAAGGACGGCGGGATTTAGACATTCCGAGGCCGTCTTCCTCCGTTTGATTCCTCATTCATTGCCCTCCTCACTCACTTCTCTGCCTTCCCCACCTGCACATCCCTCCCCCCTCCCACCCTTACATCTAGCCCTCCAGCCGAGCAGCTCATTTACCCCTTCTACTGCTGCCATTTTTGCCCTCATTTCTTTCAAAAACGCCAACGACAGGAGAACCCGATCCCACTCCTAAGTACCTTTTACGTGTACGTCGACCGGATAAACCCTCTGGGTATCCTACAATTTCAAAAATTCCTACTTTGTTTTAAAATATTGTTTTTGATTGGATATGAAACCTTTCTTCCGCAGTATATCATCAAAAGAATAAGATAAATGCTCCATATGGTACCGAATATATTTGCTTTACTATCTCCAATGGTCTTTCTTCTTTTTGGGTTTGAATTAGCTTTATGGTACTCTTTTTTGTAAAGAAAGCACAATTATTTTTTTACTTTAAGTTTATGTACCTTTGATGAGATCCAAGTATTCAAAAGAGCTTTCCAGTGAGTAGCAACGGAGAATCTTAATTTGATGAGACCTCAAGAACAGCTAGTCTCGTAAAGATGCCCTCGTAGATTTTCAATTTTTTATGTGCTCCCTTAATTTTCACTTTGACAGCTGCCACCAAACTTGAGGTCCATTTGGCGAAGCCACGGGAGGAAGGGGAAAGAGGACTTCACGAATGAATAAATCCTGATTAAGTGGGAAGGCGTCAACATCTCTTCAATTAAAATTCTCACGTAAACCACCGGATGGAAAATTTAACACATATTTTTCTGATATAACCTGCTGATACGAATGGAGTATTTATTCGCACATAGTTTCAACACGTATGCTCATTTAGTGGCCTCAGCCTAGTAAATAATTGGTCGGTGAAATCGAAAATAAATTAGGGGTAAATAATGAAGAATTTATGCGTAAGTATTTGAATTGAAATTAAGACTTTAATGCAATGGAATGAATTCCTAATGACTCAAAAGGGGTTAGGAAAGGCAAATGTAAACGTCATAATGGCTTTGGATAGGCATGGACGAAGATCTAGTAAGCGAGATGCATCGAAAGACCGGTAAACAGAAAAGGGCATGCTGGATGAGCAAAGCTTAGGAACAAGTCAGGTCCCAGCAAATTTAGAGGATGGTGATAACAGGGTCTGACTAAAAATCAATTTTTATTTTAATGAACACAATAATTGAATGTATGTAAGGGAATAATCTCGGCTATTATGAAAATTTCAGGCTTGATCACCCATAATATAAGATAAATTGAAAATATCACGACACGTACTCTTTGTGTTGTAAACTTACTAATAAAAACATGTTGGTAGCGGACGGTTGTTGTAAACAATATTTAAGCTCCATTTGATTGTAATTATAGCAATAAGGATGTTCCATATTGTTATATAATTGAGAGGTGAGAATATTAATTCAGTTACATGAATACGCTCATTGAATTGGTTAAAAAGATTTTAATAAATGGGCGCTCTTAATATTTATTCTCCAAATTTCCTCTCTTCCACATAACTTACACAACTGTGCGGTAGAATATTTTTATGTATATTTTTGAGAAAAAAAATTTATAGAACATTACTAGCTGTAATTCATTAGTACCCCTGAAAACTTGGTAAAATTTCGCTGTTTGAAAGATCCGAAAATTCCTCTTACCAGGGATCATCAGTTCTTTCCGAATGAAGATGATATTTAGCTAGATATAAGTGACATAGCCACGGGATTACTTATTACACGGGATTTTTGCACTAATCAAAGATGTATTATTGCAAGTCTATGCAAAAGTTTTCGGGTTTTCCGTCCAATGGATTGCCATTGGTAAAATTGGTAAATTGGCAAAAATTGGTTAATCCCAGAGGCAGACACTGAGCAACGTATCGCTTCTTGGCCCCGGAGAAGCGCCGTCATCTCGGTGCACATCCTCTCCCGTGTCTGCCCCTGCTATTCACCGTCCGACTCCTTTCAGCCCTCGCTCCATGGCCGACACGACACATCCGGGGCTTCAATTAGTGGAGATTCATTCCGTCTCGGAGCGGTGGAAAGTCACCGTTACCCTCCTTGACGACGTTCCTCCCCGCCGCCACCACCTCGCACATAAACCCCTCGAAGATCGTGCCTTCCACCCCACCGACGAAAGAGAAAGGACTCCTCTAACAGGAACCCTCCTTCTCCTCCAAATCTCACGGACTCGCCTTCTCCCATTGATGCCTTTTCGCACCCGTTCGTCCTGGCAATTCCTCCAACTCCTGACTTCCTCCTCCGCTCGTCGACAGATTTTCAATCCAAAGATTGCTTCGCCACTGCAACCCTCCATTCCTTCCCATTCAATGCCAACACTCTTCTGATTTGATAATGATCCCATACATATTTCTCATTCGATTTATGTGTACTTTGTTGAATAATGAACCACATTATGTCGCACACTTTTATTTTAGGCTATAATTTCGGCACTCTGTACCATTGCCAATGTGTTTATCTTTACTTTTGGCAGCAAGTCTATGTATTCCTAATTGAGGGGGGGATAATAAAGGAGGGGAAGTTTTAGGGTTGAGATGTTCATTTATATTGACAGGAAGAAGGATTAAACAAGGAAAGGTCAAGGGTTTGCTGCGATATGTGGAAATGATGTGAGGGGACTGAAAGGGAGAGGTGAGGGTAGGCGAATGTTTATGAGAGGTGAGTGGGATTCAGATACTTGGTCATTACATAATTTGAAATGAACGAGGGCATATACTCTTTTAAAGTGTCCAAGGAAGTCTTACTTCCTCTTCTCCTCCATACAATGTAACTTAATCGGCTTGGAGATACTCCCATTTATTATTATCACTCCGATGTAACGAGGTGCATTATTTAGTTATGTCTGACGTTAAATTCTTCCACAAAGTGTCGCCGGAGACTTTGGCTAACGATCTATGTATCTTTCTATGAGTATTCCTTATCTAATGTTTGCTTCTCTTTTGCTCTCCTTCATGTTTCTTCCAAATTTATGGTCTCAAGGTTTTCTCTATTCGTCTTTTGGTTTGCTCTCTTCTTTCACTCTCCGTATTACTTATTCATCACTTAATTTTTTGCTCCTCTAAACCTTCACACGTCTTCAGCAGTACCAAGTTACGAAGAATTCTGTTCTTCTCTTTTGGCGTTGATATGTTTGATAAATCAGAACAACAATGGAACACAACCATGTATATAAAAAACACCACCAGGTTTCTAAAGTCTGACTTCTTTGCTGTTGCCGTTTTTAATACACTAAAATTTTGTGTCCAAACGAAAAGTTTTGAGTTACATATGCAATACTAGTATTTTTGAAACCACACTATTTTCCCATCTTGAATGCTTTCTTCACTCGATGTCCATCGTAATTCTTCCATCCCATGTCATTAAGCGTCCAAGGTAATGAGATGAGTTCAACTTATTCGCGCACTTCTCTGTTTACCGTGTTGTCTGGCTTCTACTTCACTCTTCCACTTGCCAGGCTTTTGTTCATTTTCCAGTAAATGTCTTCCTATCTCACACCGGCTACTTTATCATAAATTAAACCTGCTACCCCCAGACTACCGTTGCCTCTAATTTTTCGATATCAGTAAAATATAAAGAATGACATTTCAGATGGAATATCAAATTTTGATGCATACTCAACGGAAATTCCAGGAGAGAAACAGAGAGGACACAGGTATTCGAGTGGGTCATCTAGTTAGACATCAATTAGTATCGATCTGTCTGAGGTGAGATGGGAACATTTGAAATTTGACGCGTCGCATGAGACGGCCACCGCAGACATGGGACCCTTCTACCTGACGCTGCCTCGCCCACAAGCTACCATGAGTGTTCCCTAGCAAATCTGACCGCTGCGTATTCACACCTCTCACAAATGCTTCGAGATACTGTTTCCTAGCTTGTGTTTGGCATGCTTATCGATTTTTTCCTTTAATATTACTGTCTCATTGGTTTATGATATCGTACTTACGGTATCCATTTCAATTAATAACGCTACTAAAGCGTGACTCACTTGATCTATTTTCTCACGTCCGTTTTCATTTTGTTCTCTTTTTATGAAAAAAAGTAATTTTTCTCATTAATTTTTAACCTATTATCATCAAAAACTTCATCAATATGGTAAAAATATGCCTTAAGAGACTCTAAAGTTGGCATTATAAAACCGTTGCGGAAGAAGCCGATTTCTTAGGCGTTTTCCAACTTTCCTTGATTCCTATCTCTACCATTTTACTAAACTCCTCTGAATGTAATTTTAATGTTTATAAAGTTAATTAATTTCTTGGAGTCCTTCCTTTTTTGGAATACCATGGAATTTTTCTTCATCTCAGAAGGTTAGAATGCGTGGAACCTCACAACGACGTGAGGGCAAAAATATTTGAACTTAAAAATATCTTAGACGATGTTAATACTACACCACTAAGTGCCATTATCCTTATTACATTAAGAAGGAGTTCAATTGAAGATGGACTACAGGTCTCTTGTGTGGGTAATCAAATTGAGAGAAACCTTTTTAAATGAATAGACTCCAATAAATAAATGCCAGCGAACGTAGGTGGGGTTGATTCTGCGATCGGCGAAACAGGGTGCTACCATTAAAATCTACCAGATTATTTTGTGTTTGATCCACTAAAAACTCTCAAAGAGATATGATGTAATGATAGTGTTGATAAAATAACAGTGACGTGAATCAGGAATATTTCTAATTAAGAAGTTAGTCGTGATTGAACGAGATGAACGCAGAGTGCAGTCGGTGAAATCAATTCCAATAATGGATTTTTACTCTCCGCATTCATTCGGCCGTATCTCCTCATCTGCCTCTCTCCATTGGGAATCCATCGATACCGCCCGACGCGCATCCAATGCAATCGCTTATCGCAAAGAGGGGTGCGGCGGCTCGGGGGAGGCGTCCCTTTCAGAAAGCCGCGCTCTGGACGCGGACCCGCGGCCGCTCCCCTCTTTGCGAGTGCGTGCAGTGCGCCGTGACGAATTTAATGATCTCTTTCTCTCTTCTCATTCAGAGCCACCTTATCATTTCGATCACTGATCCGTAAACTTTACCGCGGGCAGATCGTTGCGGGCAGATTACATTGAAGGCCCGCGACCAGCAGTCAATTCGACTTTGATGATCTCCAGCTCTGAGTGCACGAGATCAATCCTCAGTTTTCCCCACTCCCTCATCGGGATGGATACTCTAAAACAGGTTGGGCTATTTTTTCCCCATATCTACTATAAATACCCGTCGAAATAATTTCAAGTACCCTGAAAAAATTCTCCTATTCACCAATCAAATATTTTTATACACTGTATATCGGACTGGATAAAAATTTTGTTTATTGAGGCCAAAAGTTGAAGCCCTAGGTAAAGAGATTTTAAGGCGTGCTAACTTCAGTAAGCAATTCATAGTTAGTGAGTTAAGGGGTAACTGGGAATGATTACATGTCTAGGGAAGCGGATGTCTCTGCATTTAATTTCCTCCTCCTGACGTTATTATGCGGAAGCGAAACCTGTCTATTATAGACTAAGTGCAGTGCAGTAAATGTAGCAGAAGTGAGTATCTGATGTGTGTTCGCGAAAAAAATACGATGGCTGGGGTGAGGAATCAGTCGTGGATGAAACGATGTGAATGGGATGCTCCAGTAATGGACGCATATGAAAGGGGTGTGTCTCGTTGGTTTCAAAATGCTGACAGAATGACAGAGGGTCAAATAACTTAGCGGATATATGATAATAGAGTGAATGGAGTTAGAGGGAGAGGAAGACCGTGAAATTAATTGGGGAATGTGGAAAAAATACTCCGATCGATGAAGAGCATTAAGATTCTAAGAGAATAAAATTCTATAGGAATTTATGAATGTATTATTTAAAGAAAAGCAATATTTGTTAAGGAGAGATTATTATGGAGAAATTTATTTAAAGAGAGTCAGTATTCTAGGGCTATCGGCAATTACTAAATTATTTGACCCAGTTTACCCCGCGAGTGAATGATATGATATTATATATGTCTGAAGAGTTGGGTTAGAAATGAGATAAAGCCTTTGCTTACTAGTCCTGAAGTCGTGGCTTAGCATCACATAAGTTTCAATTTTTGTTACACAGGACGTGAATGGTTCATACGATTGAGTGTTAGTTCTCCTCCTTGCCAAGCTTGTGTGACTTGTATTTTAGAAGCAAATGACATACTTAAGATTTACGAACAGTCTTTCGCAGCGTTTTTCACTCTCCTCCCCCCAGCCCCCGGCAACCTCACTTACTCCACCGACACCTCCTCCTCCCTCCCCCTTCCCACGCTGGGGCAAAAATGTATGGACATCCTTTCCGTGGCAATAACACGAGGGGATTAAACAAAGAGAGGAGACCGAATTTGGAGTGATATATTCAATTTTTTTCCTCTTTTTCGCCGGAGGAAAATTATTGCTGCGTGAGTATTGAGTTCATAAGTGAGGAGAAGAGGCGAGGTCAGCGTATGAGCCGCGAGCCTATATCGCCACTTTTGGAATTCCCATTTCCTATCCTTTCGAAAGTTTCATTGAGTAGGACCGGAAGGATGACCGACTTGTAATACATCGATGACTTTTCCTATGGTTGCTCTTTCCAAACATTTAGGCAAAAATTAACGACAAATTGCTTTATATAATGAGCTGGTTTACATAAACTTCAAGAAAAATTTTCTGTGTCATTTCCAATCACTTGATTTATCGAGAAATTAATGGAAAGGTCCACGGAAGGAATATTGAAATGCAGATACTAATGCAAACTAGTTAATTTACATCTCAAATACATATAAGGTTTTTGGGACTTAGCATGGCAAAATATAGTTTACGGCATTAATAAAATGCAATGGAAAGACATACGCTTCTTTAAAAACTATTATCAGGGAACAGGAGGTGTAGCACAGCTGATGAAATCGCCTAACTTAGGGCCACTAGAGACTCGAGGGATATGAGCTATATTTATTCGTATTTTTCGGGTTCTCTCCACGTTGCACCATTTTTATGGACGATCGTTTCGCCAGCGTTCTAGTTGGCTTCATCAGGTCCTAATGAAGTCGGCTGCAATGCCGGCGAAATGGTCGTCTATAAAAATGGTGCATCGCGGGGAGAACCCAATAAATACGAATAATCAAGAAAAGGCGGAAGCCTTCGTAACGATATGAGCTATGCTTTGATAACATTTAAAGTACGGTCAACGTGAGTCTAAGCACAACGAGGAGACTTTTTCTTCAACTCCACTTAATATTTCTAAAACAGATAGAAGAAGCAAAATAAGAGAGGGCATCTGCCAAAATAATACACCTTAAATTGTGCAGAGAGAAACTTGCCATTATTCACGGAGTCACCTGTTGGTGCACATGAATGCAAAATTCCACAGAGGAAATATATTGAAAGAAAAAATGAAATAGCAGCTCATTTTGTTCTAAGTTTGGCTTTAACCTTGCAGACTGTGGCGATAGGTACACGCTTTGGTTTGCTTCGTTCCATTATATCCTGAAGTCTTAAACGCTTCGTTCATTAAAAGCCTACAAAATTCCAGAGAGGAGTACGCTACGGTAGATTTACTAAACCATTCAGTGCGTAATTGAAGGATCCTAGTTTGAGTACTGATAATTGGGAGACTGATTTTTTTTTACTCTGTGGACTATTCGACCATTTCCATGTATTAAAGCCTGTAATTTGTATGAAAATACTTGGGCGGCGATCGCAGCTCAACTGTTTGTATTTGCAACTGTACTCTGATTGGAAAAGTATTGGACGAACTTCGTGAAGGATATGCACCCTAGACAGTAGATCCAATGAGCTTAAAGAATTTAATACCATTGCACGGAAATATCACACAAATATTCCTCACTGTAACATTATGGAACCAATAAGTATTTGTCACCGTTTGTCAGAGAGGGAATCAATTCCGATAACATCCTTAGCTATCCCTTTTTCGCCGCGGAAATATATCCAGTATTTACAACCAAGTGATTTCCGGACAAATTCCGAAAAATCACATATATTATATTTTAAAGTTCTAAATTTCAATATTCAAGCTCTTGAGGTCGATTTCGAGCCAGTGGTTCTTTGTGGGTGACATGCACGGTGCTGCCCTTGCGGTTGACGTGGAAATGAGCAAAGAATGGAGAGCGGAATGAATACATTCTTCGGTCGATTGCTTCTCTCGGCGACGATGTTCATTCACATTCGGCAATTCGAGTTCCGCACTTAACCCGCGTGACCGGAAAGAGCGCCGGGGGAGAGAAAATTTAATGGAAAAAGCGGGAATGCGGGGATTGGAGGAATTTGAGGAAGGATGGCCTACGACGGAAAATGGAGCCAATAATTGTCCATACCAAGGATCTTGATTCATGTCCTGTGAGGAAAAACTGAAAATGAAATGGAAAACGACACGTTCATCTTACTTTTCTCACCAAAATATTACATAAATTCTTCGCCTGGGAGGCTTCATCGCTCAAAGTAATTTCGATTTGTATTAAAACCTTTTTTCTAGAGGCAGTAAATCATGCTCAGTGTACATACGCACGTGATGATACATTCTACCATCTTATGGTTTTACATGCCGAAGTATAAATTGCATAGAAGGTCCTAGACACTTGAGTTTAATAATGTAATTATTATAGTCTCATATTATAAAAAAGTTATCCATAAAAATCATATTATCGAAGTTAACCAATTATTACTTGCAAGAAGCAAAGCTAAGGTTTAAAATCTAAGCAACCTTTTTCTCGAGCTTTAAGTGTTTTCAGTTTGTATAATTGGTCGTATGATGTAAAATCCTCTTTCTATTTTCGTGAAAATAGGAAAAATCTTTCTCAGCCAAGCATTTTGTCATTCTCCTCCGCGAGTCGGATTGGGCTCAAGGCTTATGCCTTCTGACGCCATGGGAGCCAGGGGAAATATTCAACAATCACCAGGAGCCTCCTTCGCTGACTCTCGAAGCGGCAACCAACGCCATCTCCATTCTCCCCATCAACCCTTTCCACTCTCAGCCACCCGGAGCAGAGATCGTTATAATCTCCTATTTTTTCTCTTTTTCCCGAGAATGACTCGAAATCCCTGCTCACAATAACCCAACCCTACCCTCCCCTCCCCCAATCACTCCTTCTCCCTGCCCCCATCCCATCCCACCCACGGATAGATGTGAAGACATGCCCACGGCGCGACGCATTAACAGCCCAGAGGCGTGCCTGTTTAGAGACGAGATGTTCCTTAAGTATGTGTGTGTGTGTGAGTGTATGTTACGCGTGAGAGAAGAGAATAAGTCGCTCATTAACTGATTATACGTTCTCTTCCTCACTTCTCGTCTCCGACCTTTTTTGCTCATCTACATTCCTGGCCCTCTTTTCCTCCCTTCCTTGCAGCCAAATAGTGATGGCATTTGAGTTCACTTAGGGAAATAGTTCAAAGAACTGAAGCTCACCTGATTGAACTACTAAAAGGAACTATCCAATTTTGTGTCCGTAGTGCAATATTAACGACACGCCGCGGAACTTTAGGAGAAATTGAATCCCTGTTTGACGTTATTGCTTTTTCGAAGTTATAACTTTTGTATATTGCGAAGTATAAACTATTTTGTGAAGCTATAACTCTGTATGATAATGTGGCACTGGGTGTAATTTTTCCTTTAAAAACACTGTCAATAACAATACAAGAATTTATATTCTCAATATTTTTCAATTTACCGTTCACATCTAATTAGAATGGTATTTTCAATTTCGTTGTAACGGTTAACCAATTATCTAAAATTCCGGAATAAAGAGCCTGTCTTTCAGCGGTTTAAGAATACTACCGTCTGTCTGTGAAGTAGATGGCCTCATCATCCGCAAACTATTCACGGGCCTCGAGCGAGACAAATGTGATGACGCAGACGGTGGATAATACATTGTTTGTTCAAACTGAACTTAGCCAGGGGCTATAAAGTGTTCACTTGATTTATAAAAGTGTATATTTCGTGTAGCACAGATTGTTTGCAAACTCTCCATTTTTACAACTGCTTACAAATCTTCTTGCGCTTGCATCGTGCGGCCTTTGCTTTCTCCTCTGTCAAAGATGTTCGTGGGATCGTCACTCTGTCACCATCGTTGTGTCGCTTATCGTCGGGGACAGCATCGATACGATTCTTCCAATAGGAAAGTACTCGGAATGAATAGTAATATGGAGATGTGACGTCACTCAATGTAGGCTACAGCCTGAATATGCTGCAAATATACAATGTGGGACCTGATGCAGAAAGACTTCATCTACGACCACGCCAAAATAGAACGCCTAACTTTGCCCTTTGCTATAAATTGCTTTATCAATTAGGAATACCACGGCTTGCTTAGATACTCGCTATATAAAACTGCGTTGTACGACATTCATTCCTCTCATTGCTCTACACCTTTTAGAGCATAATACATTTTTTAAACATTTATTAAAGTTTCCTCAACGAATAATTGCCCTCTTTTCCATATAGATTAATTACCACAAGACGACCTAGGTTTCGACAAAACTCGTCATCATCACCACCTGATGATGACGAACTTTCAATTTACAATATAAGCAATCATCAAATATCGTATACAATGCTAAACAAATTCCACGAAGTCACGCCCGAGACAACGGATAATTTAGTTTAGCCAGCTAGTGTCCAGTACGTGAACCTACTGCCGTCTCCTACCTCCTTCTTCCGTTTGTTCGCCAATTCCTTCCAGATTAGAAATTTTTGTGTTAGTATATTTCATCTTCACCTTGATAACCGACTTTACCTCGGTTTCATTGTATGAAAAGAGTGTCGGTGTTGTGGGATTTGCTTAACAAAAAAAAGTCTTTAATGATCATTATGAAATAAATTAATTGACTCATTTTTCCCTCTTAATCTACTCAATAAACATTTTTACTTTTTTTCCTATTTCATGTCTCCTGCAGAACACATTGGTCCATGAGGTGCCCTAAGAATATTAGGTTTGTTGGATGAATTGTCTCCTCAACTTCAACGTGATGGCAGGCAACTAGAGTTCTTGAGTGGCTGTGCCATTAAGTCACGCCTTAAGGAGCAATTTCATTCGATGGGATCTACAGTACTCTATTCTTCAGGCATCAAAGAGTCTACTGAAGATCAATGAAGCTCATTATACAAGGTATTGGTGAGTAATACTTTTCATGTTTAATTATTTTGGCATCACATCCTTTTCGAACTGAGTAAACAGTCTATTAGTAAATTTATGCGTCATTCGTGTCTATATATTATAGTTGTTTATAAAAAAAGCTTCCTCAGCGTCGAAAGTTTCTTTCTGACGCTCCATTTATTTTAGGTTTTAGTACATATTTTGATTTGATTTTATCTCGTCCAAAATTTTTTCTTCACATGGTGATCATAATATTTTACAATGAGATCTTAAATTTTTATTTTATATAATACCCTTGCTTTGCCAGTTTTAACTTTTGTGACTTGCAATATTATAATGATTTTGTGTATTGTGCGTTTATTGAGTTTACTGTAAGCAGTGATGGACATTAAAAACGTGGAAAAAAAGAAAACATTTCCTCTCTATTCCGTCAGTTTTTAAGGTGAAACTTATTAAATGGCCAGGTCTGATTTATTTCGTAAACCTAGGCATTACAGACCTAAAAATTACTCTCAGACGTGACTTCATATTGAAGTAGGCTCAAAAGGACATTGGGTTAATTTACGGCAGATCTGAAGGAATTTATAAATCCCATCCTGATGTTGGTGCATGAAATAGCTCCAGTAACTCCGTAATCCCTATTTGATACCACGTTTCATAACGTCTTTAAACACTTCTAAATCCCTTAATCTTACAAAACCAGTTATTCCTTGAAGGAGACTCCACTAAAGTTACTTTTCCCTCCCAAAACTTGTACCGCCGGGCACAGAATTTAAGACATTGCTGTTTTCTTAGACACTTCAACAACCAAACATAAAAAGTAATTAGTTGTCACCTCGGGCAAAAGTATAAAGTTATAAAAGGCCAAAAAATGCATTAGGTCTGAGATGGCTAAAATTTCGACGGGAAATCCTGGAACGGTGGGGAATCTATGAAGACTGCGCTACAGCTGCAAAGTGACACGATGCATAAGATTCAACCTCGACTTTATGGTAAGAGCATTGAGACTTTGTCTCAAAGACTCAATACGTTTGAACTTGCCGCAGCACTAGCCAATTAGGACCTCTCTTAAAGCAGGCGAGAGAGAACCACCTCTCTCTCATATTTCAATAGTCTGACAAATGCACAGTAGGAGAAGTTCGATTCTGATTGTGAGAGCTCAGGTCCCCAAATTCTACTGGCGAGCCATATTCTTAAGCACAGGAAGTAAGGAGCACATAATGAACGAAACTCCCCATGAAAACTTTCTAGCTCAACTTATATTCTCCCCGATTCAGAGTGCGCAAATGGTATGGCGCGAGAAAATAATTGAAAAACTTAGCCGAGTCGAGGTGTAGGAAGAATGACAAAGGCTAATTACTAGTTCACCGGAAGTCGGCAACTGATGGAAAGATAACGCGACATGCCGTTTAACATTGCGATAATGCGATAATGCGGAAAGAGCTTCCGCAGTGAAATGATCGCAGATGAGGGTCAGAATGAGATTGCATCAGATAAGGAAACAATTTAATATTGCCATAATAAGAATTGCGTCAAACCATTTTAAACTGACGAAAAATAACCATCAAGATGAAAATATGCACAATGTAAATGAGATATTCAATTTTGAGATAATTATAATCACTCCAGGTGGCAAAAATAATAATTAGATAGGTTCATATAAACTAGTGACCCGTAGCATTGGATATTTCTATGGATGTTGATTGGCCCTACATTTTATCCATCAACGTACAAATAACTATCCTGTGCATTACATTTCTCCTTCATATAAGTGTAAAGAAATTACTACATATGGTAATTTTGTTGTGCATAATACAAGTGAAATATGTGCTACTTTTTTGTCTTTTATATCAAACAGAGAAAGAGAGGAATTGAGATTATTGAGGCACCGAGTGTTAACATCAAATTATTATTGTCACTGCAAAGGAAGTTTAAAAGGACCTCCGCATGATGACCCGATGAAAAGAAAAGAAATGAAGCACTTTGAATGCAAATATGTTCAATCGCGATATGCGTGGCTATTGACGAACCCCTCCTACTCAGCTTTCGTAAGCTATTTATATCCTCTGGGTGTGATAAATAAATTGTAACTTTAAACAAAAAGACAGTGGCACTTATCGTTTACGGTATATTTAGCAATATTATTGCTTTTGAATGGAGATATTTACTAGTGATGTTATCGCTTATTTATTTGTCCTGTGACTCCCCTTTTTTTCGCAGGATTTCAAATGCCAACGGCGATCGTAAGCGCCAGAATTATACTCCCTTATCTGATTCTCGGCGGTAAATAATAATTATCATATTGATTCTCCCTATGGAAGAACGAAAAGTACTCCTTTACATCGTACATGAAAATGGATTAATCAGGTATACACATTTGGCATTACCTGCGTATGGAATGCCTCAACATTGTAGTCACTCTTTATATTAACTGTTTTCATAAACTGATATTGTTTACATATTTTAATTAATATATACTCGATTAAGATTTTTATTTAAACTCATTTATCGTCCTCAAAGCTTACTATAGTGAATGTTACCCACAAATTCATCAGAGTAAAAACATCTAGGTTTTCAGCATTGAATAGCCGTAATTTAAATCAGAAGAAAAAATTTGTTATACTATTTTTATATCTCACATTGCTGGAAAAATCAATTAATAACTTGGGCCTTGTGCAGATAAATGAGCGCATGAACGGACTACAGTCTCTCCTTAAAATTATTTTCTTTCAGCTCCCAGTCCTGTTGTGTAGCGTGACATAAATTTGCTACCGCTTATCTCAGAAGCACCTCGACTAGAGTCACAGGATTCAAATG
This sequence comes from Ceriagrion tenellum, assembly GCA_963169105.1. NCBI lineage: Eukaryota > Metazoa > Arthropoda > Insecta > Odonata > Coenagrionidae > Ceriagrion > Ceriagrion tenellum. The sequence continues at coordinate 136,958,034 of OY720640.1, forward strand.
AAAATTCGATCCATCTCTTTTGGCATCGCGCTGAACACAGTGGACTCGCTGTCGGCTTCACTTCAAGTAAGTCGGCCCTCGGGATGCGAGGACGAAAATGGAATCCGAGGAATCTCTCGAGAGATGGGTCTGAACACGTTTTCCGCTGTTTATAATAAAAACACTCGCATACATTTTCTTGAAAGGCGATCCCTCATCAGCGGGAAAGAGTCCCTTTGACGCCGAGCCATATACTCCTCAAAGCCCTCTTCCTCTCGGTGAAGAGACTAAGGACGAGAAAATGGTGCGCCTTGCAAAGAAGAAGAGGAGGAGAGTAAGAGGAAGGAGATGAAAGAGGGAGCACCAAAAAGGGTTGCTTTCTTTGTAGAGGAGGGCGCGTGTGGGAGCGGGGGAAGCATGGGGGGATGGTTTGGGGCGGAGGTTAGTGCGATAAAAATTTGCAACCGACGACTGAAGAGTGGGGGAGGAAGATGGGCAGGGTGTGAGAGTAGATGGGGGTGGTTTGGTGGATGGGTGAGGAAGGAGGTTTGTTTGTGGGAACCGTGGAGTCTGTTGATTGGAGCGGCACTCTGACAAGGAGGAGGATGGCTCGAGTAGTTTCTTAAAGCGGAGGCGGGCGGTTGCGGGAGATGATGAGAAAGTTTTCTCGCAAGGAGGATGAAAATGGGGGAGAAGATGAAAGTGAGCCCGGGCCGTCGCGCCGAGCAAACCCTCCAAAACACTGAGGGACCAACGCCGCTCGTGTCTCTTAAGCCGGCAAAACACGGTTATTAAAAAAAATCTCTCGCTTCGATGATCATCCTCCACCTCCTGGGCGACGATGTAGTGATCCATTTATTAATTTTCTTTAAAAATAATCGCGGCAAATTGAAATTCAGTTCCTAATTATACCAATCATTAAACACATAATTTCATATGTATGAGAGGTTTCGAACGCTAGAAGAAAAAAGAAAATTCCTAGCATTCCATTCCTAAGTAAAATGTGGTTCCTAAGTTTTACCCCGTCACTGGGCAGGAGCACTTTGGAGTGTAAGATTACATCATTAACTTTGCTCTCACAGGGACTTACAGTGAAGCGGTAAAAGCAAATATTTAATAGATTCTCTGGTAATTTCTCCAAGAAAGATCGGGAGTTCCGGCCAATCTATTACCATTCCTAAATTTAGTACGTCGTTACGAATATTCTGAAATCGGAAGATAGGTTGAACTTGGCCAAGAATACGGGGAGTGAGTGCAAATTCGCAGTCAATAAAATGATGACATAGTCTATAAGCATGTAGAATTAATAGTGGTTTAATATTTTCAGTGATTCATTGCGATTTATACTACCCTTTGACATCAAACCAAAAGTAAATGTAGCATGAGATCCAATGGTTGGCCAATTTCTTAAGCTGTTCTTTCCAAGCGTTTTAAAGCTATATTTCCCTAATTAATAGTCATAACCACTATTAATCACTTTTCCATCAATGACTTTCCAATTTTAAAAATATAAGGAAATGTCCCAAATAGGTCTAGCTCTCTCCCTGAACTCCGTACCGCAAAATTTCCCCCTGGAACTTTTAATTTTTAGCCTTGGTGAACTGAGGAAAATTGGTATATGATAAATCTGCAAAGGAGACAATTTGAGGTAATTGAAATGAAACAAAGTAAGAGGAAAGTTGGTAAGCAAACTAAACAAAATAAATGCTGGTAAGAGATGAAATGTTTTTCCAGAGGCTGAGGATAAAACAGGGATGACTCTAATCGAATTGGAAGATATTCAGGATGCTAAAAAAGAATCCAGGCAGAGGTAATTGGCCATGTGAGTAAAGAATAAATGACAGTGGGTAAGGATAACCTCGGACCGGAGATACTTGTCAGGAGTATAGAGAAGACATTATGAAAGAAGATAGCATGAAATGTCGTGGAAGTGGATGCTGTCCATTCGGAGTTAATTAAGAATTTTTGAGTAAGGGGAGGCAAGCATTTTTTCAACTTATCTCAGGATCTACTAGGATGGCGTGCGGCGAGAGAACACAGCGTAAACAGTTTTCATCCCTTTCCCAAAAAAAAGAGAATGCCTCAAAATTCTAAACCTTATGTATGTCTTTTTTTTAACTATAAAAAGTTGTCATTTGAGCCGTAACTAAATGGTTATAAACTAGGGCAACTATCTACTTGAGGAACGATTTAAGAAAAGAGACAAGGAGACTGAAAAAAAGAAGACAACATCTTGCCCCAGGTTTGTCCAAACCCTTACCCGAATTTTCGATGCATATGCAGACATTTATCATCATGACCACTCAAGGAGACACCAAAATTGTTGGGATGATGGAATGATACCAATTACCAGCTAAGATTTTGAAGAGGCTCTCTTAAAGATTATATAATGTATTCACATCAATTATTTCGTGACGCCAACGGGTCATTTAACTGCACCCAGTTTTAGCAGCAAACACAAGTAATCAGTACATTTTAGAAAGAGCAAATTCTATCAGCTGGAAGATAACATTTATTGAATTCCTAGTTCAATATACTCCAAAAACCTAAATTTGGAAATTGTTTAATTTTTTCTTATCATTTGCATTCAGCGGATAATTGAATATTTAATTTTGAAATTTATCCCAGTTGTAATGTTGAACAAGGTCTGCCAGAGGATGTCAGCTGAGTTGTATCCTGCGTTTAATTTATTGATTTTATTTTACTATACGTCACAGAATTAAAACTTTGAGTGCAAATGTATAATTTTCAACGAGTTCTCTACTTTGCGGGGGAGAATATCAGGGAGTTACTACGAGTTGTAATTGCATTCATCACTCTCCTATTCATTCCTGAATTACCTTGTCCCTAGGATGAATAATGCATGCATTTTTCAAGAAAAATACTTTTTTCGCCGAGCTCCTCCGCGTAAATTGCGGATAAATATTGCGCAAACATGAAGAGGAATTAAGTTCGGACGCTAGCCCAAGGGTCCACGCACATCCAGAACCATGCGATACCGTGAAAATGCCGACTCTTGTAATTTTTTAAATAGGCAGCGCAGCTCGCTTCTTCCTCCTCCCGCGCCGTGATAAAGTGTCGCCCGTGGCGGTCGCCCCTCGCTTCGCAAAAGCCTCTCTCCACCCCTGAAATGAAACGCCGTTGATCCCCATCTCTGCGAGGCGGGTCGAGAGTATAATCCGCGCTCCGTCGAAATGCATAAAGCCGAGCGCATTCTGCATTTCAGCGCGGCCCGCCTCCTTCGAGCGCTTCTCCGTGTAATCCCACGTCCACGAGATGCACAGCAAACAGGGGGGGGGGGTCGATGGAGTGGAGGGGCGGAAAAGGGGTAAACGGGAGGTGGACAAGGGCCGTGTGTATGTGTAAGAGCGCTCTCTTTATGATCTCACGTAGGTAAACGTAGGTTTTTAATTATCTTTCTCTTTGGGTTGGGAAGAGTGTCGGAGCCGGTGTCAGAGGAGAAGGAGAAAGGAAGAGGGAGCAGTTTCCACCATGACCCTATCGAGAAGAGGGGAGGATTTAGCCGACGGCTGGAGCTGCTTTTGGCGATTATTAAAGGAGTCTGTCGTTTGAATGGAGTTCCCTTCGCCCGCCAACCAACCAACCCCTTCCCTCCAGCGAGAGTCCTCTCGTTGCGTGGTGACGATACAAAGAAGGTGTGCGATATGAATTGCGCCGTGTCTCCTGCCTCATAGAATAGTAGCATGAATGAGTCCAAGCTAGATCCCCTAATGGGGAGAAACTTACTCTTATTATAAATAATAATAATAATTTTATCCCTTATGATGCAATTGAAAAAGCAGAGAACCATATACAAAATAAGGAATTCAGACACCCTTTTGAGACCTTAGTCTATAATACCTATATAATTCTTTTTAGGTCTAGGAATCAGCAAATTATTGTCAAGTCTTAATTCAAAAGCCCATGGCTTATTTAATTCTCCACCACGGTTATAAAAAATTCTTAAAACTTTGTAAATGTAAATTTGAACAAATGTCTCAGAGGTAGAATACTCAGATTCTTGAAAAGGGAAAAGGCATGGGTCGAGCCAGAGACACGCGACATTACCCTAATTATCTTTTTCTGAGCTGTCACCAAAGGCTTGATATTTGCAATATAAGCTCCACACTAACACACAATGCCACATTGTTAAATCGATTCTCCTTGAGCTTATTGTTCTTGTATTAAACGGGAGAGGAAAATAATTCATATTTTGCCGGATAATATCCAAGACAGTGAAACGTAAGGCGATACGGAAATACTTGGTTGATATGCATAATGAACTGATCATATCGCATAAGTTAGCGGTCGCAAAAAGAAACATTATATGTAAATATTTTCAAGCCTTCAGAAAGATCAATTATTAGTTGGAGTCAAAAATATTATCCTTTAAAACGCTTGCTGATTTCTCCTGTATTTGTACTTATTATTTGAAACCATTTCGAAAATCATTTCATGTATTTTATCAGAGAACATATATCCTTCAAAAGTGCGTAGAATATTTAAAAAACATACCTTGAGAGTACAAGTTTTCCGATCCACTAAATGCAATTTATAATTTCATGATGCTGGCAATAAATTCCCTCTACACTTGAGTCAAATACTGCTATTGCAAGAGCATTTGATACCATACGCCGACAGAATAAGTATGAGCTCAATGAGGATAAATGCACTCCATCGTAAATGGTCTTATTCTCTCATCATGGAAACGCAAGTCATATCTGAAACTTTCAAGACGCCAATGTTGCAAAAAGGAACGAGCTGACTCATATTAGTTTAAAAATTCTGTATTTATCACAAAATAATCATGCAGAAGAACTTATAGCCGATTGTTTTCCCCTCTCGTATCTGGCCGGTCACCCTAGGTGATGCTGAACTTGAATTCTGCGTGAGTCACGAGAGATGGTGGAAAATGGAAACTTCACTGTAAATATTCTACTGACACCGGAGCTCAATGAAAAGCAAAAGTTATACACTGTTAAAGAAGATGTAAATGAGGACTGTTTGCAAGGACAACACATCGGCAAAGGGTGGCATATTTTTCTATATTATCTTACTTTTTCGGCACTTCTTTGCATTCACCAAGTTAGTAAAATTTCCTGGTATTTCATCAGTAGATAATTTACTGACAATATTAAATTTATTGATTGGTCGAATCATATAAATTATCTGATGATTTCCGAATGCATTAAACAGGACCTGTAAAATGGTACTAAATTCCCTTGGTTTTCAAACTGGAGCAAGAGTTTAAATTTGAATATATTTTTTGATGCATGGTTGAAGAGCATGAGGATTCAACAAAACGTGGTAGCTATCAAAATATACGATATGGTGAATGAAGAGCACCTTGGTCACGTATTTGCAAAAAATATAACTTTAAATGCTTCTTCTAAGCCATCTCATGAATCCATGCGTAATCATCTTAATTTATTAGTTATTTTATGTCATGGGCTATTATTATAAAATCACATAATTATGGAGTTAATCACTTATTGAAACACTAAGAACGGTTAGGATGGCTGCGGGTAGATTTCTCGCATACCAGGCGAAGGTTTCAGGTTTGAATCTCGCCTGGGTGCAATTTTTCACCCAGGACACGCTTTTGCTATTTCATGAAATTTTCAGTTTTCATGAAATTGGGGGAGAAATTTCATGAAAATTTCATGAAATTGGGGGAGGCTATTACCAATGGAAATACTGTAAATTAATAACAGACGTAATGGTTAGTTTTTTAAATGGCTATGGCTGAGTTATTTGGCATATTCCTCATTGTAGTATTCACTTATTTTTTGCTAATTTTTATAAGTTACTTATCTGACAAAACATTTAATCAATAAAAAAAGATGAATTGTTTGAGGCAAAATTATGATGATGACATACCAGAAAGAGAAACTAAGCATTGCCGAATGGGTGTCAAAATTTATTTTATTGCCTAGCCTATCACCATCACTAGTGAATTAAATATCTATAAGAGCTGTAGACATCCTTAGTGACAAATAAAAACAGTATCTTTTTTAACTTGGCGGTATGTTTCAATAGACATATTTCATGATAACTTTTACTTAACCACAAAAAACACACATAAAAGACTCCTTATAATTTTAAGAACTTGCTAATTAATAGTAAGAATCTCATGCATCCTAACAAGAAAAGTGGTGTATATGCTTTACATTGTAATGACTGTAACAGTGTGAACATTGGGCCAACTCAAAGAAATTTTATAATTGGAACCGAAGAACATTGTAGTTCTTTTATAAACAATAATGAAAATAGAAGTAACTTCGCGAAACACCTATTGTGTAACAATTATGGCAGTGCATTTGAAACCAAAATCCTACATTGTAATAACAATTCACGTGAGCTCGATTCCCTCGAGCAATTAGAAATTCTGAGGAAAATTAATGACTCTGATGTGTGTGTTGTCAATTAATGCTTGTTCCCTTCCCTCTCCCCTATCCTTGAAGCAGTTACACCTTGATACCTGCCACCTCTCTCCCCCCCTCCTTTTTCACCTTTCTTCCACTCCCACCCCCCATCGTCACCTCCCCCTTGTTTCCCTTTTCTCCAATATACAAGAGAGGATGGATTTTTGGGGAGGCGACCGACGGCTAAGGTCATTTGCGCCATAGGGGATAGGTAAGGGAGGAAGGGTGGATAGAAACCCGGCGTCGGCATTAGCCTGCTCTTAACGAAAGGCGCCAAGGGGACCACGGCTTAACGTCTCATCCGACAGACGGAGTACTCCACTTGAAGTGCCCTCCACAAGACACTCAAGTAGGGATCGGGTTCCTCTGAAAAACATCCGCCACTGCAGGGATTTGAACCCTGGCCGCCCATATACAAGAGAGTTCCCGAGCTTAATGTGCACCTGAAGATGATACTTATGCTTTGAAACCCGGGTCGAGTTTATTTTGTGTGTTTTTGACTGTGATTAAGTAAAAGTTATCATTAAATATGTCTATTCTTAGTGATCTTTTTCTTTTCACCGGATATTACCCAAATGATGAATGAATACAAAACAGCTTGGACTGTCCTCCAATACGATACAAACTGTTTTTTTATACAAATTGCTTCGTTGCATAAACAAAAACCTTTCTTAGGTCGGGTAGGTCAAATTCAAATCGATTTTTAAAAAATTGGAAATGGTCCCTTTACCCAAGTTTCTTGCCTTCTACTGTTAACCCTCAGCCCCACTAAATAACATGAATACGAATAATACATAATTGAATTAAAGAAGAGAACCACTGTCGCGTAGATAAAATCAAAGAATAATCTGATTCACCAAAAGAAACAAAGGAAATTACATTCTTGTGCATGCATTTTCGTCGTCCAGGTGATAATTGACAGGGAGATGGGAGTTTTAATCTCGTAGATACTTACCTGTTACCCGAGACAAAAAGTCCAAGTTAAATATCCCCTGTTTGCATTAGCAATTTGGATTATTCTCCATTTCAACATAATTGAATCCTTTCTTCCTGCTTTATTTGGTACCAGCATGGGGTAGTGATAAATATTTGCCATAGAAAGGGCCAACGCCTAAGATTCCAGAGTGGAGTGGCCAGAGGAAGGTGGAGAGTATTCAGGAGAATAGGAGCCCGCCGTCGATATTAGAGGCCTTCTCTTGAGCAAAGACGCCTCGGGACTTGGCATCTCATGCGACTCAGCGTTGCAAGTGTTCTTTAATGGCTCTCAATTAGGGATAAGATTACCTAAGAATTAAAAATCGCACCATCTGGATTAGAGCCCATACGACAAGGCCACGCATGTTGCATCTCCTTTCATTCTCCATGCGTTGCTCGCCTGTTTGTTGTCCGCTGTCAGTACTGTTTGCCTGGAGGAACAAATCGCAGTGGCCAGTCTAGAGCTGTTCAAGTTTCGGATGCGGAAGGGGCGAGGAGTACTACGTCCCATCGTTGTGTGTGGGCCGAAGAGGAGTCTGGGAAGGCAGCAGCCGGAATGGAGCAGGCGACGCGTCGAGCGCACCCTCTGTCGAGGCGAACCCTCACTAACCGCCGCCTCGCATCCCTTCCTCTCCCGGCGCTTCGTCGGTGTCTGTCTGTCCTCGCGCGAGGATAGTCATTGTTTGCTGTCTCTCCGACCCTTGCGGTCTCCCCATCCTGGCGGCGTCTGCCCACCCCACCTCGCCGTATAACCCTTCACCGCTAGCCCTTTCGTAAGCCTCTATCCCAGGCCACCACCGGCCCTTTCAAAGCCGGGATCCGCTATTATCAGCGCAGCCATCCTTTGATCACCGCACGTACTCTCCCCCCACCCCCCTCTGCAGCCTCGGACGTATTCTCGCATTCATTTTCCTCCCCTGACTCCACAATTTGACTTCGAGCGCATCCCGGTGGCGGCGCCTCATCCGATCTACTATGAGCCGAGCGAAAATAAACGGGTACGCATTTGCTACGCTAGGGAATCGTATGCTGTCATTTAAAGTATTTTTTTCCTAATATCTTCTACTCAATGCATATCCACGCACAAGATTGTTTTCCTCCCACCTTGATGAACGGCAAGAAATGGGTAGGAAATTGTCGGAGAGAGAAGGGTTTCCTAGAGTGGAAATCGAAATACGGACTTGAAGGTTTTCCGTGGGAAATGCTGATTTCCAAGCAATAATATTTTTTATTTCAAATATAGATATTTATTCTGAAGAAAATGCTATAAGAAATACTTTCCTGTTTACTGATTTTCACAATGGGCCTGAAAACTTATTCTCGCTTCAGATCATTACCGGATTCTTGACCGAATATCTTCGTTAACTATCAGCGATCGTGGAGGTGACTGGTGCTTATAATGCATGGTGTAAAATAGTTTAGTTCTAGTTCGAAGCATAGAACCCCTGTCGCCATCACTAATGATTTATCAGATGATTGCAGTATATTATAAGGATATAAATTATACTATATTATGAATCGTGAGTCCAAATTCTCATCCACCTGACCCCGTTCTGAACTCAACCACGCAACTCAATTCCCTATGCTCGTAATAACTTCTGATGAGTTTCCGTTGTTGTAATTCAGAATGAATCAGAGAAGCTGAAAACCAGTTTGACCTTACTCACCAAATGGTTTGCAATTTGAACTCCAAATAATCACAGCCCCGCTCGACTTTGGAGCTCACATGAGAATAAATCCTTTCTTCGGTTCGCAATGTCGATGCCGTTGATGTGGCGGATGTTCAACGCCGCAAGTCGTATTACCCGGGAAATTGCGATCCCTGAGTTAAGCTGAAGGGCAGTCAAGAGGAGCGACCTGGGTTTAAGTGATCAACCGTCACCCCTCTAAATTGTAGATTTGTTTTGGTAACGTCAGCCGTGGAATTCAGACAAAGTAAATTATGACTGCCAGTTTCTGCACCCTTAAAGTAACAAGTTACCATTCATCAGTAGCAACGCAGACTGGAAAAAAAATCACTAGGGAAAATTTTTACTCAATCAGAAGGTAAAAGCCGATAAGGTTTGTTTTTTTGTTTAAGTATTGTATTTTCTTGTAGTCGCTTTCAATCCAAGGAAATTGTTAGATAGCTTCAAAAGTTAATATTTATTTTGTGTCTTGGAATAGCAATCAATGCATGCAGCGAATAGAAGTGAAATCGTCATGTAGTTGAACTGTTGCTATTTTTAGGTATTTTTCTTTTGTCATTAATTTCAATTAAACGAAATCCAGTTTATTACTATAATTGAAAGCCATACTTAAAGATTTTCTGTCGCCTCTACTTCCACTAAATCCAGTAAAACGCTTTTTAAATAAAATATTTGCGAATAAGTGTGGCCAAACTTGTATGATACCTCAGCTCTTTTTCATTTAAGGATGAAAATTCAAATTAAATTCAATTATGAATTCTAACACACCACTTGGATACCACAACTTTTAATCGTGTTTTATGCCTCTGAAATTTTTAATTTTATGAAGGCTCAACGTTTTTTAATTTTGCATTAATGTATTTCCGAAATTTTACCATAGTTATATTTCTAGGTAACTGGCAAGCAAAATTCTTTGCTTGAAAGTATTTTTCGCTCCGCGCATGTAAGCGAGTTAATTAAGCGACACGGATCGCTTGCGAGGCACGTCAAAATTACACGAAATCAAACATCGGCCCTCTCGTTCGCAGGCATTTCCCCATTAACATCTAAGGTTCTTGACGGGCTCGAGACGGCAAGAACGTAATTGAAAATTAAGAATCCTCACCGCGAGCCAAATTCCGCCCGCGTCGGCACGATTAGCCCGGCCCTAACCCCGATCTACACCCGCCCGCACACCCCTGGCCCTTGTCCTCATTTCTTCCATCTTTTCCTCTTCCGACCATCTTCGCCCTCGGTCAAGAGAGGAAGGCCGAGCGCCGGAAACGGCCGGTGGCTAAGCCATGGAGACCGCTCCCCCTCAGCCAACTTCCCCCTCTGGATTCCCTGAATGCCTCGGAGTCTTCTGCTTGCTCTCCTCCTCTCTCCCTCCCACCCCAAATCTCACTCCACACCTCGACTTTGATGAGAATTGGAATATTTCTGAGGCATAGCGCCCTCTGGCCTCCGCAACCCCTTATTCTTCCCCAACCCTTCTTCCACCCCATCATCCCACTATTTGACCCTCATCTATTGAGATATTCAAATCACCCTTAATTTTGAAATATCACAAGTCTTCTCATGCAAATGGAAATCGTATTATCATTAATTTTCACTGGCCGCAGCGGAGCAAGTGTTGTTTACCTTGAATTACCATTCTATTCTTCGTTAATACGCTGAGTGGGAAGTTTTACTTGTCACCATACTCTGAGCATTTACCGCAATTAATGCCTTCGATGGGGCATAAAAGATTTGTCTGCTACATTTAGAAACATATCTTTTTACTCTTCTTGAATGAAGAAAATGTTTACATGTACTCCAAACAGCGCACTATTTCCTAATAAAGTTTCCAATTTATTCCTATTATTTATAAATTCTATACCACCTATCATAACCTGCATATTTAAATACAAGTAAATGTTTCGAAATTTAACTTGTTATTTCATATTCCCTTGTGTCCCTCAACTCATGAAATTGATTCTACGTAATACAGAATGCAATTTTTATTTAGGAAATCACTCCTCTTAGTCAGCCTTATGGGAAATATATACCTTTTAATAAAATGAAATGCTTTCAATCACGTGCAGGTAAGCAAAAGTTGTTTAAAGAAATACGGGCTTTCTCAAAAAATTTTCTCTGATGGTATCATTTAATGCATGTCACTTTAAATATTGCTTTCTCGCAACAATTCCCATTTAATAGCACTCTTTTCGAGAGAAATAATTGTAAACTGTGCTTAGCCATTTATTTCTTTCGAATTTATGTTTCCATCAATCCAATATTTCCATCAATCCAATAGCTAAGCGATATATTTATAAATCAGTTACTGAAGTGCGGTATGATCTATATTATTTGCCTCCAACAAATGCTCAAAATATTTTATATTTCATGATTAGTTGATGAACCAGTCAACCTATAACGGAAGGTTAAATGAAAATTTGTTACCTCTACTGGTATTTTTATACTACGGAAACACGATTTTGTTCTTCAGCTTGCATTCTGCCTCTCTTGATCGAAGCCATTAAGTCCATACCAGTATTCCCATTCTTCTACTTACCCGATTATTCAACATCCTCCCATCCGTCCCCGTCCTTGACTCCTCAATTTCACCTTATTATCACCTTATCACACTATGCAAATGTTCCAAAAATCACTTAATGGTTTATCAATACACGTTTTGATTATATTTAAGTATAATTTTGAATTGAATGGAATGAAAAAATGGTAACTTCTTCGACTAGCTTTAGCAAAAAAGTTTGAAGGTAGTTTTTTTAAACGTTCCTCTTGTTTTATAACTTGATTATTATTCTAATTGTTTATATCAAGTCCTTCAGCAACTCGTAGTTAACACTTTAGAATCAAAAAAATAAATTTGTTTAGTGATTCCTTCAAACAGTATTATTGTCACATCTCATTTATCCATTTTCTTCCTCAATGGAAGCCTTAGAGCATGAGATTATACCAAAGCCTGGGAACATGAGGATTATTCCGCGTGGTTTTAACCACTCATGAACCCACCAGTGCAGAAAATTGATTCTAATTTCCCGCAATGACGAGAGGACTCCATGAAGACGAACTTGCATCACCTTGAAAGGATGCAATTTTGGCGTAGAGATTTAATTTCACCCTTGTATAATAAGAAAAATATACAAGTGCAATATCCGAAGTCGAAAGACTTATTTATTTTGATATTTCTATCGTTATCTCATTTAAATCAATAAAAAATGCCTCATGCGTAATGAATTTGTTTAATTTTTAATTTTTATTTCAAAACTGATTGGCATAAAAAGAATAAAAAATACAAATTAAGCAATCATTTTGATATCTATCATATACCTATCTAAGATTCTATATTCTGAATTATTTAATTGATATTTTACTCACGGTTTAGGTCGAAAGTAAATATTTGGATGGAAGTAATGGAAATGATGAAGAAGTTTACTCCTCCGTAGACACTTTTAGGCTCACCTGTGGAAAGAAAATTCGCATTTCAGAAAATGTACCAATAAAATTTAAAAGCACATTGCATCATGGAAGAATAAACTATTTGACATTACTTCTGAGATATTTTTCGTTTTCATGAAAGTTCATGAAAGATTATCAGGAGACTTGCATGTGGGTTGAATACTTTTTTTGACTGGTATGTTATTTTCGTTTGTGTTCCTATTTATTTAAAATCTACTCTTCAAAAATGGCACATCGTAATCTGCTGTGCTAGAAAGATTAGATACCCTTGAGATGTTGAGAAGAAGTTTTAATCAGCATTGCACATTAGCATCCTAGTATAGTCACAAGCAGCTCATTCTCTGGTGCTTGTTGAGTGAAAAATGAGAAAATGAGTCACATATAAAAAGGTTACGTTAGACACTCTAATAGTTTGAATGAAAGTGGTTGTGGTAGAAGTTAAAGAATAAAACTGCCGTTCGCGAAAGTGTCCTCTGAACCACTTCATTGAACGGCGGTGAAGCCAGAGTATGCCAACATAATAATAATGTCTTGATACGTATACAATTCCACAAATTACTCATTATTTATTGCAACATAAAACAAGCGCACTTTTACATGCCCCACCCTTTCCCGTGTGGAGAAAAAACATCCAAACAAGACTGCAATTCGCAACCTTGGAGTTCACCCAATTGATGAGCGTAAGCGTAGGCCAAATTTGGTGTGTAATATATATTTTTAATGAGAAGTGTTTGCAGTGAAAGTAGAAGGGACATACTTAAGTATGATTGGGTCATGAAAGAATGTGGTTTAGGTCTGCCAGAAATTGAGCCAAAATGAAAGAACCATCCGTCGTTGGCATGGGCATCCTTGCAATCCACATTAAGTGTGTGTGGAATAAAATGACAGAGTGGCAGGTGTGTGGCAGGGAATACCAGGGAATCACGAATGTGCACTATAATGTTCTAATAACTTTTATCAACATACTACACACTACAGGTATGCTGCCAATGCGACAGAAACTAGTTTATCAATGTACAATGCGACTTCATAAACGAGATACGAGAGCCATTCAAAAACTCTATGTTTATCTACGTACGTCTACGTAATATTCTGTGAGCCACCACGAGGGTGTGTGGCAGGGGGTGAAGATCACCAATCATGCACTATTGGCATGCAACTAGGATATTTAATGGAGACATGCTAGATAATAGGGTCACGTGCAGCTAGATGTTTAGTATCTACATTATAAGAAAGGGATTATCGGTTGTTATTTCATGCATCATTCCCTACAGACTACTCTAACTATATTCACCTACCTATCCCTTTGCTATGCTGCCTATTGTTCTCTCTTATGGTACGCGGGAAAAATGACATTTTAAATCTATTGGTACGACAATCTATCTCTCTAATGTTGTTAATCTGATCAAACCTATTATAATATGCAGGGGTTCTTAATATATATCTTACATCATCTGTGAAAGAATCGGTTTCGAATTTACTTAAAAGGTTTAACCTAAATTTTAACCTGCGTTCTGATAATAATTCCCATCCTAGTTCTTCTATCAAACTCGTAATACTTACACAATTATCATAACAGCCTTTAAAAAATCTAGCGGATCTCCGTTGCACACACTCTAATTCTTTAATCTAACCTTCCTCCTACGGATCCCATATACTAGCGGCATATTCTAAATGAGGCCTGAAAAGTGTAAAATAGCGTCTTTCTCGTACTCTCTCATCGCATTTGCCTAGAAACCTTTTTACGAATCCTAATCTACGGTTTGCTACACTAGTTATTTCCCTGATGTGTTTCCCCCATGACATGTCTTCAGTGATGGTGACGCCTAAGTATTTAATAGATTCTACGTTAGATATTTTCTTTTCTTTGATGCAATAATTATTCCGGGGAAAGCCATTCTTTTTCCAAAATTTCATTAATGCGCATTTCTTTAAATTTAATTCTAGCTGCCAACTATCGCACCAATCATCAATCGCATCTAAATCCTTAGCTAAAGACTGACTATCCTCTTCATTTCTAATTTCCTTATACACTACTGCATCATCGGCAAAAAGATGGAGCTTGCTATTTTTTATGTTAATGCTACGAGGCATATTAAGAAATTGGCAACGGGCAGAAAATCAACTGAACAGCAACACGACCTGTCCTTGATTCCATAGTTATTGACTCAGCGGATGAGTGTCGGATAACAGCATATTTCTGATAGAGGAGTTAATGATGGGATAGGATCGGGTGGATAGAGATTATCGCAGGTAAATATGGTAGGAGAGACTCTAGTGTGGATGAATATTAGTCGTCTCAAGATCAAGATAAAGCATTTGGAGCAATGAATGAAAGGCAGAAGCAAAGATGGATTGCGCCTCATGAAGACGTAATTAAAAAAGAGCGTGTCCGAAAGCCTTACATAACCAAGCTATACTCCTAAGGATAAAAATACCAAAGTATTATACATGAAATCATTGCATAAGAAGCTATCTTTATTTTTTCTACCCCAAAAGAGAATGTCATGATATTTTGTTCTTAGGTAAGCATTTATGCATCCGGAATAAGTCTAAGGCAATAACTTCAAGCTTATTAAAAAGATTATTTTCCGTTGGCTTTAGTAAAAGTATTTCTTTCAGATGGGATGGTTCCTGGCGGCTATTGCAATGCCCACCCCTTCCCATTTTGGGGGAGGGAGGTTCGCAGGAGGGCGCGGGGTGTGGTGGGTGCGGCAAGGAAGTCCTTCCATTATTCCCACTCCGTCACTCACTTGGTCCCAAGGGGGAGGGGGATGGGCGGGAGTCGGCGGCCCGTATTCTCCCTCCTATCTTCTCAACCTTTTAAACGCTTCGTTCCAGCGTGATCCTGGAAGGAATTTGTAATTTCAAGGACCCTTAAGGGAAGGGTGGAGAGAAAATGGTTGTGAATGAAGGTTAGGAGGAATGATTCGCCCTATTCTGGGATGGGATTTGTCTGCAGAGGGGGCCTGAAAAGGGGGCGGGAGGGGGGCAGGCCGCCAGAGGGCAGAGGGGGGCGTGTTGCTTAAAGCTGATTTCGTGTGCGTGTGCGTGCATGTAGATGAACTTAACAACTCTCGGTGATGACTTCGCGTCTCTTCAGCTTATTATATTAGTGGGGTGACACTGCCTCTAATGGGATTTTGAAATTTCAATTAGAGGACAAACAGCCTCGGGGAGAATAATGAAAAGAGGCCATCCCGCTGCACGCTTGGCATGAGAGGCCCTGATGGTGAATAGCAGTAACCCAAATATGTTATATTCTCATCCGGATATTTTTTGACAAGGCGAAAACTTTTACTCGCCGTGTTGTTTAAAGCAGTGTAACTCAGAAGATATAGTAACTTTATCGAATGTACCTTCAATGATACCATGTTAATGCTTAAAAAATCCATGGATAATGTTCATCACTTTTCACTTAGCGGAAGAAAAGCGTAAAATAAAAGTAAGAAAGACCAAACTTGGAGAAGTTAGTGACCAGTAGTGGAATAGAGTGTTGCCCATGAAAAACGGCAGCAGCCTCAACCCTTTTGGACTGTCAACTGTTTCAAACAGCTGTGACTAACAATAGGTTTAATCCGTGATCGTGCCGCTGCTCCACCGTCATGCTCTGTGCTGTGCTGTGGAAACCGATATCCGAAGCTGCCTGTTTGGTCTTATAATCTGTTCCAGTTGCACTGCACATGAAGCCATGTTGTAGTGATGCACAGCCATTTGTCGGATTTCATTCTGTTTCTGACGGTTCCCCGTTTATCAAACCACAATGTTCGCCCAACTTTGCAGATAAAATAAAAACTGTGAATCATCTTAAACGATTACAATTGAAATTCCTACTTCACATATGTAAAATATTCATTGTTATATCGAAAATAGAACTTTCAACAGTGCTTTTAGAGCACCAAACGATCACCCATTGTTTCGTGTGCCCCTAGTTGTAATCCGCATCAGGGTTATGTACGGAAGTGTTTCTTTTGTAAAGCATTTTGTTTCCGAAACTGTTGGGCTCTCTTATTTCCACCATTACTCGAAGACAGTACTCTAGGTTACAGTCAATCAATAAATACGTATCTCTGGTAGCTAAGGTCAAAATTATGGGGATAATTTTACCTTTCGCTTCATAAGTGGATCAAAAAGAGGTGATAGCGAACTTCACTTGCCGAAAGATGGATTTATAAGCTCTTTCTTTTCGCACGTCTTTAATGATCTGTATGACTAGAAGTAAAAATTTTTGTGCTTGTGTGTGTATGTTTGTGTTTTTGGCTCCTACAATTTTCTACCGACTTCCCGAAAATTTTAAGAATCTACTACATGCCATCGTTGTAACAAATCTAAATGGAATAGAGACCAGCAAAAGCAATTGAAAGGTGTTATTTACCACGGTATTTTGAGCATTCACTTAAAAAAAAAGACATTGAATTCAGTGCAGATGCATGTTTCCTTTTTCTTCCTCGCTTTTATCTACTAGTAATCAAGCTATTGGGAAAAATATTCCATCGCCAGGCAAATCAAAGAATCCAATGCAAATGCCTTCATCTTATATTTTTGAACATTTCACTACAAGGCAAATATTGCATTTCCCGCTCCAAAATCATCCACTTTTCTATCCTTACAACTCAACGAGTTCTCAAGCCAAACTAAGCATTTTCATTTGATGGGTTTTAACACCAGTAGTATTTTCAAGTCAGAGTAAGTGATTTAGTGGCACTATCCCTTAGACCTCAGTTTTCACTCTAATGTCGCAATGAGTGACCGAGTGCAAGGAGGGCCTCGAGTGTGCATTAACATTGTTATTCCAGAACACATTTTCCTACTCCATTGAAATTTTCACGATAAAATTTGATCTGTGATGTATCCTGCTGGGCAACAATGGGAATATTGTAAGCACATCGAGAGTAATAAGGACTTTCAATATTTCAATATTTTTCTTGAAGGTTGTAGCCAAGAATTTCCTGAAGAGTTTGTTGGTCTTACCAAAATCATTTGCTGAAAGCGATCGGATAGTTGCAAAATTATGAAAAAATTTATTCCACCAAATTCACAAACGGTGAATAATTAATATACTCTTGTTGCTTTAGTTTTATTTGTATGTTACGTGGCAAGGAAGGTTATATTTAAAAATTACCCAAAAAAAGCTTCTAACTGACACATTTTACATCCTTGCTTTTATCAGATAAAATGATCATCTTGAAATTATGTGTTCAGAGTAAAATAATTTTGTAAGCTATGCACATAATGCTAATTGTTCTTAACTTCCAGTATACGATAGCATTTAACAGTATATAGATGATTTAATAAATGCCCAAGTGCACCAAGGTTCTCAAATAGGATTCTCATATTAAGGACCCTAATCTTCGCACTCTTAAAAGTACAAGTGCCCCATCTTAGAAGCTGCGTCGAGGCCATAGAGCTGAGAAGCAGTGTCTTGGCGTTGATACACCTGAGGGCCGAAGACCGGTCCTTATTATGTTTAGCCATTATGGATTAGCTGCTCTCTCAAGTATTTATAAGTTTTTCACGCAGGTACTTCTAATTTATAAGGTAAAATATTATGAATGTAAGGTCCCAGAGATTAGTGGGTACCAATGCTGACCCTTTGTTGGATTTTTCAAATGTCGTTGAACTAGGATTTTGTACTTTGCGCGAGATTTTTGAGTGGTATACCTTTGCTGCATGAACGATTTAAAGATAAAATACAAGGCCCGGGACCAAATCTGTGTTTATTCCCATTCTTAATTTTAATTTTACATTTTTTATATTTAACTCAATTACACCTCTTCTAGATTGATGCTCCAAACCTTCCGTTTCTATTTTATGAATAAGTATGAGTTTTCATACACCCTGGGCCAAAAATAAGGTCCTTAAGGTTTTTTTTATTTAATAGGTATAGACAGTTTCCGCACAAAATTGGAGATGTTGGTATCACTGTAACATGGAGGTCGAGACCCCCGATCGCTCTCACGACCCGTAAAATGGCTGCTCCAATTCCTCTTTTTCTTCGTCGGGCACCGCTGGAAATAAAATATACACTCACTTGTGGAATTTTTAGTGCCGTTACAGCTATTAGTACGAAATTTCAGCATTGGATTAGATAATTGATACCTCTGGAAGAGTCTTTGGTGTGAGAATTTGCTCCCATTTGAATCATGAAACATTTCCATTGACCGCAGCTGAAGGTGAAATATGGGTCACATTTTGGAAGACTCATCCTCTTAGGACTAATAAACCGCTGATTTACTACGGAATATCTCAGATGTACCCGCCTTTTACTTTTTCGCCGTCGGTTTATATCGTAGCTGCTAAGAGTAAACAACGAATCACCCTATCTTTTAGTGAAATTTAACAAATGTGGGTTCTACATCAATGCATCTACATACTACCCTGCGAGCCGCCGCATGGGCGTATGGCAGGTGGCGTTTGGACACCAGCCGGCTGCAACCGTGTCAAGATGTAAGGGATAAGATTTTGGGAGAAGAAATGGTGACGTGCATTATAGGAGTTGATTTATTGGAATTCAGTTTTTATTGTGATCGCTAATTGTGCGCGGAAAGAAGGAATTCTTGTATCCTCTGGTTGTGACGCCATAGGAACAATAATTTGGCGTATTTTGGGCAGTAGAAATGTAAAAATTAAAATTGGTGACCTCTACAATCACCTAATAAAATAACAAGTACCAATTGCGATAATTTACTGCTAAAGGTGTATCAATTCTATGTGCAATTTAAACACATTAACGTATGGAATGAATTTTTATATGATTTGGTCACTTAAAAACTCATCAGTTCGCAAAAAAATTTAAAGTTTTCTACTGTAGGCAGAGTACATTCCGAAAAAGAACAAAAAAATGCATAGATTTTCTCGCGAACCCGTGTAATTCAGCTAGCTACAATAAAATCAGAGCTAAGCACTAATATTTGAAAGATGTCTCACTATTTCTGCATCTACATCTACATAATACCCCGCGAGCCGCTGCATGGGAATGTGGCAGGGGGTGTCAGGCCACCAGCCGTGTAAAGGTGTAAGTTTTTTGGAGATGAAATGGTGACATGAATTATAGGAGTGTATTTAGTGGCGCTTAATTTTTCTTGTGGTCGCTTATTGTTCGCGGAAAGAACGAGTTCTTGTACCTATCTGTTCGGCAGTCTATCTCTCTTATTTTATCGCATCTGTCAGACCTAGAGATGTAGTGAGGAGTCATGATAATATTCTCTATGTCGCTCTGAAAAATTTCAGTTCTGAATTATTTAAGCAACCTAAGCCTAACGTCTAGCCTCCGAGTCTCTATGAGCTCCCATCTTAATCCTTCTAAAAGTTGTGAGACACTATATGTACGCTCGTAGCAGTTTTTAACGAAGCGCGCTGCTTTCCTTTGTATTTTACTAATCTTTTTGGTTGAATCTATTTGACCAGGGTCCCGAATGCTCGCGGCGTATTCGAGGTGTGGCCTAACCAGAGCGAACCAGCATCTCTCTTTTACTTTTTCATCCAAAGACCTTCCTATTATACGTTTAACAAAACCTATTTTCTTTAATGCTACTCCACATATGTTCGGTATGTGTAATCCCCACGATATATCAGATGTTAAGGCAATTCCAAGTTATTTGACTGTATCTGAAGATTTTATGTTTACTCAACCCACAGTATGGCATTGCATTTTTGTAATGATTTTCGCAGGAAGTGGTCTGCGGTGCATTTGCTGATATTTAATTTTAATCCCCACACCTGGAACCACGAATGAACGTTGTTAAGTAGCAAAGACAGAGCTTCAACATCCGCGTCTTTGCTCATTTCACGGTAAATAAATGTATCGTCTGCAAATAATCTTAATTTACTGCTAACTCTAGAATTTATGTCATTAATATAAATAATGAATAAACGAGGGCCGATTACACTTTCGTGATCCACCTCGAGTTCCGCGTGTTTTCCCTCCTTACTTGGCTAAACAATTTCCGTTTCCCACCTCTCTTTGCCAAGACTCCGACGGTACACACCGTACATGCAAATGAGAATTACGTGAAAAGTGGAGTAGCTAAGTCTATAAATGACACAAATATTCCTAGACAACGATCCCCAGCTTTTGCTCGCTGGATTGCTGCATTTCCATGACGACCAAGCATATACTCAGCGATGGCAACTCAAATTCTTTGAGCACCTCTGTGTGGACTTAGATTTCAGTCGAGCATTAATCTGTCAAACGGCTAAAAGCTCACATGAGTGAAGCAGTCTTCTGCAAACGAGCTGCTGAAACAGTTATTTTTATGTTTCAATTGAAAATTTCATTGTTTTACTATAATAAAGGATCTGAACGGGAAAAAGGAAGGATCCGATAAGTAATATTTAGGACTGATTCTTTGGATTGGTAATTCAGGACTGCAGAAAATTTTAGTCAGTCACGTAACGGGCAAAGCGTATTCTCTTCATATCCGATGGTCTCGGTTTTGCTCTGTGGACGATTCCACCGAATTTCCATTTTTACTAATTAGCAATTACATTCATGTTCATCTGCGGACCAATTCTCTTTCCCCCTTCCCGGGGGATGTGGGGGGAATCTGTATTCTCATGGCTGTCATTTGCGGATTCATTTCCAAACACTGCAGTAAAAATAATATTTCGCAGCAATGGAGGAATTTTAATCAAACATTAAATCTCAAATCGGCGATGAAATTCCCCTCCAGACCAGAGAGCCTATTTATTTTCCGTTGATTGAGTTCAATCCGTCAAATCCTTATGTGACAAACTCATTCATTTCGCTTTAATTGCTATTCGATGGCGCAATAAACTCTTGGAATCAAATTTAATGAATTGCCGTTTCGGGTATTAAGCTGATTTTCATTCCAATCCTTTCTATTGACTCGGTGCGTAAGTTAGGTCTGGAATCAGGCGGATTTGTTTTTAATGATGCATGCTTTGAAGTGAATAGCGATTACGTCGACGGAAAAATGTGCCACCTTTATAATCTCCTACGCTTCGAGCAAAGACCCACAATCAAGGCAAGAACTATAATTCACGGCGCATCAATTCAAGAATTAAAATGAAATATCAATTTTCACTCTTTTTTCCTTTTGATAAATATTTTGCAATTCGCGCTGAAAACCACTTTATATTTGTACTGAAAAACGATTCTTTTACTCATTTTTATAGTGATTCTATTGTATTTCAATGCATTAGTCAAAACAAATCTTTCAATTTTTCTGTTGATCTTATTTTATCTTTGATTACAAAAATCTAATCACCCCCTTGTACATGAAAAGTACTTTTGTGAATTTTACCAAGAACAAACTCTTCATTGAAGTAATTCTAGTCATCTCGTAAATGTTTGCAATCGCTCCATTTGAAACAAATTCTTAGTCAAGAGAGAACTGGATTATCAGAGTACAATTACAGGAAAATAAAAATTATCTCTAAATTTAAAGGATTATAGAACTGGAAGCATTCACCAGAGAGGTATCTATTATCTGCCCGGAGAAATTATCTGAAAACTTTATATGAAAGAAGCAATGGCGTTGAATCATTGACAACAGCACCACAATAAAGTTAGAATTACTCGATCGATTCTGTTTAATGAGGTATTGTAAATAATCTGAGTCCAAGTTTACGCATATTATAAGTCTGAATCCAGAATTCATAATTTATCTCCTCCAATTAGTTGATAGTTGGATTAAGAAAGCCGAAATATATCTGAAAACACAATTGGAGTCAGAATGTGTAAAATCAGCAAAGTCTGTGATCTTAAGCCTCTTTGATTGGTGAATTTAGAGCTTACCGTATAGTAGCCGTCCACTAGGTATAAGAAATATCGTATTGATAAAAGTAGCCTCTATGTATATGCAGAGGAAACCTTCGTCCATCGTCGGATTGCTCCAGCGAAGTCCGTCTTTTCCTTCAGTGCCATAAGAAAGACCACCAGACTTTCCCGTTCTTCGGAGGTGCTGCAATGCTTCTCCTCGTCTTTGTTCTACACCGCCTTGCCATTTGACTAATATCCGCAAATCCTATTCGCAACCCTTAGCAAAGTCCAGTCGGAAACAGCAACGCAACAGGGTAGCACTTTCGCCTCGCTAGTCTGATCTTAGAGCATCGCTTCCAATTCGTCCCAATGGAGACCTCTTAACTCAGGTTTGCTGCTGTGTGTCACCACGGCACCCCTTCTCAATGGCACAGTCCCTTCCTTTCTCCCCCGATAATTACTTAGATTTGATCAGTAGCAGTCACTATTATTTCACGGGCTCTAAAAATGATTAAGAATCCTATAAGTTCAGATACTCTGGCTAGCAAATAAACGTAGCGTGCCATGATTTCATCGGCAAATTGCAGTTACTGCTACTAATTTGCATGCGCTATCGCAGGCAAACTCTCCCGTTTCCTTTTTCAACCTATTTTTTCAATTTCCTTCCCTTATTCAAGACGCCGCTTCTTCAGATAGAGAGCAATTACTTAAACCTTCAGCTCATTTGACAAGATTATATGTAGGATGGTTATGCGATAAATGGTAACACTCCTTGGTATCCATGTAAGAGTAAAGCGCTATTGTGCAAGGTATATAATCGCATAATAGTAGCAGTCACTGGATAATGAACTTTATTACGGGGAGCACCTGCTCGAGTACATACCGATGCGTGACTTTTGCCTCTCCGGGATTTGAATTGCATGGTCTCAAAATCTCAGTTCATTGTGGAATACATCCTTAGGATAGCCTAAAACGTCATTAATTTCAATTGCTCGTGTGATGTCATTGGTGCTCTGCTGCGTTCCTGAGCGATCACTTGTCGTCGTCATGAAGTACGTGGCACTCACTCAATCGCTGAAATCCCGAGTATTTGCAGAACACTCTTAATTTCATTCAGTTTCCCTCACAAACCTACACTCATCCCTCCAAGAACGCCCCCCCCCCCTCCCTAGCCCCATTGCCAGCCGCTCGCGTGTCGCCATCTCACGAGTCAGATCTCTGCTCTCGTGTCTCACTCATCCAGCACGTCGCTAAATAAACTTGATCCACCCCCGCCCCCCGTCGCCACCCCCGCTCCCCTGGGAGCCCAGCGTCTTCTCATCCTTCTCATCTCGCTTCTCCTTCTATTATAATGGAACGAGACCCTTTCCTTCCTTACCTGGTGAATAGGATGGCGGGGGATTCGGTCTCGCCGATGTTCCAAGCGTCTAGGAGGATTAAAGAAATTCCCTGACACAAATAAAAGCAATGGACGTTGATACGCTTTGCTGATGACGAGGGAGTCCAGGCAGAGAAGAAAAAAGGTCGGACAGGATTGCTAAACTGCATTGGAAACTCTATGAATAATATGAAAAAATGTAACTTGGAGATGTAAAAAAACAGCTCTGGAAGATTTCAAGACTCTAGGGGCATCATCCAGTTTGATCAGGCGAAACTTGCTCAAATGGAAGAATGTTGCTTGCTGGGGAGCACGATTATCAATTATAGAAGGAGAAAAAACTCGATAAGAAGGTTAATAGCCCAAACAGAATAAATATTATCAGAGCGAGACTACTACAAGCAAAAAATCAAGCTTGAGAGTGAGGAGTCTTTTCAGATTAAAATATTGGAACGTACTAACGAATGACATTGGATCCTTGACAAATACAGTTTCAATGCAAATTATATTGGAGCCAATGAGAAAGCTGCGTTATCAAAGGGCCAGGAAGGTCGAATATACAAAAGGATTACCAATTAAACATATCTACGAAAAGTTGCAGTTATAACTATAAAATGCACAAGATAAATCTTTCAGACAGCCAGAGGCACAGCAGCCTCTAGAAAGCTGTAACATAAGGGAAAATGGATGGGTGAAATTACCGAGGAAGGCTCATGGCGAAAATTATAGAGGATTCGGAGATTTGTATAAGAATGAAACGGTTAGCTGAGAGAAGAGTGCTGTGAGGATCTGAATCAATTTTCGGATTGATGGCTGCTGATTCGCTGAGAGAGTCTCCCTACAAGGAAAACTACAACTTGGGAGAGTGCAGTGTGCAGAGTACTTAAACTGAAGTAGTGGAAGCCCTTCCATTCAATGTACTTCGACGGCTAGAGCCATTTTGCACTTAGGGCCTTCCACTTGCAGACTAAAGCAATAGTGCCCTTGTGAAAAAGACGATCAACCCTCCGAATCCGTAATGAGCCCAACTGCGTTCAACCCCGGTTCGACCCGAGCGGGGCCCGACGTAACCCGGCACTGCAGGCCATTGACCCACAATTTCAGTGCTCTGTCCATCGGATAAAACGTTAAATTGTGCTCCCGTCGGCGCCGTTCGTCAACAATATGCGAATTCCGACGAGTTGCATCTCATCCCCCGGGTTTTTGGACGAAACTCTCCCCTTCCGCACACTTTGAAATTTCGTCAATCCCTGTCTCGCCATTTCCTTTTTCACTGAATCTCCTCAAGTTCTAAGTCACTGTCTTTAAACCTATTCTTCTTTTGACCTCTTCTCCTGGCCCAACTCATCCAACACGCTACAAAAACATTACTTGTGATTTGAAGTACCAATTGTGTAAGAATTTGTTGATGCATTACATTCTGTTCTTATTTTTTGCTATTTATTATTGTTGTTTCGGCAGTAATTTATTTTTGCTGGTCACCCTATTTAAATAATCCTTCATTCATTATCTTTTGATTGAGAATGAATGGGACTAAATAAAATATTTCAGTATTTGCATTACTCAGTTTTTCATTTGGATTCTTTATTCTTTCCCGAGTAATGCAGACGTCAAAATCTTCACCTTTCTCTTCAAATTAGTTGATTGATACAAAAAATCGCCTAAATTTTGGTTTACGATTGCCGATTCTTTTGCCGACTAAAAAATTTGTTTCTACGACTTTCTGCTTTCAGTGCTTGAAACAATTTTTTCCAGCATGACTGTCAATGGAATCCTGCTTAACCAAGTTCCATATGCCTTGGAATTGATTTGGCTTCCGCGTTCGGCAGTTTTTGTTTAACCTGAAGCCATATGATGCATATAAAATTTCTTCAATCCCTTATAAAATGTGTGCCAGTTTGCGAATGTCTTCCTTTTACCTCTCGTTTTACCTAATTAGTTTGACTACATCACCGAAATAACGCGAACTTATTTTTTGCATCATTATTGTAAAACTTTCTATGTATACAACCACTGTAGATTCAGACAAAATAGTGTGGAATCGAAACATTACTGAAAATCACACTAAAACAGGCCAGTTCCTAAAGTAAAGTATTTATTAAAAGTTTGGTTTTCCTTTTATTAGCATATCCTGGTGATTTTGTATTAAGTATTAACGAGGTCATAAAAAAATACCCTTGCAAACCTTGCCCATTTACATGATCTCTCCGTGATCGTTTAGAACATTTGATTTTACCGATGAAATGAAAGCTAAAAAACTGATGTTTTTGTCCACATGCAACAACTTCCGTACCAATTTACTATGATGTCCCCCTGCTTTAATTTCTTCCAGAGCCTCAGTGCTGCGAAGTAGTTTCATTTTCCGTCCACGTTTAGCACTCTACCTCCATGGTGCTGATGCTATCACCGGTATTAGTATCATCCTTACCACTGTCGCCAAAGTTGACGCAGTTCTTGTTGGGAGTGCGTGGGAGTCGTCTTTTACGGAGCGATTCTCTGTTCTCTCCGTAGAATGGAGAGAGTGAGTAGGGTTGGAACAGGGGAGGAACGGGATGTAGTACCACGTGAGTGTTCTCCCATAACCTCCCTCGTCCACAAACGGAGGAGGTGGAAAGGGAAAGACAGGGCTACAGAGTTCAGCTCCGTCTGGGAACATTACCCAACCCCCTCTCACTCCCACAAGGAACCAATAGGCGACCGTTAAGACGACGCAATCCCCACAGATTCTCTTTTTTCTCTCTCCTCGGCTCTCCATGTTCGCCGCGAGGAATTGGCTTTCTCTTTCTTTCTGCTTCCGATCCATTTACCACCCCTGCTGCAGCAGCAACTCACTCCCCGCATCCCCAATTCCCTTTTCCTTTCTTCCACTACATCCCACCCTGACCACCCGACCACAATCCTTGCAGACTCTGCTTTTCAACCTCCCACCTTCCCACCAAAGAACTATGCCTCCCGCAAAAGTCCCAGGCGAAAAAATTCACGGAAAGGAGGAATGGATGAAGTAGAAGGGGTTTTAAGTGTAAAGGCAGTGAGGAGAAAAAAGGAAGGCTTTGAGAGAGAGAGAGAGTGAGGCAAGGTTACCAAACTGACAACTTTTCGGAAAAAGCACGACGCTTTTACTTGCAGAACAAGTTTCTAGAATCACTCATTACTCCAGCTTTACCTGGGACCCTATAACTAATAACTTCAGGCTTGACTTTGTGGAACCTCTGCATATTGGAAATCAAAATACAATGAATACATTGTATAACATAATCTTCCCCTTCATTGCATAAACAAATGATGTGGTATGAAGACACTCGCACGGGTGCATTTACACCAGGGTTGAAATTCGCAATGAAAAGGTCATTTGACTTGACCGGGATTTGAACCCGAATCTCCCAATTGCCGGTCAGGTGTGTCAGCCAGTTACACCACCAAGCCATCTTCCTTCGAAGCAAATTTTGAAGGGGGTTTATGCGAACTAGATGTTCACACCTCAAGTCTACATTGTAGCACATGGGGCGAAGTCGTGCTTACAAAGCCACGGCCGCCGGCAATTGGGAGATCCGGTTTCGAATCCCGGTCAAGTCAAATGATTTTTTCATGGCAAACTTCAACCTTAGTGTATAATCTTCCCCCTCTTTAAGGTTTTTGTCCCAGTAAATGAACCATCAGTGAGCATCAACAAAGAGCCATCCCTCATTTGAAGCGCACTCTCATCTGCCTGGACTTGCTAATTTCGGTAGACCTTTGTATACTTACTGTATATTGTATTTTAAAAATTTGTTAGAAAAAAAATTTTGTGTGGGTTGCCTATGGTCCTTTCTTCCTTTTCCCCTTCCCAACCCTCCCCCCCCCTCCTGCCACCCGGAATTTCCCTAATCAGCCCAACGCTTCCCCCTCGCCCACCCCTTCCCACCTGCCCCATATACCCCCGTTACACCACACTCCAACGCCTTTCCCTTCTCCCTTCCCTCCCTTCCCCTCCTTCATCTGCTCCTGGTTTTGTATATATACGCATGTGGAATAATATTTATTACCTGAAGATGTCATTGCGTGACGAAATCCGGGTCGTAAAGAATATATCTATTCAGTGGACCATTACTAAAAAACTTTGATTTCCGACTGGGACTATATGTCGAAGTCTCACTGTGACATCAATTGAAAAGGGACAACAGGTAGTGATAAGTGATCCAAATTCTTGGAACGCTTTTTTTGGTGGTTATTATAATAGTTTTTTGACTGACTCTATATTCTAAATGGACTTCCTCCCTTGTATCACAGTCTTATTGTAAGTCCCGTAATTCATGTCTAAAACTCGTTCACTGCGCAGTACCAGGATTTTTGATAAGAGTACAGAAGTCCTCCAGGTTACTCACTTGATGGTCGCCCCATTTTAGAGCGCCATCGACATCCAGCTACTACCCTTGGAGCCGCCACTGGGGTACGTGGCAGAGGGTGTTCGTACACTGCCCATGTAATGGGAAGGAAATGAACAAAACGGCAACTGTTTTAACGGATTCTTCCTATTTGTTCTTCTTTTAGTTTTTCGTAATATTCTACGGGACTTACGTACGTACGGGACGTAATTGCACCGGATACTTCGACAATTTATCTCTCTCAATTCGTCGTCTCTATCGTCTTGAGAAGTGTACTGGGATTGAATAAATACCCTCGGTGTGTAATCTCTAAGCTCTCGTGGTCTTAAATTTTCATTCGAACTACTTAAATTTTCATTCAAACCAGAAGAGTCCAGATATTCAAATCTAAGATCACTTTTAATGTCCCAAGGGTAGCTGTTCTGAACAGAATATTATTTGGATTAAAGCTATCAATAAGTATGGGATCCATGAAATTCCACGCTCAAACAATTATTTAGAATTTTAGCCTCGGAGGTATAGATACATGTTTCAATATCAACGCAGTCATCATCCGTGCAATTCTCTTTCACCGAAAAGGGCCAATACCGATGTGGGATTTCTCTCAGACCTTCATCCTCCTCTGGGTATCGCGATATCTCCTACCGACCTGTCCTCAGTGGTGAGAAATGACGAAAAAAAATCTCTTAGTAAATTCCACACTTAAAAGGTTTATTCCCGACCTAGGTTTCGATTGCCTTGCAATCATTTTCAAAGGTACATATGTATAGCATGCGAGTCAATATATTGACCTGTGGAGGGGGAGTGGTGGGGGAAGAAGTGGTTGGTTGACGTCAGAGATGTGCGTCATGGTCAGTGGGAGGTGGTAGGGGGAAAATGATTGCAAGGTAATCGAAACCTAGGTCGGGAATAAAAGTTATAAGCGTGGAATATACTAAGAGATTTTTCTCTTTCGTCATGTCTGCGGTAACATTCCACAAAGTAACGCCTTCAACCATTAAGTTTAGTCCTCAATGGTGCCGAGGGTTCGAGTTATCGCTCGGCTCCCAAGAAAACTAAGCAACGCAGCATCGGTTCCTTTAGCCGTGACGAGAGACTGCAAACCCCACACACAGCGACCGCGGGGAGCGGAGGTCTTTCCCATTTCCACTTTTGTTTGGCTCCGTTCACCTCTTGCCCGCTCTTCTGGTTGCACACCCTCTCGATGTCTACCACTCACTGTCTCTCTCCCTCTCTCCAAGTTATAACACACACACACACACACATACAACTCTCTTACCCTCTTTCTCTCTCCCTCTCTCTCAATTTGCCGAGTTAACTCCATCCTCCCACTCTCTTTCGCTCGAATGCAAATGGCACGCCACGCAACCAGGGGCGTTCGTCCGTTGCCCTTCGCCCGTCAATCAGGGGCGGCAGAGGTTTGGAAACGGTGGCCCATGTTGGGGAGAGTGCAGGCGCCGATGAGGGCGCTAATGAAGCGTGTGGCGCCCCGCCGATTGGAATTGGGTGTGTGCTTCGGGGGTGGGGAGAACACCTTTGGCCCTCGCACTCGCTTCCCTAAAAGGGGTCTGAAAAAAAATTCCCCTCCCTCCCCGTTGGACTAAATCGAAAAGTGAAATCACAATCACATGTCCGTCCGTCCTCGCGATGCTTCGACCCACGATACGGAAGGTGAAAGAGCGAGAGAATCGATATTTTTAAGGGTCGTAGGATATCGGAAAAGCATTGCAATGACGTGAAAGATCAAAGGTGAGGAATGACGATGCAAAAAGTGGTCGTATGAGAATTGCAAAAGTGAAATTAAACGAATGAAGATTTGAACATCCTCTCATGCGTCGATTTAATTGAGAAGTCTTAATAGAATCAGATAAAAATGGAGCAGATTTTTTTTCGTATGTTCAGGCGTACCACAGTTACCAGTAGCTTCAAATTATAGGGAAAATAAGAGGAATTTTGTCGTTGGGCACCGTAGAAGAGGGCAATGGAGAAACATCCGAGGACGTCTGGAGACGAGAACATTTTGAAACGCCGTGGAGGCTGGAGGAACGTAGTGCTTCCTAGGGTCTGCAGATGGTAATTTTATTATGAGTCATCTTAAGCAACTTAAATGGTAATAAATACCTAAGTGCATACTTTTAATCGGGATTAAGTTACTTTGATTCAGAGCCTTTTTTTCTTCACAACTCAGTTTCCAAATCATTTTTTTACACATTCTTTTCAGCAAATACTAAGCAGAGGACGATTTCAAAGTAGCCAAGTGAGATCAAATTATAAACAACAGTAGGATATTTATGGTGCAGAGTTGAGAGCGATCTTATACAAGGACGTTATTCCGTCCGTAGCTACACTGCGTGATATTTTTAAGGCACCGGCTGAAGGCAAGTATATTGATTTACTTCACGATTTGAGGCTGAGGATGTGGAGCAAAGTTCCCTCTGGTGGACATGGTGGCTCTTGCGGGAATATTTATTTTTCTGTGCTTTGCACGGACCAGTGCGGGTGTCGGGTGCGATCCAGTGGAAGAACGGTGGGTGTTCAGAGAGGTGGAATGGCAGGTTGGGTGCGGGTGTGCGGTGGACCCGTCAGCGTGTGAAGAGAGACAGCCTCCGTTGTCCTCGTCCACGAAATAGCGGAGGGGTGAATTTAAATCCCATAAATTCAGCTCCACGTCTTGATCGGGTTATACTCACTATGAACAATCAGTGGGCTTGCAGGTTATCACCTGGGTCAGCCAGCTTTAAGCTTCTAGCTGGCTGGCCCAGGTGATAACGTGCAAGTTGGCTACTCAATAGTTTGCTGATTCGAAATACGCGATCCGCCGATGCAATACGCCGATGGATCATCAAGTCGTGATTTTTTACAATAAAAACTATATAAACTACGCTTTTAGGGAGTATAAAAAGCCTTTATCTTTTGGGGCAGTAAAAATTCATTGATATTTTGTCAGTGTGTTCTTGAATAAGAATTAAGTCCTCCTGGATCCAAACATTTTTCTGTCACTCACCGCCTATCTTTTTTTGAGTACACCTTACTCTCTCATGTGAATATACTATCATTGTGTAAATTACTTCTTTTGAAAATGATCCATTTTAGACGTAGTATTTGCTGGTGAACCAATGAGTTGAACGCGGCATTGATAAAATTATATTTATGTACAATAGAAAGCATTAGAGAACTCTGGATGTATTTTTTACAAATTATTTTTGGTAGTCACTAAAAATTGTCAGTTCATGTGGACGACTTTATTCGTTTGACTATACCGCATTTTCTGGATGAATTTCATTGCAATTGATAAGCCAACCATTGCATAATAACCACTTTGTCATTATCCGGGAAGGTACTAACAGAGACATTAATGCAGATGGAGTTTGCAGACACGTACGAAGTTTCTGCTCCACTTCTTCTATGTACAAGTCTTGAATCGATCCTACATCTCTCCAATCCTATCTCTGTCTCCGTGGGTGGAAGCTATTCCTCAGACAGTGGTGAAGCCAAGGCCTTTACTGTCGTTGTTAAACGTGATCCTTTTCATAACAACTGCAGCATTACTATATGTCTCTTGAAAACTGCAGACGCGTTTGTTAGTAATGACCGTACGGAAATGTTTTGAAGTTCATGCAATTTTTATCGATTTCACGCAATTTTTATGCATATAATAAGAAATAGTAAGTCAGTAGTACAAAAATTCAATGGAATAGTAAAAAGAATTATTTGGATCCTGTAAATATACCTTAAGTCATTTCTGCCTTGGAAGTTTAAATTCAATGAACTTCGTTCAACTGCATTGACTCGTGTCTCGTGTCTATAGCAAAAATAGACGATTTCAACCAACGTTAGTAGGCTGCAGAACTATCATGAAAGGAAGCAGGGTAAGAGTAGCCCTCTTTATACTTATGTTACGCCGGGACGAGAAGCACGCCACCCACGTTTGACATCCTGTTTGAAGGTTGGTGGTGAATCAGAGCGGAGAAGACTCAGCATCGTTTTGATTGCGGAAACATCAATTCATCCCTCCTTGTGAGGCACGTTGCTGGGATTCCGAGCCATTCCATGTGCCTTGTCTTCCGCTGATGTTTTTCTTGAACACATTGTCGCCGGAGGGGGACGCCATCGTGAGAGACTCTCCCTGTGCAACCGTCCGAAACTCAGGGACGTGTCCTTCTAGCGGTGGCGGCGGAGACGAGGAGGAGGACGACGAGCGGAAAGAATGTATACTTCCGGAATCGCAAATTCGTGGACTCGGCGGGGAGAGAGAGATAAAGCAAGGGTGATGGTGGAATGGGGAAGAGAGGAGTTGTGAATATTCGTGGGGGAAACGGAGGAGGAATGTTTTTGCAGGCGGCGTATCAGCGGGCGAGGGAGGTTATTTAAGCGTGTGAGGTGGGGAGGGAATGAAGCAGGGCTAGGGGTGAGGGATTAGGATTCCTAAAGGGAGATTGGAGCGGAGGGAGACGATTGGGTAGGGGAGGTGCGGTTGGATGCCGTAGCTATTTCTCGCCGGCATTCCCGTCCGGAGAGGGTGCGCACGGAAGCTCCTTAGTTTGTTTATTCTGCATGGAATGAATCATTTACCCACTCTATGTAAATTCCGCCTCCCATCCGAGATTGCTTAAATGTGGGAGGAGACGCGCGGAATTCTCTCCCCGCAGGCGAGCGGGAAACATCCGCGAAAGAAATCATAAGTTCCCCCTGAGTGCGTGTTTTTAAACTCCTGTCGTTTGAAATGCAATCCATATGCATGAACTCAAGAGAATCGAATCCGGCTGCGATTATGAATCCTATTGAAGTTATCGTAGCGTGTTTTTCGATTGCCTACCCTTGTTATCTCCTGTTAATTTAAAGAAGTCTCACTTTTGACATTCACATTTGTGAATCCTTGGTTTGCAGTGGAGCATAGCCGGAGGAAAGAGGTCCGTCCGAACTTCATCGTTTCATATAATTTTTAAAACGGAATTACTAACTAATAAATCATAACCTATGCTTAATGAGATGGTTGACTCAATGCCAGTTAAAAACTTAAATAAAAAATACCTCGTCGGTTGAAGAAAACATTTAATTTCATGGGAAATCATTAAAGTACTCTTATCAAATTTGCATCAAAGATACGTACTAGTCTGAAAAATTTTATGTTGTGTAAAAGTTTGTTAAGATTGGCTTCCACAGGTTTCGGAGACATTTCCACGGACAAAATTGAAGAATACATGTGACGTTCCTTAAAAAGCCATCTGCCGTTGGATTGTTGGTCAGATCGACCGGAAAAAGACAAAACCTTCGCAAAACATAATCTCCCGTTCGAGGTAAAAAGCAATATATATTCATGATGTTAGAGAAATTTTTTATTCCGTTCTAAAATATTTAAGATATTTATGGTTCTGCTTATTTCCTCTTGAAGAAATAGGATGAAGAACTGACACCATTAATTTTTTTTCAAAAACATCAAGCACATGTCGTGAAAGATCACAACGCGCTCCTTCATTTTTCAGGATTTTTTGTGTTATCTACTTCATAGATCCTGAGATCCTCTCAAGTCTGTCGGGTGTTGGGGAAGCAGGTGCAAGCAAAGACAAAAGATGCACCACAGGCTCATGTAATGGCTCGGGATCCCCAGCAATGCGCCTTAAAAAGAAATGAATTGATGTTTCCTCCTTTCAAACGATGCTGAGCCTCCTCCGCTCTGATTCTCCTCCCAACTTCAAACAGCATACCCGACGTGGGCGGCGTGATTCCTGTCCTGGCGAAAAATAAGTACAGAAAGAAAATACGCTCACCTTGGTATACATCATGATAGTTCTTCATCCTGCTCACGCTGCTTGCAAAGCTCTAATTTTTCAATAAGCACGAATAAATTCAATCGAATGAAATTCGCAGTACTAAAATTCCATAACAGAAAAGTCTTAAGGTGCACCTTAGGGTGTTGCTTATTTTTTATTTTTTCTCGGAATTTTGATTTCTACCTCTTAAAATATGCTATGGGGTGTAGAATGGATATCCTAAAAATTTCAGCCCGATTGCTTAACATTTAGAGGTCGCTCAAAGAGCATAAATGCAAAAACATTCAATTGTCCCGATTTGAGGAAGTAACATCAAATTAAGGGGTAACGCACAATTTTACAGCCCTTTTGGGTCGAAATTCGCTCCATTTTTACGACCGCTCAACAGTTTTCCAGGAATAAAATACTTTTCTACGATCTACAGCCGCGCGTCACACCCCTAACGGCGAGCTGGTTGCTCGCAGGCCGCATTCGCGGTCAGCTGATAGGTCCTGCGCCCCTCATTGCCTTACGCCCCCCTACGCCTCCCCTTACGAGAGCCGACGGAAGGAGTCGAATACCTTGGTGAAATTTTCACACCGCTAATGAGTCACACGAAGTTACAATCATTACAAGACTGACGTAAAGCTCTAATCTATACATGGGTTTACGCTTTTGTCGTAAAGAGGAGGAAAAATTACATTTTTTGCTGTTAAGTTAGTGAAATAGACAACATCGATTCACAGAAAAACTTCCTTACTTTAATGCTGTCACAAAGTGGTAAATAAAGCAGCACAATATATAAAGAACACTTATTTATTATCACAAATCCAAACGACATTGCTCTTTAACGATGGACTTCCGCGAGTCTTTTATAGCCCTTTGGAAGTGAGCAGCACCAAGGAGTAAATGCTGGAAACTATCTTCTTTGTATGTAATAGTCTTGTTGAAATTCTCCATCAACTTGATAGCTCGTTCAGCATGATCATTGGTCACACGCAAAGTCCTCACTTTGTCTTGACTAATTCTGTAGTCGCTGTTGTTGTGCCATGTCACAGGATCCTCTTCCAAAAAATCTACTGGAATACTAAGTATTTGAAAGAATGAGAAACTATTCGTTGTGACAAAATCTGCCAGCGCTAACCTGTTGGTAAATTCCAAATTCATGGGCAGTCGTTTAGAAGGATTTGGTACACTTTCTTCGTTTTTTAGGTTGTACACCATTTTCTTTTTCTCATATGGGCTGACACTATCGTCGAAAAATGAGAGTGCCGACAACTGTTCACTCAGATACCACAAGTGCCTGCTGAATTTCTTTAGGGCAATAGATGCTGTTGCACTGTCAAATTTTCTATACTCTATCAACCTGGTTATTAGTTTCAAATCATTTTTTGGTGCCCCTAGAGCATCTGTGGCTGTGTACCATGAAAATATATATACTTTTAAAATGAAAACAGTCACAGCTAGTAGTCCGTTTCTTTCACTTTCTGATAAAATAAACTGATTTCTAAAAATCCGTATTTTTAATGAATATATTGCCTTAGCCATCCATCTAGCCCTATGGAATGCTCCGGGTGCTCTAAACTTCATGCCTTTGGGGGGACGTCTTCTAAGTACGACAAGAGAAAGGTTTAAAAGTTCCAAATAGTCATCTCTAGGTTGACCAACCTGTGAATGCATTTGAAAAAAGGAATTAAGTATATCTTACGCATGTATTAAAATGATAATGCAAGTGAATGTAAGTAGGTATAAGTATATATAGTCAGAGCTCATTATTACCTCTATTTTGTTGAGAGCAAAATCAACTATCTTGTTTGATGCATCCCCGCTAAAATACTTAGCAATATGTTCATCTGAAAGAGCTTGAACATTATGTTTGTCTATAACTGGCCACTCTTGTTGGAATCTTTTAAAGAGCGATATAACAGGCCCACCCACAGGTTTAAGGTTATGCTTAAACACTGCTTCCAGGATTATTTCTAAGACATGGTGGCAACAAGCAAGATACAAAACATCTTGCTGTAGTTTATCTTTTAAAAGAACTGCAGCACCATTCTGAGAACCTAATATATGATAAAAAAAGAAATTTTTAGCGAGTACAGTGCCTCTATTTTCTCAATACCACGCATTTCCTGGATAATTGGAATTCTCGACAAAACAGTCCAGAATGGGACCACGGACCTCATCGTTATTCTCGCACTTGCACGCACTCCTTGTTTCAGGGTTATGTGGTGGTGATAGAACACCTGCAGCACTTCGCGAATCAAAGGCAGCTTATTTTTCGGGAAACAAGCGGCTACAGTTCCGGGGACACCGATTAGGAATACTTCACTAGACTTGCGCGTGGTAAACGACATCGTTTTTAGCACTAGCGTTTTGACTCCGAATATTTACTCTACACCATTCGAAATCCGACTGCGAACCGACACGCAAACTTGGGTACGAAGACGTACACATAGTTGTCTCTAAACATCATTCTTAATGATTCCATCTATAATGGTTAATCGCAACGAAACAGTCTCCTGAATTTATAACAATGTAAAACAATGGAAGTTTGTAAGTAACTCCTCCCTCCTTCCGCCGGCTCTCGTTAGGGGAGGCGCAGGGGGGCGTAAGGCAATGAGGGGCGCAGGACCTATCAGCTGACCGCGAATGCGGCCTGCGAGCAACCAGCTCGCCGTTAGGGGTGTGACGCGCGGCTGTAGATCGTAGAAAAGTATTTTATTCCTGGAAAACTGTTGAGCGGTCGTAAAAATGGAGCGAATTTCGACCCAAAAGGGCTGTAAAATTGTGCGTTACCCCTTAATTTGATGTTACTTCCTCAAATCGGGACAATTGAATGTTTTTGCATTTATGCTCTTTGAGCGACCTCTAAATGTTAAGCAATCGGGCTGAAATTTTTAGGATATCCATTCTACACCCCATAGCATATTTTAAGAGGTAGAAATCAAAAATCCGAGAAAAAATAAGCAACACCCTAGTGCACCTACTGGATCCAAATATTTCTGCTCACTATTCCATTGAAATTCAAGAGGACTGACTTACTGTTTCTCTATACACTTATTGGTACAGAAATCAAATAAAAAATCAAGTTAGTTTCTGTCCCATCAATCCGAGCAACAAATACTGCCCAATTTTCTAAAGGCGTATGTTAATGTCACTGTGGCTATGAAAGGGCTTTCGGATGACAAAAGCAGAGGCCATTCCTTACCCCACTGTTTGAGGAACAAGTAACGTCAACGGAAGGAGAAGTAAGGTTAGGTAGATGAAGGACCAATTCGGAACTTTTGCACGGCAAAGACGGAACGGGTGACAAATGATGAATAGGTATGGATTTCGGATTAAATGAGGTTGCCCCATTCGCTTTAGAGTATTTCCATGTATGCCTGGAAAATATTAAAAAATGGAAGGAAAGGCGGGCATTGGTTGATGCATGAGAATAATCAAAGGATATATTATATATTAAAAGTCAATCAAAAGGAAATAAAATTAAAGAGAATTTCGAGAACATAGAAGCCGAAGAACCTAATCTAAGGATAAGGACAGAAACTGGAGAAAGTATAAGGGTAAAATTGATTTATTTGTAAGTTAGAGTAAAATGTGCATCGCAGCAGAAAAATTAAAAGATCTTGTACTCAATATCACTCCTAGTTACACTGCGAAGGTACTTTTCATTCAGGCAATCTTTCAAACCATCTGAACCCCAAATCATAATTCCATCTCATTCAATTGTATTTAAGTAATTTTGGAGTCGTAAACAACCTTGTATCTATCTGTGTATTTTTCTCCTATTGCTGCTAATGATAGCACGCGGGAAAAAAAATAGCTGCTACTATAAAATATCTGGAAATAGTTCCTATTTTCTGAAAGCAGATTCTTCAAAAACTTTTTTATATCAGTAGGATTTCCGTAGAGGTGTTTTTATAATAAAAATATACTTCCCATCTCCTGCCCTCGCGGAGAAAGTAAAGGTGTGGAGAACATTGATGACGAGTGGGTCTGTTGTCGAAAACCTTTGACGCCCACGAACGGGAGAAGCTGCGAGTTCGAGCAACAGAGGGTGGGGCAAGGAGGGGAGGAAAAGAATGGATGGATACGGGGGTAGGGATGGGAGTAGCGGGGAGGGACCGAGGGAGTAATGGCCCGTGGAATGGATAGAGGGGCGTAATGACGGGAGAGGGTGGGGGTGAATGAGGGCTCGGGGAGGGAGGACTCGGTGGGCGGTGGACGGCTGGAGCACATCACGGGCTTTAATCCTCGGCCTTGCCAACCCCTTCCCCTCCACATCCCCCCACCCAACCCGCACCCCTCCCCAGGGGGAGATGAAAGCATGAGAGGAAAAAAGAGTCAGTCGCTTCTCTCATTAAATCCGCTTTTAATGGGATTGAGAGAGGGATGGAGGGTAGGGAGATGTGGTTCATCGTGGAGGGAGGGAGGGAGGGGTGTGGGCCAATTACAAAGCACCTTCCCCAGCCCTCCTTTCTCACCTGTTCTTTTTTTTTTTTCAAAATATATCCCGCCCGGAAATTTTCGATAGATTTTGTCCCACCCGGAATAAAATAAAATAATAAATGATCGGAGTCGGTGGGCGACGACGTTGTGGCGGAGTGGGGAGAAAGGGACGGGGAATCATTTGGGGCGCCTAACATTTTTCTTTTTCTGCCTTTTATATCCGCGTCGTTCTAAAATGAGATCCAAGCTAATTCTCAATTATCGAATTTGTGGAAACCTCGATAAATGGTCTTGTGGATCGTTTTCAAATCGATTTTTTCCGCGAATGAGTCGAATGGTTAATGGATTAGGGATACCAATTTTGCTGTTCCGTCGTCCGCCGCCCCCCTCTAATTCCCAATTCCTCCCCGGAGGGCGCTCGAGTCGGGCGAATGCGGCAGCACAAGCGTGTTAGCGCGGGATCTAATCATTCCGCAAGGGCAGATATCGGCCAAGGAAGGAATTTTTTTCGCAAAGGTTATTTTCACCCCGGTTTCACGGAGTATTACGAGGTCCCTAATTTGTTTACAGCGATTGGCTAACACCCCAGACGATTCTGATTGACCGCACCGGGATATGCCCTCATCTGCAACCCCATTGCGTGAATTCGGAAGGGTACTCCGTTTGAGGACTAGTGGATCCGTGATAGTCTCCTCCGTACTCAGGATGTCGATAGCTGCTGCTAAAATTGCGAAGATAGTCCGCAGCTGCACCGTGAGAGGACGCGGTGCCTTTTCTACCAAGGAAAAAGTTCGCAATTAAGTGGAACTTTTATTAAAACAAATATTTTGGATTGAAACCAGGTTTTGTTGATAACAGAGTATAAGACTAGATGATAAATCTCCCTAGAGTTAAGCTTCAGTTTAGCCAAAAAATGTTTCCACCATGCACAATACCGCATGCTCCTCGATTGTGGGGACTAATTATCCTTAAGACAATCGATCCTTTGGAGGAATTTAGTTTATATTGTCTCCTTGATTGCATTACACGATCAAGCTCACTCCTTACTGCAGTGCAGCGAAAGTTTTGGATGAATGGAATAATGCACACCTACTTGGTACGAGTGCGTTTTCAATCACTCACAATGATGATAGTAAATTAAATCCCTAGTTTATTTCATAACCCTGTTTTGAATTAATGTAGGAATATTTACCTAGTGATCAATAAAATGTAATCTGTAGGTGGTGTCTTGATGTTACACATTCAATCGAGTATCAAAGAGAGTTGCATAATGTATAGCGGTTAGAATTGTTACAAAGAACGTTAACACGTAATGAATTGCAAAGATTATATTGAAGGTTGTGATTCAACAGAGTTACGATTGTTTTAAATTCAAACCAACTCTGTAGTGACTCTTCCGCATTAAGAAAATTTATTTCATTGGATACGAAGAAAAACGAATGAGCTTGCGACTGTAGAATGTAAAAAAAGATGTTGTCATCAAAATTTTTCTGAAATTTAGAACTTGGCTGTCATAAGAAATGCAGATTAAGTATTGGAAGTGGAGGAGGCGATAATGGCAACTCGAAAATGTTGCTTTTCAACGGGAATGCGACTCTCGTGTTGGTTGTTATTAATATTATTCATTATGACTTTTATGACTATGATTTCCCTCGAGCTTGTCTCACTCGGAAACATGCTTTAAGTTCTTTTTAGATATTGGTGCTCCATTATGACTTTATCTAAGAATCTTCTCCTATCATTGATCCTTAACCTGGCTTGCAGGATAATATGTCAATGAAGATAATGTAAAACTGTCGAAAGACCGGCGCAGGATTACTCTCCTGCGGACAATGATGAATGGTGCTAGTGGCGCAAAGTAGAAGCCACCAAGCAGTTGATCACACACCTTGTTTGCGCTAATATGCTGGTCTTAGAAACGTAAACTAAACCCACTGATGGAGAGAAGTCAAAAGACGTCCTATAATCAAGAAGTTTAAACATATACGCTGAAACTCAGGGAACTCTGACGAGAATTCGAATTCAATGGTATGGCGCAGCGCTCCAAAATGATGGAATAGTTGAAATTCCTGCGTATTTATCCACAGAAATAGTCCATTATGGCTATGCAGAAGTTTAAATTATCTGAAAAATGCTGGATATAAATGTGACCTGCAGTGGGACATTACCACCGATTTATGCAATGCGCACCAGATGTAGTGGGGAGCCCAGTGCCAGCAAGGCGACAGAACGGAGCCCTTCAATATTCATAGTATTGCTCATTCGAGCAAATGGATCAAAGTGAGTTGATCAAAGTGGATGAAGGATTACTTTATACATCAAAAATAGCTGATTGGGGTTTCAATGCGTTAGTTGTAAATATTCTCTCCTTTTTTCGACTAAAAGCTTTCACGAACGTTTTATCAAAACTAAATTTTTGAGACTATGTGAAACAGACGAATACGACTGCGTAAGAGCAACACTTTCTATCAAAAACTATCAACAGGCATTCAATAAAGTATTACAGACTTAATAAGTTAATATAATGAGCGAAAATGTCTGTTAAAATTTTTATATTACAGAGGAGCATTTTTCCTTGTACATTCTATTTTTATTTTTGCTCACCATTTCACGACTAGATTCGTTTTGGCAGTTTGCTTTTAGTTCATTGATTCAGAAATATATTTAAGATAAAATTATTTTTAATTCCTTTTTAAACAAGAGCGATGGACTTCATCTTGCCTGCTAATCAGACACTATTGTTTTGGCGCTTCAATAACCACAGATTGTCCCCCTCGTTTTATATCTACGCTAATTTTTGTTGGTAAAATGTCTTACCAATCACTTTAACCCTAGGAAGACTGAGAAAGTATTGTCGCGTAGTGGCCTGACCGGATCCAATGGACCCAGACGCATGGAGTTTCAATCACAAGTTAATTATTTATTTTGGCTGGTTTTTTGACAAGTTTTGTATTTTTCAATTCGAAATCATACACCCTTACATATTTTCCGTTGTAGCGTTGTTTTTGAAATTTTTGTTGCAAAAAATCATATTATTTACTCTACCATTATAAATCACACCGTCTTTTTCATTTTTCTTTCCATATTTATTAACACAATTACATTACCATTACACAATGGATCATTTTACAACAGAAGTAAAAATGTTATAACATTTTAATACAATAAAATAATGATAATACTCAAGGTTTTTTGTAAATCTATTAATGTAAACACACATTGCATACAATTACTGAATGCTCCTTGCGCACGCTTTTTTCACATCGAGAACAAATAGCGCGTGTCTTTCTGTCCTTTTTGTAATAGCACATGTGATACCTAATCTTTTTGGTAATCGTATCTACTGACACGCCACTTCTATTTCTCGATGTTGTAACTTCTAATTGTAGATTTTTTCTCTTGGGGGAACTCAACCCTTTCGGTGCACCTAGCCAACTCCTTACCCAAGCAGATTATAAAATCACGCCGTTTCATGAGTTTATTCGCTGGATTTGGATTAATCAAATGATTCCATATGACATAAGCGTTAATTGCACTGATATAAATCATGTTATAAAAGAGTTCAATTTTCGAGTCATTCTTTTGCAACTATAGTTGCGGACCATTTTATCAATGGTATCTACACCACCCTTTGTGCTATTGTAATATAAAATCATTTCTGTTTTTTTATTTCCAGAGACATCGTCAATTTTTGGCTGTGCTGAGTAAAATTACACTTATTCCCGTTTTTGGACGGTATAAGAGTACCATGGAATCATTTTGAAAAGCGAACAAAGTATATTTAGGCTCTCTGCGTTTCATAGATGTAAGCTCGGACGGAATCTCACCTTTATTTTTCCTCACAATCCCTACAATTGTCAAACCTTTTACAAGTAGTTGACGCCCTAAGATTATATATATAATATATTATAGTCAAAACAGTGATTTTTTAAATCTTAATGTTTACTGAGATAAAAATAAAATACAGCATGGTTTCTGCTATGATTGAGTGGCAAATTTAGATGAAATTTGTCAAATTATAAAGTTATATCATCATCAACCAACTGAAAATGCTTTCTAGAATTCACAAGATTCACTACTTCATGCAAATAATTTTTGCAACAATATTGCTTGTGATAATTACCTCAAATGTTTCTTGATAAATATATTGGAAATGTGTTAACCAATGTTCAGCGCCTAATGCTCAGCTCCGTAACCACATTGGTACCAATGGTGAGTTTATGAATTCGATATCGTGAATACCGCCCACTACATTAGCACCACCACACAGTATGAAAAGTCAAAAACAAGTCACCGCAGCTGAATTCAGTTTAGTATTTTACCCAATAAATTCATCTGAAGAGAAGGTGATGAAGCAAATGTTGCAGTATAGAAGAAGTCTTATGGAGTCAGGATAGTGTATGATCCAAAAAAATTTGTACTCACCATCTATAGCAGCAAACTGCAATGATGATATTCAGGTTCACCAATTCTCTCAGTTCACTTGACAAAAAAAGTGGAATCTGAAAGCAGCTCGACCTTTCCTTCTGGAGAGCAAAACTGACTATTGACCGCTACAGAGACTTCTACAGCAAAATCAACCACCTCGGCAAAAATATCGAGAACGTCTGGGACAGACTAGAGTGAATTCACTCAATGTAAGCGTCAAAAGTGAAACAAAGATGCAAACCACACGAGTGAACGACAACGCGTGTTTCTGACCGCACCATCCTTTATGTGACATTGTAAAAGAAAATAAAAGGTATCATTCTCAACTGTATCAACATCAACAAAACGTAACATTCTCAAATCAATACAAAGGTATCAACTCAATTATCAACATCAACTCAAGTAAACTATACCCATTGAATGATACAAAGTGTCGTGTATGAATTTTTTACTAGCCCCTACACATTGAAACACTTAAAAATACAATGTAAATAATGAATAGCTGGTGCTTTGATATATAGCACCCATCAAATCGGAAGGAGGACGATTTGGTCCAATGGACCCACTCAGTCCACTACGTGACTTTTTGCTATAAG
The DNA here is from genome assembly GCA_963169105.1 of Ceriagrion tenellum. Classification (NCBI taxonomy): domain Eukaryota; kingdom Metazoa; phylum Arthropoda; class Insecta; order Odonata; family Coenagrionidae; genus Ceriagrion; species Ceriagrion tenellum. The sequence goes on from OY720640.1 coordinate 137,001,231, forward strand.
AAAAAAAAACATAAATTCCATGATCGCTATTTCTTGATATATTACGGAAGATACCAAAACAGGATAAGTAGCGGCGTCTCAATCAAATTCATACATTTACGACAGAATTATAAACCATCAAATCTACCAACCCAGTCAGATTCTAGTTAGGTTAGTATTGGACCCAGTCAGTCATTCTAGTTAGGTTAGGTTAAAAGAGTAATTACGTATAATTAAAAAAGAGAAAGCTATCTTTTTTGTTCTCAATGGCAAAGTTTTGAACGTAAACACCATAATTTAACCTTCTGGCCCATATGATCCCCTTTAACTATTTCCTTAAAACTGCTTTGGCTTTGGGCACAAAGAATCGTTCTTTTTCAGGCATTTACCATTGTTTTGGAATGACGTAGGGCCACACTCAGTCTTTAGCGGAGTATTTTGCGGTTTTAATCGTAACCCAAAATTTACTGAACATAAACTTCCTCCGATTTTATCATCATGGAAATGAAGGCTGCAGTGTGAGTTTTACAAATGGTACTAGTTAGGTGCCACATTGTAACAATCAGCATGTTGCTTATAGCTACCAACCTTAGCCTATACCATCGAATGCACAGTTGTTAATCTCTAAATTATCCTATTTACTGCATTACGCACGGATAAATAGTATTTTAATCGCTTAACCGGTATTAAATGATATGATAAATAAAATAAACACGAGCGTTGATGGAATATTTTAAAGTTTAACCAACGTCGTATAAGCTCTTTTGTATGGTATGGGCAATTAAGTGATAGAATTACCTAATATTGCATAGGGTAAATCTCAAAATTTGAAAACATATTGCAACGCCCCGCCCCTTTCCTTGATTCATTGTTTGTTTTGTGTGTTTTAAATGTTTAAAAGGTTTATTGTATATGTTGTGTGTTTTGTTTTCTCTTATTTCTTTTTTTGTGTTTTAATGTTAAATTTGTTTATTTTGTATGGTCGTTGTTGGTTGTGAGGGAGTTGTTGAAGTTTGGAGAGGAGGTATTATTGGAGAGGAGACAGAGGAGATAGAAGGTGTATTAAAGAACCGTAAATAAAGCGCTACCAAAGAAAGCACCAAGGTGTTACAATATGGTCCTTTCAGATTAGAATAAAGCGTTGAATTTAATGAAGAGCCTTTGGAAAAGTATGAAATCTGACATGACAGGAAAATGTAAAATCGCTGGGGTTTATCCATCGCCATCTTCAATAAAATGGGAGTAACTGTCGCGTTTTGGAGTAACGGTGGCCGAATGGGTAGGAAGGCTGATCTCAAAGAATTGAATTAGCTCCTTGGGAAGCCGTGGTTTGGGGGGATTCTGTGGGATGGGCGACAATAGGGATTTAGATTCCGAGAAAACTGAGGAATGCAAAGCCAGCCACACTTCATTAGTCGGGATTAGAACAAGAAGTCACTTGCAGCGTCATCTTCTTGAAAATCGGATTCCTTCTCCGAGGGGAATCCGATTACATATTCGAAGAGAGAGATAATCTACAGAAGATAGTTTTAATCCCTTCATTTCTTTCTTCACTATCGAGACATTTGGCGTGGGTATTTGACCACTTTTTCGTCGTCAATAACTGAACCAATTCGCCTCAACAACATTCACCTTTTCTGATTAGGAGCTTCATTTTCTATTTTCTGTTCTAACCACATTTCGACTAATGAGATCAATTAAATCGTTTGGTTAGTTTATGTGCTGAAAAAAACTACAAAAATTACTGGTGTACAAGTATTTCAAATCTCAAAATCACTCACCATCAATTAACTGAAACAATATAGGAATATTTATCCTGCTAATTGACTCTGTGTATCGTTACTATTGTTGATTAAAACGAAGTATACCTAACTGAAAATAATTTTTTTGGTTTATTTTTCAACAAAATGAGTACAAATATTTACTCAAAATGGTATTGACCGTTAGCGACATATGAATGATGCTCAAGCCACTTTTACAAGTCTTTCACTAGCTACCTAGCACCGGAAATAATAAGATAGTTTCAGAGATGAAGTGTGCAGTACCCTGAAAGTCTTGCAAAACAGAATATGACATTGTCCTATACATGACGTTATTATTTATGTATTAATCAATCAGTATTTTACCAAAATTACGAGAATATAGCACTCACCAATTTTAAGTTTAAATCTTGGACCTGAAAATCTTTTGATCAGTATGTTTCTTGCATCAATTCGCAAATTTGATATTTTCATTCTACGCAAATTCAATTAGATTTTTGGAGGCAATAAATTGTAATGTGCCATGAATTTTATTCCAACAGGATGCAATGCCATCATAATTATTGTTCAATATTCTATTGGCCAAATGCAATGTTTTTGGAACAGTTCCGGTGTAAAGTAGTTGGCATCAACTTAACACAATCCAAAGCGTGCACATATGCGTGAACGCAGTGTGAGTCTGGCAAAGTTTATGTTTCTAGGGAAAGGAATTTCTCAAAATGGGTGAGCTTATTACTAATTCCGTGAATTCCCTCATTGATAAAATACAATCGCTACTGTCCCCATGCAATTTCTTCCGCTAGCGCGATGCACCCATCGCCTCACTATGTGTCACTTACGGTGGACACGGGGGGGCACACAGTTCTTCCCATGGTTGGCGATGCGCGCATCCTACCATTAAGAAAACTCTCTCGAAAACATCATTTTTCTTTTTCAATTTAAATATTCATCATTTTTTCTTGACTCGGGGCCGGTTCAATGGATCTAACAGTATTAATGGCACATAAGAATCAACGGGACTTGAGCAGAAAGAGTGTTGGTTGTCAATACGCACCACCATTTTCAAAGAGAGAAATTAATAAAGTACTCTAAAATGATTCATTCATTTTAAATGTGAATAACGGATAGCGTAATCAGAATAATTTTCTCTTGATTTTATTGCATTTTAACCTTACTTGTTCAGTAATTAGAAAATTTTAAAATTCCTCCACAATACTTAGGTATTCTCTATAATTTCACCATTGTTCAAAGGTATAAGGTGATTGAATGTGTGATGACAATTAAAAAACGCAGTTTAATTCCGCTTTTACGCCCAGACATTGTATGGGTATCATAGTTTTTGGTGGTGTTTTGTTGTGGCTGCACAAGACTAGCTCCTAATTGTTTCTGAACATCAAGGAGCATATTGTATAAGCAGTTTCAGTGATGAGGCGCGCTTAGCACAAAATTAATCATAGGGTTTCTCCCTTGCGGGATGTCTTGAGCATTACAGGGGCTCTTCTCAGCCTCCCCACCAAGGAGGAGGCAATTACGCCGGTCAGACAACCTTCTTCTAATCCGTTCACCCCACCTCCATCTTCCCCTACCCCATCCTCTCTCCTACTCCTCCCAAGATGCAGGCCGGGCTGTAAGGGGGATGGATACTCGGATGAGATACTCGTGACGATTTACTACCATATACTCAAGCATATCGCACAATTCTTACTTTAGTTTCTTCCTCTCGGCAGGTATGATCACTTTCCATCTGCTACTGGCCGTTTAACCACTTTCCGCTATGGGCACTTTTAACCACTTTTGTCTGCTACTCTTCCGTTGATAGTGCTTTTAAAATGCCTGTAACTATGATAATGCTAATCCAACCTGTAGATGATAAATAATAAAAAACGTCTAACAGGTACAGCATGATGGAACTAACTTAATCCAGAAATGTTACCATGCTTACGCTGAAATGTTTGTAGTATGAATACTAAAAATGAAACAGCCTTCTTTTGAATTATTTTTGGAACGAAGTCTGCTTAGAGATGTTCATAGTAATGCTATTGTAGTTTTAAGGAATACCCAATGTTAATGAGTCAGTAGAAAAAATAAAATCACCATAGTTAATGCTCAAATACATCAAATTAGTCATGGATCCAACATTCTGACGTATCTATGTGCCTTAATTAAGTGATACAAGTGAATTGCATATAAACAGTAGTGTCAATGTGGAGTGTTATTGATTTTCTGTATGTTTTCGAGACAAGATGCACTGTCATCACAGTAATTCGAGTATATTGTGACAATTCCTCGCAGTAATGTCAACAGAAATACGCCAGATCAACGACCGGGTTCTTTTGACAAAATAATGACCCACATCTTTCAATTATTTTTCCAAATTCGACACAAAGAAAAATATGCTGTGGGTTAAGCAGTTAACTGGGAATGCAGATCTCCCCAAATTGCCCGCGCACATGTCTGTGGACCTGCCGTGAAAGTATGCCGGTCGGTTTGCCATGGCTTGCAGGAAAGCTGCGCAGCAATCCGGTGCACTATGGATCGAAGCACGTTCAAAAGAACTAACCGCTGCGCCGCCGGCCGGTGAAAGGGACAAGGTTAATAAACACCTTCAAGGTTTGCGAGTGGCAGCGGAAAGCGAGTGTATCGCAACACACTTTCACTGGCACGCTGCGGGCCAATTCTACGTACGCCCACATATAGATCAGCCGTCGCTGTGGGAAAACTAATTGATTGATTGACTGATCTCGCTCTGGGATCGGGCCCAGATATCTCGCCCGCTTTGTCGTCGGCCCTGCCTCTAAGGTGCTTTCACTGTGGCTGTGCAAGTCGAAACAAAGGAGCAATTCCACATTTACCTTTATTTGGCTTAAAAATCCTGATTTTGCCATTTTTTTTAATTTTCCTTGAGTTTCATTCTTACAATAGTTTCCACAGAAATTGTAAAAAAATTACACTATGTAAAATAAGTTCAATATGCGAGGTAAATATGGTGAAAGGATACAATTTTTCATTCAATATCAAGCTGTGCCCAGCCAGAGAATTCTTTACATTTTTCTTAAAAATGTTTTTACAGCTTTCCCTAGGTTGTTCCTTAGAAATTCCATAAAATATTGGAAGGTTATTTCGAGAAATTTCTACATAGTGTTAAAGAAATTTTGTAGATTTCCTCGGGACGTTATGTAGAGTTAACTTGGTTGTTCATTAAAATTCCCTGGGGCGTTCTTGTAAACTCCTAAATTACTTTCAACCGCACAGAACTTCCTAAATAACGCAGGAAGCAATAAAAATACCAAATTCAAAATACATAACAATAAAATTATTGAATAAAATGCTCAAATTAGGCGCACAAAATTATGTAATATAATTAATTATAATATATCCTTATTTTGTTACTATTATTATACTATCATATATAGGTAAACACGCTCACAACTTATACGTTGTCTACCGAAACACAAAAATAGGGTTTAAGTTTGTAGCTCCATGGTTACAGCTTGGTGTTTTAAGGCTAGTTTATGATTACACTTGAATTGCATCGATGAGGTATCCACAGTTTGAAATTATAAGCCATACCTACTTGCGTGTTACGCCATTAGGTATCTTGTAATGAGAATTTCTCATCGTAAACACCATAGTAAATAAACACAATGGAAATTGGTTATTCATTCCATTGCAATATGTTATAATGAATGACACAGTGGATGGTAATCAAAGGGTATAAATAAATGATTTAATAAAGACACACCTTTTTCATAGCTTGTGCTATCAGTCAATTTGATTGAAATCTCCTTGGTACAAGTTATTTCAGCCAATGTAGAAACACAATTAAGAATTTAACACTGGAGCTTATATGAAATTTTATTCTGTTCTTATGTTTTTACCTATCCTTTTAAGTAAATGATGTATACGCATTGTTAAAACGCTCCAATGTGCATTTAAAACGAGGAAACGAGGAAAAGGGTAAACACTAATTTTTATTAAGGAATAGTAGCCACAAAAGTTATCAGTCTACTACATTGAATAATATCTTATCCTTTGTACACAAACGATGTTCTACATTTGCAAATGTACCACGAACAGCTAAGTTTCTCATTAAACACTATCACTGTCTAGACTGTACCACTATCGGACGAAGCATAATGACCGCAATGCAACTTAACGACTGCCTACTTCCGGTCGCAAATATTCAATTAATCGATCACATAATCACTTGATGATGCTGAAGAAAAGCTGAGTTAACGATGAAATACAAAATGATAGTAGTTCTTTTATTATTAGAAAATAAATGTCTCAAGCCCATGTATATCCTCATAAACACCAGCCATATACAAACGAGAAAGGTGCTCAACGATTGAAGCGCCGCTCATGTGCGGTGAGTGATTGCGGATTTTCCTTATAGAACATTAGAACTTAATCTACGGAAGCCTCTAATACTTCAGTAAAATTACGCATGTTTCACAGAAAATGTTGCATGGAATTATCTTGATCTGCAAAAAATAGCTTTAAAAAACATGAGCTAAGCATTCATATTCAATACAGATCCTAAGAAAAGATACTGGCTCCACTGAAAAATCATATTTTTCCGTAGCATTCCTTATGTTTTACGGAACATCTTTTAAGGATTTATATAGCGTGATGGACTTCATTTTCTAAAAGCTTCCATATTTTGAATGAAATAGCATTAAAACCATTTTAGGGCGGAATCGCCTGGCATGCAGATGGCGCACGACGGAGAAGCTATCCGGGATAGCAGAGCTCAATTTCGCCGTAGAGAGCAAAAAACGAGAGAAAAACTATCTTTTTGAATGGAGGAAGGTGCAAGAATAACTTTCCGTCAGAGTCAGCCGGCTCATAATGAAAGGCACCAATGGTTACATGGATTAACGCTGCATTTGACGGACAGTGTACACACTTTATTTGACTCATCTCACGCGTCTCAATTAAGGTTGCGGATTCTTTTGGAAAATTTCTGCCACTGCGGGCATTTATCCAACATCCTCGGGGTAGAAGGCCGTTATATTTCTTCCAAAAGACCCTGACACTGGGCCATGGACAAATTTTCCGATGATGGCAACCCATACGTATTTTTTGAAAACTAAGTTAAGAATGCAATAGCATTATCCGTTATCCTTTCAGCATGAATGCCATTTTGCACTGCGCATGCTGCATTAATTACATACCATTCAATACCTGTTTTTGCTTTATAAGATGGCTATAGTTTCTGTCACCATCCTTAATTTGGATTCGAAGTCGTAGCCGGGAGATGGAAAGGGAAAGAGTAATCGAATTTTTATTCCCATAAAATTAAAAATACTGAATACATTTGTTGCTCATGTTTCTTTTTCGCAAAATAAATTCCATCATAGGCAGTTTGATATTCAATATTTGCTTCAAATGAAGTTAAAATCACACGCTCTTTGGTGTAATTTTCTGGTCATACCCACGTTCTGAGAAGAGAACGAAATTCGTGATACTCTGAATGGCTGCCGACTTGCGTCACACAGATCGTTGGTCACGTGAGCGGAAAATGCAAATCTACTGTAAGAGATTTATCATTCCTGAAACTGAGCACTTCTATCTGCCATACTAAAAGCATAAGTATTGTTAAATCCAAAAATTATGGCGCAACAGTTTCTAGCTTGTAAACCAGTACAAAATTGGTGTCAGTCGTGAAAAGGAAATGAAACGGTGGAACCGAACTTCCGAACCATTTGTGTTAAATTGGCGAGTGCTACAATTGTGATAGTGCCGTAAAATGGTGATACTCTGCACTCATGAGGGTCATTTTTTATCAAAATATTGAAAAAGTCTTATTGCCCTCTGTGGCTAAGGTAGGGAATCGCAGGCATGTGCTATCTTCCCATAGGTGAAGCACAATACTGTACTATGTTATAAGAATTGCAACGCCTTTCGGCTAATTTTCTCCATCGAATTAAACCTTGAACCCTATAGAATAGTATTACTGAGGTGTCATAGTCTGTTCTTGCATCACAACCTTCCTCCAATAACAATCTCCAGTCATGTACATGTGATGGTAATTTATCCAATGCAGGGGAGAGGTCATTTGCATCATTATTTAAATTTGTTGAAAAGATACGGCGATATTTCAATGACATAATAACCTATAATAATCATCTTGCACTATATAGCATAATTATGGCCAGTGCATTTCCTACGGTCTCTCTAAAATGCATTCCAAAAAGTGATTTAGTGCATCGCCAAAACGACGGCATTCCTATCAAAGCCCTTGGGTGGCGCCACGACGCGGTCGCTCGTGGTGACTCAACAAACTAACCTCGTTTTCGCGCACATTTGTGTCAATTATCGTTGCGTCATTGTTTCGCAATCTCTGCATCCACTACTGGGGTTATTTACGCACGCGGCCGTTGCCCCGGGTAGCGGCGCTCATGTCCCCCCACCCTCCTCACGGCCTCTTTCGGTCGCTCTTTTCACAGGGGAGGGAATCTAAGGGACATCCGTGTATCCTGTGCACCCCTAGGGTTTGCTGCCACCAGACAAGGAGCGGGTTGCGAGGGAGGGTTGGTGGTGCCACTACCAATCACCCTTAGCGATGGACCCCCACCCCTAAATGGCGCAAATTGCGGTCGAAGGAATGCCACTGGCTCTCTCGCCAAAACACGCACTCATTGTCGGAGCAATCACCTGGGCCTCGTCACACTTGCATAAGTTAACCTCCCGGTAAATATCACGCCGGGGCCATGCGTTCGGTTTTAATGGCGGGCAATGGGTGCGAAACCTAGTGACTTAGTCGCGAAAAATTGCAGCTCTCAACACTCAAAAAGTTTTATTCAAAATGCGGCACTTATACGCCTTTTTTCTCCCATCATTGAGGGCTTGCCACGGTGATTCGTCCTTATGATTAGCCTCTTGCGCAAGAAACATAAAAAATAGTAGGAAAAGTTCCAGCAAGTTTTTCAAGCCCCAGAACTTGCGACTTTTCTTCATATAACGTATTGCTAAGTGGACATTAATGAGAGTGACCGATATTTTGAAGTCATTCACGCCACCGGCAAAGGTTGATCAGAATGGTTTATGCTCAGTGTTGGCATCAACCCATGATTAAATAGGTACGTATTCAGCAAGGGCGGCAAAGTTTGGCGTCTTATCCGACCGGCGGGAGTACTGACTTGATGTTTTCCCAATAAAAAGTTTTAAATAGAGATTGGAATACCAAAGACAAACACTCACTTCTGTCAGATTTTAAGCTTTCCGGGACAAGCCATGGAGTTCCACTTTTACGGAGTCACCCGCAATGCACAATAGTGCGAAATTCCACTGAGAAAAAAATCATCCGCCTTGACCGGGATCTTGGTCAAGGCGGATGATTTTTTCTCTGTGGAATTTTGCTCTCTCTTCTGTTATGATATGAACTCGGAGCGCTGTGGTGAGAAGTACTGTTACCATCTTTGATCAATCCAAGCAAGTGTTTTATTGTGCATATGTCACGAGTTGGCTAAAAGTGAGGAATTGGTGAGCAGGGCACTGGAATTAATGCCGATCTTCACGCCAACCGGATACATAATAACAATGAGCACAGAAAAGAATAAAGTTTTCGCAGTGAGCGAGCAAGCTGGACAGGCTGCATTGAGTTTGAGGGGAAGGCATTTAGACATAATATCTGAAATCTCCTACCAGGACACTCAGACCCGCAAAAGAGCGTTGAACATAGGCGTTCAAGATGTGGTGCTTAAGGATGGGCTTGGGATGGTTAGAGTCGGCATCGAGGAGATTCTCAGAGGGATGGGAGAGAAACCATGCCTACTCCGACAGCCAAAAAATAAAGAAATATCTGGACTGGGCGCCTTATAAGGCACGAAAGCTTGCAGGTCACCATCTTGGAAGGTTATTTTGTGGTCACTGATCATGAGGGCTAGCCATGAATGCGCTTCCTGTCAAGGTTTATCATCTGTTCCACGTGCGGGATATTGGAAAGACTGGTGCACAATTGTATGTTTATATCGTAAAAAGCAATAGCAATAAACGCATATACAAACTGGTTTCAGAACAATTAAGATCAGCAGCCAGTCAACCCACACGTTGTTAACAGAGGAAAAAGAATGAAGTGGAGAGTCTCCATATTGCAATGAAACAGTAAAAATTCCACACTAAACATTTATTGACAACCGACCATGATTTCGAAACAAAGTGCCATTTTCAAGGTGAATAAAACTTACAAGTCTCATCTATATATACAATCAAAGAGGACAAGGGAGGGGGTAAACGGGGTGGGGGAATTCGAGAGGGAAAAACTGATGTATCTCGGAGTCACACTCATCTTCACGCACTGGTTGTTGAAAGAAGCGTCGAGACTTGCAAGATTACCAACTGATAATTAAGTTCATATAACGAAGTAAAAGAAGGAAGATCGCAACTAAAGGAAATAAGGAAAAGGAAAGGAAACTGGTCGGGCCATGTGATGAGAGGGAAAAGTATAATAACTGTGGCACTTGAGGGCTCAATTGAAGGAAAGAAAAAGAGAGGAAGGAGAAGAATCAAATTTGTGGATCAGGTGAAGAACATCAGCTATGATGAATCAAAGAAGGAAGCTCGGGACAGAAGCGGATGGAGACAGCAGTGGTGTACGGGAACTGCCAGCAGGCAGAACACCAGATGATGATGATATAAGTTCCACAAAGCCTGAAAGCCCAAAAGGTAAAGCCTGAAATGAATTTATAAGTGGAGAGTCCTTTAATCTGGATGAAACTCCTTCATAACGATGCATGACCGTCATATTATTGCATATTGCGAATTACGACGTGACAATTACCATTCTCATCAGCCCACGTAATTCATTCTCCACTGTGCCATGAGTGGCAATGTTGTTCGGTGTGAGGAGTGGAGGATAAGGTCCTTTTCTGGGCTGCGGCAAAAGACTGAATTATACTATGGGCATTTTCGGACGTGGGAAGGGGGAGGGCCGAGCCCTCTTAAAAAGAAGGTAAATCGGTTTCTAGATTGTTAAATAGCCATTTCGTGATTAAATCTTTTTTACTCTTACCACCTAGCGCGAAAATTACTGCCGGGGATTGGTCATATCACACCACATCCTCGCTCGCATTTCAAGCGAGTGGAGAATGTTTGATCATGACGAAAGAGTGGGCGATTCGCGGGGAACCGAGTGGCCCACTAACGGAGAGGAACGGGAAAAAATATCGAAAATCGACGAGAATCATTGCGTGAGAGGCGTTCCCAGCGATGGAATCAGTTGAGGAGTGTGAGGGCGAGATTTTCCTCGTTCACGTATTCGCCCACCGCACGACGCCACTTGCCCGAAAGGATTGCAGAGCAAAGCAGCTCTAGCATGGCATTCCGAATGGCCCATGAAATGGGTTTCGCAGCCACGGTGCGCATTTCTCCCCACTTTTCCAATTCACTTTTTTGCACTCTTTCACCGTGGAAACGGCGGAGGCGAGAACTACGACTCCGGGGGCTCGTTTCTGGGTGAACAGGTGAACTCGAAATGAGACTTTGACGTAGTGCGCGGGTAAATATGCAAAAAAATGTGGGGCAGAATCTCTTCTTGCGCAGCTGTTGGATTGCGGGCAGCCTATTATTATTCCCTCGCATGAGGATAAGTCTTTTTGAACTTCAAAAAGTAGCAGCCATTTATGATCACTTGGAAATACCAGGAACAACTATATTTGCTCAGATTTAGTGCATTGAACTGCACTTAATGTTTGGTGTTTATTAAATGGTTTAATTTTTTGTGTCCCGTAGGTGAATGTAAGCGTATTTGATCTGTAGGTTTATGTACATATAACAACAAATGCCCTCTCTGCTGAAACAGATGTTTGTTTTAATACTGATAAGGAATATTTTCATTCACCTATTATCGATCTTGAAAATAAAATCATCGGGGTATATTTTTTTCTGTCTCATGTAAGTATAAATAAATCCAGTCGGTAAAATACTTTTAATTAGCTAAAAATAATTATTAAATGGTTTATATTCCAAGTCACCGTTGATTTCTGTTCAAAAAACATATTTTCTTGTAAAAGATTTTACCGTCATAAGTATTAATGGTTCTTTTGGCGTGCCGTAATGTTTTTCATATTTTCCGAGATGACTTCAAACGGATAGCGTTAATATATGCCAGTGCATTTTTTGAACGTGATACTTATTTTTATTTCCTAATCTGGAATAATTGCCATCTTCCCACTGATGAGTATAAAGTTGTATGCTATTTCTTGATCAGCAGTAGGTATTTAGAATTAATGTGATAGATAAATTAATCATGCGTAGTTTTGTGCGCATTATCTTGGCAGAATTCAAATGCATTTTTAGTCCATACATTTTTTTGCTTGAATGCAAACAGGTCTCATTGGAGCTCAGGACAAACATTTCTTTACAAACAAATTGTCGTAATTTAGGCACCCTTTTATTTCTTCATTTCTTAAGGCCACAGGTGGAGATATGACTAACATGCAGCCAAGTATTTATATTTCTGCATACCTTATGAAAGTCTGACCTCTGATAGATGAAATGATAACTTCCTTTCTCCCGCAATACAATTCATTTTATAAGTTTTTAAGGAAGGAACCCAGAAATTCGGAGAATTCTAGTCCTCATAAATTATGCCCAATGTAATTTATTGCTTTTTTCTTTCTCTCTCATGAATATCCCCGGAATGGAGAAATCCTTTGGAGGGTGTAGACGAAGGGGAAGCTATTGAGAGACAGAGAGGAAAACGAGAGACAATTAGAAGGGGGACTAATTGTTTTCCACCTCCTTGCGCCATGAGTAACTTGACGAGCGCAAGCCGGGCGACGAAGGCGCCGCTCGCGGCCGATGAGGGAAGCGAGAGCGAACGAACCCTTTAACGAAAACAGCGCGTCGTCGACATTCTTTTTTTCCGCTCTTTTTAAAGGCGTACATCCTCTCCCTCCCCTCTACTTCCCCTCTCAGGAAAACACGTTCATCATATTCCTTTTTCTTTTCCGCTGGAATTTCGGGGCTTTCACCTCCGCTCCGGATCGCTCATTTGTTTTACGCCCCGAATCCCCTGTGTCGCCTCTCTTTTGTTATTTATGGCTTCGTGAGGTGTGAAATCTTGGCGGCGGGACGGAATTACCCCCGCCCCATCCCACTCTCCCCCCCGCGACCCCCCGCCTCCCACGAGCACGCTCAAAACTCTCAGGTATTATTCACTCCGGCCGTTGACAACGAACGCCTCCCTACGCCCCCCCCCCCCCCAATCCACCCTCGAATGCGCTCAACCGCTTCGTTTTTATTTGTATCCGTCATTTAGGATTGTTACGTGCTCCGCTTAGTAATCCGTCCGGAGATGGAAAAAAAAACATGCGTGCAACATACACTCACGTGCACACCTGCTATTATTATGCACCTTCTCCCGGGATATAGGATTGGGGGCGTGAGTTAAGGCCTGATTGTGGCTCCTGATTTGATGTATGTCGGGAATTCTGATGTCGATTTATTTTCTCTTGAGGAACACACCTGACTTCATGCACTGAGCTATTTTGGAAAATCCCAGGAGGAAACTTACAAATATTTGCCTGTCGGAATTTTTGTCTTCCTGCTCTTGGGTCATTCTTCGTAAAGATTTTTACCGTAGGAGTTAAACATTTGGCAGCCTAGAGAAAGAAAGAAAATACACACTGCAATTGAACTTCAACGCACACTAATGGAAATTCGTAATTGATGAGAAATTGATTCAGTTTCCATTTCCTGGGATATAAATCTTGTAGATTACTTTTTTTTCACCCCTATCAGGACAGTTTTAGGCTAAGCAACTTGTAAAAATTATTTTTTATAATATTTTGGGTTCTTTACATCGTTTCCTTTATCACACGGAAGACATCAGTCAGTGAGTTTGAGTCTATCGGAACCAGCCACGTATTAAACTTTACGCCCGCAATGCACAATTTTTCGAAATTTCACAGAGAAAAATCATCCACCTTGGCCAGGACTCAAACCCGGTTCCCTAGAGGCAAGTCCCGGTATACTCAAAATCAGTCAAAAGAGCAAACACCTCGGACTTATTTCTCGGACTGTGGCGCTTAGCACACGACAATTGACTGCTTGTTACATTTTTTCCGGCAGTCGAGAACATCTGGTCCTGTAAAGGTCGGAAAAATCCACTGGGGAAGATGATACCTCGGTGAAGCACTTGGCCGAAAATCGAGAGATCCGAGCTCGAGTCCTGGTCAAGGTGGATGCTTTTTCCTTTGTGGAATTTCACAAACCAGTCAGTGAATTGGTTGCACCGGAATCTCTGTACGGTGGCAACGCTGGCCATATTGTACATCGCTCATTGCTTTCCAACATCTGCTGATTTGAGCAGTGGATTGTTTGCGGAGAGACAGTAGCCTCTTTTCGGCAACAGCTGGTCACTTTTCCCCTCGCTCGCCCCGGGCGGCTTCGCCCCGACTGATCGAGAGCAAATGCGCGGTGGAAACTATAGGAGGGACGGTGCTCTTCGGTGAGCCCTTGGGGAGAAGAGCAGTGGTTCCAAGGGTCACTGTGGAGATTCTCCTATCGTTTGGATCAGCAATCGGCGAGGAAGTCCTAAATCAACTTGCCTTCGTATTGAATATCAAAGGAAAGTGAATCGGGAATGAAGCCTTTTCACTGTCGAACACCGAATACGATCCCGCCTCAGGATAAATGGAGAATTAGATATTGCTTGGTCGTGAATGTGAATCCTGTAGTGCGGTTTTTTAATCCGTATCATTTTTCACCTCTGACGAAGTATCTTATTTTGGTATAAAATTGATCCGCCTTCAAAGCGGCTTTCGAAAAATCATGTTCTATTTAGCCAAGAAGCCGAAAACGAAAAATTTGGCAAATATAACGGAATGATACGGAGGGTAGACCTCGGAATATTTCAGGTATTTGATTTTTACGCGACTGATAAAAAATACGAACTTTATTAGGATAGAATGATTACAGTTTTTTTACGGTTAGACTTGTTTTATGTCAGAGGACTTGAAAATTTCTGGGTTTGCTTCTCGGCTCAAATATTTTATTCACGAGATTAAAATTGGATAATTTGATCTAAATATGAACTTTTCTGTTCTTTTTTGAGAGAGTGGTACTTTTTTATGCATGTATATCTAAAAGAGACGCATGTGAGTGATATTAAGATTACTTGAGTGATGTTGTCTCGTAGTTTCCCGCGACGTTTTGAATGCGATGATTTCTCCATCTTTCGGGTATTCGCCGCGTTGCTTGTCATGATTGACGACAGGAGAAATCATCGCATTACTTGAGTGCTTTAACGCCGTTTTTGAAAAAATCACAGTAGGTATTCCATGAGGTAGGCAAATTGTTTATTTTCAAATAGAGGTCAAATTTTAAAATTAATTGAGGGAATCAGAGAGAAACCGCCTTTAAAGGACAAACTTGTGAAAATCAATAAATGTGAAACAGTTTTTGATCAAATATTTAAAAATTCATCATATTATTAAACGGTGGGATTCAATCTGTCATTTAATGGCAGAAATGTCTTGCATATTTGAATCGACTCAGCTTTACGCTGATCTTGCTGTCATTTAACACTTGACAAAAATGTCAAATTGTTCAACAATTTTAGCTTAGACGAGTGCTCAAAAAGGCAACGATTTGACGCGTCCACACATTTGGGAAAAGTGTCACTTCGTCGCGAAGAAGAGGAAATTTCTTTACGGTACACATTTTTGCATATATAAAACAGCATTAATTTATTTAAACCTTGACTAACGAGTAGTAATTCTGCTCATTCTATCTTAAGCCATAGTACAATAGAGGTAGCTTATTTCCTTAAGTGAGAAAATAAGAGGGCTGGTTTTCTAAAGGAATTTATTCCTTTGAGAGATGAGGAATCCCACACCTGCAATAGTTACGGCCGCGGTGTGACACAAGGCATATATTAGAAGGAAACTTTTTCCCTAGGATAGTAATATTTCCACTCCGCCGCCTTGGGTGTTGATGAAAATCACTTGCTTTTCTCCACAATTATGGCTCAGAGAGAGTTGCAAACAACCCGAAGGCAAATATTTGTCTATCATTGACGAAGACAAATATTGGAACTTCATTTTATGAAACCTGTGAGTGTAGTCATTTTTCATCATTTTTAAATGCCACAGGAATATTATAGAATGTGTTTAATATACTTCCGTTTTTATCATTATTTCACTACTGCGTTACACTTTTCGAACAAACGTGCATGACAAAGTAATTGAGAACCATTGATGAATTTCACTCTTCGTCTTCATCTTCTTCCCACCTATTTTTCATCGCTGTTGTCTTAACGCTCCCTGCTACTCGCCATTACGGTGATCCACGACGTTAGGCATGGGTTTTTTGGTGAACTATCAGACTGAGCCAGCTCTTCTCCGGTGATAGTTATGACTGCATGCCGCGAGATATGGATGGAAGTACTCGTGGCCCAAATTCGACTGTGTATCAAGGTAGTTTGAGCGGAAAATCATTTTATCTAGAAATTAATGAATTTGGTCTCATTTTAAAGAAAAATATATCACTCTTCCATTGACACCTAAAATTCATTCCTTTACCACATTACTTTCCGAGATATTTGCCAGAAAATACCTGCCCTTCCATATGGGAAATGGTACGTGTATGCACTCCAGAGAGACCTTATATAAAAAAATGAGGCATTTCCTGCACTTAGATCTCGTAAAAAAATCAGCAGTGTGAGGTTTGTATGTTTTTCAACTATTTTTGAAAATTTATCACATTTTCATCGCAGTAAATTCTTCGGAATCATAATAAACCATCTGTTTTGATGGAGTTTCAGACATACCGCGTGAAAAATGCGTCAAGTTAAAGACTTATTTAGATGTTTTCATTGGCTTACTAACAATTTCTGTGATGAAAAAGTATATATTTGCACCATTAGTAATGCAATATTTAATACCTGTGTCTCACAGTTGGTGAAATTAAAACGTAGGTATATATCGAATATGTTCTCCATTATGATTAGGGAACCATCTCGCTCGCACTATCTTTAAGTCGACTTATAGCCACTTCCGGATTCACGGGACCGCGGGTGGGAGGATTGGGTTGGGTGGAAGGAGGAGATGCTGGCGGATATGAGAGAGAGAGGTACTGGTCCAGGGGGGGAAGGCGAGACGGGGTTGGAGTGGGGTGTGTTTTTCTTTCGCGGGACGTGATCCCATAAAGGTGTCACACTGCCACTCCTCCCTCGAGCGCCCCCTTTTGGCACGTGTGTCTCTTGCATGTTCAATTGCTTCCATTTCCCCGAGAGCAATAATACCCACCCCGCCGATAATATCTGGCCTCCCTCCTTTCGCAACCACCGACCCCATCCCACCTCCCCCTAGGGTGGGTGGGCCCTGGAGATAGGAGTCCTTGGGGGGAAAAATACAAAAAGCGAAGCAAGAGAGAGATAGGGAGAAAAGACCTCGAGAAGGGATAAACAGCGCCGTGAAGTCCTGAGTATTGTTCTCCTCGCGCAGATTTGAAGATAAAAGAGGAAGAGAGGGAAAACAAACGAATCCCAGTCGGGAAATCGCCGGTTTGCTAGGTGCTCTCTCTCTCTCATCACTCCATCCAGATCATATGTACATCTACAAAATATATTGAGAGCCGCCACGTGGGCGTGTGGCAGGGGGTGTTAGGTCACCAGCCGTGTAAAGTGTAAGTTTTTGGAGATGAAATGGTGACATGTATTATAGGAGTGTATTTAGTGGCGCTTAATTTTTATCGTGGTCGCTTATTGTTCGCGGTAAGAATGAGTTTTTGTACCTATCTGTTCGGCATTGTATCTCTCTTATTTTATCGCATCTGTTAGACCTAGAGATGTAGTGATTCTTTATATAGTAGTATTCTCTATGTCACTCTGAAAAATATCAGTTCTAATATTACTTTTTTGGTTAAATCTATTTGACCAGGGTCCCAAACGCTCACTACGTATTCGAGATGTGGCTTAACCAGAGGGAAGTAGTATCTCTCCTTGACTTTTCCGAGGTCCTTCCTCTTATACGTTTAACAAAACCTAGTTTTTTAAATGCTGTTCCACATATGTCCTGTATGTGTAATCCCCACGATATATTAGATGTTAAGGTAATTCCAAAATATTTTACTGTAACTGAAGATTTTATATTTACTCCACCCACGGTATAGGTATGGAATTCTTGTGATGACTTTCACAGGAAGTGAACTGTGGTGCATTTGCTGATATTTAATTCTAACCCCCACTCCTGGAACCAGGAATGAACGTTGTTAAGGTCCGATGGCAGAGCTTTAAAATCTGCGTCTTCGCTTATCCATCTAAACGGAGTGCAGCCGTCTAAACGTTAATAAATGCTTAGTTGCCCTTTTGGGACTGTAAGGGCGTAATTTTGTTCTCTGAAAGTAAATGAATGGTTATGTGTGCCTTTCAATAGTTTTTTTTAGTCACTCATTGTCCACAAACCCGGGAAATAAATAAATTGACCATCGATCTCTCCAATTTTGTTCAGGCATTTTGAGGCAAGTTTTAGTCATTGTTGAACGATAGCGTAAATAAGTTTTTAATTATTCAAAACCTTTGATAACTCAAAGAATTACGTCAGCATTTTTCATGCTTGGAAACACGCAGTTGTAGTTTTAGCGATATTTCAGTATCAACTGGTCGGAGATAAGCGTGCAGCACCCTATTTGAAACGCCATGTATATTTTTTCTCCGCCAAAATTCATTTATATGAATGAAAACCTATAATTTTTTACTCAATCAGGAAATTTTAGAAATTCTATTTTACGGTGAAGCTCTTCTTTGATTTTATGAAATTTTATCCGTCGAAGGCTTTCTCGGCGTTCTGGATGTCCATTGGGTTGACTTTCGGGATTCGGACGCGTATTCATCATTCTGGAATGCGACGTTTTGCGTACTATGCCGTAGGCGTCCTCAGGTCAGGCTGGAGGCCAACCAAATGGACATTTTGAAAATGAATCTTTTTTTTAAGCTGTTTTCTTAATAAGTCGTTCTACCTCGGTATTACACCTCGTCGCAAATCCTTGAGTCAAAGCCAGGAAGAAAAGAGAATCGTATTAAAGACCTAAGAATTAATTTTCAAGCACTCCATTATTCACTTTTTGAATAACAAATACTCTTCCTTTTTATGAAAAATGATGGATTGGAAAAGTTGTAAATACTCTACTGCTACAATTATTATCTTTTCTTGATGGAAAGGTAGAAGTTGTTTAAATAACCTTGAGTTTATTCACAAAATAAAATTCCACTTAGGGTTAAGTTTCCCATTTGCTTTAATTCTACATCGTACGCTAACTGCACAAGAGAAATGTAAAAAGTGTCCTTCTGGGATGTGTGTTCTCAGATTACACAGTCATAAGTCGGTTTTTGTGGTTGTTTATGAAAATGGTGCCTCTTCAATTTTATATGACTTAGCATTTCAACTTTGAGGCTCAGCTTCGAGCAGTAAATGATGAACTGTTTCTGATAATCAAATTGTGGCTCCACATCATGGATAAATAATTCATTGACAGTAAGATGTACCGCATTCGAGGTAATATTTAATGGCCTAGTATAAAAATAATTTCAAATGTTAGCAACTTCAAACCGCATCATTCTTTTATGAGCCAACTCTCTGGTACAATTGGCATAAATGTTCAAAAAGAACTCGGGAAGCCTTCAATTACTTGTATCTTAATCTTATTACGCTTAAACTGTCAATTTTTTGGGCAAAGTTAATTCAATTACTCGATTTGTCGTGTCGAAAGCAGCTTCTCATTTTTGAACTGACTTGAAAAAAAGTCTATTCGCTGGTAGCTCCCCCTCTGGCTCCCCTAGTGAATATAAACATCAAAATGTATCTCATCGTCTGATCACTTTTGTCATTCTCTCGTGTATTTCTTTCTTTTTTTACTTTCGCATTAAGCCGCGGATTAAGTCGTTATTCATTAATCAATCGCTGATTAATGCTACTCGACATTAAATTCGGCGGTGGCCGTCAGTCAGTCCCCTTCAGAGCTTTGGCGATTATATTTTCGATGCGGACACGTGTGTCCGGGGGTGTGGTGGAGGAGGGGGCGGTAGGGGGGGGGGCGCGGTCAGTGGGAAGTGGGACGACGACAGAGTGCCCCTCGCGGCTGATAGGGGCTGTGGGGGGGGGGGTGAGGTCGGGGGCATGAGGTGCTGGGAGGGGGCGGGGGTCGCTGACGGTGCGAGCCCCTCCATCGAAGCGGAATATTTCCGCCGGCTCCCTTTTGCGGAGAACGTCCATCTCATTAAGCGGACGGCGACGCATTCGGAAATTCCGATCGCTCGCACGCGCGCATAAATCGCTTAATCCGCGGTAAAAGCACGCTCGCACACTCACAACACGAAGAAACACACACGTACACATTGACTGAGAAACCGTCCGCAAAATTTTTCGCAGTCTTTTATCTCTTTCGCCGATCGTCACGTGTCCATCATGGCGGCCGCAATTCGTCGCGGATCGTGGAGTTGTCGAGTGTCGGATTCGTTCCTCCGCTTCCAGCTCACTGATTGGATGGATCTTGCCGCACGACGTGGCACAGTGCCAACGGATGTCGCCAACACGAAAACCGCGGTCTCGTGCTCGACCTCCGAAACTGAGGGCACGAACTGTGTGTTGCCAGATAAATTTAGCGATATCTGTCACTTTAGTGTCATTGCTGGTAAATGAAATCCGTCGCATGAATAATGGGAAGTGCATCAACGGTAGGAAAGTAAAATGCAATTACAGCGTACTTCTTCATGTACACTTCTTTGGTTTTATGACGATAGGCTGAATAGTGATTCATCAAACTTTTTTGGCGGTTGCCCGGACGTGGAAATCCATTTTTGTGGGGAAAATGTAACAGATTGTGAATTATTTATCGATTGCATTAAGCCGTTATATCATGATAAGCAAACTTAATCGAGCTATAATGGAGGCATCACTTCATGTAGATATTGTTATGCTGTGTCCCCAATGAAATAATGGAAATGGATTTCAAAAATATTTAATTTTTTTCTTTCCTGGCATAGTTACCTTACCAGCTAGGTCACCATTTTTTTGGTGACCATACAATAACAAAACCATGGTTTTGTTATTGTATGGTTTTAAATTATTTTCTGAATACGTTTTTAAACACGCGTTTCCACATTACTGAAATGGTAACTTAGGCCTCTATTCTCCTAAGTATCTTACATTGTTATATAGCATATTTGATCAAAATTTCTGTCGCTCTTGTGAGGCATTTGATAAGAGGTATATATTCATTACTGGGGGAGAAATCAGCTCTGGCAGTAGTTATAGATGGCAAAAGAATCACTTGTGTGGAAATGCGTGTGTGCTTAAAGGGTGTGGAGACACTGTTCGGCTTCATGCTGAAGAGAGTTTCTGAAGTGGAACGTGAGGGCAGTAACAAACTTAGGTGGACATACGGTAGTCCAGGACGACCAGAAAGGCTGACGAGTAAACCACTCGCGTACTGTGGCTGATGTGAAACGTTCAATTGATTAACGCCTCTTATTAAATCCCTCACTCATATTTATTGCTCTTTTCTCAGTGCTTGTGCGAAATGTTGGATAACACACTGAGGACTGTCTATCTAAGAATCTACGAGATATAGAAATATGGGAGCGGATTAACTGACTGGAACACTTTTCTTGAAAAGAAAAACTTTTTTTGTAAAATGAACTATTCGAAAAAAAGAAAAATTGCGATTTACCACGTCAGTGAGTCCAAATTATACTTTCGGTTTGTTCGGCTTTCGAGAGTTGGTTTCTCTTTACTAAAAATAATATTTTGTTACATTGAACATCAATATCTAATAGTTTGCTTGCTTTTTCATCAACTGATAGTAACACTTTCCTTTCAAAAAAATACAGTGTATTAACCAAATGATTCAATGAACTATTAAAGAAGAAATTGGTTACCTGAGATGAGGCAATAATGAAAGTTCTCTATGGATTCATAATTGCCCTGATGTCCAAGCCGTTATTTAGTCTTGTGAAAGCGTTTCATTGCAGTATTTTACACAACATAATGAGTGGGTACTTATACTCAGGTGATATCTCGACGACTAGGGAATCGTTTTAACTTAAAAAATAAATTTAGCGAGTGATTACGGATTTGTAAACGTAAGAAACGGCTAATGGATTTAGAAACACCTTCCTGTTTAACTATTTATGCTTTGGTTTTCCGCCACTTTAACCATTGTGATTACCATAGTATTGAATACCATTTACCATAGCTTGAATAATCTCATACGTTCCACAGGGAAAATTAGTTTGATGTGATGTATTTGCCTCAGGCAAGATTCATGGTTCATCCTGGAGCCTCCAGTTTTAAGTCAATTTCCTAAGGGAGGTGGGTTGGACCGGGAGACTCTCATTTCTACATATTGGAGGGATAGAATTTTGTGAAAACGGAACAGGGGACGTTTAGGTGGACGGCTCCAGGCTGAAGAGGACTCATTTCATTCACCCATTAAGACCAACGAAGTTACTCAAAAAGAATAAGTGTTTCACAAACTGCAAATCAAATATTTATTTATGAGTTTTAGTTTGCGCAATCTTTATCTAGTGTTGAGAGAAATCTGTTGGGAGAAATTTATTTACATTTCAATAGGGATATGTTCTGCGTTAATTTTCACTGTGGCTTATGATTGACTTCAATTATGACTGGGAACGGCTGAGATGGAAAATATACGGCATATTTGGTGTTGGCGAAATTTAGGGAAAATTACGTTTTGGCGATTAGTGGAATATTTAGGAAGCTCTCTCCCTAAAACTTGCCAGATAGATTCAGTTTTGTTGTCACGGTCCGTAGTGTTGCTCGTGAGAGAGTGATCCGCTTGCCTACGCTCGTGGAAATTTAGCCGAAACATAAGTGAAACGTGACCGCGCGGAATTGTGTATGGAAAAAAACAACCATAAGGTGTGAGGAGATGGACCAGAAATAAGGGAAGGGGGTGGATAGTGGTGAGGGTGTCCATTTTTTTCGTCGGCCGGGATGAGGAAGGGGGAGTGATGGGGGGTGGGGAGGGTGAGGGTAAGTGGAGGGGGGTGGGGGTGCGCATACCGCGATGTGAATGTTGCCTGTTTAAATATTTTACGGCCGCAAGAGGGAGGGTGGAGCTGTTTACGGCACCATTGTGCTCCCCCCCCACTCGAAGCCTCGCACAAGGACTCCACTCTCTCTCTCTCGCACAAACGATAAATACCCCCCCCCCTCCCCTTAACCCCTCCCCACTCCAAGCCTCCTCCGACGCGAATGTTTCATTCGAGGATAAACAGCGCGCACACATGCACGCGGTCTCATAAATGTTCAATTCCCTCCATTAAACATGCAGTTGAGGTGTCTCGTGCACCGTAAAAGCGTACGTGGGGGCGTATGAGGAGACGCGCATATTTCCTGCGATACACTGTGGCGGCGCTCGGCGAACGTCTCCCGCACTGCTTTATTACTTTGAGGGGGGAAAAACTTCTGAGAAGTCTTAATTTCAGAAAATTGGTTCGGAGGGTATTTTTGATGCGATAACATGTAGCGTTACGATTATTAATCATAGATGATTGATGCTCGAGAACGTCCGACCGAGATAAAACGAGATCATTCCGTCTCCAACACGCGACTTTGGCCCATTCCCACCGATAAAATGATGTAGTAAGTGGCAGACTATTGAATCAAATTTCTCTTCTTGTGTATTTCTTTTGCCATTGGTGTGTTAGCAGATAATCCTCCTGTAAAATTCTTTCGAGAGGGTACCAAGGCACTTGGTTGGTCGTTCTTCGGGTGCTTTTTTCATACCTTACATCGTATATTTTTCGGCTGCATTATACGAGAGACCGTTTGAGAAAAGTTATCTTTCTGTGGGTTTATTTTTTAAATATTTATTATTATGTATCCTGATGATAGAAATTTTTTGGTTGTAACAGAGAAGGAAGACATTTTTACATGGCTTTGGGCGCATCAAGATAGCCTGCATAAGCTCTGGAGCAGTAGTAGGCAGCCTACGGTGCACTTACCTACTCTAGTAAGGAGTGCCTGCTTGGTGGTGCCGAGGTACGCGAAAAGAAGGTGAACAATGGTAAAGATAAATTTGAAATATCATTGGGACCATAAATGAGGGCATATTTAGAATACGAAGGAGACACAATTTTGGCAATTGGGAGATAGGTGTACGCCAATCAATAGAAGTTGGAAACTCCTACTCTCCAGGGATACGCGACAATTGTAGAACGATGATTGAGAAAATGAAGACATGTGTTTCTTCTATGAAAACTTTTTATTCGGAATTTGCTTTGTGTTATCCAATGCTATATCTACGCTTAGCTCAGAACGAAGCATCTCATTCTCCCAATGGCGAGCACAACAGTATGAGGAGCCAAATGTTGAGTTTGAAATAGACAGTACGTTGCGAATCTTGAAAATATTATTTATTGATTAAAAAAGGAAGGGAAAATCTTCATACCAATATTTCTATACTCTTAGGATACCGATTAATCAGGATGCAGCCTGATGGAAAATTTTCCACTCTCAGTTGCGCAATCAGAACAGTAACCGTGGCCCTCTCGACTCTCGGTGCTCGGCCAAGCTTGGAATGAATTTCGCCCCGCGTTGCGGCATCATTTATGAATCACGTCGACTGTGGTGAAATTGGATTCCGCACGATGGCATCGTCTAGATCTCTCAAAGCGAGGACGTCGCCGATTCGTTCGTCAGTGAGGGGGACGTCCAAAGATGAGAAGCGTCACCCAAAGTCACGCGTGTGCGTGTTTCGGGCTGTCTCCTCCCTTCCCAACTCGCTCAACCCCTTCCCCTTGCCCCCCCCCCGACCTCCTCCTATTCCTCCTCGTCCCAGCTTTCTCCGGCATTCCTATCTTTTCTCCTCATCTCACCCTTTTCTCCCCGCCCCCCAACCATCTCTCATTAATTTGACCGAAAATTCCCACCACGCCCCCTTCATCCTCATTCCTTTGCCGTGATTTCCCCCTTCCACGATCTCAGCTGCACGCCTGCTGCCCCGAGTCGGACGACTTACGAAGACGACGTGTCGAAATCTGGTAGGCGAATTCCTCCACGACATGCTATAAGCCCTCTCTTTCCCTTCCCTCCCCCTCCCCGATGGACAGAGTTATCTCCGCTTGGGGGAGGGGTAGGGAGAGGGTTGGTGGGCGTTGCCCTTCTCCCATGTTGGGAAAGGGCGCGAGATTTGGCGACGAAAACAATCGACGACCGCGCCCCGTCGGAATATTGCGCGCAGAACGAGAGGAGCGGTGGTTGAGCCATAAGTGGGTGGGGGAAGACATCTGAAATGCGATCGAGCAGCCATAGTTGGCAGCACTGATGCCGTACTCTGAGTTCTTCGGTCCTCTAAGGTATTTAGAGCGAGATGTTACCTTAGTCATAATGAAGACCACAATCAAATTATATTTTTATGATATCAGCTGCTTTAAGAAGCACGAGTTCAATATTTTCATGTAAATGGCGCAAACACTTAATTTAAGAGGAACAAAATTCGTAGTGATTAAATATCTATACGTATATGAGTCTTTTACATGACGTATTTCCTCACTCTTAAAACCACTTTCAAAAGAAAGATTGCTTTTAAAATTCTGTATATTATATATAAGAAGAGAAAACAAAAATTAGTACCAACGAAGGCGGTTGTGTCCGTCAAAATATATAATCATATCTGTGAGTTTTTCTTTTTTGTGTTTTCTCTGTGTCTACCAGTCACGCCTGTGACATTTTTTACAATATTTGTACACTACACGTGTTTTTCGTCGTTTGGATATATATATATATATATATATATATATATATATATATATATATATATATATATATATATATATATATAAAAGTTTGCCAGAGGAAGGCAGACGACAAACACAGAAAACAAAAAAATGATGAACACACTTACAAAGTTTCTTGATATTTCGGTGCCACTAGCACCTTGGTCGCAAGAGCGAAGACTGAGAAGGAAGGGAGGACTGAGGCGGTAGGAAGGGAGGACTGAGGCGGAAGGAAGGGAGGGAGGGGAGGGACAGGGGAAGGGGAGGAGGGGGAGGGAGAGGAAAGGTGGGGGCGGGAGGTATATACTTACTTTTGGCTATCATCTCGAAAAATAGTGCGGTAAGAAACTAATATTTTGTTGTATGGAAAGATTGTATATATATATATATATATATATATATTTCCATTTATTGAATATAAATTCATTGAATAGCATGTGAAATGATACTTTGCTCTAACTACCAATAAGGTTATGGTACAAAAAGAGAAGTATCAGGCGTGATATGGTGGAAGTTCGGCATAATGCATCACAGAAATAGCAATTTTTGACTAGATAAGGTTTAATACGACTATGATTTCGATGCACTGCATCATCATACACCTACCCTTCCCCTCCCCCATTCTCCTTCCTACCCCACATCCTCCTCCTCTGCAAAATTTTGTATATATTACCGATCTGTTTTTGTGAACGTACCTGATGATGATGCAATGCATCGAAACCATGGTCGTATTAAACCTTATCTAGTGAAAAATTGATATTTCTGTGATGTATTAAGGTTATGGTGATTTAATTTTGTGATTGTTAATAGGTATCTCTATTGGAGAGGGAAAATACAGTAAAGTCATTCTTAACAGTCTGCAAGTAATGCTTGACTAGGAAGGACTCAAGTTGTAAATATCTTTCTTCTCCACGTTCTGAATCGTTACATGTGGTCTTTCTGATAGTATTTCTGATAGCAGATAGATACCCAAAGGAATATTCACGTATATAAGCTTGAATAAAACTTTTGACGATGTCGAAGGAATAACTTTTTGTGTTCAACAAAACTTAATTAAAAGGAGGATGGCGTTTTGTTCTA
Organism: Ceriagrion tenellum; assembly: GCA_963169105.1. Lineage (NCBI taxonomy): Eukaryota > Metazoa > Arthropoda > Insecta > Odonata > Coenagrionidae > Ceriagrion > Ceriagrion tenellum. Next base: position 137,027,799 of record OY720640.1, read on the forward strand.
TAAACGATGCCTGTTACAATCCCTATTAATGGGAATTTTCTCTGGGTCTCGTGAGTCAATTAGCAACGAATAATATTGATCTACAATATTGAAATTATTTTATTAAAATTTGAATGAAGGCCACACATGCGGAAAAGGATCACATTATTTCATATTATCTGCTTAATTTTAGCCTTATTTGATATGTTTGAATCAGGATACTCCGCTAAAAATTGTTGCTATGTCAATATGTTGATTTTCTGAGCTCTTGTCCTCACACGTTGAGGAAATGGATTTGATTTCATTATATATAAAACAAGGGGTACAGCATTTGAGATGTATGACAGAAGAGTTATTCTTTTGACCACTTCACCTTTCGCCCAGGGCGATAAAGAATGACGAAAGGACTGAAGGCTTGGATACGAGTTCTCCCCAACAAATGTCATCCAAATCATTTCGAGACCTGATGAATTCTGACATTCCGAGGTCCGTTGACCTTTGGTGTAAATTAGTTGCTGATAGACAGTTAATGCATAACTAATGAGTCCTATTTTGACTACATGAATGAGGAACGCTAGGATCACTGTCACATTCCGAATGACACCGTCGTCATTCCGGCCCTGAGTCGGTCTTCCCTCGTCACAGACTGATTAACCTCCTTTCCTCTCCGCAGATGATCCTTCGTCGTGAAAGACAAAAGAATACGCTGGCTGTCTCACCAATGGTGCTTCTCACTGCTTTGGTGCGCTTCACCCTGCGATAAGTTACCGCAGATCGGCGTCCGATACAGTCGAGTGCCATATCGTTTAGCGGCTCACCAGTCCAAAGACGTGCAATGTAATGTTAGACACCTATTCAGTCAATTTTTTATCGTTCTTCTCCCTTTTTTATTTTGTGCATCAAATGTTTTTCCTATTTCACGAAATTTTACTGCAAAGAATCAAGGACCATGTATTATATTAAATACGTATTGGATTACTGCACTTCAGCAAAAAGAAAGCATTTTTCGGCCTTGATTGCTCTCTTTATACATTATTCATCCATCACGCTCAACTTGTGAGACATACTTCACATACATTGTAACAGGAGATTTGAATGTCATGAAAATGGTTTATACTCTGGAGAATTACACATTTTTCCTTAATATAACTTTATTGACCTCGGATCACAAAAAAACGAAGCTGACTACTTATGAAAATAATAAAATACGCCTATTAGTTAATTATGGGTTTTATTTTACGTTAAAATACGATATATTTGAGGGAGAAGGAAGGTTTCTAAGATGGAGATATTGTATTTAGTTGGATGAAAGATGACCTTATTTAGATTATTTTCATACAAGACAATGTTTATTTTTGATTAATTATACCGAATACAGGATAAAATTCAACATCATAGGAAATTCGAGTCATTAGGTTTTCGTCGTAAGCAGCGGCGAGTCGTAGCAAAATGGGATTTATAGGATTGTGACCCAACGTGAGATTCGAATATTAAAATAACGTATTCGACTCAAGGATATGGTTTTTTCACTCTAAAATATCTTTGTCAGGGAATAAAAAATCGCGAAATATGAAAACTTGCGTATTTAAAAATATATCTATGAAGATATAAAAGGAATCTCTCTATATATTTAATCAAATTCCGCCTTGCTTGACTCCTGGTGCCCCCCACCCGAGGACACTGTTACCCGAGTGAAACATGAAAAAAGTTGCCTATCATTGATGATATTGTTTGAATTTAATCCATTGCTTCAGTTTATTAGCAATATTTTATAATTTCCAGGAGCCTAATTGTTAAAATTCTTAAGTTCCATTGTTTAGTTTTAGTTTAGATTAGGTTTAATTCAATTTGCTCGTCAATAAGACTGCATATTAATATTTTTACAACGGAACGAGGTTAGGTAAGGAGAGTCTTGCATTACATTTAGATGAGGTATGAGATCCATGATTAAGTTAAAGGCACATAGAGGAAAAAGTCTAGTCTCGAAAAAAAATTTTTTCTGGCTTAACGTGCGTAAGATGGGTCAAAATACGCATTCGTAAATGTTGACAAGGAAGTTAACCCTGAATTATTGAAGGATCACTTGAATCAAAATATAAATAGTCATATCTTTTGAAGAATGCATTTAGGGGAAATATGCCTGCTGTAATGTATTTAAATCCTCTTTGGATATGTTGAGAAAACTTGGAGATCATGCTTACCACGATGGTTTAAAGGTCACCATTGCATGGTTATAATAATAAAGAGCTTATAATATTTAAATTAAATAGATCAATGACATTATTTACAATAATATGTTTCCTTTTCTTAGTCTGGGAAAATTGCGTAATAGTGTTTGATGTAATCATTCCTCCACCTATGATAGGCATGTTGGATTGCAATTTGGTTCTGCAGTTACCGAAGTGCTTTAGATTTTTTTCACAAACTTAAGGGGCTGATGACTCCGCTAATCATGTTTCGAAGAGAGGTAGTTATGTTGGCACATACAAATAACGTGATACGGGATACATCACCTGCGTAGCGTTCGTAGGGGTGAAGCCGCCGGCTAATATGCTCCACCCTCTTGGGCGGGGAGCTTCGCTGCTATGTGCTTAAGGTCACTAATTCGACTGCTTGCCTCAGAGCATCTCTTCACTCCATTTTCTACTCTAAGTGCTGTAGTCATGCGGCCTTGAGTGAAGCGTTCGAGCGTTCCATCGTGGTGCATTGTGCCTGAAGTAGGCGTCTCTGAAGAACTTACTGAGTATCGAAGTCGGAACTCGAGGATTTTCGCGGAAAATAATGAGTATAGAAATATATATTAGTTAAGATTGATGGGACTTCAGATGTCAAGCATGAAAATGCAGGGCTGAACAATGTTCTCTGAGAAAGAGTATCACTCAGTCGTATATTGGATGGTCGATAAAGGATGATTTAATTACATTGACAGCTTTTTCTTTGAATTGCATAAAGTTTGTACAACACTTTCAAGTCCTTAAAAGCAGTTCCCAATTCAACACCAGCTGTTAAATTTTCAGCTAAGTGGATATTGCAAGCATATATTTCCTCATATTTCCTCATATTTTTATTTCTCCTGGGTTAGATGGGACAGAACCGTCCCCTCTTCCCCATATCATCGGTATGCGTATCCCCATACATCTCAGCGGTATGCTTTTGCTGTGTAAAATAAAAAAATTAACTTATCGTCATACTAAAATTGTCATTCTTAAGTGTGTACTCCTCTATCAGAGAACAACATGGTTCGTGGACCTGTAACAGGTCCTCGTCAGCTAATTCGTCTATTGGAAGCACCGAAAGAGCAAAGACAGAATATCGGACAAGAGTGAAGTCAATTGAGGTTTGGGCTGAATTGACGGAATGATCAGGCTGTGTTAAGTGACTGAATGAAGTACGATGAAGGTACACTGATGAAGTACGATTAAGGGGTAGTGCCAAAATATTTGCTAATACTGCCAACTTACTTAATTCTATCATTAAGTACTTTTTTTCTCTATATGCTTAAGATACTGGTGCAATAAACTGATTACTGCAAGTTTATTCTGAAGGTTGGTGTAGTATAATCCTCGTGATAAGACTGTTAATGCCGTCACAATAATAATTTATATATTATGTTCATTGTAAGTATAAATAACTTTAATTTAACGACTGCATCAACTGCACTGGAGAGAGTACCTTTAGTTAGTCATGAACAATTAAATTAGGTGTAAAATCGTCGATTCTTCACCATTACTCTTATTCGTTAAATTTCAAAGGATGAGTTTACAAGCGTATGTAACGTAACGCGCGCAGACATATGAAGTTTTGGTAATTTTCCCCAGTAAAATAAGGGAAAAAGCCAAAGATCATGCAAGTATTTGATTATGCTAATTTATTCCTAGAAAACCTTGCACTTATTCAGTTTTATATTTTTTGCAAAAGTGGTTTACCCATGATTTTGATTATTTTATTATTTTACCTCTTTTGATTTTGCAGCGATAATCATTTACAGCCGTGAATTTCCGACAGCGAGTTCATCAAAAAGATAACCTAAAATGATACCACTTTGAACGGCAATGATAACTGTAGTGCAAAACGTAATTTGAATTCTTCATAGGAGGAGTGCGATTGCACGCACAGACAAAACTTCAAAAAACTGAATTGATGAATGATGTGTCAGGGAAAATTTTTAATTATTGAATATATATTACTTCATTACTTCTTCACACTCCGGCATGAAAATCTAGCGTGGGATAACTCGCTTGAAACTCTTTGTATTTTTGCATATCTCAAAAAAGGCTAGCCGACGACATCTGGGCTCATATAATGAAATTAATCATGTATCACTTTGTGTTAGAACTTATGGTCTTTAAATATGTTAAGCCCACATTTTTGCTGTTTCTAGGAACTTTTTAATGCCTAAATCGTATGAAGTATTTATTCAAGTTGTTCTAATCCATATTACGAGCTGAATATCGCTGTAAATTGTACCAATCTAAATGACTAAATACGAAAAGCTACCATTGATTTGTAAAATTTTTCATGTTTTACGCCGAGTACGCACAGAATAAGATCCGGGGTGAAATGAAAGCAAAGTCTCCGATTGATAGGATACGCGCGGCACAGTCGTAAAATACGTATAGTGCTGTGAGAATATAGCTCTTTTGCAAATACGGGAATGTACCTTAAAACTATGTTGAGACTTGCAATGTTAAAATTATTCCTGAAATAAGCATTTCATGTGATCCTGAATGCTTGCTGTATTTTAAATTTGAGTTGAGGCCCTCGAATGCTCCACGAATATGCTCACTTGTTTATAGTTCCCGGGAAACTAATATCGTGTCAAATACGTAGCGAGAATTTATCCGAGTTGCACTAATCCGCGTACGAAGCTCGAGATCGCTGTAAACTGTACCAACCTGTACGAGTAAATACGCAAAGCTACCCTTGGTTTGTAAAAGTTTTCATGATGTACACCGTGAGTACACAGAATCGGGTCTGGGGTGAGATGGAAGCCTGAGTTCCCTAGGGGCGAATGTTTCGCGGCGGAAATCGCGTAGAATGTGGGTCATTGGAGGGTGGCGCCCGCTACAAAGTCCCCGGGGGCGCCACGCATATGCAAGCACAACCCCAAAGCCAGGACATCCATCTAATTTGGATTGGTTGGCGAAAGGAAAATGTTAATTATAGTAAATTTGGTACAGTACATTGTGAGGTGTGCTTTTAAAATCCACATTCCACTGCGCGTATTGACCCCCTTGACTGAAATTGGTCAAATTGAAATCAGTTTATGAGCGCCAAACAAAGGTTGATCTATTTTCTCTTTGAAAAGATTTTGCCACATAGAGAACGATGTTCAATAATACTGATGGCAGTCATTCTGATTGACTCCTTTTAGCTAAAAATCTCCATATAAACTGGAAATTGAAATGAATATGTGTAAGATTTTAAATGCTCTTTACCGCCCCGCAGAGATAGCTATTAAAATTTGACTGCTAGTCATTTTATATTTCTAATCTGTAAAAGTGACTCAACTGAATTTGAAATTTATACTAGTTTGCGAGAATATTTGTAAATTTCGCCGCGAAAATTATGGGGGCATGCAAATGCAGCTCTCTTTTAGTTTACAATTTCAAGTTTCTTACTTCACCTTAGTCAAAAGATGCCTCGAATGGGAGTTAATCTTTTTACGTGATGCCTATATAATATATGCTGAATATTTAAAACTAAAATCAACCTAATATTACATTTTCAGCACTTTTCGGGAGATTTTTGGCAACATTTTATTATATCGTTATGACTGAAAGTGTTAAAAAGAGATATGAAAAGCATATGTAGTCATGCATGAGCATATGTGTAAGTAATGATACGTATGTAGTCCCTATTATTTTGCGCTGCAGTCTATTTATTACATATCAAATAAAAATACTTCTAGACCTACAAGTTTTGAGCAAAATAGTTGCACCTACTTACCCTTTAGCCTCGGAGTCACTAATTCGAGATTTTATGAAATATGGAATAAATCTCGGATATGGAATATGGCATGCTTGAAGTGCGTTTCATAACCTGAGATGAAAGTAAAATAGTATCGCTATTTTAACATAATTCAGCCTTGAAATTGGAGATTTCAACATGGGCTCTTATTAAAATTGCACAAATTACAGCTGAAAAACGTCGGTTTAAAAGAAAAAGTAATCACGTTTTTATTAAAAGTTGTTCATTAAAAGCTTAAAGTCTCGGGGAATATAATGAAAATAAATATTGGCATATTACTGTCAACTTTTTTTTAAAAGTTCATTGTGTATTACTGCCGCCATTGAAGCCAAAATGCGGTAGTTGCACCGAAATGGCGCTGCAGTGGGCTCGTAGGGTTGAAAAAATGTTATTATTATCTTAATATGTATTTGTAATTATAATACTTATATTTATAATTTGTAATAAATGTAATTAATAATCTTACTATAAAAAATCTAGTGGTGTCTGTCTGTCTGCTACTCAATCACTCATAAGCCAGTGAATTGATTGAAACAAAATTTGGCAGGAAGATACTTGATATATCTGGTTCACGCATAGGATATAGAAAAAGGGCCTCGAGGCCCAAGAAGGCCCTCAAGTGGGCCCTTTTACCACCAAACATTGACCCTGGAAGATAATTCTTGTCAGTATTAGAAACACGTAAAATACACCTATACTGAATGTACAACAGTCATGGAGTCAGTCACTCTGGGGCCCCAGAGGACTCAAGGTTCCAAAAGAATGCTTTCTTAAAAGCTTCTTAAGTATTGAACGAGTGAACTGATTTTAGTGAAATTTTCACACATGGGATCAGTCGAAATTTTTGAAGGACATTGGGACTATTGGGACTATAAGGAAGGCCCCTGGGCCCAAAGGGTAGCGTATTGGGCCGTCTGGTGTCTAATGTGTTTGAAAAACTCAAGTATAAACATTTTGGTTCAAGTGCAGAGGTTTCTCTTTCTGTATATTTTAATTAGTTTTACTGAAGATAGAAGGCTATAGTTTTCACCATTAGATGGATAAAAGATTGCAGTTTCTTATTTTTTCATTCAGTTTTCTCATACGAATAAAATTTCCCTAGAAATCGCGTTTTTCATGTCAAAATCATTAATTTTACTTCTGTTAACAATAGGATATTTCCTTTAGTATTAGCTTTGGAAGGGAAGTGGGGCCTTTACAATGGCGACTGGGTTTTATATTTAGAGATATGTATTACAGTGGAAATCTAGGCTGTATACTGAAATGTTGCTGATTACGACATTTTCAGGGATATTTTTGCCTAGAATTGGCAAAATTCATTTCAAGTGGACTAATTTAAGTTGGACCCATGTAAAACAGGAGAATGCCACTATGTTATATTAAAGCGGAAAGCCTCTGGAATGCAAATGGCCTGTAGTTAGGTTCCATATGTTACTGAAAAAGAATGTCGAAACTCAGTAAACATAATGTAATGCGGTTTTCATCTGCTGCATTAAAAAATAATACTAAAATTAAGCTGAGTAAAACAGGATAATGCCACGATGTTATATGTTAATTCGATTAGCCTCTGGAATGCAAATGGCCTGTAGTTTTATTTCTATATGTTACTGCAAAAGAATGTTGAAACTCGGTCTACATAATGTTATGCGGTTTTCATCTGCCGAATTAAAAAATAAAACTAAAATTATAGCTGATTTACCTAGAAAAAAAATACACCTCATGAGCGACTCGAACCTACAACCTATATGCCCTGTCTTTCTGTCATCCCCCGTTGAATTTTAACGGGTACCTTTGCTAGTTAAAAATATATTCGTAGAATAACCTGCATATTTTGTGCCTTTATTTTGGTTTTTAATAAGTAAACCATTTCATCAGCGAAATCAGTTTTTTTAACTGCTTGCATCAAAAGGTGCGATATGGAATTTCTTTTAACTCACATAGTCAAGCTAGAGCACCCTTAATGTTCCTAGAATTTACAATAGTTGCATTCTACGACACGGTCGTTGTGAAGTCAGTCAGACATGTACATCACTAATGGTTGTGTTAGAGAAGATAGTTGGAATTTCTAATCTATATGTTTATCGCGCAGAACGTCTTTCATGTCATCTGTATGTATCGTGGAATCAAAGGCGGAGGTGAATTTATAAAACAAGGTGATTTTTTTAAAGAATAAATTGACGTCAATATAGAACTGTGAACACACAAGTGGAAGTGTGATGCCATAGATTATTCGATGAGTATGTTTTTTTTTGGAGAACATTCCAAGTTTTCTTCTTGCGATCATATTTCTTGTAATTTTTCCTACCATCATATTTCTCGGGGGACGGGAAAATGTCGATGACAGGCTGGAAGAATAACGGCGAGCAAGTCGTGCTCTTAATATAGCCGAGAGCGCAGAAGCGGAACAAAGACGCGTGCATCTGATATTTCCTTGCCCTCGTGCACCGCCTTCAGTCCGATTCAGCACCAAATTCAAATTACCTCTCACAGAAAATGGTGCCTCGTTTCAAATAAATAGAAAGTCAACTCTGATATCGGTTCTTAGGTTAGTTTAAGCATAGACAATTTGTCGTCAAATAATATTTCATAATGCGTGGATTTTTGTGATTCCTTTAACCCTTAAGTCCTCAATTGAAACTTAAGCCGTTGAAAATAGTGAGTGGTGAAATGGCAAGAAGAATAAGCCTGATCACCGATCAATTCACTTCAGTTTTTCATTTTAATAAAATCTGCTGAATTTCAATAATACATAACTCAATATTATCCCCTGTAATGGATAGTGCCAACTCTCAGATTAATGCATAACTTATTAGCATATAGTCAATGTGCTATCATCAAGAATTGCGCAACGAACTCAGATTTATGGATTTATTTTATGTAATAAATAATAGAATGAAATGGTCATCCATAAAGATTCTCTTATTTACGCAGGTCTCACGCTTAGTAACTCACCCTTAGGAATTCCTTAATTTGCGTGCGTTTATGTATCTTCGAAACGACTAGAATACATTTTCTTTCATGTTTTTTATTTTTAAAGCTGTTGTGATCTACAACTGATCTAAGTGCTTCTTTGAATCCGATCAGTGTTTTTTAAAGTTGCCTTCCTCTGCTAGCGAATAAGAGGGTTTGGTAGGATGTATCTTGGTCACATTGTTACGCATAATTCCCTTTTTGCGATGAGAAAATAAATGTAAAAACCGGAAATATATCCATACATGTCTTTTTGATGAAAACTTCGACAACACCTATTATAGGTTGACTTGAGCACCATAGCAATTGAACAGCTGTTACGTCTGTTCCGAAGCACTTTACGAGAGTCGAAATGGAAGGGTGAAGGGGTAAAAGATGGCCTACGGACATTTCAGTTTTGGAGAAAAGATGGCCATGGCAAACAATAGCTATGTCACTAGACTTTGATGTCTATTGATTGTTACAACTAAACAATGGAGGAACTGTATCCCATCCCCTAAAGAACTCAAAGGAAAAATCATAACTTCCGTTTTGCGAAACTTTTGAGAGGCAGCTAGAATTTTTTTAGCCACCATCCGATGTTATGTGAAGCGTTTGTAGATAAAATATTACTGCAGCACCATTGCCAAAGATTGTGAGTGTAAAATTGGTGACGAATTTATTATCAACATCACACGGTAAACAATCTCCTGCATCAACTATTTTCACTGTAACCAAATTAGCATTTCTTCGCGCCTCTAGCAGTACCATACACCAAGTAATCTCATTTATCATCCAATCCTTGGCCCTTATCTTACGCTAATTTCGATAAACTCGTTGGAGCGATTCAATTAGTTAAATGAGCAGTATGAGTGGGTTCGTACTTGCTAATTTAGGTAATCCAAGCGAGATTCTTCTCAGTTGCATTAGAGACCATATTCGGATTGTATTTATGTCAGCTGAAATATTAGAAACATGAAGTAAATATTATAATGTTAATGGCAAAAATAATTTTTAAACAATTAATCCGCTGTAACTTAATTAATATTAAAAAATTAGTCTTTAAATTTACTCCTTTTTTCAGGCCGTATTTCTGCTGAAAATGCCTTCAAAACCGATGATTCTTTTACGATTCAGTAAAAATTTTGATTTATTAATTTCAAAAGATAGTCAATCATCGATACCAAAAACATACAGTTAAATTTCTGAAGATTCCAACGTTAAAACTACACAAATTAAAAATCAAATATTTCTCCAATGGAAAATGGCTGGTACTGTGTCCTGTATTGTATTACTGTATTTTTTTAAATATTTTTAAAATAAGGTAATATTAAGCTCCTAATATTGTGGTATCTCCGGAAAGACGTGGTATTTTTCTGTACTATGTGGCTGAATTCTTTGAATTTTATGTGACACGATATTTTGCTGAATATATCTAAAAATATTTATGTATCTCTCTCGACGCAATGCGTGTTTGTCCAATCAAATGCCTCGAAACGGAATGTCCCTGGTCCAGGAGGAAGCTGTGTCTTTCCCTCCCCGATCCCTCTCCCCGCCTTGAACTAGAGTCAACCTGCCACGCTTGCCTTCCTTCACACGCTCACGGCACGACACGCCGTCGCACGCCACCGCGGCGCGGGTGGAATATGTACTCGTTCTACTACCCGGCGACTCTTTCTCCAGGCGAGCGAGCGGGCGAACGCCCGTTTCCCAATGTCATGACCAAGTTGATTTGTGGCCGAAACCGGATCGGAAAGTAGTTTTATGAATGGGGGGAGGGGGCGCTGCCCTCTCGCCGTCGCCCACCGCACGGAGTCTGTTGCTACAACAACAACGGGGGCATGCGTGAAGGCGGGAGCGTGCACGGTCCAACGTCCTCTCACCGCCCGGCTGCAAACTGATAGACAACAACTATATTATTGATGCCGCTCACTTTTTCCGTGAGCGCTGGGCAGTACATCGGGGGTGGGGAGGAGTGCAGCGGTACGGAGGGCAATTTGCCCCGCTTTTAAAGTCGCGGAATGGTTGTCAACGTCACGAATTCGGTGTTTTGGTCGACGTCACGCGCGCGGACGAATCTTGTTATCGTGCATCGGAGGGGCGAGTGTAGTGGGTGGTGACCCGATCGGCCGCGGAGCGGCGCCACGCGCGCGGACGGAAACCAAGAAGCGAGAGGCCGACTGGCATTGGCTGTTTGTTTCTTCCTTTCTCACACACGGTCCTTATTCAGTACAGGACTCGACGGAGTCAAATTTTCCAAAATTCTGCTTATGTATCGTCGAAGACGGCGAGAAATCTAGATCAACGAATGATCCTATTTGAATTGGTTGACGAAACAGTGACGGAATTTTGACGTTTCTGTGATATTAAAATGTCGTCACTGTTGAGGGTCGGACACTTTAGGGTCATACCGAATAAACCCAGCTGCACGTGGACGGAAAACGAGGCGGAAAAGCGCAAAACCAATCAAAAGTCCATTCTGTTGGCCGAAGCTCTGCCATTTTACCAATGGCTTTCCGCATTTCCCTGATCCACTTTTCCATCTCGTTTTCCATCCAGTATTTTTGAAAGGGAGGGTTTTAATAATTTGGACAATGAAAAAAAACACTTAAAAAAAGCTCTCTTTACCTTCCTGGATGTGATTATACCTTTATCTTCTCATCAAATATAACACAGCCAAATTAGTGTTTTATTCATAAAAGTATTCTTGAAAATTAGTCCTTATAGATATTAATGAAGCTTAATGCGGTGTCTTAGATAGATATGTAAATAATCTGACCGTTGTAATGATTTTAGTGATAGTTGCTTCATATGATTGTGTTTTAGGTGTGATATTATAGAAAAATTCAAGCTCCATAATATTGATAATAAAATTCTGTAATAAATGTCCACACTCATAAAATGCGTACCGAACATGTTTCATTATTTTTATGATGAAAATAAGCGTTAATACAATGGTCGGTATGTTTAAACAAGCGTAAAACTTTACCACAGAGTTTAATTCTCATCATAATGGAGATTTTTGCATATGTTTTTTGATTTCTCCTCAGTTTTTTGCATCGTGTACATCGAGGAATTTACTTTTCTTCGTTCAAACATTTTACTTATTCGACTTACATTCTAATTAATAGGACACAATTGTCACCACCTATATGTACTAATTCTATATTTAATAAATTTTAACCGCTTATTACGACGACATCTACCAGTTTATTTTCACGTTTCCAATATGGGTGGTGACATTTATCGAATACGTGGATATAGCATTAGAAGTTAGCCGAGGTTACATTAATGACCGATTGACATGAGCATAAGTGCACATGGTGGCAGAGGGGAATTATTTGTGATTAAGGGCCAGAGGAGGAGAGAGGACACACGGTTGCCATGCGACGGTAAGCGGTCTCCTTTCGCAGAAGAACGGAGCGACTTTAATGGCGAAAATGGATGCGAATGCGTCAAAAAAAATCCTCTCTCGCACTCGTAAATCCTTATGGTTTCGATTCCAACGCTTCCGCTGCCCACTAGGCCTTCCTCCACCCCCTCCTTCCCTAGCAAAATCCCTGCTCCTAAACACCCCTTCTCTCCACGCGTCCGACAAGTGCTCGGGCTGTCGCCTGCGTGTCAACTTTGAGGGCCTCGATAACAACAAGCTGGTAGCGATCTCTTTCCTCCGCCTCCCTCCATCCCTCCTACTCTTATCCTCCCCCCTTTTTCCAAACCCCATCCACCCTCCCCCCCCCGTCCATCCAACGACTGAAGAGAGAGGCTGGAGGAGGAGGGGAAGGACGGAATGAAGGGACATTGAAAAATATCGCTCTTTTTCTCTCTCTCTGAATGTTATCGAAAAAAGATCGCTTCTCGCTCTTCCTATTCTCTTTCTCCGCCGATAGTTTTTTTTTGTGAAACGCGGCCGTTATATTGGCTGTCACGCCGCTTGATTGAACAATCACACGTACATATTTCGAACGCCACATTGCGCGTGGAAGGGAGTGTTAAAGCCCCCGGGGCTGATGACTGCTCTCCGGAAGGGGAAGGGAGCGGTGGTGGGAGGAAAATGGGTGGGTGGGACTGTTTTTTCCGCCATTATTTTTAAAAATCTTTTTCCATTCGACGAGGAGAAGGGAGTGGGGTGTGTAGGGCCGCCGTATCTCCGGAATATCTTTTTATTGTACGATTTTCGCGCCAAACTGAAATCTTTTCACGTGATATCGGTTAAAAAAATAACAAAGGGGGGATGAAATAAAAAAATATTTTATAATGTTTTGCTGAATATTTTAGAACCGAATGCACCCGATAAATCAATAAAATTTAATTAAACGCCATTGTACTGCGAGAGATGGAAAAGAGAATTAATTTTTTACCTTGGCCTCTCCGCGGCAAATTAATAAAATAGCGTCAATTGAGAGGATAGAGGATCAGGAGTCCACCGTGTAGCAATTCTCAGAATTTTGATAGGGAAATGCAGCATTAAGTTTGACCGTTTTCCTGATTATCTTTCATGGTAGGCTTAGAATACATGAATTGAAATGCTGAAAATTATGATATTGGCTCTTGGCATTCTGGAATGTAATGGCATATGAACAGACTGCTGAGGAGCGCATCTCAAGCGATATCATCCCTTTCATTTGACAGGGCAAGTTTGGAGAAAACTGAAGGTTCACGCAAACGTAAAATATTTAGATGATAATTTCCAATGATATAATTTGCAGTCGCCCAACATATATTTTGCGAGACTAATGCAAAAATAATTTTCGTTTTTATTTTTGAGTGGTTATCAAATTTCATACAATTATTTCCTAGGTTTTTTTCAGTTCACGTTCAATTGGCCGAGGCAAGTCGAGTCGGAGACAGACAGTGCGTGTAATATTAAATTTTAGAGGTGCAGATATATTCCATATAGGAGGGGGGCCGAGATAGATTCCTCCTAGGAGGGGGATATAGAATAATTCTACATATTCTGCATGAGTTAGTAGAGTATTACGGACCACGGTAAATTGGAAATGGAAGAAAACGAATGATTCAATTAGAAAAAGTGAAGGAATGCAGAATATGTTGCCTATCAACTGAAATTAGCCTGGTTAACGCGGTAGAAATTAAGAGTGGGTTAAAATTGGTTTTGTGTGGCTCACTTAAAATTCCTATCTTGTCGGCGGGCTGCCGAAGAGCATTTCACTTTTGGGTCTAGTATTATCAGTTTTGACGATAAAGTATACGGTCAAACAATTTACTCTGAGAAAAAATTCATTTTCCTACGATAAAACATTGTAGCATGACCGAAATGTGAATCATTTCCAATAGTAATACAGGTGAAAATCACTGCCACTATAATAACTAATTCATATTTATACAATTCATTATTCAATTCCCAGGACATGGGTGTTTGTGTTCGTCTAATGATATATTAAAACACTTGTAATTGGGGAAACCTGTAAGTGTTAAAGAAATTATTATTATCATTATTACATTGATGGCCTCATAATCTTAACAAGGAAGTAATCAAAACCTAGTATTAATTGTAACATATTAAAGTATAACATACATTCCTAATTTTTCTAACGCTGTCAAAGAAAAACATGTGAAGCTAAAGGGAGATGTTAAAAGTTATCGAAAGAATGGTCAATCGTATCTCAAGATTACTCCCTTTACTCATGTCACTCTTTCAACGAACTACAACGTTGTCTAACACGGACGCGACTGGTCATTCTACGCTCTGCTCTGAGTACCTGATAATCTCTCCGTCTGTGCTCTTAAGTTTTGATATCTAAAGAGGCTTCACATAAATAAATAGTTTTTGGGTTTGGCACCGGGGCAGTCAGGGCAGTCAGTCTTAGCCCTGATGACGATGAGTGAGTTTCTCATCGAAACGTTGGCCTTAAACAGCCTTACCCGGTGCCAAACCCGAGAACTATTTATCTATAGTATTCGCCGGGAAAGCCTACGATCTTTTATCAGGCTTCACATGATTTTTTAAATGCTCTGTCTTTGAGTTTCAACTCCTACATTCACCGTTGCTATCTGACTGCCAATAATTTGAAGAGATATCCTATCGGAAATTTGTTTAAAGTGCAATTCTCTCCACTTAAACTCTTCTATTGACTCTAGGTTGTTAATTATTCTTATCGAAAGTCATTATACATATTACAAACCATTTTATTCTCTTATATGTGCTATTACAGAAACAAATCATGCATATTGATAACATTGGATATAAATATCTTGAATCACTAAGCCTATCTCAAGAATAACTTAGCCAATCATCTTCATAAATCCTTACAAGGGTGGATGATTTGCCATTGAGCTTAGAATAAATTGGAAAAAAAATGAAGCAAACTGAAATTGGCCTAGGTGCGATAGGTTTTGTTATACGATATTATGGAAAGTGTATATCTACGATGAATCTTTCGAAAAAACTCTTGCTAGGGAGGCATAGTTATTGGGGAGTTAAGAGCCTCACATAAGGCGGCTAGACTGATGATGCGGCAACCACAAGTGCAAGTGCCAACTCTGAACTATGAATGACACTAGTCACGTTTCCCCATGTGACGTCCATGTTGGGAATGTGATTGGCCTTTCATACCTTACCTCATATTTTCGTGTGTGGTGACATTTTGACTCAGAGTAGTGTGCTTTGGTGTTCTTTACTGAGCTGTTTTCGTTATCTCTCAACCAATGAAAGCGTATTTTGAAACAAGCAGTAAAGTGTTCCCACACGTGAACCTAAATAGACATAGATGCAGTTTACAGTCATTGTGCCTTATTCATGACGGTATCATACGTCATCGTATAATAGCCTCACTCAGCCCTGATTAATCAAAATGCATATATGATTCGATTGTTGAAGAGCATCTCTGATGAGAAAACAATCGAGATAAGCTGGCGAAGTGGGGCGGTGAACTTCAAGCATTACCGCTTTTGTGACTCAATTTTGCGGGACTATTTAGGGCCCAGTAAAATCACAGTTGCTATCAAAGAGAATATTTTTTTCGTTCGTTCTGTTTAAAAACTCATACTCTGGGTGCTTTTATAGAGTGTAAAACTTATCCCTCTGTATGGAGATTCATGAATAAATTTTTTTAACGTAAGTTTTAAGCATTTTCATTCGAGAAATATCAGGATCGCTTTAAAAACTCACGAGTTGCCTCATGTTTGCACTGTCTAAACGATGCTACTGCTTTTATTACACCATTAAAAATGCAATTCAAAAGTAGAGCAAGGGTTTGGTTATCATTTCAGAATTGTATCATTAACATGTTTAAATAAATGTCATGTATTTTGTTGTGGTGGATTTTGATTGGCTACGGAATTAGTTGTTGCAGGTTATAAAATTATTTTATTATATATAACAGGTAAAAAACTTGCATACTATTTTCTCTGCAAACAATTAGATAATTACCAATTGAAGGTACTCATTCACGGCATAATAATATTATAATCTTTAAAAATCAAGTAAAAGAGAAACTTATATTCATGGCAGGCTATCTACTATAAATTTTATGATTGTTTTTAGCTCTTTCAAGTTTACCATGGTCAAAAGATTTCCAATGCAGCCATGAAAAGATTTAAGTTTCATGTAAATTCCTGCGAAACATACACCGCTGATGGTAGGAAATGCTCTTAAATCATCAAGATGTCGTTTCTTGTAGATAGAATGGCATTTAAAATCGAGGCAAAATGATAAACCATCCCGTCTTCAATATCAATATTTGAATCTAAGCATTATCTTTGTATAAAAAAAGCGTTTATAAGACGTCGGTTTGATGTCTCATTCAATGGACCCAATTTTTTCTCGAGACATTTTCTTACATTAAAACGGACTATTTGTTTAGTTCCGATTAGGCAAGTATTGGCGTGACGAGAAGGATTTAATTTGATACAGTATTGTATCTTCAAAAGTGATAGGAGAGACAACATAGGAGAGGTACTGCTCCAATCTGATTGGTACGGAAAAGTTTCATCTTTCCCTAACCATTATTGAATGGAAACGAACGCGCAGAGAGATTCTATGTCACTCTATTAGAGTACAATCCTTCCTTTCCCTCTTCCATTCCTGTTCCCAACTTTTTGAATGCAAATAGCGATTAGGCAAGAGAAAAAAGACTACTCGCCCAGAAAATGAAAGAAATTCATCAATTTTTCTAACCATACATTTTCTCCTCTTGTCTTGGCATATTTTTGCAAAGACTCTTGAGGTGGCATCTAGATGTTGATAAAGGGAGCGGATCACACATAAGCTCTAAATATTCGTCACCATATGAGTACGAGCCAAGGTCTTCCAAGTGGGACGCCAATACTCTCTCCGGCGCTCAAGAGGATTCTCTTATTTCTTGTTTCTCCGGTTCTGTTAGAGGTTGTCCCTCGTCCCTGCGAGCGTAGACTCTACTCCAGTGGCAGCAATCTAATATCAGACAATGTCCGTTTGAAGGTCTACAATCGGATCAGCGACAACTCCACCTTCTTGTGCACTCATAACCTCCCCACGCATTCCAATCGCCCTGCGAGGCGCGCAGCCCGGCGAAGGTCGACAAGTCGCCGATTTGACGCAGGTCAGGGCACGGCCAAGGTTGCGAGAGGGCGACGCTGCTGAGAAGACGACGGCTAACCAGTGCACGTGGTGACTCCGGCCGTTGTGGAAGGTCGGGCACGCTCTGGTCAAGCAAGATCTCCTCCTCAGTGAATCTGCCGTGGTCTTCGAGTGGACTACCAGCAAGTCGAGTCTGTTGCAGATGGTGGCGCCTCGGGCCATATTCAGCAAATCGCCGCCTCTGCTCCCCATCCACTCGTCGGCGTCAAAGTTCCACCTGTGTGTTCGGGTATGTTGCATATCTACAGCGGATTCACGTGTGTCGTTACGTTTGTTATTGAATGCAGTGTGTCGTTAAACAAGTCTTGTTCGTTTCTTTTCACTCATCTATTACATCTAGACCAACTCAATCTAATTATTTCTAACTAATGAAACATTATTAGCTCTTCGGCAGGGAATATTTTTCGTATTTTCACCTACTAATGAATTCTTATCTGATTTTTGAACTTTTGCATAATATGCTTGAGTAATG
The DNA here is from genome assembly GCA_963169105.1 of Ceriagrion tenellum. Taxonomy (NCBI): domain Eukaryota; kingdom Metazoa; phylum Arthropoda; class Insecta; order Odonata; family Coenagrionidae; genus Ceriagrion; species Ceriagrion tenellum. The sequence goes on from OY720640.1 coordinate 137,045,750, forward strand.
AACTACTCACGAGACCCTAAAACATATTGAGAACCTTTTATCGGGTGGTCAGCCTCAATGCTGTATAGTACCGCGGTAGATAAAAAAATCCAACAGCGCCCACCTCATACTCAAATGCACCGAAGGGTCATTTGGTCCAGCTGGTGATTCTTCGAACTGGAGATTCCAGCGTGCGAGCGGAATGGACTGAACGTGGTTGGCAACATCTAGATATGAGATACCTCTGTTTCGAACGTTCAAGTGTCAAGTTTTTATCGTGATCGAGGTGATGATAGCAATCCATATTGAAAACGATTTTGGTCCATTACTGTGTTGTTAGCACAGGGGTATCCTTATGCGAGAAAGAATGAAGCCACCAGCCATGCGCTTTGGCCATGTTCTGACTATGAAAACATTGCCTTCTTCACTTTAACTCATTGTATTTTAGCGGTACAATTATTACCGAATACGGGACCCAGGAGCTAATATAATACGTGAAATGTATTTATATATTAATAATAACCTTTATCCCTTAAAATAATGCGTAAAAAAATTTGTCACACTGCTGGGATGCGTAGTTCACATGATTCAAACATTTACCATAATCGAGGATGATTGTAACTAGTTCATTGATAAATTCCTTGTTCCCTTCCAAATTAATTGCGCAATGGATTGTCTTTGTTATCTCTGCTGGCGATGGAATCACTCTTCCTCCGACAGGATGATGAAAGGGCGAGTCATGTTTTTGAGTGATTTTTCCAATATTGGCTCTGCAAACTCAAGTCTCAAGGCATTTCGGGGCTCTGCGTGCCCCGAAACGCCTCTTCTATATCTTTATCAATGTCCGGGTGCTTGAGTTATTCTTCCGTTTCGCCCTCTGTTTTTGTAATTCCTTCTCTGCCGGAGGGGGGATAGCTGTCCAGGAGCCATCTATTGGTCACTCTTGTGGGTCAAGCCTTGGGGGTTGTTTGTTCATGTAAAACCCCACCGATTCCATTCGTTTCTTAGTAGACCGGGTAGCTTGGTGGTCTGAGCATCCGACGCGAATTTAGAAGGTCCGTGTTTCGATTCCCGAGCCAGTATATTTTTTCCACGTGGAATCGGCCATCTTTACATCTTTTCATCACCATTGTGATCGTTCATTTATGTGCTCCTATCGAAAACTGTACTGTTAAATAATTCAAACAGAGAGAGAGAGAGAGAGAGAGAGAGAGAAAGAAGGTGGATAGGAAAACATAATAGGACGATGACAATGGTGGTATGAAGATGGCAGATTCCAAGAGGAAAAAATTTGACTGGATTACATACCGAACCGTGGGCCTTCTGATTTTGCGTCAGATGCTCACAAATGAGATGCAAAATTATTATATGAGACGAATGTGCAATGGATCATAGAAAATTACTCGAAGAGCGAGATAAAAAATAATAAGGTCATCGAAAAAACACAAGACTAATGGGAAAAATATTATTACTAGTATCAGAACATTTTTGGCAGACATTCCACCGGCCAATAATTCCAAAATCAATACCGGTCGATGAAATAAACGCATGTTTAAATCACTTTATGGGATTGCTTCGAAAAGTTATCTTTAACATAAAATATGCATGCATCAATAGCAGTAAATCATTATAATCATAAAATGCATTAAGAGCACAGGTGTTATCCAAAAATCTTTAAAAAAATTAGAAATAGTACCTATCCTTTGGATCTTCACTCTGGTAAACTCATTAAAAAAAGATTTATCCAACGTGGTAGATCCGGAAAAACGACTTATTGAAAAAGTGTATCCGTTTATAAAAAGAAATTACTTGAATAAAGAATGGTTGTATGAGCTAGCAATTTTAATTAGAAAGAATTATATTGTACAACTTGAATTAGGAGGAACTTGAGGAAATTAGAAGATACCGAATATGATACCGGGTGAAGAAAAAATATGTACAAAGTGTGATCAAAAAAAGACCGGACTGATTTTATTCCGCGCAAACGGTTCATAGGATCGAAACGAGACACAGTGCGTCATTTAGCGACACATCTGACGACTAAAACGAGAGGTGTTGTGTTTGTTGACGTCGAGTCGTTACGCAGCAGCAGCGGTACGTGTCTTAACCTGTTCGTCGCCCCGTGCAACGGCAGCAATGAAGGAGCTAAAGGAACAGCGTGTGTGCGTGACATTTTGTTTCAAACTTGGCAAAAGTGCTACGGATACATTTGGAATGATTTAACAAGCCTTTGGTAATGAAGCTTTGAGTCGAAGCCAGTGTTTTGAGTGGTACAGTCGTTTTAAATCGGGCAGAACCTCGACAGATGAAGATTCGCGAACGGGGCGGCCTTCCACATCGACAGACCCCTACCATGTCAAATTGGTGAACGATTTGGTGCGAACAAATCGCCGTTTAACTGTTAGAGAGATAGCCGAGGAAGTGAACATTAGTTTTGGATCCTGTGAGACAATTTTGACAGACATTTTGGGCATGACGCGCGTCGTATCAAAATTCGTCCCGGGGATGCTGACTGATGAACAGAGACAAAAACGTGTGGACATTTGTCAGGAACTCCTGGATCGAACCAATGCCGACTCAGAGTTTCTTAAAACCATCATAACCGGTGACGAAACCTGGGTTTATGGTTATGATGTTGAGACAAAGGCCCAGTCTTCTCAGTGGAAGGGTCCTCATTCTCCGCGACCAAAGAAAGCTCGCATGTCCCGGTCCAATGTGAAGGTCAATACGTCCCTCAAGGTCAAACCGTCAACAAAGATTTCTACTTAGAGGTTATGAAGAGGCTGAGGGTCGCAGTGAGCCGAAAGAGGCCGGACATGTGGAGAAACAATGCATGGCGTTTCCACCACGATAACGCGCCGGCTCACACGGTTCTGGTCGTGACAGAGTTTTTCGCCAAAACCAGAACTTCCGTGATCCCGCAACCACCCTACTCTCCAGACGTGGCTCCATCAGACTTTTTTTTTGTTTCCAAAGTTAAAATTAACCTTGAAAGGGCGCCGATTCGACTCTATTGCGGACATAAAAACTAATTGTACAGCGGACCTGAAGAGGATCCCTAAGGAGGCTTACCAGGCAGGGTTCGAGGGCTGGAAGAAACGTTGGCAAAGGTGTGTCGTCAGTCAAGGCATGTAATTTGAGGGTGACAAGTTCGATTAAGCTGTATCCGTCGAAATAAACAAGTTATAAAATCAGTCCGGTCTTTTTTTGATCACACCTTGTAAATCAATAGACACAATGATGAATCAAGATGAAAGTGTGAACGTTTCAACAAAATTTTTAAAATTCATAAATTCCGCCTAGGATGCCTTCAAATATATTGAAACTAGAAGTTGTAATACCAATTTGTAGTATGACAAAATCTTGACCCACTGAAATTATGTAATGGCACACAATTATGAGTGAAACAGCTCCTTTGCTATTACAATGCGGCAGTAATCCTAACCGGGAAAGAAAAATGTTAATCTGTTTAAGTACCAAGAATTCCGTTGATCTCAAATGATTTGACATTTTGTTTCGAACGATTACAATTTCTAGTAAGATTAGCATATAGTATGACCATCAATAAGGCTCAGGGTTAACTATTGTGGAGTTAATTTGAAACATTTCTGTTTCTCACATGATCAGCTCTGCCTTGCTTTTACACGTTTCTGAAAAGCAGAAGATCTGTTTTTGTATGCGCCAGACAGCAAGACGTCAAATATGAGGGCGTAATTTGATGAAATTACGTAGTATCTTATATATTTATGTATACAGTGGCGGAAAAAATTAACGCAAAACTCATTGGCGTCTGAATTGGCGTCTGGCGTACGTGGGAACTAATCGAAATCGCTTTACCTTGGAAAACTCGACAACACTGAGACAATGGAAACCGGGAATATTCAAACCTTGTATATCGATTTTGCGCTTCACATAAATTGGAATACTAATTAGGTTCACGTTCGCGAGATCATCTTGGAGTTATAACTTGATGAATTTGCTTTGTCCCGCAGCCAATCGAGGTTCCGAAGTCGTAGTCAATTATGTGAAGATACTTGCCACATTTATTTTAGAACTTTAGACCCTTTTTAAAACATTTTTCTCGATTGAAACTTAAGAAAAGTTACGATGAAAGAATTATTAGTTGAGACAAAATGCTTTTTTTCTCCAGGTCAATTCCATTAACAATATGAAGTTTTTCGGCGTGTAGGAAAAAGTTGTGGATGAACGTTGTTTTAACATGCCTTAAACTACTCCCGAGAGATATCTTACAATGCAATTAACATTTTTGCGTATTACCCTGTAATTTTTAAGTTGAAATATGGGAAATCTGGTAGAATAGAGTTATTTCCATGAGGATAAAATTTTTCTTTTCAAGTATTTCCGAAACCTTAATACCCTACGTAAAATTCCACCCTCGTGCATTCAGGTCATCTCAAACATTTGAATTTCTTTATTTATCTTAACTTTATATTATTTCCTTTCTAAAAACTACTTTTAAAAGTTCAGGATATCTTACTTGGCCCTATTTTTAAAGGAAACGTTTGAGTTTCCTTTTTTGATGCATAGTTAGAACCACTGGACAAAGACTTATCTTGACCGATCCATTAGTCTAGAGGGAGAGCAGTCGTCTGCGGCCAAGAAAGTCTGGGGTTCAAATCTTGGCGAGGACTCTTCTAGTGCCTTCATAATTATTCTAAGCAATGTGACTTTACTGTTGATAAAACTTAACAGGTATCCGCGGAAGGCTAAGCGAAAGGATGTTGACCTCAAGCATGAGAGAGCGAGTTTTACGCATATTCAGACTTTGTAAAGGAAACAGACCGGTTTCCTTGATCGTCAAATGGGATGTTTACTTCCCATTCTCGGGTACTCGGCCCCACTTGATTTCTACGTTCTATCTGTCATCTGATGTTCATATACACCTACTCGCCAATTTATTAATCAAGGAAATGCTATTCATGAACGAGGGAATAGACCGGATCTCTGATTGTGTCAACTACTCGATTTAGTGAACTTACCGGAGGCTACTTTCACTTAAAAGTTGCTTTGAAATGATTCAGTAAAGAGGGCAACAAGTTTTATTGGGAATTAGAGTTTGGTTCTATCTGCCGAACTTGTAAATATCTACCGACTACTTATCTGAGTGAGAGACCAAGTAAGTGTGGATTTTTCAAGAAAATATCATTAAAACGGTTTTGGAAGTTTTCCCAGTATTGTTTTCTAGGTTTGCTGTGAGCAATACATTAGCCATGTAGTTCAGTAGTTCAACTTATAGGATGGAGGATAATACTTAAAGGATAAGGTAAATTAATGAATCACTTAAACAGCTTTTGACATAGTCGCATTAAAAAAATTTTCGCAAAAATTACGCAATTAAATTTCATGAGGAGCATTCTTATACCCACAAATATGTATACTCCGAAAACAATGCATCGCGTATCTTTCCCTGTGAAAGTGATAAAATACTAAAAATCATCTTATCCATGTAGCGACTAAGCAGTGATTAAATATCTTCCGTAAGTACATTAGTATAATCCTCATTAATCCGCTGATTAATCAATGGAGTATAAATTTGGAATGTGCACCTTCAAAGATTACACGTTTGCTACGTCCCTAAAGAATCTATTCCTCTTCAAATATGTCGTAATATTCTTGCTCCTACGGAGGTTAAAGTTGTGTGCGCCCAACATAATGATATTGACAAACTTTTTACTGGGTCATAAATTTCATCTCTTAGTGGTAACGAATTTTCATGGATTCTGGAAAGGGACACTATAAAGCTTTATTTTTGAACGAGTGGAAAAGGTTGAAATGTATGCATAATTCTCTCAACCTGAGATGTGTGTGCAAATGACCAAAGTAGTTGATCATCCAGAATTAAGGTGGTATTTACATTAAGGATTAGGATGTTTTACATTTCATCATTAAGGAAAGGTTTAGCCTAATAATCAATCCATACCCCTTCATTCTCGATTTCCTGACCATGTCTCTGTGACATGAGGTTGTCCACACTTTTGCGTCATCTAACTGGGTTCATTTCCCATTCTTTCTCCACCATTATCCATATAGCATCTAAATTTGGGGTCGTTTCGTATGAAGGGGTCGAAAAACGTTTGTTTCTCGCATTTTCCTCATAATGAACACCTAAATACTTTCTCTGGGGTAAAGGCTCCTTACAGCCCGCTCCGTCTGTGTTACATAGTTTGTTTTGAACCACCTCTTAGAATGTATTCATTTGTAAACCTGTATTCCTAGTTCCGGACGAAAAATTTATATTGATAAACATTTGAATAAACACAGTTCTCATTATAGTGGAAAACGTGATGAATTTCGATTAATGGTAGTGAGAAATAGGATGTTTTACATTTCATCACCAAACAAAAGTTTAATGGGTGATAGTCAAAGGTGCAACACCTATTTCGGGTAGCTTTTTAATAGATATTTTTAACAAAGTTACTACCCAATTCCTCTTACGGGGAGAACGATGAGACCTACTTAAAGGCTAGTAAGATCTTATTTTCCTCCAAGGAGAGGCCGCTATAAACTTTGAAAAATATCTCCGCTTGCGCTGTCTGCTACTCTTGTCCGTCTATCGACGCTCGTCTCAATGAAGTAGTCATCAGTAAACCTTAGCGAAATTCTGGGCGGTGGGGGTCAAGGTGGTTTGCTGTTGTGAATAACGCACAGATTTCAAATACTCGCTGCATCATAAAAAAGCCTCGTCGCGCTTCAAAAAATTCGGAGGCACCCGTCGAATACTTTTCAGGGGTGAAGTAGTCAAATACCACCCTTTTCCAGTGTTTTTCCAGTGGTCGTCGGAAAAATGAGCTTTGGCAGAAAATGTATCGGCGTAGCTTTGGATCTACACCGGGAAACCCTTTGGGATCCACAGCAGTCTCACAAGATTACTCGTTGCTTTAACTCAGACTTTAGTCATCTGGCCTCAAAACCCATGCACCGTGGGAACTAATGGCGTTTGATTGGAATGGTCTGGGCCAGAGGTGGCGAACCTTTTGGCGATTGAGTGCCAAAGTTTATGAAATAAGAGTGTACGCTCTCGACTCGCGTGCCAACCCATCGAGTGAGATAGAGGTATCCCTTAGCGCCCTCCCAGCTCCGCGTGCCGAAGTAATTGCTCAGCGTGCCACTTTGGGCGAGCGTGCCATAGGTTCGCCACCCCCGGTCTAGGCTGATGAGGTGAAATCCGCAAACTACTACTTTCTTTTTGTATGCCAGTGAGAGTAGTATGCTTTTTCCTGCCCTTATAATTCCATTAAACGTTCGCAGACAATATCACCACGCACAGTAAAAGTAACCCAGTTCACAGTATCGTCTATGGACGCAAATGGCAAAAGGGAACGCAACTCAATCTAAAATTCGCCTTGAAATAAGAAAGCTCCGTAGTTGTAACTGGGCAACAAGCCTGAATCGGAATCATGTGTCTTCATAATGTTATTATTCAATTGCGCTCATTATTTCGAAAACGTGATCGTCATCAAGAAAGATCAGGTTCTTCATAGCAATGGAGTGCGCTCCCAGGACTTTGAGCATTGCTCTACCAATGCGGTTTGCCTCATAGATGACGATAACGACCACGAGAATGAAAGAGCCGTAATCCCACCCCGGGTAAAGACATTTTTGAGTTTTGAATTAAAGTAAAATTAAGTTTACATGGCGAATTCTTTCTCTTTTGTATTTATAAAATGTTTATATTATCAGCTAGTCATTGCAACTACATATTACATTCACTCATATCGCCAATATGAAAAATTGACGTAAAAACTCATTTGATTTCATAGAAAATCGAACGCGGTCTTCTATTTTGCTGGCCAAATACGTATGACAGCTGCAACATTAACCGTTACCTATTAATTCATTTCATTCATGACGTTTTACTCCAAACTGAAGTGTCTTTTTAAAGGCTTTTTTGTTAATGTTAGATGTGCGGCGAATTTTTAGCTAATACCTATAAGAACATATTTTGCAGTCAGACATAAACAAGTTGTTTATCCGTAACTATATCTAATTAGGATAAAACTTTTCTGAATGTTTATTTGTATGTTCTGCATTTACTAGATAAAGCGTCACAGTGACCAGATCGTCACCAAGCTTCTTGTGATAAGATGAAAGATACGTCGGAAAAATATGCCAAGATTATTCGGTATCGATTCGGGCATATAATTTTAGATTCATGAAGCTATATATTTATCTATGATTTCATAGTTCAACCCCATTCTGACGACCTAAGGACGAATTTCTACTGGGTCATGAACGACTCATTAATCAATATCCGTTTTGAGATCGGAACTTCATCAATCTACAAAATGAAAATCGTGGAAAACTACATCAGGTAGACCATACTTATTTCAATTAAATCTTTTTTGTATCAACATTTGGTGCGAATAAATCTCGATTTATATTATTTCGGTGAAAGAGATACAGGACGGGTAATTCAAAAAGATCCTTAGAAATTAGGCTAAAATAAATACCCCTTCGTTGTAGCAGATGAAGATTTCAGCATACATTCCAAGTTGAGTGGGATAGTGAATATTTTTTATTATCAGTCTTTCAGTAACAATGATATTATTCGACGTAAGAGACATGCTGAAATAAATACATCGATACACCGCGACTAAATGCGCGAATGATATGAGAAGAAACCTCAACAAAGAGGCGATTTATGAGTAGGTTCTAGGCACCGGCCTATGTGAGTTCCATTTCGGATTTCAAATATTTGCGGAAGACGATGTCTTCCTCACTGTTACCAGTCTTTTGATGTATGTGCTGCTCCTAGAGGTTCCCAAGAATGCCGCATTCTGGCGGGCGAAAATTTCTTCCGCCACTGTACATCGAAAAAAACGAAAAAAGATGATAGAAGAAACAGAAACAGAGTGGTCTTAATGCACGTCTTCTGTAGTGAATAGAAAAAACCGCACAGTTGTACCAATAAGAAACCCAGCTAAGCCGGTTGTCTTTAGCTAGTGCATTATAAAAAGGAAGCAAACAATAGAAATTAAACGATATAGTATTATTAGTTAACAACAGGCGAAATATTTTATTGCTTAATTATGGACTCTTTCCATCGTGTGACACATCAAACTGGAGGCATCGTCTGGATTATGCCGTGGAGCGGAGTAATATCAGCGCAGGGCTTCCCTCCACCCGTTCTCTACACCCTGAAAAATTCGCCCCAATGCTAGCTTATCCTTCTTGCCGTACGTGGCTCATAATAGTAATCCAAAAGCCAAACTTGGACGATCGTATCCTCTAAATAAGCAAAAACCAATCCAGAAGAGAATTACTGCTAGCGTGAAACAGTCCATGCGGGGCTGACGACGGGTGGGTACAAATTAGTGGTGAGCTTCGAGTAACTATAAAAAACGTGGCGATAGCATTGAATAGCATGGACCATCTATTTCACCAAACTTAATGTTTTAGATAGTATGAATGTTTATTTCTCACAAGGAATATACTTCAATTGTTAATTATAATGCTGTGGAGCTCAATGATGCCTAAGAAATAAATCTACAAAAGTGTACTTTTTTTAGTCGTCCACTAGTGTATGGATCGTATGATTTAGCTACCTTACAGATGAGGTATATTGAACATGAATATTTTTGTGGGAAATTAGCGGCAAGGTTTTTTCAGGTCCTGTATATTCTAATAGTCATTTTTAGGTGGCTTGAGCGTTAATCAAAGGTCATCGAGAGCACATTTTGTGATTTTTAAAAAGAAATTCGGAATAAAGCCCTTTGATGGACAAATTTCACCTGTGTAACTTTTTATGCGTTGTAACTCAACATACAGTATGAGAAAATGAAAATAAGTCAATATTTAACAGATTTAACTGATTAACTGATCATTAATTTTTTTAATTAAACTATTTCATGGCGAGAGTTTTCAGCGGTATTTGTAGTTTAGACGAAATAAAATTAAATATAATGCTGCCGAATATTGGACTCGGCGTAACAGCTTCATATCGTTTATCGTGAGTATTATTAAAAATAAACGGATTACTTCGTAAATTTCCAATCATTGCATTAAAAAATGATTTGATACGAAGTCACTCGCACGGATTCTTTCTTACCAGGATTAAACTTCGCTATGAAAAAATCATTTTACTTGACAGGGATTCGAACCCGGTCAAGTCAAATGATTTTTTCATGACAAATTTCAACCCTGGATTTCTTCGCGTTGAGAAAAAAATTATTACAAATATAATGGCATTACTACGAAACATTTATTATGTATCATAAGGAAAAGTATGAAAATAGCTAACTACTTCCAAAAAAGTCTGTCAAATGCAATTTGTTCACTTTTGTATCACTAACGAGAACACCTATGCGAGATCTCAAGGTGAACAAAAATCGCTTTGACCACCTTCATAGATACAAACAGCTAGCAAGTGACCCTGAAGGCCGCGAATTATACCTTCGGAGATTCTCAAGAGAAGAAAGAGCGCGTATAGCTTCCGCAAAAGGTCCTGGCGAAGACCTGCGCGGAATAGAGGGGAAGAAAAAGTAGAGGGGGTGAATGAGGAAGTGGGAGAAGAGTTAGGGGAGGCAACGAGGGAGAGAGAGAGAGTGAGACAGGGTAAACAAAGTGCGCGAATAAAGCACTAGACCCTCACATGGAAGTCAAGTGGTAAAAATCACCCATCACTATGATTTGGACTGGGACCATGTGTCGATGTCTCGCTGTGAGACGAGTCGAAACGGTGAGAGTGGTGAGTAATCTTACTTCTCGAATTGCTTGCGTTGACAGCTTTTGGAAAATGGTTTTCTTACTGACCCTTCACACCAAACAACCTTCCTCCCCAGTTTCGCATTACTTTTGATTGTTCCATAGCCCATGTCTCAAACTCATCAACTGCGCCGCACCAGGATCTTTTTTCAGAGCTAAAGGATTGTTATTTTGTGCCTATCGCCGAGTTCCTCTAGTTTCGTCGGCGCAGCGCCACTGGTGCACGACTCACGTGCACAGAGTGGGAACCGGGTGTGGGACGGCAGGAAAAGGCCTCTCGCGAGAGGAACGGTGCTCCGATCTCACCCAAAGCTCCGATGAAGGGCGTCGCGACGCCTCTGGCTAATGCATCTGCTGATTGCGGGATTCAACCGGCGCGGCGGGTGGGCGTCGTCACGAGGACGGCGGATGAAGATACAAGTGGCAGCCGGCGGCGGTTCGATTCCCTAATGGGCCCTTTGTCCCGGATCGCGCCGATCCGACCAAACCACTCGCTCTCTCCCACCAAACCATTCCACTCTCTCCTTCCCTTATCTCTCCGCCATAAACTCCCCTCCTCCTCCCCCCTTTACGGTTAAATCCTTCCCAGAATCCTCAGCGACGGCCTTCACCCGTGTCGGGAGCTGAAGCGGGATTCTCGCAGAGCGATGAATCCAATCGGCGTTTTTTGCGGCCGACGACTCCTCTCGCCCCTTCTATGATGCCCTACAAACTACTGCAACGATGAGATTCCAACCACACATCTGGAGTGGAAAAATAGACATGGGGACGCTCGTTGGAATGTCTCTCTAATCTAAAACCGAGACAGAATATGACTGATAACTACTGTCTTAGTAAGCTTAATACGGCTCTTAAAAAGGATGTATTAGCCAAAACATAATAGACAGAATTGCATTTATGTATAATAAATTTAGAATCAGGATAACCTCGCTTAGCAAAAATAAATGTGGGGAAGTTTTTCATATGACCCGTTTTGTTTGCTTAACCGGTGGTTGTCATTAGAAGGTTTATTTGTGAAAATAAGTACAGCTGTAATTATTTAATGATGTTATTCTTACATTGTGAAAACTAATTACTACACATCACGAATAATCTATTTCTCAAATTAGCCTAAACTCTCCCTCGGCACTTTTCATTCGCAAGGATTGCGGGCAGCCTTACCTCTGCAGATCTTGCTGTGTTTGTCGGTGTCATCGTCTACTCCGGGGTTTTGTTCGTGGGAGACCGTTGAAAAGTGTCCCAGGTTATTATGCTCAATTCAGATTCTCTATTAACATGATATAACAAAATTTAGCAGCCATACCACGGTATTCAAATATCCGAATGTTTCCAAAAATATAACCAAAATTTTCCACCCCACGTCTATACCTATACTAATGTACCAGGCGTGTCTAGAATGAATTTCTATTTTAAAAGATAATAGGGAGTATTTTTTTCTCCTTTGGTTGCTTTTCATGACTGAATAAACTGAGTGAATACAAGCGCGCGAGGTTCATTCTGAATAGATGTGTAATTTTCATTGTGGGGAGAAGATGTGAATCTGGCGGTATCAGAGCTTGCGACCGTGGAGTAGGAGATAAGCTATGTTAATGTTCAATAGAAAGGTACACTCCTTGCTTTATAAGAAAAAGAGCGTTTGATTTTCTCGTAGAGAGATCCTCGCGTGGCAACATGTTTCCATTAGGCATTCACTCTAAGCATAAATTGACCAAAGTCCTCCATTCGCAGCTAACTTCTTTGATTTCTTCGTCGCTCTACTAATTCATATTCTGTTTCATCTGACCTATTTATTTGTCCCTCAGTATAGCTCTCTGGGCTTTCCCTACTATTAACAGTCTAGTATTTCTGTGTGTGACCTATCCAAACTTGTAGACCTCACTTTCTAATGGTATTTTTTTTTCTACTGTTTCTTTCATAATCAATTTTTTGTGTAAATTACGTTTTGACTCGTTATTATTACCTTTTTACGACTATCCAATTTCCTGAAGTAGTGTAACATGACAGACCCTTGTAGACTTCCAAGGCAGGGTCTTTTCTCATCCCAAATTCTTTCGATGTACTTTTTTATTGACCATCTTCAGTCGCATTTTAACAAAATATAAAACATTTATAGTATTATAACCTTAACCGAAAGGTTTAAATGGAAATTCTTTGATTATACTTTCAAATTTCTTCTATATATGTAATTCTCAAGTATTATTGTCGTTTAATCAACATTGAACATGTTTATAGTCCCAAACACCTTCCTTGCAATACTTTTTTATTTTGGAATTTAAATATTTCCCGAACTCGAGTTTCACTCTTTTTTTCTAAAAATTTCAATTTCTTTTGTGTTCCTAAATACTGCCCATACCACAAAACTAATTTAAAGGCCGTATACGAAGTGGAATTGTACAAGTCATATAATACGCCATTCTGCGAGTTTTCAATGGGATGCTACTTCACATGAGTATTCATTGATTGATCACTTGAATTATGACTACTGTTTGAAAAAATATTTAAATTATTTTTCATTATCATTAATCTTCCCCCTTTCTCTTACCCGCCAACATCAGAGTGGTCACTGGCCATTTGTGAGAGTGAAACCGTTTTGGCCGTGTCCGGAGACAGCTAAACCATTTGGATTGGGAGTTCCGTTTTTATTCAGATATTGAGCAATCATTTCAGGTGGAATTTCGCTTGATGAAGAGAATGGTCTATAGTTCGGCTGAATAATATCCGTAGATCATGGTTTTAATTAACTTTTGAAGAATTTAAAATTAATTCACTTCTCCAAATTTTAACTTATGCCAAATAAATAATCAAAAACCAATAAATAAATGAACGCCATTTAAGCCAATCAGTAGGAATAAATTCAGAATAGAACAAAACCATGATGGGAAAGTTTACTTATGTATTATTTCTCACATTGTCGCGGCTGAAATTAATCAACTTCATAACAATGACGTGCTTACCAGCAGATCACGTTACCCTCATCATTCTCAGGTGGGACCACAAACGCAGTCAGTTGTGAAGTACGGAACATACCTGGAATTAAATAGGAGAAGATTCGTCAAAATATTGAAGAATTATAATAAACTTAACATGAGTTACCATCACAGACTTTTCACAGAAAAGTTAAAGAAGTAATTCTATTATTTATTAATGTTTAGTATTCTTACACCCCAATTCTCTTTTATTATATTCGAAATCTATTTGGTTTCTTATTCGCAACTCACTAAGAATTCATCACAGTGGTATAAAAAAACTGACGGAAGAGTTCTTTGAAGTGATATACCGCTGAGTAAAATCATTCCCTCTTTGGAGTAGATATGGCAAGAGTAGCCGAGCTATTTGACCAGGACCGAGGATGCTTTTTCATATTCACTTGACTTGTTTTCACTGCCTCGTCCTTATATGGTTTCTTCCACTATATTTCGCATTACTTCCTTAGGCTGCATCCTATATTCTCCTTCTTGAAAAAATACTTTGCTAACTTCACCCGTTAAAGGCTTGTAGTCGTAGAGAATTCTCGCTTCACAAATTGAAATGTTAATTGATTCGATTTTTACGGCAGCAGTTGCGTTGAGAGCGATCTGGATCGTAATTTATAAGAATTTTAATAACCACCTTTGCAATCCGTACCTTTTTTAGAATGATATTACTAGTCAATATCCGTTTAAATGGGCTCTTTATATCCACGGAAGAACCGTTGTTCATTATAGTGATAGGTGATATTAGTGCGTAATTCAGATAGCTCCATGTTTTCGCGCGCGTCTCCGAACAATAGTGGTCATGCCACTAATAAATGTATCTAGAGGGGATTTTCTGTTGCACGCATGTTTTTGTTTAGAGTAGTGGTTTTCAATCTTCCTAATGCCACGACCCTTAAATACAAATCCTCATTTTGTGGTGACCCCAAACCATAAAATTATTTTCGTTGCTACTCCATAAGACCATCGAAAATATGCTTTCCGATGGTCTTAGGCGACCCCAGTGAATGGGTCGTTCGGCCCCCAAAGGGGTCGAGACCCTGAGGTTGAAAAACCGTTGGTTGGTATGGTGTCTACAAATATAAAAGAAGTAAAATTCAAGGTTTTTTTTAACAGATTCTTTTCAACATTTTTCCAGGATTTTCAATTATTTTTGCTGAAATTTCAAATGACTTTCAATCTCTATTTAATTACCGATTGGGCAAGGGCCTAGCCTCATTGAAACACCAGTTCCCGTAAGATCACTGAAGTTAAGCAATGTTGGGCCCGGACGAGGGTTGGATGGGCTACCATTCATACCTTCACTGTGGCGCTCTTGTCCCCTGTCTGCGTGTGGCAGGCAGGTTAAAAAGGGGTTGGCACAATGGACCACTCAAGGTCTAGGTGCCCGAGCTCCTGTCGAAGTCTCCCCTAACTAACAATCTAATTACCGGTTATTATTATTTGCTAATCTGACAGTTAGGGTAGATGTAAGTGGAAGTCAGTTCACGCAATCGGCCAAAGAAGTCCCCTAACAACGTGTAATCTAAATGTACTAATAACCCATTTATTCCTTCCACACAGCCAATTCTCTGTCTTCCACTTTCCTGCATGCCCAGCATGTTTTTCTCCATTATACCCTTTAGTCACCCTTTGCCTCTAACTACCCCTTCAGCCATCCTCTTTGTTGACTCCTCATCTTAGTTATAAGTTTTCTTTTCTCTCTCACTAGACATAGCTCATGATAATTTGTCCTTCTTTCTGTTCACCGCACATTCTCCATCGTCTTCTAAACCCACATCTCGAAAACCTGTAGCCTATTGTCGTCCTCTTTCCTCAGGATGTATGTACATTATTTCTCAATTTTACGCTTATCACCATGTAAATCCATCATAAAATGTGACATGTAAATACGGAGCCATTAAAATTATGTAGCTTACGCCACATAAATTTTAAGCAACATTGATCGGTATTCTGTATTTGAGTTGGGTGCGCTCGTGAGACTACTATTTGAGGGACGTTTGACGAATGGTATACTATCGCAACATGTAAGTAAATATCCATTAAAAATGTAGCTTTATTCACAAAAAGCGATCAAATCGGAATTCAATTAATATCAATCACTAAAACCATGGCAATTCATCCTCTAAAATAGTGCGTTACCAACGTGTAATTTTTATGGCAACATCCACCAGAAAAGATGTCCATGGGAAATAAATGGTAAAAGCAAGTAAAGAGTGATGAATGTGTTCTTGTAGTGAATTTTTTAGACAACAAAAACGTTTATAAAATTTAAAATTATGGAGATTTTTATTTAAAATTATGGCGTCAATTTCACCAATGCCAACATTCCCTTTAAATAGCCCCAGAAATGGTAAGTAGTGCATATAAAATATCTGTCTGGATACGCTTATTTGTATTGGAAATAAAAATGTGAAATGCTTTCGGTGTTATCGAATACAACTCTGTCGAGATCAAAAATGAATTAAAATCATTCAAAAGGAGTCAATTGCAATATTTCTTCCCCATTTACTTCATGAAGCAAGTTAAAAGCATAATTAACGCCCTTGATTGTCGGTGGGGACGAGATCGTGGGCACTTTGTCTCTAGACGAGAGAGGATCGTAAGGGTGTAAGATGGCAAGGTGGAGGCACCCTCGCTCTCGAACCCAGGATAATAAAGGTTACCTCGCCCGTCCGCTTTTCAAAGTAAGGCGCCATTGCGTTCACCGGAAAGTTCTTCTTTGCTTTTATTGTCGCATGATTCTAACAGAATGAAGGTCGTAGGATCAAATTCGGGAAATGACTTAAATACGCCAACGTTTTTCATCTAATTTTTGCCATGTTAAGTAACTTTGAAAGGATGTGATGATGAATTAGTTTCTAAAAAAGTTTAAGTCATATTTAGGCATGGTAGCATGAAATTAATTAGATTCTCAGGATAATAGGTATCGAAAAAAAGGAGGAAATTTGTACAGATACGAAGCTTGATTTTTCGTGTGGGAATAGAAGTTTTTTTACGTTGATATTAACAAGTTATCTCCTACCGAGGGTAGATTACTTAAATTCAGCAAAATTCCTCTGGATTTCAACAAGTGGAGACCTATGATAATGTATAGTATAACAGATACTTAGCCTCATCCTGATCTCATTCAGAAGAGTTTTTTCTCACCCATCCCACAAAGCACTTCCACCTTTGTCTACTTTACCGTCCACATCACCATCTCTACCCTCCTCCACACCCAAATCTTTAACAGACGCGACCTATTCTCGTCCTCCATTCTCTTAGACCACCTTTCTGCCCTATACAACGCTACACTTCAAATGAAACTCTTCACCAGTCTCTTTACTACCTCCTCAACCTAGGTCCCCGCCATCAACTCCATCGTTTGCAAAATGCTCCTTTAGCCAGTGCAATTCTTCTAATGCCTTTGCTACTATATCCATTTTCTTCCGATGCACAACCCAAGTTATTAAACAGTTCTGTTTACAACAGTGTGTGCTCTCCTAGTTTTATAACCATCCTCCTTTTCTTGATCTTAGATTTTGTCATTAATTTTGTTTTCTTGTAATTTTTATTCATGCAGAATTTCCCACACTAAGATTCTAGTGAAATTACTGAAGTATCCAAACCCTCTCATTTTCTGCCTAACGTCTCATTGTTCGCGAATCTAAACAACTTTTTCGGCTGTCTCCCAGTTTGATTCCCCCATCTAACGTTTCCCATGTTTTTCTTGTCATATTTTTGGTACAAATGTTAAAGAGCAAATGTGACCACGGACGCACCACCCTCTCCCGTATCCTCAGCCACCAGGACCTTTTGGACTATGTATTTATTTTAAATGATTCGCGACTATCCACTCATCCATTGAATTGCACCCACTAACTTAAGCAAATTGTCAACAACTCTTATGACAATATAGACTCTATAGCAAAATGATTTTAACAAAAAAGCTATAAGCGCTAAAAGTAAAATTCCCGGTTTCCTTCGTGAGCAAAGGATTTTTCAGATCTTACTCGGTTTTCCCGGTCGGTAGACACCTTTTTTTATTTGTAAAGAACTTAAAGTAGTTGGTAAGAAAGATAATAAAAATGAGAGCCCTCTACTTCTCAAAAATCAAATACAAAAATATTCTGTGTATAACAAACGGATGAGAAATATTTTATCAGGTATTTTTTCAGTGCCTAAAAATGTAATAGAATCACATTATGATGAAAGCTTCCATAATTTAGTGAGGGTTCGCCGTAACATATTGAGTGCAGCTTACTCCGATTGATAGTTCCCCCGGCACATCATCAGCCATGAAGTTAATGCCAAACAAACCCCCACCCCCTCCAGTCCCCATTCCAAAGGGCCTTACTTTGGCCTGATTAATCGTTCCTTTTGGCTGCACGCGGCCAAACACGGCCGTGAGAGGCCTCGGAGATTAATAAGGCCGGATATGATGCATTTATGAGCTCGCTTGTGTATGTGTACAGATGCAAGGTGAGCGGCGCGCGTCGTGGTGCCGTTCGCCCCGTTAGTGTGCGGCGCGGGCACTGACATGGCGCGGGATTTGCCGCGCCATTTAACCGGCGGCGGCCGCCGGCGGGGAAATTCAATTGCGAATTAGTTCCCATCCCACACACCATCGGATGGCCTAGCGGTGGGGAAGGGTTTGCGGGCTTTGAGAGGGCAGTGAAGGAGTGGTGGGTTGGATTGGGGGAGGATGGGGTTGGGAGGCGCAGTGCATAGGTGGTCGGAAGCCACTCCCCCCCCGCCCCCTGTGTCGAGAGCTGCCGGTAATGAATGGGTTTGGGAAGAATATACTAGGATTAGTGGCGATGAACAACCTGTGGAGGTTGGATGAAAAAAGCGAGGAATGCGCATTAAAATGCATGAGGCGTTAAATAAAATTATTACCGCGCTCCACACCACCCCCCCTCCGCTATGCTTATGCCTCTCCCCAGCTTACTTTTCGACTCCAAAGCCCTTAGTCTCCTCCCTGCATCCCCTCAACTCGTGTCTCTCCTCCCACGCCCTAGCATTGTTTTCGGTCTCGCGGCTTCGGAACTTGGAAGGGGGATTCGGATGGCGAATGCAACGAATTTTGCAGCCTCTCACAGAGGGCGCATAAATCCTCCTCTCGAGAAACAAGAGGGTGGGAAAATAGGGGGAGGGGAGCAGCCAGCGAGGATATATATTATAGCCGTGGATTTGGGCGTGCGACCCTAATGCCTGACGCGGTTCAAAATTACGCTGCCCCCCTTTATCCCTTCCCAAAATCCACACCCCCGCCCACTTTGCGTATGCGCGTTTGACCAAGTCGAGGCAAACGAGGTGATGTCACGTGTATTTTTTATTTTGAGTCCATGATGTGGTGGGTGGGTAGGTGGGTGGGTGGGAGGGAAGTAACCGTGGCGGTGGAGTGTGTTTTCAGGGAGGATCGGAGGTCGTAGGGGGGCGGCTGGGATGGAGGTTGGGGGGAGGAAGTGTGAGGGGTGGCGTGCAAACGGGTTGAAAGCAGGTAGGAGCCAGAGGAGTGGGTTTAGTGTTGGGAGGTACGCGCAATTTGCTGCGTAAACGCAACATATTCCCCTCGCGTGAAACCCTAACCATTTCTGATAATTCTGGAGGTACCGGTGAAAGAGGATCTTCTCGACTCGTAGCGGTGTGGGGTTTAGAAAGACGAGGGGAGGAGTAGAATAATGCAATGAGAGCCTTGTGGAGTGGTATGGGTGTAGGTGGAGGTAAAATGAGTGTTTTATTTTTACTTTCCGTTTATTTCCACCACAAAAAGCCCGTTTCCCCCCCGGGTCGCAAATACTTGTCTCCGCGGCGGGAGAGAGTGGTGCCCTCTTTTAGGTTTTTTTACGTGAAATTCGGTCCAGTGTGCGAGGATGTCCAAGCACTCTCCGCTTCCATTAGCGTTAATCATCTTTAAAAAAATAGTCACCCAGCTTGTTCTTTTATCATCGCGCTTAAAAACCCTCCTAAGAGTCGGAAAGATCCCCGAATGCGAGTCTGAGGGGGTGAATGATTGCATTCATTCCCATGTGCAGTCTTTGGAGAAGAGTGCGTGATGGACAATGAAAAAAGTGATCTCTTTTTCAATTAATTTCGCCACGGGCGTATTCAACTCCCTTTGGGAGCTCTCTAATCAAGGTGTTGAAGATCGCGCCCATCGAAACACATTTGCGAATACGAATGGCGTTGAATAAAATAAATATATTTGGCGAAAGATTTTGTAACTTCTACTTCTACTTATTGCCCTACTAGCCACCACAGGGGTGTTTGGAACGGGGTGACATATCATCAACATTAACGACAGTGAAAAAATTTACTTTCACCAACATGCACCACATAATAGGTACGTTACAAATATACAGAAACCACAACATTATTTTATAATGTAACAACGTAAACGTGAAATATGAGTCATGCAGGGGATATGCATAACATGTTGTTTGCACTACTTGACAGATTAGAAACATTCATTAAGTGGTATATGAATCAATCAGCTACACAACCTGTCAACTAACCTAACTCAAATTCTTAACACAGGCATTACGGTCCCTTCGATTGCGGGTAAAATAAATTTGAAACCTTTCTGTTCTACAATTTATTTCCTTTATTATAATTATCTGATCTACCGTAATATACTGGAGTTTGTATGATATTGAAAACTTTTGTGCAAATACATCGGTCCTGAATTTACTAGAAAGATTAAGTTCAATTTTCAATCGACCTTCTGATAGCGATTGCCATCCAAGTAACCTACCACGGTGTCCGACAGTCACGGCCGAATGTTTTGTGTAAAAATGTTGAATATATTCAAAGTAAGTATTAAAAAACGTAAACTTTTTATCAAATACTAACCAAAAGCTTTTCTACATGCTAGTTTGATACGTTTACTGAAAATTTGCTAGCTAAACGATGTCGGTAGCAATTATCAACTTTTTTTTAATTTAACGCAAATTAAATTTGATCTCTATCTGCTTTGAAATGTGCCACTAGGTACGCAGGATATGAATAACGAATCTTAAGCATGTACACTGTCGTTTTGCGAAGTGATTAGCCCACTAGAGGGAATACAAATCTTCTTTAATTTGAGCACTCTCTCTCCTCCGCTAAGAAATCAGAGAGCACCTGAATTGATTTTGCCACCACTCGTTGAGATAGTTGGATTCTTGAAGGAAGATTTTTTGAAAAAATAGTTTCACTCTATATATTGAGCTGCAATATCTCTGGCGCAACATAGCTCAAAGAAGACTGAGTTGCAGAGTGAGCAGCAAGGTTTTGGTGCAGTCAGCTAAAGATGATGGGCCCCTATTAAATTAATATTAGAACCATAAATCCTTGACTCCATGATAAAGCTGAATGACATTCATATTGTCAAATTAATTACCTGAAGTTGAAGAAAAGGGCAAGATGAAGCCTTTAAGTTTATTATTCTTTAGTGGCGAACTTCAAAGTACGCGTCATGGATTATGAGCTTGTCAGAGTTTCTTTAGTGTCCTTCAAATCCAACGTTTTCGGCTGCACTCGTGGCATATGGTATCTGATCCATCACAAAATGGTATGGAGACTTAAAAATAGCGGTTATTTTTGAAGAGTGCATCGGGTACAAACTCTCTCGTATCACAGATGATCTACTGAGGATGGACCGTTTGGGTCTACTGTGAAATCATTAGATCATGTCCTCCCGCTGTGTGTAGTATTCATCTCGCCATCTCTTACTATAATAAAAAATCTAGTTTGGTTCTGCAGCGAAAAATTTTTCTTTAATTTTTCAAAACTATATGCCACATAATATAGTCTTTCCTATATTATAGACTTTTTCCTGGAACGGAATACTAGTTGCCCCAATAGCATGTTGCTCAGCTTGAATCTGCCTGTCACAATGCATGTATCCCAAAAGGTAAGTACACCTTTAGGAGTGGCAGTAACTAGGAGTTATTCGTCATGAAGCCTAATCTTTTTATTTGACAACCAAAGGAGATAAAATATCCCAAAAATCATGAAATGCTTTTGCCTACTAAGATGGATTATTTTCCAATCTATCCTTCCCCGAGTAATTAACTCCCCATCTACAGTTGAATATTTCTCTATTTGACGCAGAAAGGAAAAAAATCCCCTTCATTTTGATCATCCTGCCTGTCCAGTGAAAAGAGTTCTTC
Organism: Ceriagrion tenellum; assembly: GCA_963169105.1. Classification (NCBI taxonomy): domain Eukaryota; kingdom Metazoa; phylum Arthropoda; class Insecta; order Odonata; family Coenagrionidae; genus Ceriagrion; species Ceriagrion tenellum. The sequence goes on from OY720640.1 coordinate 137,067,564, forward strand.
TTTGCCTCTTTTTGAAATCACTGTCGCGAAAGCAATCCCAGTGAGTAAATGCACCGTATTCCCTTTGCATGACCTCTTCTTCAGTGCTCCCAAATGGGAGCTTTCGCAGATAATCGCTGCGAATGGGGGGAAAGGTCTTTTATCTGCTCCACTTTTGGTTCACGGCCACTTAATTAGGCCGGCCGAATCAAAGAGAGCCACAGCACGATGGATAGCCCCTCTCGTCTCGAATGCGGCTCTGAAATCACGCTCCACAAGATGATGAGGACGTCGTCATCTGCATTGGAGATGATTAGCAGAAGTATGCATATTTTTTCCCCGGACTGCGATGACCAAATCATGGTCTTCTGTTGAATTGATAGCGTCAAGGTTACGAGTTCATCTCTTTTCAGAATGAAACGGAGGAATAAAGGAACAGCGGCGCTTTCAGCTCTGCTTTAAACTGAGTTCTTTAAAATTATCCATGAATTTAGCTAGCAGCGTTAATGAGAAGATAGGATTTACGGCCTAGTTAATCATATTCAGAGACCTCTGATGGCTAATTACTTTTTATAGTCGCGGAAGACGGTAAGAGTTCCATACATTGTTCATATTTTGGGGCCAATAGTGACTTAAGTGTTCTAACGAATTGTGGATCATTCTCAAGCTAGAGTAAAGTGTAATTAAAAATTAAATCTTAAATTAGGAAACTTTAAAATGCGTTTTATACTTTAGTGAAACTTACGAGTATCGTGAATGCTATACGTAGACATTCAATATTGAACCAGCAAAGCATAAAATATTCTGCTTATTATTCATGGCTCAATCAATATCAATGCAGTCAGCATATTATATAATTATTAAGTTCACATTAATTCTATTACAATGCAAGCATTAAGAACAGTTTTAGATAGAGAGATTCACGAAGGATACGTGGAAATGACGAGGGTCCTCCTGTGAACATAACTGATCAGTAGTCCGAAAGAAAATTTGTATTAATTTTGTCTCCTATGCCCAAGAATTGCTATCAAATCACGTACTCATATTCATCCGTGTTATGTAATGTTTATGGGCTAAGCTCTTCTTTGCTATGTGAGCAGGTTTTTCAGGTTCTCTCTCTGTAAGTATAGCATTTATGCGTGGAATTTATCAATGGAAAAATTCATTGAGGGTGACCATTATTCAAGCTCTGGTATGACGTAGGTTCACTTTTTAGAATTCTGTTATATTTTTCATTATAGTTTAGTGAAATTATCAGCGTACCATGAGGTGGTTTCACATGGTTAAGCCGGATTATTTTATATAGTCTGACTCAGATCCCCCCATCGCCATTTATCTGTGCTTGAAACTTGACAGCTTGGAGGCACAACTGGCTTACTAATCTGACCGATTCTTAAGTTATGACTTAATACCTTAGTCACGTCAAATGCTCAGGCGCTCGGAAAGTTAGACGGACGCTGAAAGCCAAACGTTCTTTGCTAATTAAAACACCTTGAGCGAGATATCCTTGGTTATACGATTCAATAAATTTTGCTAAAATATAGAAAAATTGTTTAATATTCCAAAGACACCAAAATATCATCCTCTGATAGCACTTTTTTCATATATATGCCAAAAAAACACCACTTTTTTCTATGAGAAGTATTTCAGGTATGCACTCCAGAGAGAAATAATTTTTTTTAATTGAGGAATTTTTAACGCTTGGATGCCACCAGAAACTTGGCGTAGTTTGAAGTACTTAATTCTGAAATGTTAAAATAAATAAATCGATATCTCACCGCATTGATTTTGACAGGATCGCAAGTAGTTATTCATTGCGAGTGTTTTCAGAGCACATCGTGAAAGAAAGACATATTGGAGACCATATTCAAATGCTAACTTAATACTGTATATTTAGTGAACAACTGAGAGTTACGGTCGTAAAGAAACTAATTTTGCTCTTTCGCTTTTGCAGTATTTACTTCATGATGCTTACCGCTGCTAAAAATCAAAGAATAAAATCTGAATTTGGTCTTCTATATGATTGGGGAAAAATCATGCACAGACCACCTTAATATTTTTTGTTCAACGTGAACGAGTGTTAAAGCAGTCCGAGCGAGATAGTTCCCTAGTCATAATGGTGACCATATTCGAATTATGCGTTTTAATTTCACCAGCAGAAGGACACGTCAATTAAACATTGAATTATTAATGGGCGCAATAATATAGTTTTATATGACAGAAATTGTAATTAATTGAATGAAAATATCAGCATAAGTCTTCAATTTGATTCATTTTTTCGCGCAGTGCGTTTGAAACTACTTCGAAACGGAAGGTTTTTTGTGAAACCTAAGAACTTATAGCGGTGAAAATGTGATTAATTTTCAAATAGTTGGGAAAAAATACAAATTACACGCTCTTTGTTTTTTTACAATATCTAAATGTTAGATATTCCTCATTTTGTAAATTATGTCTCTCTGGAGTACATACACGTACCATTTTCCATGTAAAATGGCTGGTATTTTTTGGCAAATAACTCCAAAAGTAATGTAGTATGGGATAAAAGTTTTGGAGCCATTGGATGGGTGAGATACTTCTATTTCCATTGAGACCAAATCCATTGATTTCTAAGTAAAATGATATTTCGTTCAAAGTACCTTAAGTCATCGCCTATGCAATCCATTGTTGTGCATGCCCGTCGCTCGGTAGCGCTCGTCTCTCTCACTAGAAGTACTGTTAGTGACTATCAAAAGTGTGAAAATTTTATAAATTGGGTCCAGTAATAAAGAAAATTCTCACGTCTATATTTTAATACCAAATATCAGCGAGTTATTGAAGTACATTTTTTGATGTGATCAAAAAAATAGAAGTAGATTTTGATTAGTGTTATGTTGTATGGTCATTTGTGCGCTCCAGATAGGAGTTATTAAATCTTGGGGAAGCTCTGACACCCAGATCGTGTCAGACGCGTAAATGAAGGCAGTCCGCATGTTTACTCAATTACAATATAATAACTCCTACATATCATTTACGGGCTTTCTACAGGATCAAGTTGGCGGCTGCTGACTTCTTCTACCACGCTCCTCATCCGGTGAAATGCCCGCTAAGAACATTCGTTCACTTAAAGCTGAACAATCACCAAATCCTGCGATGAATTACTTACTTGCCTTCATACTAATTGTTGATTCCCCAAAAAGTTTTTGATCGCAAAAATTTTCTTAGTGTGCGGTGTAAAATAAATAGCCGACTTTTCTTGTGTTAACATATTTAGTCATTTTTTTATAATTCTACACCGCCAAAATCAGCACGATGGCTAATTACATAGGTCAATACTATTTAATAAATAAAATATAGAACAATAATAAAGAACAAGAAGAAAAATATAAAATCACCATTAACACAACAAATGTAACGCAAAGTCAGTGACCCATCACCCAAGTGCCGTTTGATAGCAATCTGTTGAGTGAGGAGAAGAGGTCAAAGGAGGGATCCATGGACGACAAAAGGCTAAATTTGGCTGGGATGCGGTAAAAAAAGGAACGGCAAGTAAGGAAAAAACGTAATTTCAGGATGTGTATCTGAGAGGTCAAAAAACATTGCTTCAGTCGTACTTACTATTTCTATATTTATGTAATGCTTTTTACAAATGTTCCAATTTTAAAGTAAAATTGGAATTTGGCATGTACTGTATTCCAGGAAAACCTCCCTCTCTCCGCTTTAATCTCACTTAAATAGAGGGAATAAGTTTGGAGGTGGAAGCAAGACAGTTGGAAGCAAAACGGCATGTCTATAGCATCCCTATGAGGCGTGCAACGAGGAGTCCATCCGACTGGTCTTTGGCTCAACCCAAATGTGGGCGTCGCTTCTCGAGATTTCTCTCTTGCCCAGTGAAAAAAAAGAGTCTTATTCAAGGCTTTAGGCCGTAGGGATCTGGGTGTGGGAAGAGGGCGAGGGTCAGTTGAATAAAGTGCGTTTGAAATAATCTCCGACTTGACGGCCGGCTGGGGAGGTTTGATTTATATCTCCGTGTGCGGTGTCAGAGGAGTCTACGCTTGTTCGACAGCGGTGTTGTGAGGTGGAAGGGAGGAATAGGTCATGCTTGCTGTCCCTTGCCGCCTCTCCGAGAAGGCGCACTTCCTGTGCAAGGCTGCGTTGAACATCTAAAATATAAAAGCAAACGCCTCCCAGACGCCTGAATCTGCTCCCCAGTTCCGTGAGGAGATGTGGCGAACTTTCCGCTTACGTATTATCATGAATCTAGATTTGACAATGACACAAAAGTCTTACATTAAATATTGATCCATCTACAATTTTCTACGAATCACCCTGCGTACTGCGATTGAAATATACGATGATCAAAGATACAGGGGGAAATAAAAAAAGTTTTTCTGCGGTGATAGTTCACGCAATAGTTTTCGCAAGTTTCACTATGTAGCGTAATAATCTCATTTATAGACTGAACCACACTTGTAAAGCACTTATCTCTTGACGAAGATTTATTCCTTCTGCATCCCATGTAGAAAGCAAATCCGAATCAGGTGCGGAGTACATATCTTTCCTTCTTTTGTTTACGCGCCTCTTCGTGTAAGGAAATTTGTGAAATCCAAATGTGCTGACACTGATTTGAACTCAATTAAGCCATAAATACGGCGAAATTTCGAATGTATTATTCTTCTGCTAGCTTTGACCTACATATTAACTGAGACTCTGGGTTAACTGTGAAATAGGGTCCGACAGATACCAACAACAATTAACCAAGATAGCGCAATAACATATTCTGTAAATATCATTCACACTATGATGAAGGCGCCATTGATTATGTAATCAGGAGGTAGATGGATTTAGTTATCCCGCATTTCATCTATACTTATTGAAATGCTTTTTCACTTAAATTTTTACATCTAGGTTCATGAGACCAAAGAGGCATTACCTAATAATTCAAATGTGGTACAAAAGAGAATTAACAAGAATGAATCTTGTAAACGTCCGAGAAAATTTATATTCCAGCAAAATGGCTGGAAAAGTATTTGAAAAAGTGATTGTTTATCGTTTTTAAATTAGAAATTTAAGTATGGCTTTACTATTTAAATTTATGTATGATGAATTAAATTAGTTTATTAGTATTAGTATTAAGAATTGAATACTTAATATCTCTTGGCAGAATGATCATATTATTTTTTGAGGCGTATGTTGTGAGATACGCATAAAGGAGCTTATGTCACACAATCCTTTTATCAAGACTATGAAATTTGGGCTATTAGATACCTTTCATTCGTTTGAATAGTAATGTAAATATCGCATTTGTTTTCAGCCACTTTATTAGATGCCTGTAGTCCTTCGACAATATTTCAGAAGTCATGTCCACGACGCCATCACTGAGAGTGGAAGTAATCTAGTACTAATGCCACGATAAACCTCATAAGATTGGATTGGATATTTGGGGAGACGACCGACAGCTAAGGTCATTTGCGCCATAGGGGATAGGTTAGGGAGGAAGGGTGGGTAGAAACCCGGCGTCGGCATTAGCCTGCTCTTATCGATAGGCGACAAGGGGACCACGGTTTAACGTCTCATCCGACAGACGAAGTACTACTTTTAAGCGTCCTCCCAAGACACTCAAGAAGGGATTGGGTTTCCTCTGAAAAATATACTCCTCTGTAGGGTTTTGAACCCTGGCCGTCCATTTGGTACCTCATTGGAGGCTGAGGGATTTGTTTCTATGCACAGCGCGGGAACCTTAGTCACATTTCAAAATCTTTGACTCGGACATAAAATAATTCTGAGTATTATATAGCAATTCCATGTGAAGAAAACATGTGTTATGGGTGTCCTAGCTAATACATCAAGATAAATATGCTCGTTGAACTTCTTTCATTTCCAAAGTTATTGTAACGACCAAATCATTTGTAATTTGAGATTGCAATGATCTGTCATAATGCCAAAAAATTTGTTGATATCATTACGAGAGATATAGTGTGTACCAAATGAATAGGACTAATAACATAACTTTGGATTCGCAAGTTGGTAGTAATTTCTTGATATCAATCCTCTCGGAGATCGGGTTGGTGTGGTGGCTAGAGTACTGGCTAACCATACGAACGGTCAGAGTTCAAACCCTTGCAGAGGAGGATGTTATTCAGAGGAAACCCGATCCCTACTTGAATGTCTTGGGAGGACGTTTAAAAGTAGTACTCCGTCTGTCGGATTAGACGTTTCACCGTGGTCCCCTCAGCGCCTTTCGTTAAGAGCAGGCTAATGCCGACGCCGGGTTTCAATCCACCTTCCCTCCTTACCTGTCCCTTATGGCGAAAATGACCTTAGCTCTCGGTCGCCTTCAATTATATCTAATATCCAACGAGTTCTCTCTATAGGTTATGATTTCTAGAAGTATCTTTTTAACTACATAAGAGGTTTTTAGATTAGCCATAGTTCGACTGTCCTTTTGGTGGACGCAACTTGGACACGGGCTTTGAGTTTGACTTTTAGGCAGAGAGATGGGTCATATTATGTTCCAAGGTAAAGGTTCATTCCTTATTGCAGTGGAAACTTTTATAACTCATAATTAGTCCTTCGTTATCCACTATGAGGATCCATTGCTCCGATGTATTGATTTCCATCGCCTTTTTCTACGCATTTCTATAACCGTGTATACAAGACTTCAATTTATGATTACAATCTACAACCTATACAAGCTCATGTTGGAGCAATGAAAGTAAATTTCATGAACATGCCAAAATGCTTAAGTAAAATTAGTCGAGACTATCCTATGAGTTTCTCGTAAAATGGTTTCTAAAACCAGTTGTTTAATGGGTATGCAGTCAAGCGCTATCCATAACCTTGAGATCAAATTGACTTACCTTACGCTTTCATCCGTTCCCTTCTCGGCTTAATCCCTGCATAGAGTCTTAAGTATTGAAAATTTTAATTAAAGCAGCTCGTGCACTTCCCAAACAGCCACGTTCACCAGTGGGCGATCTCGGAGGCGCGACGTATTTCTTTCACGCGAGCGGAAATGGGAAGCGTAATCTTCCCCAGTGTTCGCCTCGCGGATAATTAAAAAGGAGGAGGGCGTCCTCTCTTCTTCATTCGGAGAGCAGAGCGCGGGGGCGTCGGTCGTCCCGAGGCGCCGTCCCTTCCTCTCCGCTCCGACTCGGCACTGAATGAATGAATGAACTATCGAATGAATGCGGGAGTGTATGTTGTGCATATTTTAATGCCCAAGATGACGTTGGCGATGAAAAGAGGCCTTTTCATTCCGCAGGACCTGGACACGGACCCTGCGGAACTCCATCATCATCATCATCATCATCACTCCCCATCCTCCGCTCGAAGATTGCTTCCTCAATTCGCACACGAGGAACTATTAAGTCTCCAAAGGAAGCGAAGACCGCCCCACAGTTCCTCTTTCATTCCGCTTCCTCGCCCCTTCCCCTGTCTCACCCCCCCTCCCCCGCCCATCCTCCCCCTCCGCCTCGCGTCACGAAAAGAGAACCGCCGCATCTTCCGCTCGTTGTGGACACTGCCGCGAGCATAAAAACTCCGGCAAATCCGCTCGCGTCCATCACTATCCGTTCATCCGCTGGCTCTACTTTGCCCAATGGACTTCTACATTTACGTACTACCCTGCGAATCGTCGTATGTGTGTGTGGTAGGGAGTGTCAGATTACCAGGCCATGTAAACATCTACATCTACATACTACCCCGCCGTGTAAAGATGTAAAATTTTTGGGGGTGTAATGGTTACATGAACTATGGGAGTGTATTTGGAGAGGCTCAGTTTCTATTGCGGTCGCTTATTGTGCGCGGAAAGAACGAGTATTTGTACCTATCAGTTCGGCAGAGTATCTCTCTTATTTTATCGCATCTGTCAGACCTAGAAATGTAGTGAGGCGTCATGATAATATTCTCTGTATCGCTCTGAAACACACCAGTTCAGAATATTTCGAGCAGCCTAAGCCAAGCTTGCAGCCTCCGAATCTCTAGGGGCACCCACCCTCTAACAGTTGTGTAACACTATATGTTCGTTCGTAAAGGTAAAAAGGGTGAGGTTTAGGGCGGCGAAATGGCAAAGTGTGCTAAGAGTGTGTTTTAAGTGGAGCTCCGGTTTTATAATGGCCGCATATTGTGCGTGGAAAAACGAATTTGGAATCTATATATTTGTCATTGTATCTCTCTTATTTTTATTGATTCTATCAGTTTAGAAGTTGTTGTTCGGAGTCAAAATTATATTCTCTGTGCCACATTGAAACACGCCTGTTCTGAATTCCTCAAGCAAGCTTAGCCTATCGTGCAGTCTCCAAGTCTTTAGGGGCTCCCACCTTAATCCCTCTAAAATTTGTGAGACACTATATGTTTGCTCGTAGCAGTTTTTAACGAAGTGCGCAGATTTTCCTAGTACTCTATTAGGTTTTTGTTAAATCTTCATGCCCAGGGTCTCAATTTCTCGCGGCGTATTCGAGGTGCGACCAAATCAGAGCCAAGTTGCAGCTCTATTTTACTTTCTTATCCGATGACTTTTCTATTACATGCTTGATATATCCTAGTTTCTTGTATGCCGTGCTGCATATGTTTTGTATTTGTGTTCTCCACGTTATATCTGAAATTAAGGCAATGCCAAGGTAAGTCACTTTTTCTAAGAACTTCTTGCTTCCGCCACCCACATTGTAAATATGGCGTTGGTGTGATGAGTTTTGCAAGAAGTGAATTTACTAGGGCTTAGTTCTAGTCCGCACTCCTGGCAGCACGAATGAACGTTGTATAGGTCCAACATTCAGATCCGTTTCTGACTAGAGGTGATTCCAACGATACTGAGTGCGTTAAGAGAAATTCTAAATTCCAACTTTTTCAAATGGTTTGAAAAGCCCAACTTTCGCTGACGGATTGCGTGAACTACTGTAAACCAAAATTAAAGCAGAAGAATTGCCAATTATTCCACGAATATATTTCAAATGAACACTTTTATGGCCATAGACGCAAATTTCAGTGCCATTTTTTTTGGAATAACCCAAATTGGACTTCATTTTTACTTGATTATTAAATTAATTACTTGAGTGGACATCAAATTATCAAAGAACAGTAAAGGATAATTTTTATCCAACTCATACCTTACTCCATGCAATTTGTAGATAAACAGAATCCAATTGAAAGATAAAAGAGCCATAAAAAGTATACACAAGTAAGATGCCTGAAAATTGTTTTTTGCAGCAATAAAAAGCTATGAGTACTAATTTGCGTCTTTGTTATTTGAACTTTAGAAAATATTATTTCCAAATTTCACCATAGTATAATGAATGTTGATAATTATCATTGGTCCGAATTTCGTTGCCTTTATTAGTCTGCTAAATGGATTGTTGGTTGAGCACTTTAGCCAGAAAATAGAAGTATAGCTGGGATGAATTATTCCTACCTATATAGTACAATCTGTGTTTATTTCTTCATTTACCATTAAGCTCCTCTATACATCTCGACAATCAAATCAACTCGGGCATACCTCATACCCTTGTCCTCTGCAAATGTCTCACTAACACCGCCAAAGACCCGATCGAAATATATTTAATTCCAACAACATGAGCTCTCAATCCTAATGGTGTAGGCCAAAACAGGCAATGAAACCTTTCCACACCTTCCCTGGTGTATTAAGGTAGTCCTAGCGAGATAGATCCCTAATCATTATAGAGACCATATTCGAATTATACGTTTTAATTTAACCAGCTGTAGGACACGTCAATTAAATATTGCTATATTAATGGTTCAATAACATAGTTTTATATGACAAAAATTGTAAGTAATTAAATGAAAATATCTAAATAAGTCTTTAACTTGACTCATTTTTTTCACGCGGTGCGTTTGAAACTCCTTCAAAACGGAAGATTTTTTCTATAATACTTAAGAAACTACTGCGGTGACAATATGATTAATTGTCAAATGTAGCTGAGGAAACACAAACTACACACTGATAGTTTTTTGACGACATCTAAGTGTTAGAAATACCTCATTTAGTAAATAATGTCGCTCTGGAGTGCAAGAACGTACCATTTTCCGTGTAATAGGGTTGAAATTTTTGGCAAATGTCTACGAGAGTAATGTAGTAAGGGGTAGAATGTTTGGTGGCATTGGATAGGTGAGATATTTTTATTTAAAATGAGACCAAATTCTCTCATCTTTCTTTTAATACCAAATATCAGCGTGTTGGCAAATATCTCCAAAAGTATGAGGTAAGGGGTAGAATTTTTGGTGTCATTAGAAGAGTGAGATATTTTTCTTTGAAATGAAATCGAATTCATTGAATTCAAAGTAAAATGATATTTCGCTCAAACTACCTTAAAGGTAGTCACGCCCGCGTGGCCGACAGACGCGGTCGATTCCCGACTCCCGCGCTTGCAAATTCCAGCGAAATTCGCTCTCTGATGGTCTGCTCGCCGCGTCCTTTATCGCGCCACCATTCGGCTCGCTCCCCTTTCGTATTGACGCACCGGGGGGGGGGGGGCGACGGAGCGTGTGGAGTCCACGTGTAGTGAGTCGATGGGCGCTGTGTGACTCGCGGCTGTTTTCGGAGTGTGGAGGGGGATTGAACAGCTGTGCTTTTGTCGCTGCATTCGCCTTGCCCGATGAACGGAAATCACTCGGGGCGTAGTAAACATCTGATATAATTGCACCCCCTTCGCTCCAACGTGCTCCCGGCAAAAGCGCTCCCTTAACTTTACCCGCAAGTTGGCAGAGCGAGATCCGGTGAACGTATAAAGGCAAATGCGATGAAAACAAAAACCAGGCCTCCCCGTTGTATTTTCCGAGGCAGGAGAAGAGATCGGGTGATTCGATGTCCCTCCTCTCTTCCCACAACCCTCCAATCGACGCCCTCGGCCCATTGTTGCAGCTGTTTCGTTCATTCTCTTCGTCTCTTTGCTCGGCGATTTACATCCGAATTAAGTGCGAGGCAGGTGGAGAAATCAAACGAATCTCGGATTAAACGTGAATACATGGATGATTAGTTTGTTGTAACAACCAACAGCGTTTTTTGTGCAGTAAATAAATAAATATACGAATACTTCAATGGTCTTCATCACCTTTAATAACTTATTTAATTCTTGGCAAGGTTGAGTTTTTTCCTTTACTGCAATTCGTATTAACGCCTCTCGCGAATGATTACTCATTCAATTAGTAGGAAATCTTTAGCGCTATACCTTGTGGCTCCTTTACAGCAAACGAGAAGGTTTGTTAACAAATTTTATACATTCATATGTATAGTATTATTCTATTATTTTATGCCTTAGAATTCATGGCTTTTGTTGACCCAGTGAATCTACCAAATCCTCTCATTTCTTCCAAATTAAGCAGAGGCACCATTAATCAGAGAGCTTCCGTGGCAAAAGTAGTAATAGGAATTCCTCCGCACGACATTTCATATAAAATCCATTCAAGTTCAAGGACTCTATCAAAGACAGGCGCATTTTGTAATCCTAGCAGGTTCCGCAAGGCTGATAAAATTTGGACTGGATAAAACATTTTGAATATGAGTGCTAGGTGTACTACTTCCAGATAGAAAGGGGAGGACGATATTGGCGTGCTCCAAAAGGAAGGTGGAGAGGAGATGATGGTTGATTAGGAGTCGGATAGTCAAGGAAATATTTCCGTCACCATTCATCAGAGTTCATACCTGGAACTTCCGCTTAGAAAACCACTACTTTATCTACCATTGCGATGGAGCAGATGCATGGAATAGGAACCCAACGTGAAGACCTCGTCCCAAGTCCATTCCTATCGTCCATTTTTATCGTCCTATTTTTGCTTTCTTCCGCTTTTACTTTCCCCGCCGCCTCATCCATAATCCTTGGCGCCGATGAACTATACCACCTCCCAAGTGTCTTCTTGTCTCCCTCTGACCCTCGCCGTCCCTCCTCGAAGCCGTTAGTTACCAAAAAAATCCCTCGACGGCACAAACGTATTCCCCATCCGAGTCGATGTGTCTTCTGATGTGTCTCAAAGAGCAGTTTTTGGAGACAAAAGGCTATATCCTGAAGGACGTTCATATTCTTTATGGTGGAGCCGTCCACATGTGTGTACGGTCAATAAATACGGAAAGCAAAAGCAGTGAGTTGCATAAAAATACTTGTCAACAAAATCTGGGGCGGGTGGTGGTCTCCGAAGGAAGCGTTCTTGGGATGGAAAGGAGTGAAGGATGGAAATTTATTCGTGCAGCCGTGGAGTAAGAGGTAGAGGGCATTGAGAGAGAGAGAGAGGGGGGGATCGGTCTATGGAAGAGTAGCAACGAACGAGTCAGCTCCAAACTTATTACTTTCACGCTTCTGAATTAATGTGAATGTCCCTCTTTTTCCTCCGACGGTGAGACATGGCATGAGTTCTGGGGAGACTCCATTTTTCCGCCCATGGTTGAGCATAAATGAATAAATAGCATTTAAAGATGAATTATGATCGATCATTATACTAATTCTGATTGCTATTGTTTTGTCTGGTTGTTTGGATGGAAATGTATGTATTATTTGCCTGTGCACAGTTATCGTTGTCTTCTGGCTTTGCCAGGTGAAGAGATGAAGTGCAAGTAGCTAGAGTTATGTAGCAACATCACTTTTAGAATGTATATGTAGTGAAATCATAAAAATAAATGACCTCTTGCATCATGGCCTTATCAATTCAAAGATTTTTCCAAGAGTAACAGGCTTTCAGTTTGCATTGTCACTTTAAAAATAGAGAATGTACAAACAAATGTACCTTATGTGGCATTCTCCACTAAGGGTATATTTTTAGTCAAGGGCAACCACAGAATCGTACCGGAGGCAGGATTTGAAGCAACCACTTTTTTATATATTCAAGCCGATGTTATAGATCTGGCTACACGAAAGGACGACCCGGAATAACTCACGTAATAGTAGCTTTGAGCACCAAGCATTATAAACCGCTAAATTTTCCTCTCGTGACAATACGATGTGTCGGTATATTGCATGGTGATGGATTAGGAGATTACCCAAGAGTTGACTACATTTTGATGGTTCGAGGAGCACACGAGGTAGCAACAGAGTAATCATGGTTTGGATCATAATTAGATAGAATGAATCATGTGGCATATTTTGCAAGCAGTTGAGATATTTATCCTGTGTCAATTATCGCCGCAAAAAGCCGATAATTTCTATTCCATGATGTGTAAATATGGGGAAAAATAGGCTGGATGAGTTTCGCGGTAACTTTGAATTTATACGTTCTCTTCCTACTAAGGTCAAAACAATACTCCTGACCCCATATCTAAGATGATGTCCATGGTGGGAACTGAACTCCTGTAATTCGGTTCACCAGGCTGGATTCTCACTACTCTGGTCGATTCCCACTGTTCCAAGTTGTGCATCTACTGCTACATTATTGAAAGAGGATAATTTTAAAATGTATCCTGTGTTTTTATTCCCGAATGTATGGTGCCAAAATTTATCATTTGCTAGCCACTCACATATGTTTTCATAATTTTGCAGTAAAACGACATTTTTATGGGAATAAGCTTTAAAAAATACTTTCTGGATTGAGTCTTAAAATAATCCTTTTGTTATAAACAGAATTATCATTGCTCATTTTTAAAATCGAATGAATTTCCATTTCAGAAAAATAGCTTAACATTATTATATTCTAATTCGCCGTTTTGGAATGGCATATCTTTCATCAAAAGACGCACTTGTCATCAAATGCCGCGATTTCTTAGTGGTTAAAATGTAGAAGGGCTAAATTGTTTAAAGCTGGTACATCTCTAACTTTTTACGAATAGAGAAATTATAGAAAAAAGCTTATGAACTCAATAATTAATCACTGATCGGTGAAATAGTGTACCGGGGACCAAATCTCCCGACTTTCATGAACAGTACTATCAAAAGGCTTGTCCTACCTAAATAATTTGGGATTGCTTCATCGGATACATTCTTGCACCGACGAACCTCAAATCAGCTGCACCGTTTCGCCGATGGGGTTCAATTTTCTGACTAGCTGACCTTTAACCGTTACCAACTGAAGCGGACTCGTAAGTGCATTGGTTTTCTGATGGAGAACTAATTTTCCGAAGCATTTCCCGTGTTCACTCCCTCTTTTCTCCCCCCTGCCACTGCACCTTCCCTTCTTGCTACAATCTTCTGCTTATTCCACTCTCGAACAGCTTCCTTCGTTGGGGTACATATCTATCTCCCTCCCAAACTTTCCTACTAGCTTGCCCTTCGATCAGCACCCTAGGAGGAGGAAAGGGGAGGGAGATGGGGAACGGGGAGCGAACGAAAATCAATGAGTCGTGGCGACGGCGGCCGACTTGACAATCCAGGCGATATTCCCAGGGCTGCGATTTTTCAAATTTCCGAGCGAGGGAAGGGAAGGGAGAAGTAATGGTTCGGGAGGAAGTCGCCACGGAGACGTTTGTTTTTCCCTCGCAGTGAAGAACGGGGCTGGCCAGGGGGGGGGGGAGGGGAGATGGGGGGATTGAGAGAGAGGCAGGGGGTGAGAAGTTTGACTTGAGACTTGTTTGGAGGAAAAGAAAAAAAGAAATGAACGCGGTAAAGGAGCAGTTCTTTCCCTTATTCTACTTGCTGCAATTCCATGCAGCGGTCCAAGCAAAGGAGTGACGAGTATAGTCCCAGCAAAGGAGTCTCTGGCATTGCGCAGGGGACGAGTTTGAGATGGAATACGTAACTTTCAAAGTACTACAAAATTGGGGAAGTTTATTTAGCGTGGAAGATGTTCAAAAAACCCATTTAATTGTTGCCAACAAAAGTGCATCAAAAAGTTTGATTTACTAATCTGTCACCTCGACTTTTCTCACAGTGTAACTTCAGCATTGGGTCTCTGGTTGAACCAGAGCAATAGGAGATTTTAACTTCTTGCCTTAAGGTAGTTTGAGCGAAATATCATTTTACGTAGAAATCAATAAATTTGGTCTCATTTTAAAGAAAAATGTCTCACCTTTCTAATGACAACAAAAATTTAACCCCTTACCATATTACTTTCAGAGATATTTGGCAACAAATACCAGCCCTTTTACATGGGAAATGGTACGTGTATGCACTCTAGAGAAACATTATTTGCAAAATGAGGAATTTATAGAACTTTGATGTCGTAAAAAAGCTAACAGTGTGTAGTTCGTGTGTTTTATCCACTATTTTTGAAAATTAATCATACTGTCACCGCAGTAGGTTCTTGGGCATCACAAAAAATCATCCGTTTTGAAGGAGTTTCAAACGCACCGCGCGAAAAAAATAGGCCAAGTTAACGACTTATTTAGATATTTTCATTTAATTACTTACAATTTTCGCGAAGTTGTTCGCTTCCCCTGCGCTTCTTCCCTATCTTTGCCTTCCTCTCTTCCCCATTCGTCCTTTCATTTCATCCCCTCCACTCTGTCCTCCCCTCCTTGCGGCGTAGGCCTGCGCCAGGAACTTTTGCAATAGATATACCTGCGCCGCGATCCTTCGCATGTGAACGCGATGCCTCCCAGGAAAGGCCCCCCTCCACTTCCACCCCTCCCCTCTCCTGCCAGCCATCCCTCCTGTCCCTCTTCCACCCACCATCCTTTCCCATTCGCCCTCTCGATTGTCTTGATCCCGAGACGGTATTTTTAGTTTCTGCGTTTTATTTTTATTCTTCATCCCCTCTTATATCGCTTGTCTCGGGCCGAAGGTGGCACGCGGCTCCCAAAGGGATTGGCCCTCTGCCTTCATACATACCTATACCATGTACGGGAGCGGGGGCATTTTTCAAGTCGGGGGCCGATGGACAATAAATCATGACTCGTAATACGGGTAAAATGTCACGTTTAAAAAGGAAAAAAAAGAGCCGGTGTAAAAAAACAAAAAAGAGACCAAATCCGTCGACTTACTTCCTTCCCTCCGTCCACGCAAAAGCGTCCGTAGCGCCACCTGCATGAGGAAACCGGCGGGCGCCGCGCCGTCCAGGGCCCTCTTTACTCTCCTCTTTTGTTTCTCTCTGAGCGAGACTTGCGTGTGCTGGGGATTGTGACGGGGACGGTGGACAGGGCTTATCCCAACGGGCAGTCTCTCGTTTCATGATATTTTCCTCTTCTTAGTTTCGCAGCATTGTTGCGCTCGAAGATTGTCTCCATACTCGGGATTCGTTAAGGTAGTCCGAGCGAGATTGTTCCCTAGTCATAGCAGAGACCATATTAGAATTATACGTTTTAATTTCACCAGCTGTAGGACATATTAATTAAATATTGCATCATTAATGGTGCAATTATATAGTTTTTCATGGCAGAAATTGTAATAAATTAAATGAAAATATCTAAAAAAAGTCTTTAACTTGGCTTATTTTTATCGTACGGTGCGTTTGAAACTCCTTCAAAACGGAAGGTTTTTTGTGATATCCAAGAGATTGTTACGTTGACAATATGATTGATTTTCAAAAATAATTGAGAAAACATACAAACTACACACTGTTAGTATTTTGACGACATCTAATTGTTAGAAAAACATCATTTTGTAAATAATGTCTCTGGAGTGCCTACGCGTACCATTTCCATGTAAAAGGGCTGGCATTTTTTGGCAAATAACTCCATAAGTAATGTGGTAAGGGGTAGAATTTTTGGTGTCATTGAATAGGTGAGCTATTTTTCTTATAATGAGACCAAATTCATTGATTTATAAATAAAATGATATTTCGGTCGAACTACATTAAGTGGAGCGAATGCTCGGCATTTGTCATCTTTTTCCAGGATGTTGGATTGATTGGAGGAGAAGCGGAAAAATGACTGAGGGGAAAAGAGAGTTGGGTGGAGGGGATTTGGGTTTTAGGCTGAATGCATTCGTAAGAAGTTGAATGGCGACTGCTTTTCTTTGTTTGGTTATTTTTGGAGGCGACCGACAGCTGAGACCATTGAAGGCGTCAGCACAGGTGGGTAGGTTGATATGAATAATAATAAAGGGTTATAAATGGTCTCCTTCCGTTCCCTCTAGAGTGCTAATCACCTCTCAGCACAGCAGAGCAATTGCCTTCCATTCATAACAGATTCAGAGCACTAGGAAGCGCACTTATCAACAGATCGGGAGCAAAGTTGGTGTGCGCTAACAAAAGAACGTTGAGAATGGTGTGCTGCTAAACCGGCTGAGGCATTAGGCCGGAAATCGAGGGAGGGGTCGATTCGAGTCCAAGTCGGGACGAATGATTCCGCATGAATGGAATTACGTGAGCTTACGGGTGACCCTGTTAATTCCGTGGCTAGCCCCCGTATCCTAAAAATAAATCACTAATTGCATCCGTAAGTGTAGTCAAGTTTGTTAGTTATCAGCTGAGGCTTCTAGGGTATATAGCGCAAAGTTCTTTATTACTCTTTGATAATAAGTTTATGTATTAAAACACACTATTTTTAACATATTCTCCAACTTAACAACTCTTTGTAAGTTTATGCATTTAAGCACACACTATTTTTACATATTCTACAACTTTACACAAAAAATTCAGCCGTAACTCTTGTTGACCCTGAAAATGCTGGTACCAGGAGGTTTCAAAACATTTAGTCAGCCCACATCACCCATTTAAAGTCGTTTGGGCGCTATAAGTGCGCTGATGTGTTACAATTGGCGCAAATTTCGACGAATTCAATGGAAAACTCCCAAAGAATAGCCCGAGAGAAACCCAATCTTTGTGTGAACTTAAGCGATAACTTCCCTCCAATTCACTGTGTAATATCCACACCGACGGACAGATTACTGTAGTTGAAATGGTTTCTGCAAAGTACACAAATAGGAATCGGGAATCCAACAAAAACATTCGGCACTGTCAGAGTTTTAACAGGAGTCCTTCTAGATAAAAAAAGCTACTGCATTAGCCGCTGAAAAAACTTGAAAAGTACTCATTATCTTGATTTGAATATTGACGTTGTTTTTAACTTTTAATGCATCATAAAATATTATATTTCTCGAAATTCATCAGCCCGCAGCAAAAACCAGTAACATCTCTGCCAAACATAGTTGCAAAGTAAATTTACGTAAGGCATTAAGAGAAATCGCATTTTATATGAATTAAAAATCAATGTTCGAATGCCATTCTTGACAATACTAAGTGCTGAATTGCTGGAAAGTAATTAGCTCTGATCTAGGGCATTTTAAATTACTCGTCACACCTTGGATGACAAGTACTTGTATGACAGATTTTAAGCTATTCGGAACTAGCCACGGAGTTCTACTTTTACGAAGTCACCCGCAATGTACAATTGTGTGAAATTCTGCAGAGAAAAAAATCATCCGCCCTGGCCGGGATTCGAACCCGAATACCTTGATTTCCGGCCGAGTGCTTTAGTCAGGCAGGGAAAGAGGACACCTCGGTAGCTTAACTGGATAAATCACTCGGCCGGAAATCGAGGGATACGAATTCAAACCCCAGTCAACGTGGATGATTTTTTCTCTGTGGAAGTACTTGTATATTAAATTGGTGAATTCTTTGTTTATAATTAAGTGTCACTTAGCAAGTTAAGCCTTAGGTTAAGTGGGGGTAAAGGAAAGACGGATTTATCCCTAAAACGGTCGCTTATACTGTCTAACTAAAAATATCGCTGAGGTTGCTTTATTTCACCCGATTTTATTATCAAAAGTCACAGAACTCTCGCAGGAAAAGCTACGGCGAAATCTAAAAAAATATGAAACCATCCCTAGGACACATAGGAATCGACCCCCCATCGCGGTGTCCACGTTGGAAAAGGACCTGCCCATTCGGTCGCGAAATCAAGATTCTTACATTCGACATATTTACGAGACCTCATTTCGAATCGGTCGAGACAGGAATATTGTGGCAAAATATATATTAGTACGAATGTGTTTCAAGCGCCACCTACGTGAGCGGGAAACGTGAGGATGTAATTTTCACCTCCCTTAACCAAAGCTCTCTCCCAAATTGTCCTCGATTTTGGTGACTTTGTTGAATGGCCGTCATGAAACATGTGCTTTTACATTCAGCTGAAACTCGTTGAATTTTTTATTGCCTCAACAATCTCGTACATGTAATGCAAACATTAATTTTGTGAAGCAACTTACCATGGATAAACCATCGTTACTTTGTCGATGTCTGCGTTGGGTAACCTTAACGATCAAGAAAAGATTAATAATTTTTACAAACAAGAAAAGATTTGACATAAAAATTTAGTCTGAAAATATGCAAATGATGTGCTTTCCCTAAATGCAACCAGGAAGTGGAAGATGTTGGGACCAAAGTCATGTTTTTCCTGAGTTTTATTTGAAAACCTGCCGATTAATGTTCGCTACATTTAATAGTTTATCTAGGTATGATGTTTTGCATGAATTTTACAAACATAAAGAAATAAGTACTTAAAAATTCGTTAATAAAGAATTAGCAACATAGTTTATTATTTGACAATGTGGGTCATTTTGGAGTTTTGCCGGTTCGGGTAAGCTTTAAGCTGTATTATCTTGAAATCCTACGTTCGATGAATTTTAGAAATACTTACTTAGGGACCCCGGAATTATTTCAAACGCGTGGGAGGTAATAATGCTACCTTGCTATACCGTTAGGCATCATCCCTTGGGTGGAGTTAGGAAGATATATGTCACAGCTGATGAAGTGACGTAGCAGAATCATTACATAGCACCAAATGTCATATGTAGCATAATTACTTTCAATTTAAACATGCAACAATGATACATGGTGCCCAAACACATTTTGATACTCGATCTCTGTGCAACAGTACAACTTCAGGGTAATAGAGGAGTATATAGGGATTTTTAATCGCTCTTCCGTGACTTCATTCGTGGGGGAAGTTCTCAGCCGTCTGCTCTGCTCTCCGCACCGTGCCTTGCCCCCTTGAGCGCCCCCCTTGAGGCATTCATTCGGTAGAGTTGGCACACGACCCCGCACTGCTCTATACCCTTCTCTTCAAGTTTACTAATCAATCAGCGGAGTCGCCGCTTGGCGTACGCAAGCAGATCCAGGCTTGCTTGGTGAGCTTGCAGTCCGTTGCGTCTGCCCGCGGGACCACCGCCCCAGAGTACGTACGGGCTAATCCCTCAGCCTCCGACCTCTGTGCGCGCCGGCGGCATTTAAAATGACACGCGTGCCCTTCTTAGAAATGATTACGTTCTAGTGTGTATAAAATAATGCGTATTTTATTTGCAACGGGCTATGAAGATTAGACTATAGTTTGAATGCCTATGAAGTTCTATCAAACAGTGATGAAGATCAAGTAGATGGTAGGGAATCAGCCAAAAAAAACCTTACAGAAGAATCATTATGGACGCAATGCGGCAATGATGAAGGGACAAAAGTTATGGCCAAAGACTAATGATATGAAACTCAGTATCCCCATGAAAAAAACAATGGAAGGTGGAATAAAACGAGGATTGCATCAGGATAATTGTGCGGGACTTACGAATGAAGAATATTGAAGGAATCGACCTATTTGTGGAAAGCTGAGGGATAGGCCACTGATTGTATTGACGACAGCTAATTATGAAAGCAAAGGCAAATCACAAGAGCCATATTTCTTTATCAAATATGGCTTCCAATAGGTATCGATCCTACCTTTACCCTTCATGTGGTTCTGGCAAAGAGCTGCTTTTAGGTGATTGGTGCGTTACTCGATGGGTAATTGAGTGCACATTTATATTACTTTTCCAGCGAGTTGGATTAATTCCAGGACCGCATATCGGGTAAGAACGTGTGTCCCTGATGTAGAACTGACAATAGATGCGATAATTGAAATGAAAATATTGTATTTTTAATATTAGTCTTAATTAATAAACGTTATGTCTGGCGTTATTAATATTTTCAGCACAGTATTCACAATTTACGAGGAAATTACATTTGAATATGTTTTTTTCACTTAAGTATCATGGCTTGACACATTGACTCTTTTTAGCGCTGTTGTAATCATGTTGAATATTAAGAAAAATATGCTTCTTAATTGTGATCGATTTTCTACGTTCTTTAGTGCTATAAGTTTACGCGCCCAAATAGCATTTTAATGGCAAAATTTCAAGTCGTTAAAATACAACTTTTTTACTTTTATCAATTAATATCACAAACGAAAGCATGAATGCAAAGCTTCCGACAATTTTGTATACGTATCTCTCGAGCCGCCAAGAGACTATTGCCACTCACATCCTGCGTTAATTGTGCACAGCGTTGAATTCTGTGATTGAGTGACTGCAATTAGGCACGGCTAACATTTTCTAGAGTTTCAAAATGTGGCTAACTAATTTTTCAACTTCCCCAGAAATTTTTTTGATGCATCTTTCCTTATTAACTCAAAGGGAACCTTTTCATTGGTCATTTTTTCATTGATTTGGTCTTCATCTTTCTGTGAGAACATTAAATTTCCATTGATCCCCACAACATTTATTCTGTTGCGATAGCCGTTGTACGCTTACGTAGCTTCCGGATACACTAGAATGTGCTCCAGATTATTGAATCCTTTGAGATCTTCGGGCAGATGTTTTGAAGTGGCTTGAGAGAGATTTTTTACTAGTCATAAGAGAGACCAGATAAAAACTGTGTATTTCAATGTCAGCAGCTGTAAGTAGCATAAAGTACAATCCGTAATATATATGACGAAAAAATTGCTTAAAGTAACCAAAATCCTCAGTGTTGACCAAATGTGCATCCATTAGTTTTCGTTTTTTTCTTCATGCCGTACACTCAAAACGCCTATAAAAGTGAAAATGTTTTTGCGGCTCTGTGATAATTACTTTGATGAGTATTTAATCTACTTTTTTAATTGTTGGTAAGTAATTGAAACAACACTCCTAAATTTTTGACAGGGTCTAGGCGTTAGATATTCCTCATTGTTGAAATTAGGTCTCAATGGAGTGCATGCCCTTACCATTTCTCATGGAAAATGGAAAGTAATTTTTTGCTAAAATCTTGAAAAGTCGTGAAATAAGTTGGTAACATTTTTCTTACACTGGTAATTGAGATATTTCTCTTTATGATGAGGCCCAATTCTTTGTTATTTTGTGAAACATGACTTCGCTGAAACTATCTGAAGCGGATATGTTTCGGTATCGACTTGTCTGTTCCCGTTGTTCGACTCTCGCCGGTGGCATTTCCGTCCTTCGCAGTCGGGCGTGGAGAGACGCGTAATCCGAAGGAAAGCGGCGGAAAGCCGTCGAGGGTGCTTTGCAAAAAGGGCCCGCTTGATTCTTTGCGAGCCTCTTCTGCTTGCGGACTCTCGTTGCCCCGTGAGAGGAAGTGTCGATATCAGCCTCGCCCTCAATGAAGGAATGCAAAGAAAAACACTCCCACCTGCTCCACACTCTTTCGTTCTTGTCTTTCTCGGTCATCCCTGAGCGTTTCCGGCTCATTCCAAACGATGGGCCAACGTGCACTTCCCTGCTGGCGCGAAAAATTTTACCGTGATATTGTAGTGGCTACATTGTACTCATTAAGTAATAGGGCTCCTTACATACACACTGTATCTTAATAGGACTATATTTTATGAGGAATATGCTGTATAGATTTACTGATGTGGTCCTTGGGCAAATGTTTTTGAACTTCAATTCATTATAAGAGTGGATTATTTGATGCTCTTTTCGTTTGCAGGTTTGCCAATGATGTAAATACATTGAAACCGGTTACATATTGAACAGTGAATTAAAAATAATCCTTAGACTGTAAGGAATAAAATCTTTCAATTTAATCTGCGATAAATTCTAAAAATGAAGGATTGAGTAGAAAGGAATAATTCTGTGGCAAACAAAAAATCGAGATTCATGTGGAATGTATCTGGGAAATACTTAAGCGGCGGAATATCTTGCATATATATCAGCAGCAGTAATTAGCGTAAAGTACGTGCTGTACTTTACGCTAATTACTTGACGGCGGAAATCACGGATTGATTACAATGGAATCGTACGAAAGACAAAGGAGAATAAAATCTGGACTGGATGAGAGAAGATAATGAATGAGAAAGTGGGAAGAAGAAGATTAGTAGGAGAAGACGACTCTGTGCTTAAAGAAAAACGTAAAAAAAATATTTTTGCAAATCAAGGAACCAAAAATCGAAAGAAAGCAGAGAAAAAGAAGAAAAAATTTTTAAAAATTTCATTCAACTTACTAAATTAAAATGTTGAATTAAAACTGAACTTTAACAGAATTAGAATCTTAGCATTATATTTTAGATGTATGGGGTTGAATTTTCTTAGGTAATCTACAGTTATGGTAAAAAAATTTCTCTTTTCATTATAATTGAGAGTATTCTCTGTTCAACTCTTGTTTGGGCGCTCAAAGTACACATTATTGTTATCTGCATTGTTTTACTTTTCTGTCTTAATCATCTGCCAGTTTTCCAAGTGTTTTCCACCGCAAAGTCCGCTTTACACGGTGCATTTTATTGTACAAACGAATGTCTCATAGAATGTACAAGAAATTGAATGGAATAAGAGCAGGTTCTATTTCCCGTTAAGTCATTCAGACAATCATACAATTTTCCGCTTTACACGGTACAATTTCCTTTATGAAGGAATTCATACATTCGTTTGAACAATAAAATGTACCGTGTAAAGCGGCCTTAAGAGTTAGGGAATTAGCTTGAAGAGTCTTGCTCTAGAGGCAAGATCGCAAGGTCCACTATCTCGCTCCCACTTATGTCCCCCCACCCCACTTGACCTCACTTTCCCCTCCACCTCCCACAGCTGCCTCACTCTCTCGAGTCATCGCTCTGTCGCCGTTTATAGAGTACAGTCTCACAGCGAGTAACTGAGCGAGCGGGACTTTTCACGCGCCGTCTGTCTATCGGCGCCGAGGAATCGGATTGCTTAGATGGCGTACGTGGAAGGGTTTACTGAAACGTTTTGGAGGAAGGGAGGCCTCTGTCGAATAAAGATGGAACTAGGCCACTTAGAAAAACTTTTGCATTCGAGAGGGGATGGATTAATTTTTTTGATTGTGCGTCACTCGAGTTGATGTGGGGCAATGTTCAAAGCGGCGATATCGCCAAGGGTTGGTACCAAGGAAACATACGGCAAGTGGTCTTCAGGCCGCTCTACACTTTTGGAATTCGGCATTTTCAGGGCTCACGATTTCCCGTAGCGAGTCAGTCTTTTGTGGCGCATCGTAGGGAGTGAAATTTCCCCGAGTGACTTGAAGCGCAGTATAGTGCGCACAACTATTTCAAGGCACCTGTTATTTGGC
This sequence comes from Ceriagrion tenellum, assembly GCA_963169105.1. Classification (NCBI taxonomy): domain Eukaryota; kingdom Metazoa; phylum Arthropoda; class Insecta; order Odonata; family Coenagrionidae; genus Ceriagrion; species Ceriagrion tenellum. Next base: position 137,091,648 of record OY720640.1, read on the forward strand.
GAGTACTCAGCGAGCAACCCGACGAGCACTGTCAGAAAATGGTGAAAAATCTCTCGGTACTCGCCGGAAAGCCAAGTGTCTACAGCCGCCTTAAGCAAGGGCACGTCCTAGGCGTGCAAACTCAGTGGTTGACGATCGGACGGGTATCAGTCAGCTCCTCGTCACGCATAGGAGTGCATTTAATTTAAAAGATTCAATCGGACACGAGTTAAACAGATCTTTGCAACTAAGATTTGATTCCGTCTCGCCGAATTGTTAATACCTGTGAGATGCGACTTGCTTTCATTTCACCCCCTTCTCGCTAAGGATCCAAAATCCAGATGGAACACTCGGTTATGGTCCGGTGCCGGAAACCTCCCAGGATTGGGTAAAATGATTGGAAAGCCATTACCAATGAAATAGACGGAACTCATTATTGACTCCTGGCATTGGACTGTGATTCTTATATTCCTCTCGTTTTCCGTTTTTGGGCGTTTTGTTTCCCTTTAAAGCTTAACTAAACGTGCAATGTTTTCCTCCAAATATTATAGCTTAATATAATTAAATATATATAATCTTCCTTCTAAATAATAATAATAATAAAATATGTATAAATATTCCTTGTTAGTTGTAAATTTTTGCAACCCATCCAAAGGGAAATTACAGCGTGTAAACTATTTGTAAATAAATTTATTTATTCATTTATTTAATTTGCAATTTTTGTTCCAATATTATTTCACACTCCAGATCCAATGTGTGTGCAATTTGTGCTCTGTATTACTTGATTGAAATGTTTGGTTTCCGATAATAAACGATGCAATTTCATTACGCTTTTACGAGCTCTTGGAGAAGGACGTTCAATTTTGATAGAATCATGGAATGCCTGCTCCATTTGTTGAGGCTTCCCTGTAAATGGTAATTATCATGACGTATAAATTTAGCCTGCCAGTGCTTAATTCTTTTTTAATGTGACTGGAGAGATAATCGTGGGTCATTGGATTCACATTTTATCAATTGTATATGTTAGCCAAAAAAATTCTTGAACCACATTTCGCATGAGAGTACCTGATTGTAAGTGCGCACTCACCGTTGAGGAATTATTGGAAAATTTTAAGGTGAAATCTTGAAATTTATTCGTTACTTAAAACACTTTATGACTACAATGACTTTTTCAACGAAGTATTCAAAAATTTTTCGAAATGAATTGGAAAGATGATGTTTTCGAGTACTTAACTTGGCGTCACATACATTTATTTTGGGGTATATTATAATAGTGAGAAATTTATTATGTCGTCCTTTATAGTATATATAATTGCCAAAAAAACCAATCTCGTCAATGCAATACTTTTACTTTTATCTGCCGATGTCACTCATGATGGCCGGCCCCTGTTGGCGGAGGGGTGATATCCTCGACTGCTCTTCCTGGGGTCGTAGGTTTAAGTCCCGCCTGGGTGGGTTTTTCACCACCCAGGGCATGGATGAATGATAAGTTGGACCGGTTCCCGGAAAACCTGATGACAGGCTTAGCCTATTGGAATTCCAGGTACATACGGCCCAACAGAATCGTCCGAAATGTAAAAAAAATTAAATGTGTACAATATTTCATTAGTGTCTATGGTCTACAGGTCTATGAGATCTATCTCATGAGGTGAGGTAACTATCGTATGTTTCACGCTAATTAGTAAGTATATACATTGGGGATCGGGTTGGTGTGGTGGCTAGAGTACTGGCTAACTATGCGGACGGCCAGGATTCAAATCCCGGCAGAGGAGGACGTTTTTCAGAGGAAAACTGATCCCTACTTGAGTGTCTTGTGGAGGTCACTTCAAGTGCAGTACTCCGTCTGTCGGGTGAGACGTTAAACCTTGGTCCTCTTGGCGCCTTTCGTTAAGAGCAGGCTAATGCCGACGCCGAGTTTATATCCACCCTTCCTCCCTCACCTATCCCCTATGGTGCATGTGTCCTAAGCTGTCGGTCGCCTCCCCAAAATCCAATCCAGTATTCACGTAAATAAATATTGGTCCATCCGCCTTAAATCATTACTTCATAATTTGGCAACTCTGATCGGGTCGTTCGTTTGGTCCTCTCCACTCGTGAGGCCGAAATCCCGCGACCGACCGCACGTCGAGCGGTGAGGGAACCGCGTTCCCTCGCCTCTCTCATCGCCATCTTGCCGCCTCACTCTACCTCCTTCGGAAAAAGAATGATCCCCACTCTTACGGTAGACCAAACAGAAGTTTACGTGGGGGACAAAATGGAAAGAGAGACGGAATTGAAAGGGAGGAGAATGAAACGGGAGGTAGGGATGTGCTTGCAGTGTCCCTCCCTCTCTCTTGCTCACCATTCGGTTGGAGGATTCTCAGGGAAGAGCAAGCGGGAAGAGGGCAAAAAAGAAGAACTCCGTTGTGGTTTAACTTCTCCATGGGATTCCATTCGCCCTCCTCCCGTTTTGTTCGTGGGTGTCGGAATTGAAGCTCTCGTAGCCTCTCTTCCTCGGGCAAAGGATGAAATAAAAAAAGCCGCACCTAATTGCCCTCTCTTTCTCTCTTCCGCGCCCGGGAGAGACTTTCTCGTCGAGTCTCCCTCCTCCTCCCCCCGCCTCACTCTTCGTTTATTCCTTTTTTTTTGCCCCGGGCGTGTTTGCGGTGTTGTTACCCCCCTTTTCCTCCTCCCCTCCTATCTCCCCGCCTCCACTCCCGCCGAGAGGGTTGCTCGAGGGAAGGGAACCCCGAGAATAAGGCGTTATTTTAGTTGCACAAGGGAGGGAGGAGTTTTTTTTTTGTACCAGAGAAACGGATTTTGTAGCTGGAAAGGGTTGTTACTGAACCCTATTTTTTTTAAGCTTAGGGAAAATGTAAGGGTGTTTTTTCCGTCCTGTCCCCTCGTTGCAAAGATTCTTTCCTTGCATTCACCTCAGCGTGTATGAGTTACAGCGTACATCAAAACAAAGGTCGTGCCAACGCTATGAGAATAAAGGAAATTTCCTAATAATAAAACAGTGCATGTTTAGCAGCAGCGTTCAGTCTAGAGGAAATGAATTCAAGTGGAACTTGCTGGCTCTACATGCAATATGATTGTTCTTGTGAACGGACACATTTACAAAACATCCTTTGTGCTCTTTACAGTTCATTGTTTGGCTTAGTTTCTCACGGTTGACATGACTAGTTTATGCATGTCATTAAATATGTAATTATTATCCTGAATGTATCACAAACATGTTTAGCCGATGTCGTTCATTTTCCGCTTTTCTTTCTTGAAAATATTTGTGAAAAACATCCATGTCCTGACGCTCCTCAGTGGCAACTTTTACCCCTTGAATACTGTCTACTGTTCAGTTAGGACCACTTATCCATTGCTGATTCATGATAAGTCATAGTGGTTTGTTACTTTTCCTGGTTCTGGAATTCTAGAGTATGAATGTTTTATAAGGTGCTGCTCATAATTCCCCGTTCCAACAGTTTTTTAATTGACATATTCTGCATTCTACTGGTAGACTTTCAGCACGTTGTAAATAGAACAGCCGGGGATATAAAGATGTTTTAGTTTGAGATTATCTCAGAAAGTGGAAGGATATCAGGATTACCGCATGAAATTTTAACCCTGCGGTGGAATTATATCAGTGAACATTTCTCTCATGGATTTATTTGCTTTAGGAGGCGTAGACTTTTCAGATCTATATCACGTGCCTTCCCCTTAACTGAATTTCAGTCATTGAATGATATCTTGCCAACCTTCATATTTATTTGAAAATAATGGCTGATCTTAGAGCCCGGAGCATGAACGTAAAAACCGCACGCACATGCGTATGCCTTGAACAATGCTTTTATTTGATAACCACACATCAAGGAGAAGAGCTCAGCCTGACTCGGTTCCATATGGTGGGCCAAAATATTCAACGCCTGTTCTCAAAAAGCAGAAATGATTCAAATGGAAAACTCATTAGAAGAGTAAGCAATGCAAAGCAGTTTGGGATACATTAAAAAGTTTTTCTCCTCTTTTTTTCAAGCATTTTTTCGTGCCAGCCAAATCTCTTGAGATGTCTCCAAGAATGAGCGGCTACCTCTTTCACTACAAGATGGGGTGGGGGAGGGCATTGAGGGTTGGAAAGTAGGGGTGTTGTAAGGGCTAAGCGATATCTGATTGTCATCTCGCAGCGCCCCCTCGGAGATTTCGAGGCGTAACGGTTGCGGTGGAGGAAAAATTAGCGAATGACGAAGATTCCGTTTATCTCGTAAATCAGTGAACTATCAATAATTACTTCTGTTCGCAATAAAAATTTTTACACGTCAAATACACCAATGTTTTCTCTCAAAACACGACGGAAAAAAATCAATATAAAATGCTATGAAATGACTAAAATGACAAACAGAAGTAATTACGTATTGTCTCACAAGGACATCTGCATCACAAAATTTATATTTTATGCCCTTTTAGTGGATTGTATTTCCTCGTTGCCTTAAATAACCTCACATTGAAGTTTTTTGGCTTTCAGCGTAGTTATTTTCACTAAAAAGATTACTTTCTCTCGCCATGTTAGTCATAGCTTTAAATTTTTGCACCATCTCTCGAAGTTAGCAAGATGCTCACATATTTTTATTTTCTGTGTTAATAGCGAACGCCTAGTCGTTCCTGACGACTGTTTAAGATATTGATACTGAAATTATTCAAAAACTGTTTTTGTATGCGTTGTCTCAACTTTTATGAGTGTTTGTCTATTCGATTGTGACTCCAGGTAGGGTGAGCGATCACCATGCAACCCTGACAAATCAATGATTGCCGGGTAAGGAGTGGATATCTCTTGTTATCGCGCATTAAGATACACGAAATTCTACTTCAGGTGCACGGTCGGATTCTTTACCCAATGGTGGTAAATTGTTTGCAATAATTTTCAGGCCTTTATAGAATAAAAACGAATTTTAGAGTATTTACATGCATTTCAGTTCTTATAAAAATGCCTGAATGAATTCGTGGTGCACTCATGCTAATCTATCTTTAAAAAACTCAAGTAAAAAAACTTATGAAAGTACTCTCTTTTTAATCTTAAACTTATTTAAGAATTTCAACTAATCCGTGTTTATGTACCTTTTGTAACCACCGCGATTGGACGACTTAGTGGAAAATATCCTCAATAAAGAAATTGGATCAAAACGGGCAAAGAGTTGAATGGACAAAGGCTAATATTACTTGAAAAATTACTACTAAGGATAAAATGGATACAAGGAGACCGTAGGAATATGTGGGGTTATCCCTGATTTTCCAAGTCTTTGACTTCGATTTTGACATATAACCTCCAACCCCTGTAGTTGTAGAATGAATCACTGGGCTGCTAGTGCCGATGTCTAACGAGTTAACGTCTCAACTCAGTAGACAGCTGTGGGTGTTCGCTCTTACTTTTCTTGTGCCCACCGTCTGTGATGCTTGATAATATCACTAATAGAAGTGATTATTGCATCTAAAGGGGTTTTTTTCTGTGTTTTGGAAAATAAAACAATATAATTCTGAAATTTATAGTCAGTAGTTTAACTTGCTTTATTTTCACTGAGGTCACTATCAGATGCTCTTTCTGGCCATAAAACTTTCACTTCGGAAATGATAGAATAGTGATTGCCTGATTAGGTTTCTTTTCTTTACCGTTGGTTCATTGGTGTGCGATACAAAATATGTAACGTTATCAATCAGCAATTGAACGGTTGTGATTTGTTACCATGGAAAATAACTCATGCATCTGATGTATTATTGGTCAATTATTAATTCTTCTCTATTTTAGTGAGACATAAAAAATTATAAAGTTACTTGCCCAAAAGTGTGCTTGCTATCGCTGGTGCCATATTTAGGTTTAGTGATACATCTACATCTACATTCTACCCCACGGGCCGCCGCATGGGCGTGTGGCAGGGGGCGGTATGTCACTAGCCGTGTAAAAATGTTAAATTTTTGGAGGTGAAATGGTGACAAGTACTATGGGATTGTATTTAGAGCTCAGTTTTTATAGTGGTCGCTTATTGTGCGCGGAAAGGATGAGTTTTTGCACCTACCTTTATTTCAGACCTAGAAATTTAGTGAAGCGTCATGGTAATATTATCTGTATTGCTCTGAAAAACACGAGCTCTGAATATCTCACGCAGCCTATCAGCAGTGATAGAAGATGACAAGTCAGTAATTCCCTTGGCAGTATCAAACTGAAATAAATGCGGAATAGAAAAAATTCCTCAATTTATTTCCGAGCAGTTCAATCACGTTAATACTTAAAAAGTTACATTCCATTTTGAGAAGATATCGAATCAATTTTTTTTCATTATCTTTGGGCCCGCTTAAAGGTAATTACGCGTAGATAGGGCTTTGAAATCAGCCTTCTTTTTTTTCGTCGACGTAGCCGAAGCATTAAGTGCATCTTTCAAACCTCGTGATCCCCTCCTCTACACTCTCAGCTCCCCACTCCATCCTTCTCCCCCAACTCCTTCTCCCTCCTCCTCCCCTCATATATCATCAAGAAGGGGCAGCACGTGCGATTAACGAGCTTTCTCGCTCTACGAGAGAGAGGACCCAAACCACCCCCATCTTCAACTCCCCCACTCCCCACTCTACGCACCCACTCCCACCCCCTCCCCATCCATCCTTCCTCCCCCTCCTGATCCCCCCCTCCTCGCTCTGACCACAGCGGTCCTTGTGGAAAAAAGGAGACCTTAAACCGAGCCAGGGTCTTTCCCTGATTTCGGAGGAGGGTGAACGGGCGGGTCTAATGGGGCGGGGTCCGGATGGAGAGGCGGGCTTCTGTCGGACGTCGGAGTTTTGGAGTTGCATTTAGGTACGCTCTCAATCTATCTATGGGGGATATTGTTACTTGATTTTAGAGTTGATTACTATCTTAACGGGGCTCTGGCCTTGGTTTTATTTATTCAAGATTTTTTTATATTCAAGATAAATAGAGCTTGAATTAAGCATCATAGTAGTGTATTCTATAGTAACGACACTCAAATTGTGTTACCTGGCTATGTATAATGTAATTTTGCCTTAAAAGTGGATATTTTGCCCTTGGCATTGAAGGAGATTGCTCTCATAGCAGCATAAATACGTCAATGCAAACTAAGATGGCTCAATGTCAAATCCCGTAGAGAGTACTTTCTGGGATCTTTTTGGTTTGTTCTGTTTAAAAATAAAGCACCTAAGTACCTGTATGATTTATTCCTCAGCTGTCCCTCAGTTTCTACAATGTCCACTAGGTCTGATCCCAATCTATTTTATTTCCCAGATCATCGCACTACTGTTTATAGTAAGTCATTTCTTGTTACAGCTTGCCACGTATGGAACAAAATGCCTACTCAAGTTAAAAGCTGCACATCTGTAAAAATATTTAAAATGAAATACCATGATTACGTACTTTCCCGGGAATAATATAATTTACTTTATTTTTTGTCAAATTTGTTTTCATGTAATTATAGTTTCTTTATTATTGTATAATTTTGATATTGTATAATTTCTTTATTATTGTATAACATTGTTAAAGTATGGAACACATAAGTTTTTGTACTGTGATAGATACTGCGATAGACTTATGAAGAATGTTTATAGGAGGCAAAAAATTCTAGGAATTAAAGATATCCTACCACCTAATATTTTTAGTTTAATAGCGAATTAGAGCCGTACATAAATTGAAATCAAAATGCGGTAGTTCCATGCAAATAGCTCCGTAGTCGTCTTCTCCTATGGTTGAACAAATGTGGCCAATAAAAATATATTTGTGGAATAATCTGTATATTTTCTTACCGTAATTTTGGTTTAAAAGTTAACTTATTTCATCAGTGGAATAAAATTATATTTTAGCTGAATGAATAAAATGTGTACTAAGTGTTTGCTTTGACTCGCGTAGTCAAGTCATAGCCACCGCAAAGTCATAAAGTAATACTGGCTCAGGAACTGAAAAAAAATCATTTTACACGCAAACTCAAAGGAAATCTTTTAAACCTAGCGAAAAATTGAACGAGCTTGGAAAAAAGAAGATTGATTTATGGTTTTTCTACTTTTTATGACATCCGTAACCTTTCAGGTCGTTACTTTAGCAATTTTTTGCCACACTCGATTTTGGCAAAATATGCTATATTATTCAAAACGCTCAATGAAGCCATAAAACTGTAATTCATTAAGATTTAAAGCAAGAAGAGTAGACAAATGTTTTGCGCTTATTCTCGTGATGAAGGATCAGATGCAGGGAGTGGAATTGTAAAAATGGCGTTGTGAAATACTGCTTTTCGATTTATTCTCCATTTTAGTGAACATAATCTCGATGCCCTCTGGGTTCTCATCTCACTACACACAGTGGATATTATTTGAGAGGAAGTTATCCTACTTAAATCTTCCCACTTATCTCTAATGTGGCTGAAAATTGCTTTCACTGTATATTCGCTTTTCCATCGGAGACGACAAATGTCGCCTGCCCATTCGCCCTTAAGTCTCGGTGATGCGTGTGATGGATAAGATCACTAATTTCACATTTTCACTTATTTGAGGTGCCCTCCAGTGCATGTTGGTGGATTGGCTCGATTATTCCCTTGGCTGCGCGAGAATTTTACGAAAATGCAAAAATATTTGCGTTATTTTTTCGGAAGTATCTTCAACCATGGGCAAAGGTTGCGTTCTTATTCCTAGGATTAAAATATGTTTCAATTGCAGATTTATTACGTGTTTGTTTTATTGAAATGTAGTTTATGGAGTCAACAAGTTTCGTAAATGCGACTGTAATTAGGGATTTGGTCAAAAGGGATCTCATTTAGCAATTTACTAGATGGCTATGATTAGCATTAGTGGCACTCTCGCAAATGGTGGCGTTTCGTTCGACGGCTTTGTGCTGATTGCGTTACACAGACGGTCTTTGACGGCCGCCGATATCATTTTTTTTTTGGTATCGCGCTTGTTGGCTTACAAATTCTAGCTCCACAGAGGACGTAATTATGAGCCAATTGGGGTTATGAAGAGTCGCCTCTCAGTGTCGGAGTAACGTCATCTAGTGGCAAGATTTCATCGATCAGAATAAAATGCATCCAGTTGGGGAGAGATTGGAAATCTATGGCTGTCGGTGTGAGAATGATAGGCAACCATAATCTCGTAATTACAAGCTTTTTTTGACAAGTAACCATGAGGAGTTATGGTAATTATAAATGCAGATCAGCTTAACGCTGCCGAAAGATAATTTTTTTCTTTCTAACCGTTTCCGTCACTACACCCTATCAAACGTCACACACGAAGCGTAGGGAGATTTTGGGTGCGGCAGAGCTTAGATAAAGAAGTTAGGAGAGGGTTTACTCCAGTTAGATTGAAAAACTGATATCAATGATGGAATTTTAAGAATATAAAATACACTTCACCATATGTACACTACATTGGAGTTTACTCCTCGTTTGTGCAGTGAATTTCAGGTAATTCAGGGTTAAAAATTTTCACTTTCGTTGACATTTTTCTTCGCGTAGGTATATTATTTTTAAAGCTGCCTTCATACGATCTGAGTCATTTAAGAGGTTCATGAAAGATGTATGAGAAAAATAATTGACAAGAGGTAACCACCCATGGGTGGACTCACGTGCCAAGATATACACCATGTATATGTATACGTGTCATTTCCTGCATTAAAGCCATTTGTTCGAAAAAAATTGATTTGGCACAACTAATCCATGAAACAGAGGCTCAATCAGTATGGAAGCGTCTCCTAAAGTTTAGTAGAGACTGAAGACGCTATCTACTATTTTTAAGTAATAATCCTACTTCCAAAATTTGCGTGGAACCCTATATGGCTTGTTGGAAAATTGGTAGGTGGCCGGTCGACAGTTAAGTCGAATGAGATTTTAAATGGTGAATTATATCAACTTGAAGCGTATCATAGTCGAGATGTTATGCGTCCTCAATTTTTTAGCATGTAGAGCACAGAGTTTTTCTCGATCATTTATGTGTTTCATTCTCTCGGGTAATTTTTTTGTAGTCTTAGTGTCTCGAGCCTTTGTAAGTTACCTCAGCGGGTGCAATGTATGTCAGTTTTGCAGTAGGGTACGTCTGTGCGTTTCATTTTCAGTGAATCACCAACGAAGCTCCTCTTCTCATCTTCCCTAATGGCTTTGTCTAGCCAGACACATTGATAGGAATGATCTCGACTACTAATCATCGATTAAAATGGTCGCCTCCATTGCGAGCCTTTTTCCGTCATTGATTGGCAGGGGATGTGCTGTTTACGCTACCTTCTCGTTGCACCCTTGCCGTTGCCAAACTCCTCTTCCACGGTTTCTGAAGGAACAATCGGATACAGCTTGGGAATGCGTCACCTGTAATGGAATGGTAAAACTATCCGAAGCACTCGGGGTCAAATGTTACCTTCGCCGTCGGCGAAGACGCGTGCGTTGAGTGTTACCGTAGTTCCCTTAGTCCGACGCGTAGGCTGCGTAGCGCGATGAATTTGTGCGGGCCCTGAAGCCCCTTGCGGCTCTTTTGGGTGATAAGAGAGAGAGAGAGAGAAAGAGAAAGTGAATGAGAAGGGTGGGGAGAGTCTTAATCTCTGTGCAGGTTTTCTAGATAAGTCCTAAATCGAAGGAAAGGCGCCCATTTATCGCCCAAAATCGCAGAACCTTGTATTTCTGCACTTTCCTTCGGATCTCTTCACGTCGCAGCTTTATTTTGAGCATTTCATCAAGCTTTCAGTTGGAAATTAGAGTAAAAAAAGCACCAATGCATATTATATTCAACATTATTAAAAATAGTACTGCAACCTAGCAATCAGTTGTAATATTTGACTACACTTGTTAATCACCATGGCAGAATAAATAATCCTACGTAGATATCCTCTCGTTGGATGAAAATTATTGAAGTAAGCTGCGATGGTTCGCAGAAAAATTGTTCAAAGCCATCCAATCAGCTATAAGCACTGCTAATGCTTAGTTAACACTTGCTCACCGGGTTAACCAACTTCTGTTCTAAAGATAGTCACATGATGTCAATCCCAATGACACCAATATCTAAATGTCCACGGACTGAAAAAACGGAAATCTATTCTTCAAATTGGTCATATTGCAACTGGTGCACACTGTAGACATTTGGTCACATTTATCGTGCTCAAGTCACCCATTCTGCGATGAATCGCCCTATCTGGTAAGCTCTTCCCTCTCTCTATTTCTGGTTTGAGGTAGTCTTATTCCTTGTGGTGTAGCTGAACCCGCATTTGAAGGGAAATGTGCTCAAATTTCTGTTGTACGATGATTGATACGCACATAGGGAGGGTAAAATAATTGATATCCGATTTTCTAAAATAGTTGTATTTTTCTCGATATGAAATCTGACTCCGCTAATTGCATCACTAGTCTTTTTCTAGAATTTTGACATAGCTGGCTAGTTTTCAGGCCAATCGTGAACCATTTGTGCATGAACGAAATATATACTGGCTACAACCATCGGCCGAAAGCATCCTTTTAGTTCTGGCTTCTACCAACTCATAGGAGAGGTCTTCGCCTTCCCCTACATTGCCCACCCCGGACAACAGCGCCACTGTTGGCGCATTGAAAAGTACGTTGCATGAGTCCACGAGAATATTCACTGTGACGTTGTAATATATAATTTTGTACACTTCAATAACCTCTTGTAGAGTTGAAGGATTCCGACTTTCAATACGTGAAAAGATTTTTAGAAATATATGCCGTACGCATCATTGCGATCACCTAATTTTCGACAAATTTTCGTTTCTTTCGCGGTCCTAATAGTTATGTAAAAAGCAAAAAAAGAGAAAAGTCACAACACTTATTGTAAATAATAATCCTTATTTCAGAGGCCTTTTCATACAGATTTGCTTGAAGTAACATAACAGAGCCATAAATGAAAGTGCGTAGACATCTGCGGAAGCCTTTTAAAATCGTTGTATACAGCCCCCTTAAAGAGGGCGCAAAAGCCATCATTTTCCTTCCTTGTACTGGTCTTGCTGTCAAAACGGCATCCAATAAATGGTTTTGAAATAGCCAGCAATTATCCTTTTTCCGATTCCACCTTTATTTCTTTTGCTTGGCGTCCAAATTTTTGTATGGTATTCTCCATTTTTGGAGTTTTTCTGGGATTGGACGCTCAGCATAGCAAGCTTTTGATAAAAATCCATCGTTACCGTGGAATGAATTCCTATTACTCCATAACATAATTCCATAGCTCATTCCATGTCAACAGCAATTCCAGCTACATGAGCTCGTGTTCACTTGAATATTTATGTTTGGCACGAAGTGTACACGAGACGGCGACCATTCAGTATAGAAAAACTACCAGTGGATGGTGCCCCATTTATATACTCCCGAACGAACAAGTGAAAAAACGATTGAAAATTGTGAAGCACTTTACTGTTTATAGAGAATATAAAGGAATTTCGTAATTATTGATATTTATTTGCAATTACTTTGGGATATTTATGAATTACGCAAATCATATTACACTGTAAGCCGGCCAAATCTAATGAAGTTTACGGTACATCTAATCATTTGCCTTGCTTTGTCAAACCCAAACTTTTCCATGCCTTACCAAGTTCTATAAAATATTCTAGGCAAACGATTTTATTTGCTGTGAATTTCATTCAATTTTGTGACCATCAGCTAACGACTCCGTTTAAGTTTCTTCGCGGTCCCTTCCGCTGTTCGTTGAATCTACCTTATTATTGACAATTCATTTAAAACAGTTATATCGCCAATCACGTGCCTCAAAGCTCTACTGAAAGGCAACTCCAAAAGATGAGTTGTCTTTGCCAACCCCAAACACCTGTATTACATCTTCAGTGAAAAACAGCAAGTATTATCACTTACTTGCATTACAGTTTTTCCGCCTTCTGCAATGTTTATGTAATGTACATTGAACTAAGTATGTTATTCGTGTAGATTGGAGAATTACAGCACAAAATTGCTTTCTTTCAAATCATTACCATTGCTAAAAACATTTTTACGTAAACCTAAGAACTTTTAGCATCCCGGGAAAAAATATAGGCCGCAGCCCGGGGAACCATTGCGCCTATGCCGAGGTGTAATCGCGTTCATTTGCATGCCTTCTTACGCTGACATTTGTAAATCGACGATGTTTGGAGAATGAAAAAAATGCCGTAGAGAGATAAGGGACTTATATATTCCGGAGCCTCTGGCAGAATGCGCATGAAAAGATTCTTTTGTCTCCTCTTCTCCCCCCTACTGGCCTCATTCCACACCACAACCTCCACACAAAGAATTACGCTCGGGTTTTGGGATTGATACAAATGTACTTTCGTCTTTTCGCCTGTTTGTCTTCTTAACACCCATGTCTCCCCACGGCATTGTCATCCTTCGAAAGGCAAACACTTCTTAGCCGAAGCGCAAAGGGATGTGCGGCGTGGAGCGGATGTGACGCACACCTCTGGCTAGATTCATTCTGCCTTGCATCGGCGCCCCCACCTTCAACCTCCCGAACGATTGGAGACAACACCTTATTCTCACAATCGCAGAAATCTTTTCCTTGGGGTCGTTTAATTATTAACGGAACTGGCAAAGGAGGGAATACTACTAACTATAATTGCATAAAACCTTCGCAGGGTAAGTTTAACATCCATGTGAAAAAATTCAGTCATCTGATCTATGCAAATGAAAAATGCACAACCTTCTTTTATTCATTTCAAAATGTCAGTTTCAGTAAAAACATGTACCCTAGAAAAGTAAAGTTATTGATAAGGTTTATTTTATCCGAAGGTGTTAAACCAGCGGAAGTTAACCAGATAATATTGAAACAGTTTGGTGGGAAGTGTTTAACCTGTGGAAATGTTTTTGAGTGGATTGAATTGTTTCAATCGGGCTTAACGAGTGCCATTGCTTTTCATCAATATTTTGTTGGTTTAGAGTATCCTAAATGGGATTACAGACAACTCGCGATTGTAAAAATGAAATCATGAATGAATCCACTGAACTGAATCATAATCATTCCTGTCATCATGTTTTCTAAAAATGTACGGGTCGTAAGAATTTCATTTTTTGGAAATACGTCCGAGCAAGAGATTCACGTGTTATAAAAACGGTTTACACTCGAAGAAATTTTACATTTTTAAACACCTACTAAAGCTTTATTACCCAAGAATTGTAGCACACGATAGTTAAAACCTATGTGCAATGTAAAACACAACTACGAGTAAATTATATATATTTCTATGCATACAATCAAAATACGTCTTGAGGGAGGCTTCAGAGTAATGCACTGTATGCACTTAAATGGAGACATTGAATTTATTTGGATGGCACATTATAGAAAAGCACAAGAAAGGAAATATTTTGTCGGCTTAGTTTATCTTATTTGGAAATTCAGACATTTTCATATGTGATTCAGGTCATTAGGTTTCCGAAATGCGAATGAGTCGTAGAAAATAGGATTTATTGAAATGAATCTGAACTGGATATTCGCACACCACGATAACGGTTTTCACTCAAGGAGATTTAATATTTTTTCATACTAAAATATTATTAAAAAATATCAAATCTTGAAGCGTAATATTATATTTAGGACATTATCTGGAAATTAATTTTACGCATTATAAAATACATCACGAACGAAATGAATGGTACCCATCTATACAGGGTATTAAATTCCGTTAGGCTTGGCAGATAACTCTAGCATTAGTATAAAATAAAAAGATCACATGCTCGTGGAATATCGTTTATTGATATTTTTCTCCAATACTGATCTCTTTACTCTTTTATCATCACAAGAGTATGGCATTTTTTAAATTGAAGGGTGCGGTTGCCCGGTAGCTACCCCATTCCTCACACTGCCGCGTTGTGTTCTCGGGGGTATTTCTAATTTTATCTGTTTCGCACACTCAAAGAGCTTTTAAGAGGATCCAAGTTTCAAGACATCGATGTGGTCAAAAAAGCTGTATAAGAGAGGCTCGGACAGCTAGGTCAAGGATTCACTGCCACGGGAATTTGAAATCTCAACCAGCAATGGCATAAGTGCGTAAATGTTATTAGGGTTAAGTTGAGAGGTAAAATGAGTTTCATTGCCGTTAATTCAATTATTTTTCTCCACTTCCATTTGTCTCGTTACAATTAAACGACCCCTCTATTATTACGTTACTTTTTGTCTACTTTTCAGCCTTCAATTTAGGAAACATTTTTCATAATTAAACTCATCCACTCCTTTTAACTACACGTTGAGATGAGTGCGCCATCACGACATACTTCCAGCTAGTTCCGATATATTCTCGAGGAATTAACCCAAGAACATATGCATGGTACAGCCACACTTGACGTTTTCATAGAAGTACGAGGAAAATAGACAGCTGGGAAGACCTATGAGTTCGTTAGCATCAGACTGAATATTCTTGAGATGAGGGATTTTGTTATTGACTTATCAGGGAGACGTAAGGCTTTTTTCTGAAATAGAGTTTGCTCTACAAATAAAGTTATCCCAAATGATTTACAACAAGGAAAAATTGAGCACGCGAAAGTATCGAGGAATTTAAAATCCAACACAAAATTGTATACCACTCTGAATGGAGTTGGAGAATTTCTATTTTCCGTTCAATCATTCCGTTCGGAATCAACCATAAGCGTTCATGAAATTAGTGGTACAATTTTCCTCATGCTTCATTAATAATTAATTATAATTAATTCATGCAAGCGTCTGTGTAAAAAAATATTTCGTATAAAATGACTGATAAAGATTGAAATAAAAAATAGGTGTTGTACACTTAAAATAATTTTTAACGGTCAAATTTCTTTTTTTACCTCTATAGAACTAAAATATAAATAACTTTACCTTAAAGTAATGTGAAATGGAGTTCCACTATTACGGGGAAAATATTTCCCTCCGACTAAACTCAATCATCAAACTGAAGTTAGAAGACTCACCTGTGGAGAGGAAAAGAGAGAAATAAATTTTCTAATTCATTGGAACGGGAGGTAAATTGAAAATGATCACATTCAGAGTAATATCGTCAACGTTCTTAAATGATACCTCCTTTCAGTAGTCTCTGAAACTTCATACGGGAATTGACATTTTTTACGAAATGGAGTCATGAAATTCTGGCTAATTATATATCAGAGTACTACCCTTATTCCATTAATATTCATTATTCATGACTACTCAGAATGCTCGGGAAAAATGTATGTTCAGGATTGGGTTAGAATATTTGTCACGGGTCGATGAAGGCGTGGAATGAAGCTCGGGCCGGTTGTAGAATGCATTTTGATCGAAATCACAGGTGGTATGCCAATAACACGGAGGAATGAACAGAACTAGGTGTGTATAACTCATATTAAGAATAATGAATTATTATCCTGAGCTGCACGCTTGAACTTCTGCCGCAAGTGTAACCGAAAGCAGAGGATTATGTCTGCTTTAGCTCATCCGACCTATAAGAATTATCCGCAAGGGCATTTTCTCCATGGATTCGGAGTCACCGAGCAGGTTATATTTTTTTGCCTTTAATCATCACCGAGAATAGGTTGAAAATATAATGCAACTAAATCACATGAATGCCTTTTATGTTGAAGTTCAGTGCCAAGATGCTGAAATGAGGTACCTTAAAAGTTTTAAGGCTATTTAAAATGCTTATCTAGTGAAAATTCAGCATCCTCGTACCTGCGTGATGGACATTTTAAAAGTATAATAAATCCTGAAAATATGGACCGAGACCACTGGTTTTCTTACAGTGATGGACAGTGATTAATTCTCTGATCTTCTTTCCACATACATCCCATCTTTTTTGTGCCAAGATTTAAAAGTTCTGCTTTCCAATTGTGTTGCAGTTTTTCCCGATCTCTGAAATCGTATCCTTTAATGCCTAAATAGTTGGAGTCTTCTTCTACATCTTTCGTTCTGTCAAATACTTTATTTCCATTTTTGCGGGAAATTCTCTGGTATGTATACAATAAAATCGACCAACGCCGGTCCATTTTACTCCTGCTATAGAGTCACACACTGAAGAAGTACGGCAACAATAAATTTGTTAGGTTAATGATAGCGTGCTAAAGATTTAGGAGTGAGCAATGCCATTGAATTGACTCGTCTTGAAAGAGCCCAAGTAAGTTCACCGCTCACGCATCAGCCTCTCTAAAGCTAGGTGAGGCACCATTTAGCGTCTCGTAGGAGATTCATATCTTCGTGATGCTTCCATGAAAAATTAATAAATTTCTCCTTTGATGCTCATTTGGGATTCTCGAAGGTGAACGTGGTATATAGGCGAGGAGAATGAGACGCGGGAGACGGCGAGAGGAGGGAGATAAATATTTATTTCACTCGAGGCGTCATCGTCGACGAATCCTTCCCAATCCCTCTCCCCCACTACTCCTCCTCCTCCTCTCCCCCTCCCAATAACCCTTGAGCCACGTGAGAATGGATCACGTCACTCGGGAGAATCCTGAAACATTTCTCTCGACGATGAGGCTCATCCCATTGGATGCAGCCACCCTCCGCGCCTCGCCGCTTTTGCCCGCGAGGCGTGATGTTCGTCTGACGGACCGCTGCGCCCGCTATCAATTATCTTCATTTTTTCCCCCTTGCGTGTAGCACCGTATTCTTCACTATCATCCTATTATTCGAGTCTTAACGCTTTTCACATGTCAAAAAATCTTTAGCCACTATAATTTTTTCTAGATTATTTCTAGACGCTGAGCCTTAGAGACCGCTCTCATAGACACAGTATAATTTTGGAACCACCGATAATGCCGTGATTCTTCCGTTGTCCAATTCAACGCCATCTTGTAGGCCCCGGTGGTGGCGGGATAAAGTCCTCGCCTGCTAACCCGACGGTCGCGGGTTTGAGTCCCGCCAGAGTAGAATATCATCTGCCCAGGACATGGGTGTTTGTGTCGCGTATGCTGTTACGGTTATTTACCTGACGTAAAATGGCTCATTGTGCCGTTTTCGGGATAGTGACGATTAAAAAAATAAACATCAAATTTTAAGTGCAATTTGCGAGATATAGAGTTTGGAAAGGAAGAAATCTGTTGATCTACATCAGATAGAGGACTTTTTTCTCCATGAATTCAAAATAATAATGAAATGACATTTAGAGCCCAGCGTGACTAGAATTCTCACTTAAGTCACCCTTTTCCGTGCCATTAATTAATCCTTTTCCGTGGCATTAATTACTACGCTGTGCTGACGACAAGTTCATTATGACTCGAGACTTCACTTAAGTTGCGTTCGAGTGACTGACAACCATTGATTACCAGAAGCATAAAATATCAAAATCACACATCACAGTACATATAGCATTTTTTATTTATACATCTGAATTTAAATTGAATCTAATCGAACTTGGTTCATAGCTAGTTACTCAAACTGAATCTGTAAACTTCATATCCTCAGATTTATTTCTTATCTTCAGTCTACCCTGCTTTATTATTAGTAATTGATGAACTAAATATTACCTTACTTGAACCCCCATCTATTGTAATATTATAATTATAGAGTAACAGAGACTCACTTGAATTTACATCTGTTGTAACTTGTACGTGTAAACCAATATCTGGATTATATATAAATGATAATCTTGATTCAAATGAAATACCCTTAAATTTTGATTAGATTTAAATATAGTTTCGCCAATCGAACACCTAAGAATGGCAACTTTTTATTTGGTAAATGTTATCGGACTCAATTTGATCAATATTAGGTGAAGTTTTAACTGAGTTAGCAGAATTTTCTACCACATCATAAACAAAATTTGTAATTTTGACTAGTTTATTTAAAATAATTCGGTAACTTGTTGGAAGATTGGCATAAAAGAAATAGCTCAAACCCTCCAATCTATATTACGACAATCTTCTAGCACAAGAACAAACCGATAGCTCAAATTCTCCCATCAAGATGATAATACTTATAAAGCTCTCAAAAAATCTTGAAATTGTAAAGTAAATAGCGATTACTATGAAGAGCTGATTGAAAATTTTGATGTGCTATGCTTACTCATTGCATCCTTTTATCGCAGAGGATGGCAAATTTCAGTCACACAAACTGAAGTAGAATACAATACTCTTGTCTTAAGCGGCTCTCATTACACTACGTGTTATCGTGACTTCACTACAAATAGTAATGAGCCACTAAGTCACCAGTATTGTTATGTACATCCTCTCACAATGGAATCAGGGATGTTCAACGAAACTGGAACCAAGCATATCGTTTCGTTCCGGAACGAAACTATATGCTTCCTTTTTGACTATAGTTTCGTTTCGGAATGAAAATTTATGCACAGCTTGACTTTAGTTTCGTCAACGGAACGAAAGTAGAATTTTGAACGAAATATAACGTTCCGGAACCGTTCCTTCTTTTGAATAGTTTCAGTTCAAGTGAAGTGGCAGATGGACTTCCGGTTCGCACTCATGGTTCCAGGCCCAATCGGGACTTAGCTCAGGATATCTTCGTCGTTGCTCGCAAATTAACAGCGTAAATGATGGGAATCCTTACGTTATACCTACAAAGTAGGCTTGGAAACAGCGATACAATGGAACTATTGGAATACCATAACAGTGAACATCTTACGCTTCTCAAAAACAGATTACTTATCAACGGCAACATCAGGAACGTGTAACAACTAGAAACAATGTAAAATATAATAATTTCAGAGATGGTAACGAGTGTAATATTTGAAATTAAAATGGAACCGCCTCAACAGATTAGCATATCGGTATAACATGAAAACATGAAATACTAGAGGAATTTAAGCGTCAATAGTTGTCTCCGAGACCTATCACGCTACTTTTTTCACATCACGAGAGTCTGACAGTTTTTCACGTTGAGGGGGACGGTTGCCTGGTAGCCACCCCAATTCCCCCCATGGCTGTGGCAGCGTGTTCCGAGAGGGCGCGGGTCTAATTTCCCGGCGACGGAAAGAGGAGAGGGGACGGAGACCCTCTTCTCCACCCGATTCTGTCGCCGGCGGCGATGCCCACTTCGGAACGATGGCTTCAGCATATTTTCCCTCCTGCCCGCCTCAAATTGATTCGGACGTGAGCGCTACCCCCCGCCACCTCCACTCTCCCCTTCCTCCATCCCATCTCGTCTTTAGAGTGCTCATTAGGCCTCCCCCACATCGGCTGGGCGCTCCTCCCCCTCCCCTCTACCCACCCAATGTTCTTGTTTACATCACTCCCGACCCGATCGCTTCAATACCAGCCAGCCGAAGGTCACGTCCCGCAGAGGAAACCAGGGCTCCCGGTTTTTTTTTGTTTTGTTATTCACAGTGGTGCTCATCGTGCGTGGGATGGATGGTAAAGGTATCAAGGTAAACTATGAAAAACGTCAGACGCAATATTTCACTACTTCTGTACAAGTGTTTCCACGTCTTATGTCTTAAATAACTTAAATACGTTTAACTTACCCGCATGACGCAATAAAGTACAGTTAGTAGTATTTCGTTTCTTTACACACGGTGTAAATCTAAGGAGACTTGACTTCTTTGGTGAAAGAATGAAAAAGTTATGTTAAAAGTCTTACTTATGAAAGGGGTGTGCTTCGTTGGTTTGGCCATGTTTGACAGAATGGATGAGAGTGGAATAACAAAACAGATATATAAGAG
Organism: Ceriagrion tenellum; assembly: GCA_963169105.1. Lineage (NCBI taxonomy): Eukaryota > Metazoa > Arthropoda > Insecta > Odonata > Coenagrionidae > Ceriagrion > Ceriagrion tenellum. The sequence goes on from OY720640.1 coordinate 137,112,160, forward strand.
TGAAATGAATGGTGCGAATGGTAGAGGTCGGCCGAGAAAGTTGTGGTTGAATGTGGTTTAGGAAATTCTTAGGAGGAGGAATATTAGGAGTCTTAAAAACAGGAGGGCGTGTATGAAGAAATGTATCGGGGTAAATGAAACAAAAGAGGTTTCCAAGGATAGGTCAGTATGGAGGAAATAATCGAAGCAGAGTTAGGTGTGCATATGTGTATTTATGAGTGAAACTTCGTGACTCTGCCTACCCCGGAAGGGAACGGCGCGATTGGTATGTATGTATGCATGTAAAAACCATACTCTCCAAGTATACTTTAAAAATTATCAATAATGAAATAAATGATGAATTTTACTAGAAAATCTTAGGTTTCGGGAGTAAGGTAATCTTTTTTATTGATATCAAGGAAAGAAAAGTACATCAACTCATTAGATGGAGGGTTAATTTTAACATTTATACTAAAATTTTAATTCAGTTCAGCCGCTAGATGTCTAAAGCGTGGAAAAGAGATGAAATCCACACACGTCTGTATTAATGTTGAACCGTGATGGAAAGAATGGGCGTTTTCACTCGATCATTGAATTTTTTGATGGTCACCTGGAACAAGGACGAGTGATGATCGTCACAGTTATTTGTGAGTGACTCCTTTTTGACTTGATCAACGAGCGGCTAGCAACAGTTACCGCAACTGTCGCCCCGCTATTAAAATAGGATACAAGTTCAACGATTTTAAGGTGAAATTTAATTTATCAGGTAAATATTTAGTAAAATCAGTCGATATCTAGTAAAAATTGGTTATAGATATCCCAATTTCATAATTAGTGGAACTTTGTCGTATTTCACCTCAATGTATTCTCTGGGTCGGTGAGTGAGATTCTTACACACCGGCCTAGACCCGACCCGACCTAGAATGAATTCTGACATTCTGAAACATGAAAAAGATCTACCTTTTTGAGACCATGATGCCTAGTGGTTAGAGCGATTTTTATATGTGCAAGTATGTGCGAAATTTTATGTAATGCATGTTCTCTTTACCGATATCTAGAGATAAAAGTCAAGTAATTGCTTCAATATGAGCACATATTTTGTAATTCTATTTATGACGCATGGTATATAGTTTGCAATAATTCGTGTAAATGAGTATAAATTGTCTTCTAAATGTAAAAGTCCATGTTCTGTCATTGTCATTGTTGCTAAAAATTACTGTGACGTGATGCCGAGTTCAATATTCAGAAATTTTTTTGTCTTATGATTTCTTCTAAGTTTATAAATTCGCACCTGTATTCATCACACGTTTAAATTAAGGAAAATATTAGAACTATAATTCATGTATTATTTCCATTAGTGATTGTGTGGTGCGTTTTAACGATTAAAGATATGCTTCTAATTGGAATATGGCCCAAGATTTACTCATTTGGCTCACTAAGAAAATTATTTAAACGTTCACTCAACGACACAAGATTATCGCTTTAACCTTCTTAGAGTGTGAGAAAAATGGTGGTTAGTGGAGCGTCAACTTCCTGTTAACGTCTTAGATGGACTAACACTAATCCCCCGAGAACGACGGCCATCCGTTTGGCACTTTAATAAAGTCGACTTTCTCAACTAATTGACGCCCACTTATAATGACCAACTCATACCTTGTGGCTCAAAATTGATCCTCATGTGGGAAGCCACGTATAAATTGAATAATAATAATTTTCCTGAAAGAGATTCTGCTGAATCAAATTAAGGCTCAGTATATCTTTATCCGTTTAGGATGGAAAGAGGGGCAAGGTTTTAAATCCTTCAAAATTCCAAATCCCGCCATTTCTCTTTTCATCTCGTTTTGCTCTTTTTTATAATCTCCTATTGAATTCTGAAATCTCCCGGCGCCGAAGAGACATTTACTCGATTGCGTGCTTGCCCTTGGGGCGAGTAATTCTCGAAAATGTATCCTTTTTTATTTCTAAGCTGAAATGAATTCATTCTTTTCTATTTTTTTTATAAAAGGGAAGTCCAAAAGTTGTCTGTGTCTGTTTATTAGTAGGTGTATTTTCCTCTGGGGTGCTGATTGGTAGTAAAAAGAAATCTGAGTAGCCACGAATTTTTTCAATTTCCCAGGGTTGTAGATCTACATCTATTTATTACTCTGCAAGTTACCTCAAGGGCGTGTATGGGATGACTTATCACCAAAATGGACTATGATATACGCGTAACTATCACCACCATACACTATAGGTATGCTACCAATGCCACAGAAACTCTTTTCTTCATTGTTTATAGCAACTGCATAAACGATACACAGAAGTCATATAGGAATCGTGCAAAACGTGATGTTAGGACTTCATTTCAGTTTGGGACAAATGCAACAGGGAATAAATCAACTAATCAGCTGTTCTTCTTTCCAATTAATCTACTCCAAAGACCCATTGGCAAACGTTATGATTTCTTATGGATCGCGGGAAAATTACTTTTCAAACCTGTCCGTTCTGCACTGCATTGCCTAATTTTATTGTCGCCGAATAATTTTGAATGGCCTTATTTTATTGCCATAATTTAATCTGCCTTTGTACGCTGAAGCTCGTAACCAGTTAATAAAGTCGTCAGAAAATATATTGGTTTGGAATTTAAGTAAATGATAAAGTCGAATTATAAATCGATGGTCTGTATCTTTTGCCTGAATCAAAATTTTTTCACTCTTCTCTTGGCTGAACCTTTTGGCTAAGCGGTAAATTTTATAATCGTCTCTGGACCAGAGGGGCAGTGAGTTTGAACATTTCCCTTAACATACAAGCATCTCTTAAAAATAATTTCATCGACTCAAAGATGCAGTTGTAGGATGGGCGCGGAGCAATTCTCGTCCGCAGATATCAGTGCTCGGGGGTAACGCAATTGAATGGTGAGAGGAAATTAAAGGAATACTGAGGGTTGTATTCAGCTGGTGAACCGGTGGAGACTAGAGTTTCATCGCCGTCGAATGAGGTCGACCGTCCGCGGGCGGGAGATGGCCCGCCGGCGGCGGCAGAGCCCACTCCCGTATCCCCGCCTCCTTCCTCCCTCGCTCCCTCCCCCCAACGGAATATGAAGAGGCGCCTGTGTCTATCGCTCAGAGAGAGAGAGAAGCCGACCAACCAGGCGAATGGTAAAGAGCATTTTGAGCCGCTTTCATTTGTGCCCCCCCTGCGCCCCGAGGAAAGAGAATCTCCGGACACATGCCTCCTCATGCCTCCAATCACAAAACCGAGAGGTGACTTGTACCCCCAATCGGGAGGGATGGGGGGAGAAGGGGAGGCATGAGCCCCGGCGGGCCACTCTAGGACTCCTTACTGGAACAGTGGTGCGGCTCGGCACCTCGTCTCTGCATCCAGGGGCTTCTTTTGATTGCCCGCTTCAATTCCCGGAGGCTCCTCCATTTCGTGCCTGCAGCATTCATTCAAGTGTGCTAAAGTAATCCAGAATTTAATTCTCCAGTGAGAATGCCTCAGGCATGAGATGGAATTGGGCCGGCTTCAGCTTCATATATTTCGTGAATCATTGATTGATAACGACTATCAGGGGCAACTGAGAGGCAACGGCTCTGAGCGCAGAGAGGAAACTAGTTTAGTCAAAAGTGCGGTAAATTAAAGCTGCCTATATGAGAAATACTTCGTAGAAAGTATATAGTTCTCCCCTCTTTAAGGGTAGTAAGGTTGATAATGCTATGGAACGATAGTAATACGGCATGCAAAATGTTTGCTTAATTCAGTTGGACTCTTTTGACTCAATTCGAGCTAATGAATCGATGCATCATGGGTAGAGCTACTTCATTCTCCAAAATGGCAGCTATAGGAGATTCTGTAGCGTCTGACTATTATGGCTAATAATGCTCTAGTACCACTCCATTTCATGACATCGTAATGTCTGGAGTCAAGGTGTGAGCACTGATAACTCACCCTGAAATTTTAATGCGGAATAATGACGCGCATTCTCTCATGGCACTAAAAATGATCCCTGGCAATGCATGTATCGCTGTGACGACTTTGAAGAAGATAGCGTTCTGCGCTCGGATCTTGTGTTGCTATCTTTTATTTATCAACATCATTCCTTAATTATAACAAAGCTTGCAGTTTCATTTGCAGCTTACTTAATACTTTAAACATTGATTCAATTTTACTTAGGCTATTGGAAAACTTTTATGTGACATTGGTCTACTGTATTGCACGAAAAAAATTGCCTTTAGAACGCGGCGTAATCGCCACAGACGTGGCGGAAAATATTTCCTTCATATCACTGCATTTGGAGGAGATAGATGAGTGTTAATTCAAATTCGTTGCTTCATATTACTCCATTTTATTTTCTGTTGATCTTTTTATTCCTCTGCTCTTCCTTATTCCAAATAGCTTCATGATTTGCTTAGTCTATTTCGTCATGGTCTTCCTCAGTATTTTCTTCTGATTCGGTTTTCCATATATTTTTGTGTTTGAAGGGATGTTTTTGTCTTAATAAATTCCTAAAAAGCTATGCCTTCTGCTTTGCGAGTTTCCATGGACATCATTTTGCCCGGCTCTTTGAAGGCTTTAGCCTTTTTTGATTATCTCAGACCGTTTGTTCAACATCATTCATATTACTCCTTTTTCAATTTGATTTTTTTAAATATTTCGAGAAACCGAGCGGCTGATATTGAGCCAGACCTAAAGCCCATTCCCTCAGTTACCGAGGCGGATTGCCAAATATGCCTTCTTGTCGGGTCAATTGACGTGGTCATGTGTTTACAATCATTCTTCCTCACTCTGTCAAGGGTTGACCTTTGATGAACGATGAACACTCCTGAGTCAGAGATGCGCGCCTAAGGACTTTTCTCCCCTTCCCCGTATCGCCTCATGGGGATATGGTCTCTTGTTCCTAGAATCTCAGTTTTTGTTTGGTTTGAAAAGTTTGTTAGTTTGTTGGTTTTGCGCCTTGATACCAGGGTTTCAGTTAGTTGCAATGAGAGAGGACCTCATCCCAAACTAAGCGCCCCGCTGGCAACTTTTCGTTCTCTCCGCAAGGCGGAGCCACCTTCTGGCCTCCTTTTCCATGCGTCTACCCTCCTCATTTTCCCTCGACTAAATCGTTCATGGACTCGTCTCTTGAGTGATCCGATATTATCTCCGGTCTCCTCGGAAATTCAAGTTTACATAGATTGCCATACGGCAAAATTAGAAATATTATTTCATGAGAAAGTCGGCCTTTGCGCGAGAGAATTTTTTTTCGATAATTCTTCCGATTTGTGTCTCTTTCACTTTCTCAATTCTAAGAGGGGATTGTGTCTCAAAATAGCTTCAAGTTTTCTTTTCTTTCCCGCAGTTCTCTTTAAATATATTTTCAATTGACTCTTTGTTATACTTTTTCATTGGTCCTTGTCTTCGCCAAATTCTCTTCGTTCTTCCATGAGGCAATTACCATTCTCCTTTTCCATGTGGATAGTTGCTGTTGTCGTACCAGCTTCATCGCCGCTCTAGGATAGCGTTTTTATGTAATTCGATGCAATGACTTCCAACCTGAAAGCTATGTTTGCAAAGAGCACAGTATTTCTGATATTTATCGTGCTTGATGTTTCCACATACTAAAATCCTAGTAGGTGGAAGGGAGAAGTTGAATAGGGAAGTTACGCGGAGAGGAGAGAGATTAAAGCAAGTGGATTACTTCACCTATCTTGGGAGTACCATCACATTGGACATAAGAAGGATAACAGACTTCAAGCAAAAAATGGAGCAAGCAATAAAGGAGTTCATGGTTAAAAGACAACAGCTGTGTTCAAAGAATATAGGACTTCAAACTAGAATAGAATATATGAAAACATTCGGGTGGAGAGTGGCTCTCCATGGGTAAAAAGCATGGACTATTGGAAAATCAGACCAGAACGGACTAAAAGCCTTCAAAACCTGATTATTGAGGATGATGTTGAAGATAAATGGCAGAGCAAAATAAGAAATCATGAAGTTTACAGAAGAAGAAGAGGAGAGTACCATATGGAACACCAAACAGAAAAGAGGAATCAGATAGTTTGCAGCCACTCTAAGGCACAATGAGTTTGTTAGGATCATAGTTGTGCGAAATTCCACAGAGAAAAAATTATTCGCCTTGACTGGGATGCCACCACAGGGGAAGGTGACGCCTCGATAGCTCAATTGGCTAAAGCACTGAGCCAAAATCGAGGGATTCGGGTTCTTATCCCGGTCAAGGCGGATGATTTTTTTCTCTGTGAAAATTCGCACAATTGTGCACTGCGGGTGACTCCGTAAGAGTGGAACTCCGTAGCTAGTCCCGGATAGCTTAAAATCTGTCAAAGACATAGTTGAAGGTAAAATATAGGGAAAATCCCCAAGAGGAAGACCCAGGAATTGTTTCTGGGACCAAATAAACATGAAAGTAGTGAGCTAGCATTAGATAGGAGAGAGTGGTAATCTAGTCTACAGTCAACCAATCATAGAATCGATCAAACAATGATAAATGAACCGCTCTTCACCGATACGTGGATCGTTCCTAAGAATGAGGGATGCTCGTCGGCATTCATTTAATCGTTTCCCAGCAACCTACCACTCTTCACCCCGCTCAATTTCCCCCCACCCCCTTTCCCGTAGCTCCCGATCTGAGAGAGAAAGGCGATTCGGGTTAATTGTCCAACTCCCACTGCACCCCCTCGTCATTTTGAAATTCTTCCGCCCGGCGCCGTCACAAACAATGGAAGATCGGCGGGCATTACAACGGTTTCCGCGGGAGATAAATAAAAGGGAAGTCCAAGTAGTTTCGATACTCACCTCTCCGGTTTCATCGCTAATTAACTCTCACGTTCGAAAAAAATGGAAGGATTGAAATTCGGTCTCTGCTATTCTGCTGCTCCCACGCTCCAAGCCTCGAAATGTAATCCGGACATAGTGCCTTGATTGAGTGCTGCTTTTTAATTACAAAATCCGTAGATTATTTCTATTTTCTCTTGTAAATGGGAATATCTCCCACACTACAGCACAGGAATATTAAATTGAACGTTTTAAAGCCTCCAAACACACCGTAATTACTATACTTAATCGACGTTCAGGGCGAAAAACTTCCTTCATTCCTTTTGTCTCCATACATTTTTCTCAGATTATCTTCATTGTCGATATAGAGAAAGAACTTTCTTTTTCCAGTAATTATGGAACAACTGGTTTTATGTCCTCAGTTTTGCGGCGCTATTAGATTCTTATACTCATCGTTATACTTCCGGGGCTAAAGTTTTCTACTCTGTACGCCGAAATCAATTGTCGTTACGTCAGAGATTATTTTCCAAATTGTAATTCAAATACCATCCTACTTTGGTCTGAGAAATTATAACGAACTTATACATATAAATGATAAAATTCTATCTCTAACATGCGTTCCATTCCTCAATTCTTCTCAACTCCTTTTTTTCCACATGATCCGCACCACGTTAAAGTGAATTTAATTTTAAACTGGATTGAGCTTGTTTGTCTAAAGAAGTAGGGTCCTTTCCGTAAGCATTTGAATGAAATTTTCCTGTCAAGGACTTAATTGCTCAATAACTCTGACGCATTGGACTACTTGCTGCCAACTTCTTCCAATGCATGTAAATTCAAAACAGTGCAGAGTAATACTTGTTCAAATTATGAAGGAAGAGAGTGCTTCACTCCAAGTGAACCATCTGAGTCCAGCTCGGCACTCCTTGGAGGAATAGTGGCCTCGCAGCATTGGCTTAAATAAGGAGAGAGAGCTTAGCCAATTAAGGGAAACTTATGTATTTAACATTGAAGAGCGAAAGTACCCGGTCACACGGCCGGGAAAATATCTATTGTGGCGATTTACAAAGTGGAGGTACACATATATGAGAAGGAATCGAATAGCCCTTCTGAATTTGACGTAACTGATGGAAGAACACAGCAATGTGAGATCGGATTGGTTACCCTCCGCTCAATATCACTCCACTCCATTCAGCTCTGAGATCCTCGTCACACTATCGATCTTTTTAATCTTTTTCACTGTCCATCGTTCGAAGGTTTAAAACCATGTTTGCCTCACGTCTCCGACCGTGCTCGTCGGTACCGTTCTCGACTGCCATAGGCGATGGGATGGTGAAGGAGAATCAAGCGGGAGAGAGCTATCCGCCGCCTCCGTGCTCATTATTGTCCAAATTAGGCGCCGGCGTCTATCCGGGCCCGAAATATATGAGGGTGCCTCTCGGCCGTCGCACTAGGGGGACGGGGGGGGAGAGTGGGTTTATGCGGGGGGAGGAAGCGTTTCCTCGAGACAGGAAATTGCCGAAGCGACCGGCGGACCCCCTGCCACCCGCCGCTTAGAGCGAACACGCCCAACTCCCTCCCACACGTCGGTCGATGTATGGAGAACTGTCCCCCACTTCTCCCTATTTCATCCCCCACCCTCTCCCCCATGCCCTCCCACCCTCGTCACTCCCACGCCAAAGACCGAAACCTAATTACTCTCCCACTCCCCCCAACCCCCCCCCATACTGCCCTCCGAAAACTCTTTGCTCTTCCCCGCCATCCCTCCCCTCATCTCATACCTCCTCCCTCGGCTACAGCACCCTCATCGAATTACAGACTTCTACGTAAGAGCTCTCCGACGTCCGTCGCCTCTCTTTCCTTTCCTCGTCCAATCCTCCCCCATTCTCTCCTCCCCCCCCACAAGTCCCCTCCTTTGACGAAGATATCGAAGTCCCCGTCCGCCCGCCTATAGCTCTCGCAAAAGTTCCTGACTCAGACCTGCGCGGCGAGTGAGAGTGGGAGGGAAAAGTGGATTGGGTTGTCGGGGAAGACGAAGGAGTGGAGAGGGAAGCAATGAAAGGGAGAGTGAGGCGGGGAACTAAACTACTCGAAAATAAGACGACACACTTACAAGTAATCCACTTTTGAGTAATAACACTAAGTACTTTTCCACACTTTTATTTTACCTCCCGTTTACAAAGTAAACGTTTTTGGATTTCTGGTCGGGAAAACGTATAAAACGTAAACAATAGCTAGGACCCATCATTGTATTCCTTCAGTAGTTTACTGTCTTCCATTGTAAGAAATTTTCAGCGAAATATTTGGTCACATCTTAGTGGCAGAGGAACTTAAGTTGGAAACCGTTACGTAATATGAACAAAGCATATAGCACGCTTGCTTGTGGACATGGTGAAGGTTGCCAAGTAAGTAAACATCATTGAAACAAGTCAATGCTTTTTGGATGTTTTTGCAGTTAAATTAGCTGAATTGAAATGCTTATCGTTGAAAAGATGCCAAAGTAATTAATTTTCTTTATTATCTGATAAATATTACAATTTTTGCGTTTGAATTCATTGCGTTCCATTCTCATTCGTAGATCCAAAATAGTGACTGTACTGCCAAAATACACAAAGAAGTGGAATAATGCATAGTGTTTACTGAAAAAAATGGAGAATGTGAGTAGTTAGTACAAGTGCTGTAATAGCCATGAAATTCTCCATTTGTTTGCAATTTCACTTGTAAAAAGCATTGAAAGAGCGTGATAGCATGTACTTTATGTTCAATGAAAGTGATGAAAACAATGTAATGGATTCGTAATAACTGTAAACGATACAGAGGTGGGTAATTTCATTTTTCAAACCCTCATAAGGATATAACATTAATAGTTCATCACTTAATCAATAAATTCTTCAATAATATGTGTTAATTAACATCAAGACTGATATGTTATCTTTGTAAACGGTGTGCCCGGTCGTGTATCACAAAATAGCCCGCCCGCCGCGCTAAAATTGTGGTTTCGCCTTGATTCTGGCACGTTTTGAAGTTCCCGCCGTCTATCTATACACAGATATTTGTTGACAAATTTTGACAAAGTTGACTCGAGTAGGCAAAGGGAGGGGGCGGGCGGTAACTGGAAGGCATAGAGAGAAGACTGGGAGGGAAAGAGGGTATTCTTAAGTCACACATATCAGTGTGAAAAATTCCTCTCTCATCAAGGTGAATCCGGTCGCAGTTTTATGTGAAAGTGTGGAAAATACTAATGGTCACTATTCAAAATGAATATCTCTCACTTCCGCCAAGTCAAATGCCTTATACAATCAAATTTTCTTACAAGAAAGGCAAGTGATCAAAATCACCCATCCCTTTGAATTTACCCGGGATCCCATCTTAATGTTTTATTTTGCGACGTATCGACACGTAACGGAACGACAGGTAGTTGTGGGTAATCCAACTTCTCGAAGCACTTGCGTTGACAGTCGTTAGAGAAGTTTTTTGATTGACCTTCCGCGCTAAAATTCCCTCTTGCTCATTTCCACATTACAACTGATAGTTCCATTGCGGACTCTCAAAATCTTCCCCTGTGAAGCACAGGGATCTTTCGCAAGAAAGATACATCCCCCGCTCTCTTGAGTCCACTCCCACTGCTACTGTGTGCATACTTTTCAGGCGAATTCCTCTCCTTCCCCTTTCCTCGTCTCCGCCCCAATTCCAATTTTGATAAGATATTTATTTTTGCGTTTACATTATAGATAAAAGTTAGAAAGAAAATAATAATAACGAGAGAGATAACGACATTAAATGCGGTCCCCACAATACGCCTCTGTCTTTTAGGGCCTTATAGCAGTCGCTGAAATGGGTAAAAGTGGATAATACACATGTGGGAAAGGTTCTGGCCCGCGAATTGTCCTTCGAAGTCGGCGGAATACCCACAAAAATAGCCAATGTACTCCAATAAATAAGAATAAATGAACAAACAACTAGATGCAACGAAGATAATAACAAACTAAAGAGGAAGGTAAAGACAGAACTTTGATAAATGTCTCTTTTAGCTCCTTGGTTTACACTTGGCGCACACGTCTCAAGTTTCATCTCTGAGGGAAATCACTGGAGGGATTCACTTTTACTTCTTTTTATACGACAAGAACTGGGTTAAGCCTTGAAAGTGAATGATAGGGGATACTGTACCCTACCTGGGTAAATTCTTGTTAAACTGCGAACATTTGAGGTCTTACGCATACATATTTAATTGGCGAGATAAACAAAACACGAAGAAATTTCGTACTCGTTGCCACAATTGTTGAAAACCACAATTGTAAACCACGTTGACAAATATCACAAGAACAGACTGAAGCGACCTAAGAAGAGAGATGCCAAATTTGGCAATTTGATGGGTACGAAAATTCCTTCTTGCGACGAACCATGAGGACCTGCATCAAAAGAGGCAAGCCAGTAAGACGCTTTACTATATACATGCATTTCGCCTTTAGTTTTTCACTTTTCTGTCCTTTTTTCATAGTTGGCATCGTAACACTCTATGCCACACGCCACTATTACGGCTAGCCGTATGGCTAATGTAGATGTCAATTTCTCCGCAGTATCGCCATCCGAGTTTAAACCTCCGTACTCTGCCGCGTAACACCAAATGAATATTTCCTTCGCACTATAACACCTCGATAGCATGGCACGATCTAATATTTCATCGCTGAACGAGGGGAAAAGAACTCTTAAACGGGAAGAAGGGCTTTGCTCTTGCGTGAGTTTTCTTGCCTTTTGTTTCGATCATCGCACTTGGAATTTTACCTGCTGCCGTCAGCTGCTTCTCGCCGCTCTTCCCGGTGGACTCATGGGAAGTAGAAATGCATCCACGATCACTCACTACCACGACCAGGGCCCACACTATAGCGTCACAAAGCCATAATCTCATTTTCTTTAAAAAAAAACTACATAATCCAGCATAGAAATCGGTATATATCCATTGAAATTAAAACAAATTCAAGAATTTACTAGGAGGTGGTCTTCATTTACCCATGATTTGAAAAATGCCGAGTAATGTGATTTGGTAGGGAAGATGTGTGTGGTGCTATTGCTCTCATCCTCTGTAGAATTATTTATATTTGAATTTCTCGCCGATATACATTCGCTTCCTTTCCGTTCAGTCGTTTTTTGGGCGTTAATAGTATTACATTACCATTCGAATAATTCTCTGAGGACAATGCTGCTCATACCCGATCAGAAGCACTTTATTTGAGCCAAATTCAAAGTTGAAAGTGGATATGATCATAATTCGACAGAAACCGCGTCAACCTAATGACATTGATACAAATTTTAGTTCTGGTGGCAGCACTATAGCAATTCAAGCAAAAATTTTTCTCGCTTGCAGTAGAGGATAAAAAAACTCGATACTCTGTCCTTACTTCCCTGTATGGTTTATCTTTTATATTTACCGGTTGAAAGCGGGCGACTGACTTATGCGTTGCAGCATCAAGCAAATATAATCACGGTTGTGCTTTTTATAGTGGAGGAGTAGGACAAAAAGCTCTTAATTCACCGTTTCCCTTAACTGCTCTTCGATAAATGTGGCTACAATATGATTACTTAGAAATCCTTTGTATCACTGAGATTCTACGGTACGATTAAGCAAGTGCTCAGAAAAAAATTACCAGTTGGCCCCATGAGGTTATAAGGTGGCTCTAAGTCATAAAATTCTGATAAAGGCTATCTATGTATATATTGTTATTCTTGGAATCTGGATTGAGAAAGATACTATGCGGACAGCTTTCATCTGAAAAATGCTCTCAGTCTGAGTTGCGAGGTATTTTTTTTCTTGTTTTCATTACAAATGTTCAGTGTTCGATGTGACAAGTCATGCTCGACTAAAATCACTCCCATCAATATTATCCGTTTATTTATCTAAGCAAGAGAGCACGTTGAGATTTCTGTTGGAGCCATTGGCATTAACATTGAAGACGTTGAAATTCAAATAAGTAACCTTTACTGAAAGGAGTGGAAAGAGTTTGGTTTTTAAGCGAAGCTTTGTATCATTTGCGTTGCGGTTGATATCCATAATTGCTTGAATATTTCACAACGGACGAAAATATACCTCGGACCTTAGTATCGCCAAGAGAGAAGCCGCTTAAAGTAATTTTATATACTTAAATGAAAGTTAAAGAATATATCAAAAGCCAAGAATTATGTATACTTCATGGCATAATGCCGATTTAATCAAATGCATAAGTGTAGGAATTTTGCTGAATATTTTTTCTTTATGATATTTGTGGTGAATCAGAAACGGTGCAGTTGCCGCACGCTATTTTACTGTGAACAACCTTAGTTTTGATTGAAAGCAGACGACTGAAAATGTTTTTTTCAACAAAAACAAAAACATATTTTCATGTAGTTAAGTCCGGGACTATTATCTCTGTAGTCTAGCTAATCAAAGACGAACTTACAAAATATTAAGCCTGAATCAGTTAAAATTATGTAGCTATTCTATGCAAAATATGAAACTCAGTGAATTCCTATCATAATACCCTTGCGTAATGACCATAAACCAGATACCAGTTTTCCCTAAGACTATCTCCGCCTGACTTATCTAATCGGGGGCAGCGAAAATGACTTTTTCTCTCGGATCTTCAAAGGCCCCCCCCCCAAGAAACCATGGGAAACCAATCTAGAAACACTAGAAAAAAAGGATATTTTAATTTCCTACCATTCCGGAATTCGTTTGAATTTTTAGGACTTATTTTTCGGGTAGGCAACCCGCACTACACGTGCTACATCCATTCCTTCTCTATGTTTTCGTGGAGATCGGAAAGTGACCAAACGGTTTAAGTGCCCGAATCCGGTAAGTAGATATAGAGTAATACATTGTAAGAGAATAAATTAGATCCCTTGTCTAATTATCATTCGATTTCAGAGTGTGCATTCATGAAGCGTATATATCTCGTTGCCCGCCTCAATAATCAGTCATAATCAGTCATTTGTATCACTTTTATGCCACAAGAATCAGCGTGACGGACGCGTTGACTATGCATTAGGATTAAATTGTAAGACCAGGAGACAGCACCTGAGCATTCTGAATAACCTACATTCTCTTCAATGTCATTGGCTTGCTAACTAACACAGCTGGTAGTGAAACCCTCTCGCAAGTTGACACATTTTATGGAATATCGCCGGCGAAAAATGCCCAAAACACTAAGTGAGGAGGGTGGTGCTAGCTGGCCTAAGTCAGCCTTAGCATTTGCCAGCACGCATATCCAGTATATTTGAGTATTTTATGCAGTTGATATCGATTGCTTTTTGGGCTTAAAAATGCCTAAAGCGCGTGAAAAAGTGAAATGTGCTACATCAGGCACCCCAAATCAACTGAGAGGTGTGCAGCTGCCAACAAAAGAAAATATAGTAAGACATTACTGGTTTGTGCACCACCTGATGGCTGAGAGCCGTGCCTGTGTCCACTCACGAACGTCCGAGGTAAGGAAGCGGGTAACGTACCGCGTGGAGGAAGTGTGGAGGTCCGCCTCCATTCCCTCAATCCAAACGCGGTCAATTAATTAGAAAATAGAGAAGATTATGAGACGACATCAGCGAGTAAAGAAAAATATAGGAGTGAAAAAAAAACAAAAACTGCTTCGAAATGCATGCTTTTACCTCAGATTTGAAGTTGCTGTTCCACAATGTAGCATGTAAGTGCAGTGATATTCGGAACTTAAGCTGCAGAGCAGAATACAAGATGCTGGAAAAAAACTTTTTCATAGATCATAAAACAACTCGCCTAGCAGTTATTGGAGACGGAGACAAGAGTGAAACTTCGCGTTTGCAGGGCTGTGAGGAGAGGAAGCGGCATGAAGCCCTGCATGATACGGTTACTCACACCTTAGCGCCATCAAAATGCCACGAAAACATTGATGAAATATCCGAAGACAGAAATAGAAATCACTCTATTGAGCAGGATGATCCATGGACCCCACCATAACCAAAATACAACGAATCTGAGAAAAAATTAAGAACAAATTTAACTAACGTGGTGAGGACAGCTGATCAGTACCGCATCCCTTACGCAGCAGCGGCGGTTCTTGCAACTGTCACCCTTGTCGACAGTGGCAAAATGGTGGGAAAAGGTGAAGTTATTGATTCCAGCAAGGTGAGAAGAAGCAGAAAATTAGCCCGAGTCGAAGACTAGAAGAGCAGCTTAAGGGTTAGTTTGAAATCCCCTATTCGTGGATTTAACTTCGACGGCAGGACCAACAGGAAAACGAGGAAGGTTAAGGAATGCAATGAGAAGCGTAAATTCGTCTTCAAAAAAGAGGTACATATTGTGCTGGTTCAGCAACCAGAAGGAAATTACCTTAGTTATGTGACTCCACATTCAGGCTCGGTGGTCAGCATAAATTCAGCAATTACAGAGTATTTGGATCGTCAAGATCGCAAAAATCTCGTAGTAATTGGATGTGATGGGACAAATACCAATACAGGTTGAAAAGGAGGAGTCATGACCCTCCTCGAGCAATATTTGGGTCTCCCTCTGCTATGGTTCATTTGTTTACTGCATACTAATGAACTGGACCTACTCCACATGTTTCAGAAGTTCGACGGGGACACGTCGGGTCCATGTAGTTTCAAGGGTCCGATCGGAAGCAAGCTATTGATTTCTGAGACGCTACCTATTGTGGCTTTTAAAGCCATCGAAGTAAAACTGCCGGAAACAACAAATCGAAATGAACTCAGTTCAGACCAGAAATGCTTGCTAAATATTATTCAGGCAATTAATTCAGGCAGATGCTCTCCTGAATTAGCGGCAAGGGAACCAGAGACATTGACACACTCGCGTTGGCTTACAGCAGCAAATAGATCTTTGCAATTGCACATCTCAACGAAGAAACCAAGCACAAACATGAGGACCCTAGTTAATTTTATCTCAAGAGTCTACGCTCCTATGTGATTCTCAATAAGGCAGATGTCCTCTAGTGAACATGGTGCGAGGCGCTTTTTTTCCATGATTCAACTCTCTCGATACCTAGCCGTTAACCATCGGGTGATTGTGGACGAAGTTCTACAAAATAATGCATTTTTCGCTCACCCGGAGAATATTCTTCTCTCCATGGTGAACGAATTTGACGTCAAAGTCAGAAGAAGGGGACTTCATTTGATTATTGACGCAAGGGGCAAAACTGCAACGAATACCCAAGGTCGGAAATTCAGACTACCCAAGATAAACTTCAACGCCCAAAATTATCATGACATGATTAACTGGACCGAGGAGACCGCCGCTGCTCCAAGACCTAACCAGTGACCATATTTTACATCTCCTCTACACAGGTATAGGCTCACTTTCAATGGAAAATTTTCCATGTCATGCACAATCTGTGGAAAGAACGATGAGATTAGTTTCCGTAGCAGCTTCCCACGTATGTGGCTTTGAAAGCAGAGATGATTTATCAGGTCTACGATAAAGTCTCGCACTGCGTTTCCAGTATTTAAGACAAAATGGCATTACCATGCTATATAGGCATAGACATGCTTTGGGTTGGGTTGGGAGGGAAGGAATTCGAAGTACAGCCACCTCCACGTGGTGAGCTCTGGGTCGTCCCTCAAACGAGAGAAGGGCGGGCGAAGAGCTGTACACGAAATTCACAATTGCACGCTCGTATATCGAATTATAATGAGTCTGAAGCTGTATAAATTATGTGATTACAGTTATTTAGCATACATAATTACCTATTTCAATCATATTAGTCGGAAAGTCATCATAAAATTCTCAAAAAAGAAAATAAACGAGATGAAAGTATCAAGTGTAGTGTGGGTTGCCTGCCCGAAATACGCCTAAAATTTCAAACTGATTCCGGAGAGGTAGGAAATTAAAATATCGATGAAAGTCTTTTTTCATAGTGTTTCTAGATTGGTTCTCAGTGATTTCAAGGGGGGCATCGAAGATCCGAGAGAAAAGTCATTTTCGCTGCCCCCCATTATCTAATCTATGTATAATAATAGCTTGTCTAATGATAGAATGTATACCATGTATTTACCCCGGTTAATGATCGCTTTCTGGAAGACATATACGCAATCTGCTGATGACAATTCTTGGGTATTTCAACTGCAACTCATATTAAACAGTAAATTGGTGAATTCAGGGGACGAATCGCCATGAGAGCGTTCGGGCAACTTCCCCCTGAATGCCACTGCATAGCGGCTCAGTCGGAGCGGTCTAATGGATCTCTCTGTCTGCTCTGAGCGCTATGGAATCGGCGGGATTTCAGATGCCTCGGAAAGTTCGTGATGTATCAACAGTAGAGAGAATGGTTTCCCATTTCTCGATGATCTGAAAATGCCATTTCTCGATGGTCGTCTGTTTTACAAGTAGGGCGAATATGGCATTGACTGCAATAGAACTACATAAAATTGGAAAGTGACATTTATAGTGTTTTCTTCGATTGTGGTTTTGTAACAGCAGTTGCTTTGACCCTGAAAAACTCGTTTGAATTATATTTCTAGCAGGATTTATGAGCCATTTTTTGGAAACGATTTGGTGTCAAATTTGTATATTTTTATTAAAGAAGTTAAAATTCTGACAGTGAAAGATAGGTCCAAAAGATCGTCCTGCTGTTTTCTAAAATTACGGTCACGACTTTTACTTGGTAATTACGGGTCAAGGTACAGTAATTACCTATTTCATTGGATCTTACCAAAAAATAACGTAACTATACTCATTAGTCAGCAAGATAACAGAGAAAATTTCGTGACGGTGGAAAAAGTAAAATTTTCAAAATTTTTAGCTCAAGGTTTTATACTTAGAATCTGACAGATACAAGCACTGGCTTAGGAAAACGCTGCGCTTGATTAGGTAATGAAAGGTAATGATGATAACTTTAAGCGGAAGAAATGTTTATGGTACAATTGACTTGAGTGCTCTGAATTGGATGGAGTGTAGCTTAAGGGCCCAACTTCATCGTTTGTGTTTCCTGAAAACACCCGTGATCGCATTCGTGTCAAAAAAATCCGAAGGAGAATAGAAACATTGGTTGGGAGAAGAGAACTAAAATTTACTGACCCAATAAATAAACCTTTTTTAAGCTCAAAATTCTGTTTTCCCGGGCCAAGTGAACAGGTGTAGCCGTGGCGTGAGGAACTTGTATCCACGCAATGTTTTTTATGCTATAATTTCATGATTATTTTGAGAATAATTGATACAATATTTTTAACGGGCTACCATTTTCTGTTTATCGTAACGTTACCCATTTCCATTAATCAAAATTACAATCACACTGTGCAAAATTAAACAAACTTCAGTGTTGAAAAATCCTACCCGGAATTTAACTATGGTCACAAAGACCATAAGGTTTTAGTCACACATACATTAATCAAATGAATTCTATGATTTTTTTTAAATGACTACAACATGCACAGCTGTAAGTCTATACATACTCGGTCACTCAATGTTTCAGAACTATAATAAACCATCAGTTGACATATTCATGATTTACTTGTTCCTATGAATCCACTCAAACAATTGTACAACTCTTTGTATAATATTTTATCATGTTTTGGAAAAATGCAACTCAAAAATTGAAGGCTTTCTCATTGCAAAAGAAATTCATTAAGATATCTGCAGATTCCGCATCAGAACTCCTGTTAGACCATAATTTACTCCTCTTCAAAGCCTCACATTGCCATCTAACTTTATTCCCACTATCAGCCATGC
The DNA here is from genome assembly GCA_963169105.1 of Ceriagrion tenellum. Lineage (NCBI taxonomy): Eukaryota > Metazoa > Arthropoda > Insecta > Odonata > Coenagrionidae > Ceriagrion > Ceriagrion tenellum. The sequence goes on from OY720640.1 coordinate 137,130,569, forward strand.
ACTTTTCTTAAACAACCAACCACAACTCTTCCTCTCTAATTCTCATTTTTGTATTCACCAAACTCAATCAAATGAATACATATACAGTCTTCAAAAGCCCTACAACTAATGCTCTAAAGACCCCTGCCATTCAAAAGTCACAGTATACAATAAGACCCCTGTGAAAAAATGACCCCTATGCTCTAATCCAGCATCAACAGTATTTAAAAAAATGTTTAAAGTTTGCTCCTAAGTATGAGCTACTGTTTTCTATAAATGAATATGTATGATACTTTCTCTTATCAGTTACTACTTCACACGTGTAGTGCTAGTGTTATATATTTGTGACATCCATCGCTGATTTTCTATTTTCAAGCAATTAAAAGGTTCATTAATATGTTAAATACCCATTGAGTGAATACATTGTTATTATTATCTACTTATAAATAATTAAGTACACTGAACTTAGCTCAACTAATGATCACAGTTTTATAAGTGAATTGAGTCATTTTCATTGAACTACCTTTATTATATGAAAAGATTTGAATTATACTGCGAATTTTCATCTGACACAACATTTCAGAAACAGAATGACCATCTTAGTTGTATAAACAAAGTTGATAGTAAAATAAATTGAGTGATTTGTTTGATTCATATTTGTTAGAGAAATAATGTGGTCTTGATTTCAAGAATGTAACATGTATCAAGGTAATGGAGCATCTTCAGAAATGATACTTTGACCTCATGTCCAGAGATATGATTCAGCACTTGTTTTCATTAAGTTGTCAACATTCACGATGAAATTAAATATACATGTCACTTCCCCACTTTCATAATCATATGTTAAGATAGAGTGAAACATATTGTTCTTAAAGAAATCTGAAAAAGTTTTACATTCCATCATGAATTCCATCCTCTCTCCAATGGTGAAGCAGCCCCACTAATATCTCAACTACTCACATAAACCTTTATTTATCTAAAAATGATACTAAATAATTTCCTTTACTTTCATTGGGTTTTTCCCAAATCAGGTATGAAACTGTATATTACTCATTTGGTGAATTCATGTATATAACCATTTCCAGTAATCAATTAAATCTAATTTTTATTCTCCCCATATGTAAAAGCATCAAGTAAAGTATTAAAATTAGCTAGTAATATTATTTTTCTCTTTAAGGTGGAGCCCTATAGCTCTTAGAAGACATGGCATTATATACCTATGGCTTGACTGAGGAACTTAAATAAGTTAGCTAACTATATTTCTAACATACATTGTCCCAAATGTCCTCATAAAGAGTCGTGACAATGAGGACATCTATGCCCGGTAATAATGAAGTATAATAGATCCAGATGCACTTTGTAGCGTATTCATCTGAAAATTGCTTAAGATAAGATATCATTACAATATCCAACATTGCTTTTAGTTTCAAAGACTCTTATAAATACTTTAAAGTGACATCATCAAATATTTACTCATATTTGGTTTCATTATTATGATAAAAAACCATGGTCATGAAAGCCGAAACCATCTACTGAAATTGCTGAATATTTCTTTTCTCCAAATCCCTCAGTATGAAAAACTATCATTAGACTAAGTCAGGATCATCAACCACAAATTTAAAGTTAATACACAGCTACAAACAGAAACTGTAGCTCAATTCTCACAGTCACTATCAATAATGTAAGCAGAGCATATATTTTACATTACTAATAAGGAGAACTGTTAACTATAGTTTTACTACAATGTGAGAATTAACATCTGCAGTGAAATGGTACCTGAAAACAACTGATTTTAAAATTGATTATTAGACAATGTATTTAAAAAAGTCCTATAAATTTAAAAATAAGGTATCCTCAATTAAAATCAATATTATACACTTGAAAAGTTGAACCATTTTGTCATTTGTAACATGATTTCTACAAACGCATTACAGATCTCGTGAAGGTTACTGTTTTCTTTTTTTAAGGAACAAATTAAAATATCAAAAACTTTTGTGTTATATCTTCTCGAATAAAAGTGTATAAACTGAAACACAAGTAAGAATATCAATTGAAAATGATAGTCCAATTATCGAAATCACATGCCTTACAAATCAACAAGCGTATTAAATGTTCATGTTTATCTATCATCAATGACTTGATTATTTCCGATCACTAGAAAAAACCGGATGCAATTTTGATGATGTTTGTTGTTGTTTAAAAAATGTACGCAGATTGTCACATACTATTAACTTTGATATCAATAAATAATGTATTGTTTATTTCACAAGGGAGTAATTCAGCTTTAGTTCCCCAATATCAGTGCACTGAAACACTACGCCTCGACTAGCTGTCGTCTGCTCAAATTTCAAATCCCCACCGCAGCGCTCACTCAGCTTCCTGCATTTTGGGGACGGAGCATATTCTACGTAGCGATCCGCTCCCGGAGCGCCCTCTCTCCTGAATGCACTCAATGTGCATTCTACCTCCTACTTACATCTCCGTGATTCGTGCGGGAGAATAGGGCAGGCAAGGGAATGGAAATTAATACAGAGGCACTAAAAACGACTGGCGAGGGGAAGAGAGGGGAGGCCCCTATTTGACGACTCCGTATCGCAGCGAAGATGGTTCCAATAACAATCGCGAAAGTTTTTGCCTCTCGGCGAGGTCAGAATTATCGACACCAAATCTCGCGGGATAATCACCACCATTCAGTTTTTGCTCTTCAGAGCATTGGTCCGCAGGCAAGACGGCCCCGTTCCGCTTGTTCAGTCTGCCATGTATTGTGAGGGATACTAACAGGCGTCATAAGCTAGGATCTTACACCCCGAGATGAGGATGAAGCAAATATTATTCTTTCATGAACTTTTCCCTTATTCAACCTCATAAATATAGATGGCATCTTTTTCCAACTATTCGTTTCCTTCTTAGCATATTTACTGGCTTCCACATCGCTTTTTGTGCCCTTATCTTTGTTCTATCCTGCTCGTATCTCATTGGGCAACCATAAGAATACGAAGTTGCCGTTTCAATTATTGCGTAGTAGTATTGTTAAGGTCATCCGGGAAACTTATTGTCTTAGTTCATTTCAATATAACAAAAGTTGTGTTTTCTATCATGGGCTGGACGATAGAAAAACTTTTTTTTAATTAAGGACTTAATGTAATTACTTTGTCCATATTTTTGAGAGTCACCTATTTGGTGATCATCCCTGTTGTCAGCATTGTCCTTTATATCAGCTTGAGCTCTTGACCTCACGCTCTTTAAGTCTTCTTTGGTAGGTGATCATACTTCTAGGTGCTGTACTATCAACAAAGACTTAAATACTATCTTATCCTCTACGGTAATATCTAATGGTAATATCTAATGGTGTGACCTCAAGCGGAGCCTTTTATTCGACTTTAAATATCAATAATTCCAGTCACTACATTTTTAGCTCATTCAAAATTTCTTTGAAAGATGGCTCTCTGAGGCATCAGTTTATACTTTTCATCACTAGTCAAAAAAATGATTTTATTTTTCAATTAATCCACCTTTAGAATGATACTAATACTGATTGAGGAGAGAAAGGAGACGCAGCCAAGAATGTTGGCGGGTTGAAAATCAGTTTAAAGAGGCCCATCTCGATGATCGGTGACAAATGAAGGGGGGAAAAGTTGAACCGTGTTAATTTGAGCCTGGAAGCCAGAGAGATTCGTTTAGGAAATGTTAAAAACTGAGGAGAACTGGAAATGATTACGAAAGAATGCATGTGTGTTTAATTGCAAGTTTTCTTCAACTTTAGTCATACATCTTCCAGTCCCAGGAGTTTTTAATTTCACCAGTACGTTTGACAGAAAAATAATTTTCTTTCGAAAATGTTAAATAAAATCTTTATGGCCAGCTTACCCTTCCTCGACCACCCACGCTTTAAAATAACCATGTTGCATCTAAGGTTTTTATGAAAGTTCAACCACTACGAAGGAAGCCATGTGCTTTTGCATTCCTCGGTTCTTTTATTCTCGGAAACGTTTCGTAAGCAGTCGAATTTTCATTTAACTGTTAAGTGATTATAACACCATTTTCCGCATGAGCTAATGGTGGCTCGCTGGGTTACCCGTTGCGGTAGGTAGGGGATGAATGGCTTCCGGATTCCCTCGGTGAGCTCGCAAGATCCTCTTTGTTACACTCCGAACGATCAAAGAGCGACGCAATTAAGCCTTTGAAGCCTCGGGAGGATCCAAAACCACCACGTGTTTCATTGCATTTCAGAGAAGCGGGTGGTCGGGGGGAGAAAGAAAACTTATCAAATAGAGTATACTGTTTGAAGCACGCGTCTCATCGACGAAGCGTCAAAATTTTTTCGCTCCACGTGTCCTATGCAGTGGATGAGCGGCATTTGTTCTATAATGAATGACTTGTAACCCGACGAACGTGATTCATCACATTTTAGATCCCCATGCAGGTGACGAGGGTTGTTATTTTTGGTACGGATTCAATTCTTCTATGCAGCACCCTAATTGATTGAGGAGTATATGAAATGTGACCTAAATAGTTGGCGGAAACATGACTCATTCACTTGTTTTCCCGTTTTTATATCAACTATTCGATTAATTAATGCCTCTCAGTAAATGCACTACGGAAAATGTTCCGAATTTCTCAGCTCCACGAATGGTCTGAAGTTATCTCAGTCACGCCGTTGCCAATATTTATTTCCGTCGACTCCACCCGCACTCTCAGGTCTAATCAAAAGAGTTTTCCAAAATTTTGAAGGTAATTAAACGTTGTAAGACCCTTCATTTGCATTGAACTAATCCCAAAGATGATATTTCTCCGTACCGTTAATTTTCTCAGGCCATAAACTTCACCGGGCAAGGCAGAATGATGTGCTTGACAAATTATCAGACGTACTTGTGCATGAGTCGAGAGACAAACTATCTTCGTGCGGTAAAAGCTTCCAGCCTTGCTGCGCAAAATCCAATCATTTAATTACTGCTGCAGCGTTGGCCTGAAAGAAAAAACATTTCTCCGAAGATCAGTCCTTGCCTAACCCTTGAAGCTTCACTCTACTCACTTCCAAGAATTCGAATCCTTTTACGGTGATTAGCAAAATCCGTGATGTTTATTCAAAGGAGTGACGAAACCGATGCCTACATCTCTTCCAAGGCCCACTTTCATCGTCGGCTAACTAAAATTGCATCCAATGCCCTATGAACAACTTTTGTGGTCGTGAGCTGTACTATTAGCAATTTTGTGAGCTCCTTAAAGAACCTATTTCTGGTAATGCATCTCGCAACTAGAGTTTGTCGTGTACTTTGATTAGAAACAGAAGATTACTTTATAGGAGAATTTTTCGGTTAGTTCGATCAAAATAAATGTTGTTAATTTCTCACAAAGTTCGCGCCTGCTCAGTTTATATTCAATTTCGTGGAGCGTCATTTTTCTTGGTTTCGCTTGAAAATTCCGCTCCCGCAATCACACAATAGTATAGTGAGAGATAGAAGACCTCGTGCATTCAGTCTCGTTATTTCATATCGACCGCATACCATTTGGCATGGCACTGTGGAAGCCAAATTCACGCGATACACACGTTCTGCCAGCTTTGATGTCAACGTTCCGATTTCCATCAAACGTTTTCCGTATTTTCATTCTTGCTTGATTGACTCACGAGCTAATTAGAGTGGTGTTCTTCCATGGACGTTCCTTTACTAGGAATGCCGTCATTTTTATTCTCGATCATTAGAAAAAACATCGGGATATTCAATGCTGGTTAACGAAAAAAGTTGTCGCACGGGAATTTTAGAATTTCCAGGAATGCCGCTGCCCTGGAAATTTGCAGTGGGTGGGAATTTAAAGCTTGTAAAGATGATTCTTGAGAGAGAAAGAGAGAAGATACATTACCTAGCACATTACACATCCAGTCTGAGCAGGGACACCACGATGTTTCGAAAATTCCCTATGTCTTAACTTCTAGCAGTACCTACCCGATAGAATTTCATGTGAGCCATGTTTGCGTTTGCATTTCATTTTCTTCTACATACAACAAAGCAAGCGTCAATCAGGGAAAATGGCTGGACTAGGGAAGTCACAAACTTGATATTCTCAAGCGATATTTACCTCGATATTTCAGTAATAATCGTGAATGATGCGCAGAATAGAGAAATTATTGCTTCTGATGTTTCGACAATGTATCTCTCATAAGTTGTCGTTTTCGTCTATTCTATGTATGTTGTTTGGGAACAGCATAATATCCTATGCGCAGACATAAAACTCGTGCGATCTGAAAATTACAAGTAATGCAAGCCCAGCGTATGGCCTCTGAGCCTCTTTTGGATACCAATATAGTCTCTTCACCCTCTTGTGTCACCTACATTCTCTGCTCGCTTGTATATTATTTTTTAACGAACGCTCGGTTTTCATATTTATATTTCGTCGTTCGTGAAAAAAATGTGTTCTGGGGCGCAGATGCCAACGGTGCACTCTGGACAAGGCCTTAGTAAAGCGAAGTAACTTCTCTTTTTTTGTCCTCCAGCTGTTACTACTCGCATGATGTATCTCTTTATCCAAACCCCCAGCTTTTCTAGTCTATTCATGGTAGTTATTTAAATATTTTGGGATGTTTTTTCTCACATGAAACACGAATTTATGTCCAATTTAGTGTGAACTCGGTCTGTTTTATTTTTACTGTTGTTGATTACGCTTGTGTCTGCTTTCTCATCGCGATGCCAGATTTGGTCTTTATGTAGATTAATATAGCATAATCACGTCCGCAGTAAGAGCTAGGTATGTGAATAATAATAGAAGGATGAAGATGTTTTGTTTCGGTGACGGCCTAGAGTTAACTAGTCGATTGTTTATAGAATTGCAAGCAATAGCAAATGAATTAGAAAATCCGTGCAAAATATTCACAAAAAAAAACAAAAAAAAATTGAGGTTTTTTTAAATTAAGAAAGCGAGCCTTGTCACTAAATGAAGGCGACGTAAACTGGAGCAGACAAAGAAAATGTTGGTATTTCGGAGGAAAATAGGCGTAGTGGCCTAAAGAACTGCGCTTATTTATTAGCAAGAGAACTGCGCTAGGGATGAACGGCTTTCAGATATAAGAGGCAGCAGATGACGAGGACCATGAGTAAGAATGTGTATTATAGGTGAGCAAAGAGTTTTATCTTGAGTGAAGTGCTGCGGCAGAGAGAAACGTGAACGCTGAGAAAACAGAACGAAAATTAGCTGCAGAAGTTTCAGTTCCTGATGCGGAAGGGATTATCCAGGACACGCTGACCAGGAAAGAAGGTAAACCAGGCAGAGCTTGGTGGGTATCGGAGACAAACTTTTGATGTATGTTTGGGAGAGGTAAAGTTGGTGTTGGTGGTTGGAAGGGATAATGAGGAGCAAAGGGTTGATTAAGGTCGTCGGAGTAACTTTTGTTTATGCAGAGACATGAGTGAAACTTTGTATATGTGTTCTCAGTAGATTGAGAATAATTACATCAAACCGATTTCATTTTTTGACAGAGGGATGCTCTTTCAAAACCTAGCTTCATGCCACATGACATAAGTACATGTTGCGTTAATTTAATTGATATGAGCGGATTTTCTGCGATAAGCGCAATAACATGTATCTTGTGATTATAATCATTACTAATAAATATCAAGTCATTAAGTTGAGTCCGATATTTAGAAACAACAAATTTTGGTGTAGTTTTGTCAAATTTGTATGTACCGTGCCAAAATATCTCGCCACTTCATGCTTTAATTAAGGAAAAAAATAAACACAATTCGTTTATCATTTCCATTACTGCCTCCATTGGGACTTCCACTGCATGAATATATTCACTCAATTCATTTGTCCAAGAATTATTTTCAGTTTGATTTGGGAATTATTGGAGTGTGCTATTGGTGACCCACGATGACTACTTCAGCCACCGTAAGACCGTGATAGAGAATCATGGAAAGGCGTGGCAGGGGAATGAAAAAAAAACCTTTATAAATTGGTATATACCATGTCTGCCTATCCGAGCGATAACAACATTTCATGAGATGTGCGCCCGTAAAAGTCTGGAATACTCATGATCTCCCATTTAAACCTGCATTAACCGGTAGATCACCTCTAATTATTATGATTGACCCCGGAGAGAGGAAGACGAAATTTTTTTTGGCTCTTGGATTTCTATATCGACGTCCCCCGCTGAGTTCAGTCCGGCAGAAAGTTGTTTCCCTGAGGAGTGAACGATTTTCAATCGGAGTGATGCGCTCATCTGTCAACGCGGCAAAGGGAAGCACGCAGTGCGTGAGCAACAGGTGATCCCACCGTGCGTGAGCGTGCTAGCGTAGGTCCTCGTGCACTCGACGGCGTGAATCCACTGGAGCTACACGCGTGCGCTGCGGATTGCCGTTGAAGGGCTGTGGAGTGCTCAGAAAATAGGAGCGGCGAACAATTCCCTCTTGTCGTTTCGATTTCACTCAACGCCGTGAGCATTTATGAATCGTCACGAGCACAATCATCTGTTTTGTAATGACGGGCAGACAACTGGATCAACTATAACTTTGCCATTGAGTAGTGTACCCGTAATGTTAGGTCTTACAATAAGTGAAATCAGAAAAAGAATCCCCTGGTTTGTAACAAATGAAGGCTTCTATTAACGTATTGTGTTTCATTGTTCATCTCAGTGTAAGTTCTACCTTTCTCCATTCCGTCTATGAAACCTGTTCTCTTTCTTCCCCTTCCCCGCTCGTCCAACATCCTTCCCTCGATCACAGTCTTGAACAACCCATCCCCCTTCCCATTACTTCCCCTGGATACTCACTCTGCCTATCACGGATTTCATCCAAAAGTTTTTTTTTCCTCATTCACCATACTAAGAACTCTTCCTTGTTTCTCTTCCTTTCCATCCATCATCTCACGTTCTCTATCCTCCTCCGCACTCACATCTTGAAAGCCTGTTTCCTTCCACAGAGTCCAAATATCTGCTCCATGCAGTGTTACACTCATAATAAAATTCTTTACCAGCCTCTTCTTTGTATCCTTAATTAAGGTTTGCGTGATCATCTCCATCCTATTGGTGAACGGATAATTTGCTAACACTGAATGATATTTTCGCCACACAAAATTTTTATAGAAATTATTACTACTACTTTTAAACAGCAAAAGTTATTGCAGATCCAGCGCAGCCGTAATACATTCCTATATGGCATTTCTTAGTTTTTCCCAGCTATAACTAAACTGGAATCCAATACTATCGTTAGGATATGAGCTTGCCAGATAAAGTCTACCTCTTGATTTTTCTAAATATGTATATGTAATATTGCGGCATTATGTTTGGAAATTCATTCGTAGAATATTGAGCCAAAGAGCATCTAAAATATAAGATAGTAAAAAAATTATAGTTCAACCTTAAAGATGAGGAGGTTTCATATTTAACCGATAGTTTAACTCTCAAATAGGCTCTTGTCGCCGGTTCTTAAAAATACTACTCCCGAATTTTCAGCTATTTTATCTCTTTTATATCTATTTTTACCAAATTGTAAAGGATTAAGTTTGGAATAGTTACGACCTTAAACTGCAATAAAATATTTTATAAATAATTTCTAAAAATAAATTTACAGTTATCATTTACTTTAACGAACTTTGATTTATGCAAATATCACGTGAATCTAACTATGCATGCTTTTATCACCTCTAAAGTTTTAGCAGCCTTGTGAATGTGACAGCAATTACTCCATTATCCATAAATGTAACTACTTTAGATTTCGTATCATGTATTGAATAAGTCAGTCGGAGCTAGTATTGAATCATTCGAATATGACATCATTCTACGAAATGATAATTATTCATTGAAATATAATTTTCTGGAAACTAAATCCAGATATTTGAGTCTTAAGTCTTTGCTCTCGTACTTGGGCAGACTCTAGCTGAGCGAAGTATTTGATTTCCAGTGTTGAGCTTGCTTATCGTCTAGAAGAAAACGCATCACGAGGTTTCCAAAATGAAGTTTATCTAAGTTGCTTGAAATCCAAAATTATATTAGCAGTTAAAAACGTGCTCATTTTTAACTTCAGTACGTTTTACGAGGAACAATTAATTTAGCGTTGCAGTCATTGGTACTATCTTCCATAACATAATTGTAATATGATTGAGCCGTGCTATTTTACATAATGTGTTTTATCCCGTTGAAGTTATAACTTATATGTGTCCAGTTAGTCAGCATTGATGTCAATTTGCTTATTTTTTCATAATTTTGAAAATGTTGACTGTTCAAATAACTTGTCTTTTATTTATTTACGCTAAAGAATCAAAAAAATTATCAGCACAATTTTAAACTTTCATTGTTTTTGTGCAAATATCGTATTTCATACCGGTATTTTAACAGATGTATCATGATTGAAATACAGTCTTTCCTACCGATTTTTAGCAGAACAAATTACGTATTCACAATTGAAATTCGCGATTCAATAGCATTGATTCTCGACTTGATGAGTTCACTCGGAAAAAAACGTGGACCCAAAATTGGATAATTTACTAATTTTGTCTTTTAAAATTCTCTGAACGAACTGTGTGATATTATACTCGGAGGAGCATCATCAGAATTTTCCCATTCACTCATCCACGCAGTCCACTGTCGTCGTTCATTTTTCAGACTTTCTTTAATTCACTCCTTCATCTATAGTCACAATAATGAAAAAAAAACTTACTTCTCCCTTGACTTCTAATCAAGTTGAATTTTCTCTTTCAACTCAGTCACTTAGTCACGCCATAGTCGCCCTCCTTCCAACTTATCAGCAGCTCCGTATACATTTAACTTAAATTATCAGATAAATGAGAGCAGTCTTAAGGAAATGTAAGTCATCAAGTATCCTGCAGCATGGGATTATACAAAATTAGGCGAAATATTGTTCGTAAACATATCTTTACTGTTCTCATGTTTTTAATTGGACTTTCGTAATCATATTATTACATATAATGTCTTTTTCTGCATTATTTTTTGCTAAATATCTCAGAAGAAAATATGAGTAATAATATTTTCAAAGCTTAAAAATTAGAACCAGTAAATGGTAAAGTGGCATAGATTGCATTGATGACGAAGTATATCCTTTCTCTAAAGGACTGAGTTGAAGTTTTAGGTTTTGTTATTGAATGAATAAACGCACTTCCTTTGTATTCAATTTTTCATTACTGTTCATTTTCCCTCTAGTGATAGTTCAAAATCTAATGCATGGGGTGCTGTTACCACTGAAAACATCAATTCTCTCATCAAATTTACTAATTTAGGTACAATTTATGCATTCCTTGTGTTCATTTTGCTGTGCAGCAGTATTATGCATGTTTTTACCAGTCTTATGGTGATTTAGCTTAAATTATTCAAATATCTTCGGTGGATGGCAACATATCTCAATGCTAATCAGCGACGATCCTGAACTTTGTCAATTATTTCATAACTTAGATTCATAGGTTAAAGTATAGTCTTTTAAAAACAAAAATATATTTTTTTTGGGTGAATGTCCCTTTTAAAACTAATTTTACCCCCTCCCTAATACAACCTCCTCCTTTTTCCTTTCTTCCTCCCCTTTTTTTCCATAAGTATATCAGAGAGTTTTCGTTATTTGTATTCACCTGGTGATGAAGGTTCCACATTGAAACCCAGGTCGTGTTTGAAGTGTTTTTATGAGGCGTTGTAAAAGTTACCATAAAATATTCACGCAATGGGACACCTCAAAGTTCCCGTAGAAATTGTTTTGTTTATCTTCTAAGTGTCGTTCTTCATTTGTATTCATTCCAATTTGAGAATACTATCCGGTTTATTATGAAATTTTAGTCGTGAAAGGGATAAAAACTTTATTGTAGTTGTGTTCCGCGGTCGTAAGCCCAGCTCCCAGGAGCTCTTCCTCCCAATCTTCCTTCTCCGTGACGGCGGCGTTACTGCGAGAGTGTGTAAACTAACAGTCGCATTGTTTTTCGTCTCATAAGCGCGGTCGGACGACAATTAAAGCCTTCCTAAACTTGCTACAACCCCCTTCTCCTCCATTTCTCCTTCCCTCTCCAACTAGACGTCTCTTCCATGCGACGTACAGTCGACTGGCCGGCGAACCTTTAAGGTAGTCCGAGGAAGATAGTTCCCTAGTCATAATAGAGACCATATTCGAATTATATGTTTTAATTTAACCAGCTGTAGGACCTATCTATTAAATATTGCATTATTAATGGAGCAATTATATAGTTTTATATGACAGAAATTGTAATTAATTGAATGAAAATATCTAAATAAGTCTTTAACTTGACTCATTTTTTTCGCGCGGTGCGTTTGAAACTCCTAAAAAACGGAAGGTTTTTTGTGATACCCAAGAACCTTCTGCGGTGACAATATGATTTATTTTCAAATATATTTGAAAAAACATACAAACTACACACTGTTAGTTTTTTTACGACATCTAAGTGATAGAAATACCTCATTTTGTAAATAATGCCTCTCTGGAGTGTATGTACGTACCGTTTCCCATGAAAAAGGGCTGATATTTTTTTGGCAAATATCTCCGAAAGTAATGTGGTAAGATGTTGAATTATTTGTGTCATTAAAAGGGTGAGACGTTTATCTTTAAAATGAGACCAAATTCATTGATTTCTAGTAAGGATGAGTCGAATTCAAATGTCGATTCTCGATTCCACCGATTCTCAGGATTAGAAACGGTATCGAGAATCGATCGTCTAAAGTCGATTCAGATTCCATCGGTTCCTGATGGATAAATATTCAAATAGAATTTCATTTATTACATCATATTTGTCTCAGTAATTTTGGGCGTAGGCTTTCAATTTGTACTTTCAATCTACCTCAATAACCTGAGGATATATTTGCTATTTGTCAATAAATATACTTTTTGAGCGACATAGTTGTTTTTGTTATTTTATTCCAGCCAATACTTGAATTTAAATAACAGCCGTACGCTACTGGTATATCAATATCCCACCTGTTATTAGGAATAAGAATCTATGGAATCTGAATCGAGATTCGGGAATCGATTTGAAAGAATCGGAATCGAAAAAAGTGGAATCGACTCATCCCTAATTTCTGAGTAAAATGATATTTCGCTCAGTCCGAACCTTAAAGCCCTCAGCACTTACGCACACCCTCCAACTGCACACACGAACTCCTCGCACTTTGAATCCTCAGATGCACTCACTCGCTCAACTGCGAAGTCCCTCCCCCCTTCTCTATTGAGCCCTGCTGCTGCAAATTTTCCCTCCCTCCTCCCACTCCCACCCTCCCACTCTCCCTTTGGTCTCTTTGGAATGATTTGGAAACTCGGAGAGCCGCATCTCTTCCGAGAGACCCGTTCCAGTTTCGCATGTCGAGCAGCCATGAGTGGAGGAGCGTGAAGAAGAGGGTCTAGGGGGGTGGGGGTGGGTGGAGAAAAGATGCTGGGGTGGGGGGTACAGGAGAAGGAGGAGGATACAGAGAATGGGGGGACGTGGGGGAGGTGAGAGGGGAAGGAATAGTTTGGGAATGGGACGACGAGGTCATGTACTTGCCATTGTCGAAGGAGAGCATGAAGATTCAGGGAGTACCTTCAGAAGTATTTCAGAGTTTCAGCTTTCGCAAGGTGAAAACGTGACCCAGAGAGAGAGAGAGAAGAATTGCATACTTGAGTCTTTATGATTTTTATCACCTGCTTAGTGTGGAGTTGGCGTGATTTTTCCTGATTACTAATATCTTAAACTAGGTGATGTCCAGAATACGGAAACAGAAGTCAGATTATTTTGCGGCCTTCATTTGAGTTATTTACAGCCGCTTGAAAATGGATTTCAATTTGGCTGCCTTTGAACGGTTCGTGACTTTATTTACTCACCTTCTTCTCTGATTACAATCCTAGGATTGGTCTGCAACAATCTTCCACTTTATCCGATCTTGGGCCAATCTTTTCACTTCACTGTACAGTGCGCAACCTAGTGCCTTCATCAACTGTCCCATCTAGTCCAGTCTAGGTCTGCCTCTCTGGTTTTTTTCTCTCTACTGTACCTTCTAGTATGGTCTCAACTAAGCTTTCGTGTCGGAGAATATGGCCAATCCAGGTGTTCCTTCTCTTGTTTAGCATTTTGAGTAGACACCGTCTTTCCCCTATCCTCTTAAACACATCCTCGTTCGTGACTCTTGCCACCCAGGGTATTTTCAGCATTTTCGTATAGCACCACACTTCAAATGCCTCCATTCTTTCCTTCTCTCTCTTTCCAATTGTCCAGGTCTCACAACCATAGAGCAGAACGCTCCATATCTATTTACTCGTATCCCTGAATAATCCTTGACGTAAAAGCTGAATTAGCGTTATATGACCGTGTGGCCAGCCGCCATGGATACGGGTCAATGACGTCACTCGGCGTCTCGCTATCTCCTGAATTCTTCTGGCATATTCGATATTTTCTCCATTTTTTTCTTCAACGCTCCGATATTACAGTGCATTTTACACCTCAGAAACTTCAATATTTCACACTTCTCATTCACTTCTCAACACGACGGTAAGGATTTTTTCAGGAAAAATGTTCATGTAAGCATCCAAATTTATTTCTCAGGTTATCCTTTCCTTTTCAGCCTGCCGACCCGTCCACATTGGCGCAAGAGACATCATTTGCGGCCGCCTTCCGCGAATAGACAACCAAACCCATTCTTAGAATAGTTATCTTCTCAGTATTTCTTCCCAAGGAGATATTCAATTTAGTATTGATTAAACAATTGTAGTTTCGGCGAGTTCTAGTGATCTGGCCACAAATGGAAGTCAAACATTGTGCAATATTATAATAAAATCGAAAAAAAATCGATAAATTACTGGGATCGACTATTGATTAAGTCCGCTACCGGAGCTCTTCTTCAGGGTGATAACAGTTGGGCAAATTTGCCGAGTCTGAACCAGGTGTGTTGTTTTGTTATTAGAGTTTGTAGTGGTGCATAGTAGTTAGGCAACTCCTGAGGTTAACCCCACGGGCTGTGGTCTTACTACGGTCGTAGGTGGAAATATCCTCGTGTTTCACGTCGTATTTCAATCTGCAAGCGAGCTGTTTTTCGTGACCAAAAGGAATTTATTGTCTTTATGTCAACTTACTCCAAGAACACTGACTTTGCACAGCATTTGTGGATGAAAAAATGGGATGGAATTCCAAGTGAAATAACAAATAACGGCTCATAGTCGCCGGTAAAGCCTGTGTAACTACAAATGTACGGATCTTACCAGAAAAAGGCATTAAATCAGCCATCGATAAGCCCTGCTGTCGTCTTCGGCGGACTACGTGAGACGGCAACGTAAAATATGGGACGCTGCGAGCACCACCATTAAGCAATCGCTCCGCGATATATTTCCCGCGCCTTCACGTAAAAGCCTCGGGCATGTCGAAGATATGGATTTGCTCTCTTAACTCTTCTTTCGGTAAAATTTTTTGTGCCCTCGACTAAAACAATGAAAGCAAATATGAATAAAATTGTTAGGTTTGAATTGGCATTATTACTTCACGGCATGAAAATTATCTCTTTGTAAAATTCTTCAATAATTATTATTAATTCCTAATCCGGTTTCAACTTATCTAAAGCCTGAATCACCGGATAATTGACCTTGTACAAGTCCGAGGATGCTAGCGAGTACTGGAATTCTAATACGAAACCTAGCATGCTTGAAATATTCCTAGGAGCTATCACACGATACTTGAACTTGCACAAGGTCTGTTTAGTAGATCTTTGATCTAGTACAGTCGCGGAAGGAGTTTGACGACCGAAATGGATGATTTCGAACGAAGACGGCGGCTTTTAGCCGCTGCAGCTCCTCAACCTCAATTGCCTCAGGTATCTGAGCCATTGTGTCTTGTTGTGAGATTTGAGTTGTTTATTTGAATCGCGGGAAATTGCAATTGTCACGAGGGACTTTGGAGGCGCTGACATAAAAAAAATGACGACCGCATTGCAAAGTGCAAAGGTGATTGGTCGACGGCTACTAGTTCCTACTAAGAGCAAGTATCGATTTAGTACCGCACGAATTACGAAAACAAGGATACCAGCTAATATTCTAGCGATCATGCAGAATTTCCAGTATGCTTGGTCTGTATCATACGATACTTGACCTTGCACAAGTCCTAGTATGCTAGCTAGCATCCTCGGACTTGTACAAGATCAAGTATCGTGTGATTCAGGCTTAAGCAATTTGTTAAGGTGACGATTGCTCACCGCAATCCCCTTGCATGATTAGTTACGAGGAGGGTGAGAAATAAAAGGAGAGGAGTGCACGACTGTTCCTAAATAAGGGGTAAGGTTTATTGTTGTTCCGAGGAAATTGCGTCACGGTGGGTAAGGAAGGAAATTTGAGGTCAGGAACGGACAAATTCTGGACGAGGTTAATATTCGTGAACTTGCATATCTGATTTCGAATGCCTAGCTTTGACTTATTTTTATCACTCTCCGCAATATATTGTACAACAAGTTTAAACGAAATCAAATATCCATCCTAGGAAGCGCCATTCTAGGGCCATACTTGAAAGGAAATTTAAGGTCAGAAACGGACAAATTCTGGACGAGGGCAGAATTCGTGAACTTGCATATCTGATTTCGAATGCGTCGTTTTGACTTCTCATTTTTATTCTTCTTCGCAAAAGATTGTACAACAGGTTTAAACTAAATCAAATAAATCCATCCTAGGAAGCCTTAAAAGGCGCGGAACGCGGAACTTTCTTCACCTTTCCAGCGCGTCGTGTAGCGCATGCCATTCGAGTGAGAGGCACGGAGCTAGGGGTCGTTGTCTGTGCGTTTTTTCATCTATATGTATATTTATGCATTTACTCGAGACTGCACTTTGGGGAGACACAAAAGAAGTCTCCGGAGACCGCGAGGGGAAGGGGAAGAAGGGAGTGGAAGGAGGGGGCAGAGGTGTAGCGGGTTGCGGGAGGGATATTGTTGCGTCGGCAAAGGGATGGATGGACGGAGAGAGGGAGGGGGGAAGGCAAGAGATGAGAGGCAGAACAGGGGTTGTTGTTTGGTTGTTTGCATTCTGAGCTCGCGCCGGGACAAAGGGACGGATGAGAGAATCGCCGCCGCCACCGTGGAGGGCGCTCGAGTGCTGCTCGGGGGCCAGGCGAACAAACAAAGGATTGTCGCGAGGCGCGCGCTCTCTCTCTCTCTCTGTTTCATTTCGGCCGACTCCGTCGAATATCCTCGTCCTCCCCACGCGCGCCCTCCGTCCTTCCTTCTTCCGCCCGTCCCACAATTCAACGCGTCATCTTTTCCTGCGCACTCCACTTCCATCACGCGGGCCGGCAGAGCGCTCTCCACGTTCGCGCCGGGAAGAGAACAAACGCAAAGAGGCACCCGACCCACATTCGCCCTTCCGCCTCTTCTCCTCCTCTTGCTCGCTCGTTGCTCTCAGAATTCAACCCCCTCACCCCCCCCTCCCGTCCACTCCCTCTCTCACGCATCACTCCCACTGATCCGCCCACGCAACCACCGCCAACCGCCTTCTCTCTTCATCGCACAAACGATTGATTATCCGCTGCGTTTTGACGCTTTACATTTACCACCGCCGACACACATGTTATTTCGGGAGGATTCAACGTGAAAACATTTTACCGCCTCTTACGTTTAATTTGTTTCTTTTTTACTTTTATTCTACAATAAAGATTCCACTTAAGATTGAAAAATCATATTTTGGCTCCGATGGAAATGAAAGGTTAATTTTTTTCAGGCTGGTTGAACAGAAATAAAATCAAAGGTCAACCACGTGAATTCTGCGGCCACGTCAAGAGCTTCCCAAAATCACATTGGACGCGATCACTGATACGCTGAATTTCCATCAACTGCATGGCTATCTTGGACAAAGTCTAGTACGTACCATTTTCTGATTAAATATCAAAAATGCGGAATTTACAGATTTACAATTTGCCGCTATACTATTTGAGATAGAAGCTTAATTTTTGAAATAGTTTAGTACATATTTTTCTTTCAATACTGTTTTTGTCCATATTTTTTCCATGAGTATTCAAGTATTTCACCACCGGGTCATACCGTGTGTTTCATGAATTGTCTATTGCAAGAGAAAGATTAACTTCAGGGTGCACCAAATCCACTCCCCATCCCCACCTCTTGCCATACATCGGCCTTAAACCCTGAAGTCGACGGTGGAGTTAACCTGTGAAACATCTGTAATCGGTTTCTTCACGCGGTTTTAAAACGAGCCGATCTCAAGTCATGTATCATTCCTACCTCATCTCTTAATATTTGGTGCCCCTCATTTCACCTAACCCACTCCTTTCAACTCTGCCTTTCTGTCCTTGATGAGTTGCTCCTTTAATAGTTAAGTCATTGCGCACAATGGCACGGTAATTAGGACAAGTGACATTGGAGAGGGTGAAGTGGAAAGACTGAGGGGAAGAGAGAGAAGTTAGGGAACCAAACACCATCGCGGAAAAGCATGACGAACTTGCAAGCTGGGCAAGTGGTTGAAATACCGATTCACACGAATTTACCTGTGACCAAATGTTCTCATTGCAAATGTCACTACAGATATTTTTGAGTAGCCAGTGTCTTGAAGGGCTTGCATCGGCAGCATTTATAAAATCTCATTGACTGAGCAACCCAATAAACATACCTCTTCCCCTTATCAGCCGTATTTACTAAAGTTCCGTAGTCCATGTCTCAATGTCGTTCGCTGTGCAGTGCCTAGAACTATTTCTAGAACTATAGACTCACTTTTTCTATCCATAACCCCCCTTGCATTCTTACACCTTCTTCTTTGCATCTCCAAGTCCCCGCCGGATGTTCTCTTCCTTCCCCATCGCTAACTCACCGCTGCTGCGTTCCTTTTCGGTCCAATCACCGCAGAGGTAAGGAGGGGTTTTCATGAGCCATCGGTCGTGCGTCGTATCTCTGCGTCAGTCCCCCCTTATGTGGCGCAATCTGCAGGGCGCGCCGGGGATTCGAATCATCGGATGCGAGGGAGAAACGCTACCCACTCGTCACATTTGCATACAACCCTCCTGCGAACCACCGTGGAGGCGTGTGCCACGGAGTGTGGGGACGCCAGCGATGGTAAAGGGAAAGAGGGATAAGGAAATGAGGGGTGAGGGAGAAAGTTCCAAAATCTTATTGTCTGTGAACGGCTTTTCTAAGTCAACCACCTTTTTTTGTCGTAGCCACTAACGGTGCTTGAAAAGAAATAATTTTTGTTCCCATCTATTAGTTGCGTCTATCTTTAATTCGTCGTATCTTTTGGCGCCTAAAGTTTGGCTTGAGGCTGAGGTTGCATGAGAGAAATAGCTTTCCATATAAAATTCGATGATTGGAATGAGCTGAAGAGGACAATGGCATGAGTAATAAAGGATCAACTGATGAGTAAGACTACCAGAACAAAGAAGCTATGATTATTGACAAAAATTGAAAACAAATATAAGAAAGAAAAAATACAAGAACCCCAGAAACGAAGTTGAGACAATCCTCTACAAGAAGCTAAGAAGCCAAGTCAATCGAGATTGAAAGATGGCTAGAGAGGATCGGCTCGAAAGCTGCTGCGAGGAAGTAAACGAAAACATGAAGAAGGCAAACACCGAAACAGCATACAAGCTAGTAAAGAAACATTTCGGAGAGGAAAAAAACTAGTAGCAACAACATCAGGGATGCGGTCGGGAATATATTGATAGAGGATAAGAAGGTCGAAATAGATGGAAGCAATACATTGAAGAACTTTATGAAGGACCAACGCCGCTGGAAGATAAACTATTAAATAAAAAAGCGAGGTTAACGAGGAAGGTCGGGGCCCACTCATACTGAAGAGTGAATTCGACAGAGCAGTAGAAGACTAAAAAAGAACAAATTATCAGGAGCTGACAAATCAATGGAGAAATCATAAAAGGGCTCGGAAGTAAAGCCAAGGGAAACCTGTACGAGATAATCAAAAACAGCTACCAAAGCGGAAGACTTCCAGAGAACTTTCAAATGAGCGATACGATTGTGATACCGAAGAAGGCAAGGACTGAGAGATGTGAGGAGCACCGAACCTTGAGTCTACTGTCATATGTATCAAAAATACTCTCGCGAATAATGAGCCGATGAGTGGAAAGGAAAATTGAAGGCAACCTCTTGGAAAACCAGTCTGAATTTAGGAAGAACAGGGGTACCAAGGAGGCCAGAAGAGTACTCTGCCTGAGAGAAATGGCAGAGAGAAAAAACATGTGAGCAAGCCGTTGTATATCGCACTAGTGAATCTGAAGAAAGCCTTCAACAATGGTGAGAGGAATAAGTTGTTCATAAAGAAAGCTAAAAAACTAAGAATGGATTATGACGACAGAAGAACAATCCAACTGCCATACCTACAGGAAGGAATTCATCACAATGGGTATGAGAGACGGAAGTTAGGTAGAAGAAAAAATTAACAAAGGAGTAAGACAAGAATGCAACCTCTCACCTACACTGTTCAACTTGTACTTGGAGGGGGCTATCAGAGAAGCACAAGAAATTGGACTGAGTGGAATAAACATAAATGGAGAGGAAATAAACATGCTCCGCTTTGCAGATGATATCGCAGTCATAGCTGGAAATTGCGAGGATCTTCAAAGGTCACTAAACGTCATGGACCAAGTTCTCCAAGAATACAACATGAAAATAAATAAAACAAAGACTAAAATTCTAGTATGCAAAAGAGAGAAGCTGAATGTAGAGGTCACCCTGAGAGGAGAGAAATTAGAGCAAGTGGATTCCTTCAACTATCTCGGAAGTACCATCACGTGGGACGAAAGAAGTACAACGGACATCCAGCGGAGAATAGCCTAAGCTAAGAAGGCGTTCGTGGGAAAAAGACAACTGCTGAGCTCATATAAGATAGGACTACAAACCAGATTATAGTAAGATACGTTTGGAGTGAGGCACTCTATTGATCGGAAACATCGACCATTGGAAGATATGTCCAGAAAAGACTAGAAGCCTTGAAGGCGCTGGTGCTGGAGAAGGCTGAAGATAAAATGGACCGACAATAAAATAAATGAAGAAGTGCACAGATGAGAAGAAGAGGAAATGGCCACATGGAACACCATACAGTAAAGAAGAACCAGATGGATTGGACACACCCTGAGACACGATGGAATTGTGAAGAATATATGTAATTGAAGATAAAATAGAGAGAAAAGTCCCCACAGGGTCTCTGGGAACAGTGCTTTGAAACTATAACTGAAGGAAACTGGCCTGTTACGAATTTTACACGCAGATGTCCTCGCCTCATTCAACCCGTGACCAATATATTCCTTCCGTACCCTCAAGCATGCACCAACACTGCTCTCTCACGTCGTTTCTATGAATGTTCGAATGAGACAAATCTCAGAGTACCTCATTTGAAGCACTCTCTTCTAAATTTTACCTTGTAATCGTTTAACTAAGTCTTGTTCGATATTTTCCGTTGTATAATTGCATTTTCCATTCACCACCCCACTGGTGGAGCGGGATTCAATACCCAGTATTTGTACACTCCTTTCAGAATATGCCGTCACTACTGCAGTAAAACACCCTCTTAATATAGAGCACTAAAAGATAGGAGAGATGATGGGTAATGGCGGAGGAGATAATTCTTTCCAAATATCTTAACCACTAAAATTCTAAACGATGGATGTTATTATTACATTACATTAAAACATTATATTACGCCTTGTACTCAGTATGAGTATAAGGCGTAATATCCGAGTATGGCCGCATAATATATGTCACCGTCTTAAAGAGTTTTTGGCGCATATCGCTCAGTAAACATTCCTTGTAGGTATGATTTGCACTATAGCTCATTTCCGACCCGACTCATGCTCTGGGCATGGATATGGCCCGGGAATCGTAAATTATGATGAATATTTGGACTGTATACCAAAGTCGCCTGGGATATTTATGCATCGAAATTAGTCCATAAAGTTCTTAATGTGCCCGCAATACAACTGGCTCGTATCAAGCACTATGATACACAAAAATGTACATATCTTGTGTGCAGACTAATATATCCAATTAAATCGTCAAAGTAAATACTAACTACTCCAAATGTCCGCCATTTGTTTCACGCGTCTGGCGCTTCGCGCGAGTAGAAAGTTGAGCTAAGCTCAACTTCGCTCGCGCGAATCCACGCGTTAGAGGAGAAGCACCTGATTGGCTGCGCGCGAGAGGCTACGCTTAGTTTCGCGTAGAACGCGTGCATGTGAACCCCCCTTTAGGCAAGCTGTTGGAGCTCGCTGACAAGAGGTGTCAACTCCTCATGTGGCCGTCCATGCCGTTTCTCCCGACAGCATATCGACGGATGATAAGCTGTACCTAGCCATCGAGGGTTTGTCAAGACAAGTCGCGGAGCTGTTGGTTTTACAAGGTCATCGTTCCCGGTCGCGCGATCGCCGGTGGTCAAAATCGAGAAGCCTGTCGCCCTCTCGAGGTGGTAGATGGTGTTGGCACCGTAACCCCAAAATTTCACCCCCCACCATCTCCCCAATATTTTTAAAAGGAAAAAATCATAAGTTTATGAATAATTGACCGTTAAAACCTTTTGAGAAGTTCATGAATAATTGACCATCTGAGAATAATTTATATTTATGTTTGTGTACCATACGCTGATGTCGAATTCTGTGTTATTTGACGTACACATCAATACATGCGAATTCGTCGCACTTGCGTCGTAGCTTGGCGTTTTTTTGACAAAACGAAAAGATTGAAATGTCAAATGTCACTTAGTATGTAGTTTATCGAAAATTCGAATATCGAAAAAGAGTTTGCTGAATCCGCTAATAGCTGGTAAGCCATCGTTTGGGCAGGACAACGTCTGTCGGGTCGGCTAGTTGTAGATAAAATATGGATCATTGTAAGAGATAGTTGAATTGTGAAGGTGGAATCTAGTAAGTGATCATGTTAGTGCAGGCATTATATGTCACAAATAATGGAAGAGTTATATTTAAAATCTAATAGGGACTGACGTATAAAATTGATAATAACTATTTATCAATAAGGGAGACGATAAAATGATTGTCATAATGATGAGTAAAAACATTGTCATGTAATGTGATAGGACAAAGTTCCAGTGATCATTTGAAATCTGCATTCACACCGAAATTAAAGTCTAGAAAATATCAAAGCTCGCATTGCGTTACAAAAGAATAGTTTGATAGTGAAAATAGGTCAGGGTCTACTTTAGAAAAATATTACAGCGTGAATGAGGTTAACTACGGTATAGATATTCACCGTCACGATAGCATGAAAAGGGCGGTCTTGCGATTTGCAACATTTACGTAAAAATTTAAGGTGAAAACTAAAGAAAAACGTTAACTAATAATTTCAAATAACCCTCATTGGCAGAATTAAATACTATTTAAACATCCAAAAATAAAACATGGCATTTCAATTGGAATAATGCGTGTCATTATTAAAAAAGTTGAAACGACAGATGATTTTGACCATGTTTTGGTATCGTAAGCCATTAATAAAAATAGAATTAATTTATAATTAAAAAGTCTTCGCAATAATATCTCGTATTACTTAAATATTTATGCATGATAATCGAAAGCAAATGTATTGATTACTATAAAATTGTGCTTTTTTATGCACAGTGTTTCTGTCTTTCTGCTCAGTTTGTGTCTCTCTTGTTTTCTGTTTTTTTCATAACCACCTGTTGACATAAGCTATAATGTGTATCTTCAATATTTAACTGTGTCCATATCAAATTTAATATGACAGGCAATTATTATCAAATGACTGCGGAGTCAACCATTTACCGATGACTTATGGCTACGGTAAAACAATCGATTCTCGTGAAAAAGCACACAGCAGCCGTGGAAAATCCACCACTGCATCTTGATGCAACATTATGGAATGCCAATATTGCCTCCCAGTGGTCTCCTCCGTAAAACATAATTCTTGCTGAAGGGTGGTGTTATCTGAGAATTTCTTCTAAAAGCTCTAAAAAATTCATGCCCATTTTGTTAACATTGCTTTGCCTCTCTATCTATACATACTCTCAGGTATTCCTTGTCTCATCACGGTGAAGGATATTTGCAATCAATTAATTATGATCATAAAAATAAACGGAAAAGATATTCCTAATATCTATGCCGTTATTGGTATATCACACATATTAAATGAATATTCATGTAAATTTACGGAGTATGGCGACATATCCTCATCACACGCAATTCGTATCAATGGGAACAACGTCCATTTTAGCGCTGTCGCAAGGTGGCCAAAAGTACGAGAACAGGTGTCATGTACTCCTTCTCTATTAGACGTCCACGGCGAAAGAAGACAACAGTTGTGGGTATACCTTGTGCCTAATGTGAAATATGGAGCTCTTATCTTCTTAGTATACATGAATCATGGCGAAAACGTCATACTATTAATGAACTACAGGGTGAAACACGTCGCTGAAGTTTATATGTACCGTAGTATACTAAATTTTGCCAAATAATAAGGCGGCACTGAGGGTCTCTGGTGAGGTATTCATATTATAAATGACTGTGCTTAGGATTATGACTTTTGCCTACCGTTCTTAATGGTATCTCTGGACGACGCTTTTACTTCCATAAGGTGGTGAGGTGGAGGGTCTGATGAGTTCCGCTTACCTGGGGAAAGAAAAGAAATATGTAAATGATAATTTACTTACACATATTGATGCGATGTGGTGTTTAGGACTATTTAAATGTAAATTCACCTTTAATTTTTACTGCAAATTCAAAATATAATCTTTAAAACCTTGATGATAAAGTATATGCTTGATGGGCAATGAATAGACTGATTTCAGTCGGCTTCGGTGTAAAATAAAATAGCTGTAGAACAAACCAGTATATGCAGAATTGCATTGTATTCGGACAAATACGCGATTGCGTTGATATGAGACTTAAACATCTCTAATTCCTTAGTAATTCATGCTATATTTTGCTTTTGTTCTCATTTGATAGGTGGCCATAGTGTCAAGAGCAAATTTCAAAATATATAGCAAATTCCAGCGATATCCAATCCGCCCTGGTATCTGCACTGTACTGGAATATTTTGAACAAATTTCCAATGCTTATGCCTACGCAAATTATAAAAAACATAATGCCATAAGCTTATGACTACATGGTGAAAAAATTCTATGGGTGTTGAAGTGTATTCTTCAACTCATAACAAAATTGAATTATGATTTTAAAACAGCTACGGCAACGGGCAAGAATGGTGAAAACGACCTTCTTTTTCTTTGCAATCCACACCCTTGTCTCTCCATCTGAACCTAAATCCTCACTTCTGTTGTGGAACACTCGACAATCGACTCCAGCAACACGAGCTGCAAGTTATATCTATTCAATGATATTCCCTTCCACGCGGGCGCGACGAGCGGTAATGATGCGAATTACATTCCGAGAATCCTGGACGAAAGCAGATTTCCGCCGTATCATTGTTACCACTCGCTGCATCCATTGATCGGCCTTAGCGAGGGTGCGGAGGGCGGAGACACAAGAGTGATGGGTGGGCGTCGGTACGGAAGGGAGGTGGGAGGAAGGAGATTTGGTTGCCGTGACGACGCTTGCTCTCACCCCTACCTCCCACCCCTCCCCGCCGCAACACAAATAGGTGTCACTCCGGCTTCACGTCGCTCTAAGCGCAGTTCACTCAAACGCGGGTGCTTCAAGTTTTTTTTTATTTTTCTCGGCCCGATTCAAAACACTAATTGCCTAAAATAAGTGCGTGAGTATTCCACGTTTTGGGTCACTGGGCCAGCGTGTGTACAACAGTCGCTTTCAGTACGAATCGCATGCGAGGCTGGGATTTGGGATCGATGTGTCGACCGGGGTTAGCTCCCTGCATTCCCCCTTCCTCCACCACGCGCACGCAGAATGGAAATGAGCTCCAAAAAGGGCGAGAACGAGGGCAGAATTCGATTCGGCGTTCTTCCCATATTTGCCGCTTTGTCACCCAACAGTCTTCGATCAGCCAACCCCCTTCCTGGATGGCAAAATCTTTCCCAAGCTTCTATAATCTCTATCTAATCTAATGATAATACTCTTAACTAAATTGCTCCGTGGATAACTTTTCGGGTTATTTGATACGTCAGGATATAATTCACCTTGTCGAGAGCCTAAAAATGGTCTCAAATTATACAGCTCAGGTTCAAGTAGAGATATGTAATCTCTTCATCATCTGATATCATTATTCCTTAAATATTTTGCTTGCCAAAAAGAATATTAGAAACTGTTTTTTCTAGCGGGAAAAGGAATCATCTGGATATGATTTCGACACCAATCAGTCTGCATCTGAACAGTTTTCTGAACAGTCTCTAGCTTTACAGCCAGAAAGGTAACTTTGGAAGAAAATTACTGATGGCTTTGGTTTAATTACATTTGGCTATGAAAAAAAATGTTTCAGCTAATTTTCAATATCTGTCACCGCAGGAGAAGCAGTCAAATTCCTGGAGAAAGCGTATTAGATACCAATACGAGATGCTGTCAACCTATGCAAATTCCTCTTTTCCTCACACTGAAGGTTCAAACGTGCTAGGGGATTGGGGTCTCATATCATAGAGAATAATGAAGGTGATACTGCGAATTTTCAGGGCTACCTATGTGTTTTTACGGAGAATGGCGAAATTAATTCATCACACGCTATTCGTATCAATGGGAACAGCGTCTATTTAGGCGTTATCGCAAGGTGGCCATGCATACACGAACAGGCGTCATATACTTCTTCACTATTTGACGTCCACGGCAAAAGGACACAACAGTTGACAACCAATCGAGTATCTCTATGCCTGATGTGAAATATGAAACTCTCTCAGATCTCCAAAGAACACGTGCAACATATCGCAACGGGTGCGATTGTGGTGGCCCCTGAGATAATTACAATTAAAAAAAATATTAAGTGGTCGTTGAAATTTTATAAAAGAAGTTTTCGGGGAGGTGATAACTCACCTCCTTCACTTCACACTGCATTTCGTAAAAGTGGACTAAAAGAAGATTTCGTGTTAGATCATGGTCACGTTTCATCATGCTTGTAACTTATAACTATCTTTTGATGGGAAATCACTGACCGTTTCTTTTAAAAGAGAACTTAGTCCATTTATTGAACCTACAATCGTTTGTAAACATGAACAAGAACGTTTGATTGTATCCAGTATATTTTAATGAACAACCAGCTCAAAGATTGTTGCTGCAAAAAAAACATTCGACAACTTGTGTGTAGTACTTACTAAGTCCCCGCCCCGTTTTGCACCCCGTTTTGGCTTAAACCCTGCACAGCTCAGAAAGTCTATCAGTAATCTTCCCTTCCAAAACATGAACAGCAGCATGATTATGACAAGGGGACTCGGAGAATGGAAAGTGCTCCCCATCTTCAAATCTTCAAGGTAGTTTGAGCGAAATATCATTTTACCTATAAATCAATGAATTTGGCATCATTTCAAGGTAAAATATATCTACCTTCCATTGAAACCAAAAATTCAACCCCGTATTACATTACTTTCCGAGATATTTTCCAGAAAATACCAGCCCTTTAAATGGGAAATGGTATGTTTATGCACTCCAGAGAGAGATAATTTACAAAATGCGGTATTTATAACACTTAGATCTCGTCAAAAAATCAGCAGTGTGTAGTTTGTTTGTTTTCTCAACTATTTTTGAAAATTAACCACACTATCACCACAGTTAATTCTTCGGGATCACAATAAACATTCCGTTTTGATGGAGTTTCAAACGTACCGCGTGAAAAAATTAGTCAAGTTAAATATTTATTTGGATATTTTTATTTGGTAACTTACAATTTCAGTCATGTAAAACTATTTTATTGCACCATTAATAATGAAATCTTTAATTCTTGTGTCTCACAGTTGGTAAAATTAAAATGCACATTTAGAATATGTTCTCTATTATGAGTAGGCAACTATCTCACTCGCACTACCTTAAGGGCTTTCCATCCATGTCGCGAATTATTACAAGTTATAAGAGATGGCTGGGATGTCAAAAATATTGACTAAACGCCTCTCGTAGTATTTACGTATATGGCTTGGAAAGTAAAACGCCCAGGGCTACAAAACTGAGCCAAAAAAAATCATGAGATAAACTCAGGAGTGATGAATGTCACGAGGGTAGGACGGTGATGTGTCGATTAAACCGAAGAAGTTTGGGAACTCATTTAATGGGATCATTCTCGTCGAGTCAGAAGCAGTGTCCATCCCAACCAACCCCACCCTCCCCTCCCACCCCGTCCCCTCTCCATCGTCGCCCCCGACCTACCCCTTTCCATCCCTCTGAACTCCTCCCGCCCCCCCTGGGCCCCCGGCACCCCGCCTCCACTCACCCTACAGCGGCTTTTCGGGGTCCCCTGGTGGCAGTCTCGGAAACTCGAGATTCCCGCCAGGAGGAGTCGAGGTCAACGTCCCTCGGAAATTTCGGCGTCTCCTATTTCGCCCCTCCGTCCCTTTCTCGCCCCTCCGCCCCTTGACGTGCTCACGCCGCCCGTGGATGTTGCTTACACCTACGCCTTCCTCGAGACACAAGGGGTAAAGCTTGTGTGCGAATAACCGACGATTGCCAATGTGTGACGACCTGCGCTTTCGCTTCTCGAATGTTCATTGACGCTTAAATTCTCAGCGCTTCTGCAGCCCTGCGTATTGGTGGGATAAAACTATAACGGCAAAATCTATGACTCCAGATAAAAGCCACTACGTCAATTTTGCGAAAAAGAGTTTTGTTAAGACAATCTAAATGACCAATTACATTAGTCTCAAAGTTGTGAGCTACTATAGTTTATCACATTCTCTGTCTAACCTTGAAAACGCATCATCGCGTTTAATACAGAATTAACAAGGGAAAAATGACGACCAAACATACACCTCTCGGGTTGTAAGTAGTAAATTTAGTTTGGATTGTCCTCGTAACTTCGTTACTCAATATAAAAAGAGAAAACAACGGGAAGGAACGGCGTAAATTCAGCTAAAAAATGACGAATAATAAGATACTGCATTGCTGTAGAGTTCTTCAAAGATATAAACGCTGATAAAATACACTGATTTAGCTTGGAAAAAGTAAGAAAAAGTAAATATCTTTAAAATTGTATAACCTAAACAAAGGCCACTTCCATGGATTCTTTGATCATAGGAGGCCTCTCCCCAAACGGAATTTGACGTGTCTACAATGCGCGCGTGGGTGTATTTTTGATTGTGATCTGCGCAATCATCTTTGACACATTTGATTCACATCGGGCACCATGGACCAACGGGAACCGTTAGGGATCGCCTGTGTTTTGCGTCGTAAAACCGTTTCCTTTTGTGCCGCTTCTAGCTCGCCGACAAGTGACGCCCTCCCCATCCTTAGCCTCTTCCAACTCGTAATACCAAGGGCAATGCCTCCCTTCCCCTCCAATCCCCCCACCAGCCCCAATCCCCTCCTCCCCCGCCGTCCCCCACTCCACCAGCCCAAATCCCATTCTCGCGGCTGGAAAAGTTATTTCCCACCGCTCGCCCGGGGCAGTCTCAGTACGTGAGCCTAGGTTCGGGTTCCACGTCCCTCACATCCCCCCTCTATACTTGCCCATTTTTTTTGTTGCCCAGTCCGTTACGTAACCTTCGGTAAAAGTTTTAACCGATATCTTGGAGGCATGCACAGTTTTTTTTCGCGCGCGTTTATCGGTCCCGCGAGTGTTGCATCTCGGAACTTTTGAATTGGGCCATTACTCATCATCCGCCCCCATGACTGCCATACACCCTTCCCCTTCTTCCCACCCTCCTGGCCCTCCGTCTGCGGCCTGGAAGTATCCTCGCCCACCCGAATAGACGATCCTACGCGATCCCTTTTCAGCGCTTGCAACTGGAATTTATTATTTATTTATTTATTTATTTATTTATTACATTAATATTGCAATTAGACATTGTCTGGTGGCTATATGACATTTTTTTAGCTGTAAATAATAATGGTAAAGTGTTTAAAAATACATATACCTACTTTAAACATCAGAAACTCTTGATTTTTATGAGTAACATTTTTAAAAAACTATTTGCATTCTTTGGCAATGGATTTGTGAGTTCTTCTGGTAATTGGTTCAATTCAAGGACCCCGCGATCTAAGTAAGAAGGAGTATTTGGCAGCATTCGTTTTTTGCCTCTTTAATTTTAGTTTCAGTGGGTGGTCATTTTTCCCCACAAAATTTGATGGTTCCAGCCTCTTCTCCAATTCCAACCAGGCTGAATGTTTTGAGAAACATTTAAACATTTCCAATAATCTATTTACATTTCTTCTATCTTGCAGTGAACACTCACCTCAATTCCTCTAACATGCTGCTAACATTATCCCTATTCTTATGTCTCCCCAAAATGTACCTTGCTGCCTCCCTTTGGACCTTTTCCAAGCTCTTTACCTTCCCCTTATCATGCGGTTACCAGACATTCGTGGCACACTCAAGCATTGGTCTAACGGTAGTACGCTGAAGTGTTGCAAGGAATTATCCCTGATTCCACGTTACGACGAGGGGAGCCACTGGGCCATTATGTTCATTGTGGATCTCTCATTTATTTATTGTCATTTCTATGTTGCTACTCTATATTTTTCAAGATTCTTAACGATGAAATGGTGAAGTCGAAACCATGTATATATCGCTATAATCTCTGAAGCCGCTTTCCATATGTATTTTTCTAGGTTTTAATCAGATGCACACTTCATTACTTTGCCATTACATTACTTATATTTCATTACATTATCTCTATTATATCTTTGTTGTATTTCACGTCGAGCCCTTCAAAATCACTCAGATAACCATCTTATTTCCCTTTTATCCAATAGGGAAACTTTCGTACGCAGTCTTATTTCCTCTCATGGATCGATGCAGGACATGGTTTTGTAATCTAAATACACTCTGTGAATGAAAATTTTACATTTTATTCCGAGACACGCGTTGACGATTGCAGGACTTGAGACAGTTAAACATTTTTATATTTTATTCAGCGGTGCATTTACGTGACCGCTTTCGAATGCCGGCCGATGGCTTGGGATTCCTTGAGCGTCAAGGCGAGACCATGCATGTACATTCTTTTCGTTGCGCACTGTGCTCACGGCCCATATTTTGTCGAGCTGATGGTCCGCGGATATTTGACACTCCCAGGCAGTCGAGGGAAGTAATCGAGGCGAGAGTGTGTCTCGCGAGAGATAAACTATCCTCCCTTCCCATTTCCCCCCCCCCTCGCCATCTCCGGGGATTGGAAAACATGTTGACTTCGGGAATAAGTCTAGAGGGAGGGAGGGGGGGGGGTGGTCGCCACTGAGTTCGCCTCGCCTCGTTTCGGATGATCGGATTCAAAAGGCGATGCTGCCGCTGGATGGGGAAGAGGAGTTCTCTCCCTGGGGATCGAAGATTACACGCCGGGCGTCAGCGCTTGATTGACGTTTAGAGCGGATTTTTTTCCTCGAGACTCAGAGCGCCTCTCTTCGTCCGTTTACGTTTCCCCCGAGTCCTCTTCTCCTCAGCTCTTCATACTCTCCGTCCTTCCTCCGCCTCTTCCCGGCGGAATAAGAGCCATTCCCCCCACCCCCCTCTTTGCCTTCCCCACTTCTTCCTCCATCTCAATACGTTGAGTTCCTGGAGAGCCAACTTGTAAGGCTGTGGCAAATGAACTTAAGTCGCGTTTAATCCACTTACGGATGAGAAAAATGTTTCCTCCGTTGGCAACCTCCGACTGAATAGAGATGTATATCATCAATATTACGGTGTACGAAAGTTTATAATGAACCCCAAACAAAGACGAATGCCTCGAAGGGTTGGGAGATAAGAAAATATTTTATGTGATGAGATATGTAGCTTAAAACATAGAGATGATTTTTTCGGAGTCAGTATACTACCCTGATCCAGCGTTAATGTTTTTACGTATAAAATGTCATAATTATATTTTTCTTTCACTTGCTCCGACGGTTGAGCTCATTTCGCACTTGCTGTCTGCCACTTTCATTCTTGGGCGACGGCACTTGAACGATCAACAGACCAACCCTCTGAATTCGATGCGAGCCCAAGATGCTTCGGCGGCTGGCGGGGAACTGCTCTTTCCGTCGTAGCAGGCCATGGTCCAACATTTCTACATTTTTGAAGAACGGATTATCAGTTCTGAATGTCAGCCCCAGGATGTTTCTACGCATAATAACCTCGCAATTGAAACCAGATAAATGAATGTCCTATTTCAATCTCTTTCCCTACTGCATCAAATACCCGGTCGTTCTGGTAACTATGTCGATTCTAACGTAACTCTTTCCATTTCTTTGCATTTTCAAAAAGATCGACGCGAAGCGAGTCTATGTGGGTATAACTGTAACTTTCCGGGAGTGCAAGACTGCGAGCAAGGATTTTAATTCTCAATTAATCCGGTGGCGCCCGGAGCCATTCATTCCCCACACACTTAAATGGAACGAATGTCAGCTGTTTCGTTGCAGCATCCAATCTCCCATTTCCCGAGTTCCTTTCGCCTTTCCTTCTTAATCAGCAACTCGTGCGTGTGGAGTTTAATTGTCCGGACTCATCCTGGAGTCCATTTCCCTCCCCTTCGCCCACGCTCACTTAATGTCGACGGACTCATTTCACGCGGTCATACTCTCCTTCTCCTCTTTCCCCTCCTGTCACCTCCATCTCCGGAAAAAATCCCTCCAGTTAGCGCACTACTCCCACCCCCTCCCAATCCCGTCCCTCCTCTAGTAATCCGAAATGTGAGTTTTGGCTTCCTGGAAAGACAAATTTTTTCAGCTGAAGTTGACCTCCGTCGCACGAGTACCCTTGATTTGATACAGTGTATACAGTGCTGAATCCGGTACATCCATCATCAATTACAGAGCTCGCAGAAGTTTATATAAAAGCGTATCAGGCTTAACTTCGCGAAAGTGATTTTTATTGATATCCATTTCAAAATGAAACTCAATGGTAACTTTCCACACAGATTTTAATAACAACCGACCATGGTTACAGCACCTAGTGCAATTGTCAAGGTCACCCTTGATACCTTTACCTCACCTTAGTGTACCCAAGGTACCCTTGATGATGGCACTAGGTGCTGAAACCATGGTCGGTTGTTATTAAAATCTGTGTGGAAAGTTACCATTGTGTTTCATTTTGAAATGGATATCTCTCACAGAAGTTCCTGGCGCCGCGCAGTGTACGATTTTGGGACATGGGCATTTTGTAGGACTCACGAATTTGAGGATTTTCAGTGAAGTGAAGGGGGAGAGAGAGAAAGTTTTTTGAGCGTGGAGCCTTTTAAAATGCTGCCAATAATTGTGCTTTGAGAATTTGGATGAATCACCGCTACCTGCTGTCCAGTTTTGACTCGTCTTATATTGAGATAACAGGATTGAATGCCAATTACAGTCACGGCGATGTGTGATTTGAACCTCTTGCCATATATCCTTGCGTTCTAGGTTATATCGCGAAGTAGTTTACTTCCGGTGTTCCTTTCGTGGCCTCCCTCCCTTCCCTTCCGTCCGCACTCTTCTTTCACTTCTACCTTTCCTTCTTGGATTAGATTGCATATTTGGGGAGGCGACCGACTGCTTAGGACATTTGCAACATAAGGGATAGGTAAGGGAGGAAGGGTGATAGAAACCCGGCGTCGGCATTAGCCTGCTCTTAACGAAAGGCGCTAAGGGGACCACGGTTTGACGTCTCATCCGACAGACGGAGTACTGAACTTAAAGTGACCTCCACAAGACACTCAATTAGGGATCGGGTTTTCTCTGAAAAACTTCCTCCTCTGCAGGGATTTGAACCCTGGCCGCCCATACGGTTAGCCAGTACTCTAGCCACCACACCAACCCAATCTTCACCTTCCCTTCTTGTCGTACATGTCTGCGCCCGGAACTTTTTCGGATGCTATACTTCCACGCACATGAAACGCCAAAGTGAATAACGTTGGAAAAGTTGCAATATTCCTTTCCATACTCTGATGTATTTGTTCTAGGAGGCAATGCTCGTGAACTTTGTCATTATTTTTCTGAAAGACTTTAGCATGTTTCATATTGTTGGGCAGGGAAGACTGATTTTACTTCTATTACTGTTCCATGTTTTCATTTTTTCAACAACATATTTTGCAGTCAGGTAGAAAAAACGAAAATGGAAGGAGGAGGGAAAATATGATACTTGATATCAGCAGTTCTTTTTTTTGGGCATTTTATTAGTCCGGTCTGTCTGGTGTTCCAATCGCAATGGTCTCTATAAGGAAATCCAATTCGAAGACTTTTTACTCCCGGAATATTTACCGGAAGGAATTCCACGGCGTAACGAATCCAAGGCTGCATCTTCTAGAGAGACTAATGTGTTGTTATCCCGTTGCCTTCTACTTCGTAATAATTCGACCTCTTCGGTTTCGAAGTTTATTTTTGCCATAAACTCTCGCTTTTGATGCCGGACATCTTCTTTTTCTGCGCCATTGGGCCTCCCTGCTGAAAATCCTTTCTTTCCGAAATGGAGTGCGAGTGGTTGGGTAGGATGTAGAAAACCCACGCACATCATCTTCCAGATGTTTCCCATCAATATATTTTTCCAAAATCAGCATAATATTTTCCGTAACTAGGCCTAGAACCTGCGACCCCTGAGAGTCGAAGGCGCTACCCCAGAAGTACTCCTGACCTTCCGTTATGATTACACATCGGCGATAAAACCTCACGTTCTTGTTTTCTTAATAAACGACTGCTATTTCGTTCCAATATTTCATTTATTTTTGTCCACACAACGCTTAATTTAATCTAGCTATCTTAGCTATCAACCTAAGCTATCAATCTAATCCAAGCTATCAATCAACTCAACCTTCTTATGCTAAGGGACGCGAGGGCTATACCGTACACTTCAACTACCTTTAAAAAATCTTCAGCTTGTTCACGGCTGGTCACAGTAGTTTCAAATCAATGACCAAACCATTTCATCCTACTACCTCGAGAAACACAAATCAATCAAACTTTTATTTGAATCTCTGATCTTAGTACTGTTTTACACCCTCTAAATGGGTCTCTAACAGCCAAAAGAGTGTGTCCTCGGAGCTATTTTCCCTCGCGAAGAATGAAAATTCATTTCTTGCCCTACAGGTTTTGCTGTATTCCATGCCCAACTCTTGCCTGTACTATTGCCATTATTTAACACAGATGTACTCGAGATAATACATAATTTTTCATAACATTTGCGGTAAATAAGTAAATCTTCATGAGAATTAGGAATAGCGTGACATCCGCATCTTTGATGTGCATGGGAGAGGTTAAGTTTATGTGGGATGGCCGCATCCTCCGAGGGCGATGATTGGAAGTGTAGTGTTGTTTCTACCGTCGATGTACATGCACCAATGCATATTCTCTAGGCGTAAAATCCTCCAGAACATTTCGTTCAAGATTTAAATGGAGGTACCATACATTGGATTTGATTAGCGAACTTCAGCGCATACGAACGACTATGAATAAAACATTTCAGGAGAAAGATTGGTAACTCGCCGGTAGGGGGCATCTCTGGTAATACTGTTGTTTATGTGTGATATTTTATAAATAGAAGGCAATATATTTTTTTTTAATTCATTGAGAGCTATTTCCTCTCCTCGGAGAATTTAAACTTTACGTTACCCAAGTTTGACAGCTTCAATGATCATATGAACAAAATTTACGACAGTCGCAACAATACAAATATTTGCACACATTTCCTTTCTATAGCGCGCATCTTAATGTCTATCTAAATCAGGTGTTGACGTGCGCAGAGTCTGAAACCAATTGAAATCAACATCGCTACTGGTTTAAATGTTAGAAAATAACTTCTGCGACTGGTGAGCGCATATTATTTGATTCTGAAAGCCTCCGCCTTCCTTAAATTTCTCCTCTTTGGGGGTGGAAGCACTTTACATTCAACTACTTTATTTATCCCCTTATTACTCTTTTGTTCATCCCACCATTGCGCGGAGGGAAATTAACTGGGGCTGGCAGCAGTATACACAGCATGCACATGTTTCCTCAAACCTGCTCCATATCTCACCCACGGATTGTCAATCCCAGAAATGCCTTCAATCTCACTGTACCCTGCTTCCCTCTGCTCACGTTAATTCCTAAACATCTCTCACCTAATTGCTTCGCCGCCACCGATTCTAGAAGCCCTCGAAGAGGAAGTTGTGCCACTCACGAGTTTTATGGCTTGTTGGTTGCTCCGCGGTCAGAGGACTTTCGGAAAGAGGCGGAAATCTTTGGCGGAAGTGCGCAAGTTGAGTGGACGACGATGTGAGGAAGGAAGTCAAGACGGACGAAGAGATCCCAAGGGGTGAAATGGGATGTGCGCCTTATTAATTAATGAAGGGGAAGCAGGGGCCACTCCGAAAAGAGGTTCCCCTCCGTCTGGCACATCCACTTGACGGCGAGGCGGTCGGCGACGCTTCGGGCGAGAGTGGCTCTCAGGAAGCGGGTGATGTTCGGCAACTCGAGGTCCACACGTCGCATCAGAGTTATGTCTCCTTACTCCAGGGAGCACCACTGGCTGCTTGGGAGAGGGGGAGATGGGGAAGGGGGAGAGGAACTGTGTGCCCAGCTCCTTGTCTTACCAGACTTTCGCATAGGGTCGTGGGTCAGCAGCCACGAAATAATTATTCATTCCAAAAGTCTGGGTGTCTGGGTGGGGATGTGGAGACATTCCTTGGAGACCTCTTACGGGAATCGCTACGTCACCCTCCTCTTTTCGTTGATTCCTCCGTTTCCTATGACTTCTCTCAGCTTGAAAGTCGACTTCGAAACTTCCGCGCCAAGTAGCACCGGGGTAAGGGCGAAGTGGACCCGTTCGACTCTGGGTGACGCGACTGCTTTGAACTTGTCTAGGAGCACTTCAGAGAGTTAAAAAAGAGACGGCAGAGGAGAGGAGTTCGCAACTGAAGTAATTCAATCGGTGGCTGAGGACTTTTCCAAAGCAATTCTAATAAATCGTACGTCTCTGCGGTACGCAGCAAGCAACCCCAAATGTGTGTGACAAGGAATGAACCTCTCCAGGCGAGCGCTAGCTTTTAAACACTCTCAAACCGTTGTTGTTATTATTATGAGCTTGCTATTTTGAGATGTTTTAGCCCTATTATATATTTTGGTTAAAAAAGGGTTGACGTGTGTTGACGGAACCACCTCATACCATACGGCTTCTAACAATCTTTCTGTCTACTTGCAGAGGATAGGTAGTGCACTCATAATTCAGAGGACTATTCATTTGAGTTCAGTCCTGCTAACATTATAAAAAGTTACGACTGGTTTACAGACACAAAAAACAGCATTGAATAGCATTTATGAGTAATTGATTAATAAAAACACACTTTGTGACTTCCACAGACTTTTATTGACAGACAACCGGTTTCGGCTGTTAAACCATCTTCAGGTACAAATAATCTCTATACAGCCAGTATATATAGTCCAGAATTTTTAGGGGAGAGGGGTAAGTGGAAGGCGTGGAGGGTGGAGAGGGGGGTAGTGTGATGCGTAATAGGGGGGATGGGTTGGAGAAGGTGATGTCATTTAGAAGCCATTTGGATTCACTTGCATGGACAATTGACCGCTGTTCGTATGCGTCCATCTTCCATCCCTTTTCCACACAATACAATATTTCAGGCATAAAGTCACTTCGGTGCCTCAACTCCAGCAACTATGTAATACCCTGTGAGCCACCACGAGGGTGTGTGGTAGGGGGTGAAGATCACCAAACAAACAGCGAGCATGTGCCGGGCGAAGGCCGATGAGTCGTCTTTTTTGTTTTTAAACCATGCCTGATGTTCCTTGGCTCTTAACTGGAAGCTTCTCCCCGTTCGACCAATATAGAACCCCATAAAATCATGACACACAAGTTTATATACACCACTTTAAAACCAGGTTCAATAATTTATTTGAAGTCAGTCCCAGGGTATTATTGTTATAAAAACATACATTAAATACATCCCTCGGGATAGTATTTGAAATAGAATATGACATCGGTCCTATAAAGGGAATTTTAAACCATTTTAATTTGCATCTTGGATGATGGACGCATACGAACAGCGGTCAATTGTCCTTGCAAGTGAATCCAAATGGCTTCTAAATGAGCACATGCTCGCTGAAATATTGTATTGTGTGGAAAAGGGATGGAAGATGGACGCATACGAACAGCGGTCAATTGTCCATGCAAGTGAATCCAAATGGCTTCTAAATGACATCACCTTCTCCAACCCATCCCCCCCCCCATTACGCATCACACTACTCCCCTCTTCACCCTCCACGCCTTCCACTTACCCCTCTCCCCTAAAAATTCTGGACTATATATACTGGCTGTATAGAGATTATTTGCACCTGAAGATGGCTTAATAGCCGAAACCGGTTGTCTGTCAATAAAAGTCTGTGGAAGTCACAAAGTGTGTTGTTATTCACCATGGCAGCCTTTACAAAATAAGAGCTTCTTCTTTTGATTTGATTGAGCATTAATGAGCTTTGAAGATCATCGCCATTTCCTGTTACGACATGCGACATCGTCTGCGAAGCTGAGAATATTTACAACTTCCTATACTCTGAGTTCCGTACGGTTCTTGCGCTTCTCAAATTGCCTCCTCCAAATATATGTTGAACAGTGCTGGTGATCGTGGTGAAGTAAAAAAAGATCATATTGACTAGGCTCCATATTGTTACATTAATGGTGCCATCGATAAAGAACAATTGTGACCCTTTTAGACGGCGGAGAAAAATTAAATTTAAAACATGTTCGTCCTACTTTTTCTAACTTCATCCATGTGATCAAGTATTCCATAATGACATAGTGCTGATTCTTTTTCTTTACTAATAAGTAACTTCGACTCAAATTTTGTCAGTACATTTTTTCAGGCTTAGTCTTTTACCTACGCTGTTACAGCGCTAACTACAGGAAACGAATTCTGTCCATTGCTATTGGTTATTATTTTAGGTGGGATTAACAAATTTAGTTTTCTTATTCTTAAATGTTCATCCTGGATTACGTATTTCATTAAGTTTATTCGTGCACATTTTCACCCGAGACACGTGCTTTTTCAATCGAAATGTATGTTTCCATACATTCTTTTCCCATTTGTTAGCCACTAATTTTCTCTAATATAAGTTTTCATTCCCGTTTCTCTATATTTCCTTTTCTAATCGGATCTAAATTGCCATATCTGTGAGGGGAAGAGATGATATTGCGGAATATTCAGATAAGAAGATCGCCAACCCATAAAATGGTACCACCTTTCATTCAAATAATGGCGCCGCTGATTTTGATTACGAGCCAATTTTGGTTTGGATAGGAATTTCCTTTTCTTCTAGTATTATTTACTCTTTACTATCCGAAACTAAGGTAAAACTCCTTCGTTTTGCGTGCATGCTACGTAATGCTTCTAACTTTTTCCATTTCACGCTCCATATTATTCATTTCACACTGAACGATTACCGGATATAGTAGGCGGCACAGGTGTGTAGGTCCATGTGCACTAACCTTTTCTAGAAAAATCGTTTCCTTTTTCTATTTCATACGAAAGTCTGTACGTTAAAAAATCTTCAAATTGAAGAAATGCATTGCCTCTGTGTATGCTCTTTTTTACAAGACACGAACCATTAATAAATTATTCTACCGTAAATTATATTAGCAAACTCCTCTTAATCTTACCACGAGACCGTGAATTTCGTGCCTAGTCCATAACAGAAGCGGTAATAATGAATATATATAGAGTTCAGTTTTTGGATTTGTGACTTTGGTTTAAAATTGTCACCACCTCAGCTAATAAGCTAGAAATTAGGAGTTAAGGATAATAACCTACCAAATAGGTAGGAGAAAACTCAAATAAAATCTGAGCTAAGTGGAATTTTTGAGAAAATATTTTATGATATAAGCTTTCTAAGACTTCCGCGGAGGCTGTGAGTTGGCAGTGAGTGCTTTTCGGGTTCCCTTCCGCGTACTTTCAGAAGTTGCGGTCTCTTCTCAGTGTCAACGGAAATGGAACCCAGTGGTAGGGTTCCCGAAAAAAAAACTACACTGCTATCGGATAATTTAGTGGAGATGGCGATGGAAAGAAAATTTTAGGACAAATTCAATGATTTTTTTAAGTGACTGGTATGTTACAAAAATCTTTCGCTCCAATTTTCTTTTATCTAACGTCAAGTGAACCAAAATCCAGACAAAAATTGGCAAATTTGATCTGCGAGAGAAGACCAAATTGCTGTCGGCAATCGGCTGCAGGAGTGAGCGAGGGTGAGGAGATGCTTGCGGTCTAGAAGGAAAAGGCGATCCTGACCCTGCAGTGGGTGGGGAAGGGTTTGCGTTGGGACCGAAAGGGAAATGGCAGAGGGTTCGGACGATTGCATTCCTCTCGCTTCGATCCCCGAAGTAACGTGCGCCGCCTGGTGAGCCTTTTCCCAAGCGAGGAATCCGGACGGGTAACGGAAAGGGTGAAAGTTTGTCCAGGGATTTTAAGTATTATATTTTTTTATTTCAGAGAGGGATGATTGAGGCGGGTCGCATGTTATTGTGTGCGTGTCTGGATTCTCTTTCTTTTTCAATCCCTTACCGAGACCACACCTCTTTCTCCCTCCAACCCTCTCGAGAAGGGAGAGGCGAAGAAGGACAAGGAAAGAAGAGGGAGAGAACTGTAGAGAGCGCTCCGATAGGAAGTTCCTTTTGCGCCTTCTCCTTCTTCAACACTCACTCCCTCTTTTCCCTTCTGCCCATTTGCTCCGCGAGGGAATTCGGTATATACAAAGAAAATACCACAATAAGAATTCCTCATTTTATTTTATCGCTTCTACGTTCTTTCTCCCTCCATCCTTCACCAAACCATCCTCTCCTCGAGACCTCTTACACAGCAACACTCCCTCCGCCACTAACTGAAGCGGAATAATGCACGCGTGCGTTTTTCGGCCGAGAATCCCAAAGAAGGGAGAGGTCGAGTCTTTGGACCCCGCCGCCGCGACGAATAACGGCGCTCTCTCGCGGAAGAAAGAAAGAGCAAGAGGGGGTGGGAATGGTTGGGGGTGTCAGAGACGGGGGCAGGGGGTCGTCCCATTTGGGAGGGGGGCGCTTCCCAATCGCACCTGCGGCTCCTCCCTCCTCCTCCCCCACACCTGACTCGACTTATTTATTTCCAACCCCAAAATCCTCCAAACGGCCACAGCGCAGCACTCCTTCCCCTCATGAGATAGAGTGTGATTTCGAAAAGCACGGGGTTGCGGTGGGAAAAAAAGAGCTGAGGTGTCGCGAGAGTTATAGTGGGAGGGGGGGGGTGGCTCAACAATGAAATGGGGTAACTGAGGCGACGTGAACACTCTGGAAGCAACTGCTCCACATTTTCCCGTGATTCTCTCCTTAAGGTGGTTTGAGCAAAATATCATTTTACTCAGAAATCAATGAATTTGGTCTCATTTTAATAAAAAAAGAAACATCTCATCTATTCAATGACACCAAAAATTTTACCCCTTACTACATTGCTTTCGGATATATTTTCCAGAAAATACCAGCCCTTTTACGTAGGAAATGGTATGTGCATGCACTCCAGAGAGACATTATTTACTAAATGCGGTATTTATAACACTTAGATGTCATAAAAAACTAACAGTGTGTAGTTTGCTAGTTTTATCGACTATATTTGGAAGTTAATCATATTTTCACCACAGTAGGTTCTTGGGTATCACAAAAAACCTTCCGTTTTGAAGGAGTTTCAAACGCACTGTTCGAAAAAAATGAGTCAAGTTAAAGACTTATTTAGATATCTTCATTCAATTACTTACAATTTCTGTCATATAAAACTATATTATTGCACTAATAATTATGCAATATTTAATCGATGTGTCCTACAGATGGTGAAATTAAAATATATAGACCGAATATGTCTCTATTATAACTAGGGAACTATCTCGCTCGGACTACCTTAATCTATGGTCGGTTTATGGTAGCGGAAGGTGGTGGAGAATCGCTAGCGAAGAAGAAAGCCCCGTCGATCATCGTGGCCGGATAGGACTTGTCTTTCTCTTTCTTGGGACGCCTTTATAATTGGGGATAGATGCATATTGATTCAATCCATTTCTGGCCTTTTTATTCTTTTCTGAATCTGGCTGTCTGCTGCTACAAAATTAGAATTGATTTATTCATATAAAGAATTTATAACCGAAAAATTTGTGACGGGAAGGAAAGTTAGGGAAGGAGTATTTTCTTGCAGTCAGATTGAGAGGAAAGTAGATGTATTAACATAAAACGATGGTGGCTGATGGGTGTGTTATGTACTAAGTGAGCCTCGAGATAAAGTGCATTGTGATTTTTTTCACTAATGATTTTGACCTTCAAATCAAAAGATATATCAGTGCTGGCATAAAGTCATCCCAAAATCTAAACTAACTCGTTTCGTCCGCTCTTATCAACTGATCTCGCGGGATTACTCACTGACTGTTGCTTTTCGATACAGCGTTGATTAAGCTATATTTATTCGTAAATATTATTTGATTCATCCATGTACATACGCAATACACATTTCCCATAGAGAAATTATAATATAAAATGTAAAATGAGCTCTCTCTGGTTTTCTTAAATATTTTGAGATGGATTGATAATTAATTTTTACAGCGTGTAAAAATGTTTTGGATCTGTGCAAATAAGAGGAATGACTGCAATTTCTTTTGCAATAACTTTTTTCTGAGAAAATTGGAAGAAATAACTTTAAAAACTTTTGAAGCAGTTGTATCGAAAAGAAATAGCAGCGGTGGATGAGAATAGATATAGCAGTATCATATTGAATTATAGTCTCTCCTTCTCTCTCGCAGGTGTTAGGAGAAGCGATTTCTTTGGATTGAGTGTCTGAAGGATATATATGTGTGTGTATGTGTTGCATTATGTGCAATCACGTCACTTCTGAAAAGAAATGATCGATTTCCACGGCGCCTTTGAAGTCGAATTGGCTGTCAGTAACGCGAGAGGGCGGAATTTTCGCTTCGGAGCCGTTTATTCGATTACGCGCGTCTCTGGGGAAAAAGGACCTCTTACCCTGGCTATCTCTTTGTGTGAGTTCTGAGACTCTCTCTCTCTGTCTCTCTCTTTCTCCATTTCTTTGGAAAGAGGTTGTGGGAAGGAAGAGGGGTGAGAAAGGGGAGGCAAGCGATTGGACATTTTGACGCGAGCAACAGGGAGGAGGGGGGGGGGCATATATTTTGAGCGACTTGAAGCGCGGAGGTCGGCAGCGGCGAAGGGCAGGGCTGTGTGAGGCGTGCTCCTTCGTGAGTCTCTCGGGGTCTCGTGACTTCGCGTGCGCATTTCGCGTCTGTTAGTGTGGAGGGAGGGGCAGAGAGGCCATTGGAAACGGAGGTTTAATGGGAGACGTTTGATACTACGGGTTGGGGGAGCAGAGCTTCCAGAAAGAACACGGCTGTGCTAAAGGTAGTCCGAGCGAGATAGTTCCCTAGTCATAATAGAGACCATATTCGAATTTTACATTTTAATTTCACCAGCTGTAGGACATCAGTTTAATATTGCATTATTAATGGTTCAATAATATAGTTTTATGTGACTGAAATTGTAAGTAATTTAATTAAAATATCTTAATAAGTCTTTTAACCTGACTCGTTTTTTTCGTGCGATGTGTTTTAAACTCCTTCAAAACGGAAGGTTTTTTGTGATACCCAAGAACCTACTGTGGTGAAAATATGATTAATTTCCAAATATAGTTGAGAAAACATACAAAATACAACCAGTTAATACCGCATTTTGTAAATTATCTCTCTCTAGAGTGCATAAACATACCATTTCCCATATAAATGGCTGCATTTTTTGGCGAATATCTCCAAAAGTAATGCGGTAAGGGGTAAAATTTTTGATGGCATTGGATGGGTGAGATGCTTTTCTTTAAAATGAGACCAAATCATTAATTTTTAAGTAAAATGATATTTCGCTCAAACTACCTTAAGGTAGTGGGTGCACGAATTGTGAGTAATTGAGTGCACTTTTTAAAAACATTACAAGTCGAAAATAAGTCATGAAGTCGCGTTCATAAAGTAAATCTATTTCTACGTAAGATACAACCTTACATGTTGTAATATAAATTATGCTAGAATTATATTTCATAATTTTCGTCTCAATTGTAGCATTGGTATCATTTGGGTTTACAGCGCGGAATTCCAAATGTAAGCAAAAATGGTATGAAAATACGTTTTTTCTTCGGCGTGATAAATTGAATGTAATTAGGAACTACTAGAATAATATAAAATGTTATTTTCGCGTTGAGGAGAATAACTGTACGTAAGTTACCTAGTTTTTTCAGAATATATATTTAGTGCCAGTAGGCTACTTATTTAAATAGTATTAAATTCTTAAGAAACCAAATCGGCGTCATTAAAATTTTTCCGCTTTAATTTATACATATTACATATAAATACTAGTATGCAAAGTTTAACACAAATCTATACATAAGTAAAAGTCGCACATACCATACCAACTAGGTTGTAAGGTTGTAGGAGCGAGATTTTCTTAAGACTAGATTATCGTGTAGTGTATATATGCTTTTATGAGTGACACCTATACATAGTAGCAGGATTATTGCATAACACCAGTTTCGTTTTACGGAAATTAAATGCTCATTTAACACATAGTTATTCAAGGAAAATGGAATATATCTTGAAATAGTTTGATTACTTGCATATGAACGGATATTTTTCTAAACGCCATATAATACACTTCTTATTTCTAAAACTATTTGGTAAGAAATTTCAAGACGTCACGTCGAGTCAAGTATTCGGAAATAACATTTTTCAATCTAATTTACTCTAAATTTTTAATAACGCACAGAAATTTCAATTTGTTCATGGTTAAATTAAGAGATAAATGAGTATATAATTCTGTCATCATTTCCATAACTGCCTACGTAGTGAGATTCAACGCATCATCCGATGCCCTCTAGTGTAACGTGGTCCAATACTTTTCTTCGACTTACT
Source organism: Ceriagrion tenellum (assembly GCA_963169105.1). Taxonomy (NCBI): domain Eukaryota; kingdom Metazoa; phylum Arthropoda; class Insecta; order Odonata; family Coenagrionidae; genus Ceriagrion; species Ceriagrion tenellum. The sequence continues at coordinate 137,175,380 of OY720640.1, forward strand.
AAAAATATAACTATATTATGCAATTAATGATCCAGGATTACCGTCCCAGACACCTAAAATAGAGCGTTTACTGTATTTTCTACTTTTGAATTGTTATGATAAAACATTGGAAAAATTTTTCATAAGCCTTTTATGATAGGCTAATATTCATGAAAGCCGGAGAGTTACGTAAGCATTGCTGTTTAAGTTTGAATTTTAACTGATAACAGAAGCATTACCGGCACATATCATAGAATTCAACACTAAGCTGTAACTAACTGTTAAAATGAGATGAAATGATGGCCTATCTTAGCATTCATTCCGGACAAAAATGAAAAAGAAATCAATTCCTGTGCCAACTTGTTTCAAGCACGAGTATTGTAAAGCGATAACCGTAATATAAGAATATGGAGCTATGGTTTCGGCAGTCTGTGAATACTGTCAATCTGGTCCACTGCCACTTATTTCCATTCTGGTTGAGATGGCCGTTCGTGATAGTTTTCGTCGTGGCAAGGTAAAGTTAAATTATTACATGCAATAAAGATTATTTTGGCGACTGTTGCAAATACCCTATCTTGAAATGAACAAAGTTAATCACTCTGAAGCACTACCCTGCATGAATAAAAACACAGAAGAAATAGGAATAGAACCCTTAAAAAATTTAGCAATTTTTAATGTAACATTTACATTATTTATAATATTTCTAAATAGAGAAAAAAGGAGAATTGATATACAGTGGCGGTGAGCCTGAGGTATAAGATTTCACCGTAAAATGAGGTGAGTGGTTTAAATTGGGAAAGTGTTGGCAAAGTAATGGTACAGAGCGGAGGTAAAAGAGGAACAAAATTCATTAACTGATCAGCAATTATATTTACAGTAATCGGAATGTCCTGTACTTGAATTAGCCTAAAGTGACTGAGTTCTCTCCATACACTTTTGTGTTCTCTAAAAGTAGAGAAAGAGTTAAAGAAATATTGTCGTTTGAATTATATGCTACCGTTGTTTCTTAAGAGCATAGATTTTTATAAATTTTAGGGCATTGCACCTTATAAACGCTGCACGGTTTCCTTTCTGCAAATAATTAATGCAATTCTTCAGTCAACCAGGAAGTAGAAACACTATAGAAATTTCTGGTACGTCAAGGTTTATGAGAGCTGCGACAGGCTAACTAGTCACTATAAAAGGCTAACAGATTGGAATTGATGATTCTAGAGAAAAATAGATTGCTCCAGTCCATTACTTATATGTTTTATGAATGAATCAGTATCCAAATGTTGTAGTTTAGGAACGAGAAGCAGCCCTAGTAGCCTGCGCTGAGAAGGCATTTGCGATAAAACAATATCTTCAGTATTTCAAATTTATTTAATAAAAAATCAGGCAACAATGAATGAAGGAAATTGTGTTGAACTTGCTTCTATACGTGTCACAAACGGCGACTATTATGGAAAAAGGAATCGGAGAGCTATTTAATTCTTTAATCGGAGACTTCTGCAGGTAAGAGAATGGACGGATGAAGGAATGAACGAGGAAATATAGACAAATTGAGAACAAAAAGGACTCTGTTGAGAACTTTACAGAAAAGATAATCAGCTGGAATGGCAAAACCTGTTTAAAAACGAATTCGTACGAAATTCGTCACAGGGAAGACAGCCCAGGAGAGACCGAGAGATACATGCACAGGTGAAATGAGCAGCATCAGATGAAGCAACGCAATCTGGGTTTTAGATACTCATAATGGAATGGAAATGATTGTAGGGCTGTAATTAACAGGTATAATGAATGAATGGAAACATTTCTTATAACAGGAATGGGATAATACTACCTTTGAGAGTTCAAATGGATTGGTGTGTAATCGCATGGGTAGGGCTGAAATAACAGCAGGAATAGAAAATGTCTTTTTGATAGTTAAAAGGCAGATCAACTTATCGAAACTTCTATTAGCCGTGATGTCGAAAGTTGACATTTAGAATATACCGCTCAATGCCACAGGTAGAAATTTCTACTCGGTTCATGGTCTCGCTCTCCCTTCAAGGTTGTCTATAGTGTCGCTTACAGGTTAGAAATTGGTAAATTTTCCCAGGATCTCTTTGTTGATATTTCATTATTTTCCACCACATCGAACTGCAGCAAATGTTAAGCTATGAACCGAAAATCTTTTCGAGCTAAATAATACTCGGTGTTAATCCTCAAAGTTAAATGCAACATCGACTGTTTTTGGTTGTCCCGTTCGTATTCCCTACGGCATTTGCACTGCCAACGAAACGCTGTAAAACAAGAGGGAGAAATAAAAGTGTGCGATGGGAATGTGTGTGCCATAAAAATGGAAATATTTTTTGAAAATTCTCTTGTTTGAAGATTCACGGTAAATTATGCGGTCTTTGGCCCTCATAGTTCCATTTGATATGCGTGTAGCAGGTAAAGCTCCAGTCAACAAGATCCGAGCCATGAAATTTTGCTAGAAATAATTTTTTCTTAGTGATTTTACTGGTTATTTTCTCCTGCATTACTGGGATGGTTTTGTGATTATTGGAATCGAGTAATAATTTGACAAAAAAATTATGAAAGAGTGACATTTTCCATTTATAACAGTCGATTTCTATGACTGTGACACCTGGCTTTTGAGGGTACAAAAAATGATGGAGAAAGGCATCAGCTCCTCGGCGAGAATTTAACGCTGGATGGCTAAAGCGCTCAATTCTTTGAGAGGAATGACTAAGGAACGGAATCTCAACTTTTCGTCTTGATGTTAACTTTGCAAAAGAGTGCGAAAGGTTGAGAAGTGTGAGGGGAGGGGGGGGAAGGGATGCTTTTCTCATTGACAGAAGGAGACGGAGTAAGAGACGCGACGCCCGGATTTTCCTTTCCCTGAAAGGTCTTTGTGTGAGCTCATCTGTGAGTGCGCTTTCCTCCATTCTGGTCGTGAAGATTGGCTCCTTTCGGGAATAAATCGAATTGTACACGTCACCCGTCCCTTTCAACTCCTCTCTCTCTCGTGGCCGTCTGCCGTGTTTAACACCTCCTCCTCACTGTCTGCCCCTCACCACCCTTATCTGCGCCCCACAGACGCCTTTCGGTAGACTAGACCAGCGCCCCACCCCCTCCATGGCCCTCTTCTTTTCCTCCCAACCGCTTCAATCTGACCCTGCCCCGTCCCCATGAAATATTTATCCATTCTCACTTAATTCATTTTCTCCGTCATCAATCCCTCCTCCCCGAGGAGTCCACCTCGTCCGCATTACGACACCCAAAGGCACTGCACTATTTGAACTTTAAAGTCCATCAATAAGTTCGGCACTGTTTGCATCCACTTGTCAGTCATCAGGTTCCAAAAATGAATTACATCAACCCATGAGATGAAATTTTCATCCCCAAGTCCCTAATGTAAACTAGAAAAATAGTGAATTTCTCAGTGATCGAAAACAAAAAGTAGTTATTGATGGTTTTAGGTCTGATATGGTCGAAGTCATATCCGGTGTTCCTCAAGGAAGTGTGATCCCTTTTTTTCCCTCTTTCATTCATTATTTGCATTAATGATCTAAGTTCTAGAGTTAGCAGTAAATTAAGATTATTTGCAGGCGATATAGTTATCTACCGTGAAATAAGCGAATACGCGGACTTTGAATCTCTATCATCGGCCCATGCGGCGGCTTGCAGGGTATTATGTAGATGTAATGAATGAAATTTTCCTTGACCGGATGAATAGGACTGGCAGGCATAACTCGGAATTGTTAATTAGGCACTGCTAATTACTTTAGCGCCTATTATCGATTACAGCGGTTGTCTTCGGTGAAAATTTTTCCTAAACATGACTTGGGATCGTTGCTACTCTTTTCCTCAGGGTTGATATTACTGTATTTCCCAAAGAAAACTTCTTGGACTAAAATTCTCCGACTAGTTAGCGTCCTTCCATTCCTTCCTGCTATCTAGTTCACGGGATATGGCTGATGACGTGTATCTTCTTTGAGCCTATATTAATGCGTAAATTTCGTGTGTTACTATAATTGCTACGTAATAAGCATTTAAAAAAGGATGGACTGATACACGCGATTCCTGTCTATTCTCTGTATAATAATTTTTAGAAGAATAAATCTTATTGGTCATTAGTATCTTTGATAAACATTAGAGTAGTCTTGTGAAAACCTAATATGGAAACATTGTATCCACATACCTTAATAATCGAATGGTATTTTGGTTGGTATTTTAATTAGTGATTAAGGTTATTTTTAGTAACATTTCCTTTCCCTTTCATCCCCTGGAAGATGCAAATTAAGGGTAAATCTTTTTAAATCCCTCGGGCTGTAGTAGAAATGACCGGTCTTGAACTTCGGTGGCGCTATGTCCATTTATCGACGGCGAATATTCATTTGCAATCCGGCAATGACGGATTGGCGTACATCTTCCTCCCCTAGTCCCCCGAAAGTGGCAAGGGGTTTAGAGCTCCGGGAAATAAGGTAAATCATCTACTCGAAGTGGCATTAAAAATAGGATTTTAATGGGGTCAGACCTTTAATAATCGTGCGCTTGCTTTACATATTGCCAATGGCGGCGGCCTCTGCCCCCTCGGGCCATGAATCCAGAAATATTGGCATTCTACGGAGGCATCTATCGGCGAGCGCACACATTTCCTCCCTCGGAGGGGAGGGTGTGGCGTGTCCTTCTGTCCTCCATGATTCCCCTCCTTAAACACCTACTGCCACTACTATACACCCTCTCCCAGCGCGCTAAAACTCGATGCACTTTCGCCACATTGGTTTAGCGAAATAAATCAATTTCTCCCCGAGACAAATCATGGGATTTAACGGCATTTTGCTCTCCACTGTGCGCTACTGAGTGTAGGGCCATACTCATATGTACAGTCACTTCAAAAAGTATCGTGACACGCTAGACTAGCGGCTCGTATATGTCGGCTGTCGATGCTCGAAGTACGTTGGCTATCCTGGGTCGTCTCTGGTAGCAATGAGAATTTGCAAGTACACTTTCCATTTTCCATCAGACAAAGCGCCTGGTTAAGTGGGACTGCATTATGGGAGTGCTCTTGTTCAGAGGCGAGGACAGAGTTCCTCTTTGACTCGGCATTGAGGACGTATTCGGTGAAAGAATTAAGAAGGAAAATGTTGTGAAAAGGCAATATTGAATGGAGTAAACGATTGAGTGATTATACGAGTGAATTCGCACTGAGGTAAAACGAAGAAGAGACGAATGCATGGGAAAACGAGCTCCAACCTATGTATGAAGGAGAATGGGGAATGCTATCGTCTAAGCTCAGCGAACCAGAGAGCCTTTCGGGCATCAAAGGCTGATATTTTAAGTTGACCGCCTAATGGACAATTATGAGATATATTGACTAAAGCCATTGGACAGTATTATTGTTTCAGTGTATAGTATCCTCAAGTTGTGAAACCATTTTCGTGATTATTCATAGAAAATGCAATATAATAACAATTTTGAGGTAGAGAATTGAAAAGGATAAAGTACCGTTTTTACTCCTTTAATTACCAGCAGCTCACCTGTTAAACACATATCGCTATTAAGTCACAAATAAGTAATAGCGTGATTGTTAAAAGAAAAGAAACGCGACAATGCATATATCAAACAACCACAAGTAAAAAGGTGATTAAAAATATCAGTGATTTTAGTTATCGAGTTCCTCTTGAACGCCACAGGCTAACTTTTCCGTCTCCATTACTCTGGAAAAACTTTTCATCACTGAACATGGTGAGGTCTCAAAAGGATTAATCATTGGTGATATTTTTTGTGGTAGAATCCGAACGGGCGGCCCTCTAGTCCTCGGTCAATTTTGGCTTCCAGGCCGGACGATAGTGTCGCTGGCCTGCTTCGTTAAATATATTAAGCACTCTTTTTTTAACTACACTCGAGTCTTAAATCCCTTTTAAGAGTTGGTATGCAACCAACCGTCAAAGGAGAATCCATCATTGAGGAAAATAATGACTCATCCATGCTCTTCCCACTTTCCTCTCCGTAAGAGAACTAACGAGTATGATTACGACGCCTCTGAGTTGCGAATAACCTTGCTCCCCGCTGGGATTTCATTTCAGTGTTAGCCTTCCAATGCGAATGAAGTCCATACCATTGTCGGAGTTTAGTCCCACTTGATTAAGAATATATGTCTTAGTGTACCAGACGTTTCTCATAGTCACCAATGACGACCCAGGATAGCCAACGTACTTCGGGCTTCAACAACCGACCTATACGAACCGCAAGTGTAGAGTGTCGCGATACTTTTTGAAGTGACTGTACTATCGTTTCCAAAAGTCTGAGTGCATCCACTTTGCCCCATTCTACGGTTTGTACGGTGGGAAAAATTTTGAAATTTGGCACTCCTTGCGGACTGCGTCTTTTGCTGGGCTAGCTTCACTTGTGAGACGACGGTGGGGAATGAGTTACCGACGGAAGGATCGACGGGGACGGAGTAAAACACGTGAGAGGAAAGCCCCATCGGAATGCACCGAAGGTTATTCGCGCTCATGCGGTTGCGACGCGACGATGGAAGCCTCTGACTTGTGTGATTTTTGCTCTCAAAATCCACATTTGTGCTCACAAGTGACCCTCGCTCTAACAGCGACGCGGTAGCCGCGTGGTTAATATTGTTCTCGCAAGGCGAATATGAAATATTCTCGGGTTCGATGCTCAGTCGTTGCCTTTTTTTGCACTCAAGTAATTTCAATATAGCTGTGACAATGAACCTCGAGTACAGTCTCTTTACATCAACGCACCCGGTACTGTTTATTATATTACAGGAGTTCAATAATGATGCAGGACAACCTAATACGAAAGATGACTCCTTGAATCCTTATTTCTTCTTAAGCCAATCTATTTACAGTGAATAAATACTTAAACGTCTCATTAGCTGAATATTTTTGGTCTAACATTGAGTATGGCAAAATCTCGCGAGAGGAAAGATTCCTATGCTCGAAACCAATCTCTCTTTTTACCACCTAAATATCAAGTCGCATTCTAGGAATGATATTTTTGGTGATCCGCGAGTGATACATATCATCGAAATTTCTTAGATAGGCCTCTTATTCAAACTCATAGTTGTCAAAAAAATTATATGATGTGCAAAACAGTATTGATGCTATAGAAAGAGAATTTCTCGGCAAGTGGATGTACGAGCGAAAGTAAATCATACGGCTTGGGCCGAAAAAAGTATCTAGTTATTTATTTACCGCAGTCTTCCGACGATTATTGTTTTCTGGATATATTATTTAATTATTTAAAATATCATTGGATGCCGCATAGTACTCGTGGGTCATTGTCACAGTTATATTGAAATTACTTGAGTGCAAAAAAAGGCAACGACTGAGCATCGAACCCGAGAATATTTCATATTCGCCTTGCGAGAACAATATTAACCACGCGGCTACCGCGTCGCTGTTAGAGCGAGGGTCACTCGTGAGCACAAATGTGGATTTCGAGAGCGAAAAGCACACAAGTCAGAGGCTTCCATCGTCGCGTCACAACCGCATGAGCGCGAATAACCTTCGGTGCATTCCGTTGGGGCTTTCCTCTCACGTGTTTTACTCCGTCCCCGTAGATCCTTCCGTCGGTAACTCATTCCCCACCGTCGTCTCACAAGTGAAGCTAGCCCAGCAAAAGACGCAGGCCGCAAGGAGTGCCAGATTTCAAAATTTTTCCCTCCGTACAAACCGTAGAATGGGGAAAAGTGGATGCACTCAGACTTTTGGAAACGATAGTACAGTCACTTCAAAAAGTATCGCGACACACTACACTTGCGGTTCGTATAGGTCGGTTGTTGAAGCCCGAAGTACATTGGTTATCCTGGGTCGTCATTGGTGACTATGAGAAACGTCTGGTACACTACGACATATATTCTTAATCAAGTGGGACTAAACTCCGACAATGGTATGGACTTCATTCGCATTGGAAGGCTAACACTGAAATGAATTCACAGCGGGGAGCAAGGTTATTCGCAACTCAGAGGCATCGTAATCATACTCGTTAGTTCTCTTACAGAGAGGAAAGTGGGAAGAGCATGGATGAGTCATTATTTTCCTCAATGATGGATTCTCCTTTGACGGTTGGTTGCATACCAACTCTTAAAAGGGATTTAAGACTCGAGTGTAGTTAAAAAAAGAGTGCTTAATATATTTAACGAAGCAGGCCTGCGACACTTTCGTCCGTCCTGGAAGCCAAAATTGACCGAGGACTAGAGGGCCGCCCGTTCGGATTCTACCACAAAAAATATCACCAATGATTAATCCTTTTGAGACCTCACCATGTTCAGTGATGAAAAGTTTTTCCAGAGTAATGGAGACGGAGTAATTAGCCTGTGGCGTCCAAGAGGAACTCGATAACTAAAATCACTGATAATTTTGATCACCTTTTTACTTGTGGTTGTTTGACATATGCACTGTCGCGTTTCTTTTCTTTTAACAATCACGCTATTACTTATTTGTGACTTAATAGCGATATGTGTTTAACAGGTGAGCTGCTGGTAATTAAAGGAGTAAAAACGGTACTTTATCCTTTTCAATTCTCTACCTCAAAATTGTTATTATATTGCATTTTCTATGAATAATCACGAAAATGGTTTCACAACTTGAGGATATTATACACTGAAACAATAATACTGTCCAATGGCTTCAGTCAATATATCTCATAATTGTCCATTAGGCGGTCAACTTAAAATATTAGCCTTTGATGCCCGAAAGGCTCTCTGGTTCTACCTTACACCTGGGGCAAAGTGGATGCACTCAGACATTTGGAAACGATAGTACGGGTTGACTCCTCGAGGCCGCGCGGTTCCACAGCGGCCATGATTCGCGCGGGCGGTCGCTCTCGTTTTGCTATGGCTACGCCCGCCCCCGCAGTTCAGTCGATCCGTATGTAACGGACGTTACATTCCTTCCGTTTTAGGTAGTACGAGCGAGATAGCTCCCTAATCATAATAGAGATCACATTCGATATATACGTATTAATTTCTCCAGTTGTAGGACATATGAATAAAATATTGCATTATTTATGGTGCAATAATATAGTTTTACATTACAGAAATTGTAAGTAAACAAATGAAAATATCAAAATAAGTCTTTAACTTGACTCATTTTTTTCACGCGGTAAGTTTGAAACTCCGTCAAAACGGAAGGTTTATTGAGATCCCGAAGAATTTACTGCAGTGGCAATATGATTAATTTTGAAAAATAGTTGATAAAATACACAAACTACAAACTGTTGACTTTTTGACTAGACATGAGTGTAGGAAATGCCTCATTTATAATATAAGGTCTTTCTGGAGTACAGGAACATACCATTGCGCATTTAAAAGGGCTGGTATTTTCTGGCAAATATCTCGAATATAAATGTATTAAGGGGTTGAAATTTTGATGTAAATGGAAGGGTGATATATTTTTCCTTAAAATGAGACCAAATTCATTGATCTTTAGGTAAAAAGATATTTCGCTCAAACTACCTTAAAAATAAAACTTTTCCTTCAAATGTGGTTTGCGCCCGTTTTAAGATCGAAAATATAAAAAAAAGGGAATTTCTTATCAAGCATGGCAAGTTCGATTGGCATATTTGTGTTAATTGAAGTACAGAAAATAAGTATTATTTGCAACAGATGTCACAAAATTCTGAATATGCTATTTTGGTTAAATAGTAATTTACAAAAACTGTTCCTGAAAGAAAAATATTTTTCTGCTGAAATTAGTATTTATATAATTCGTTGTCAATGATTTTTACTGATAATAGGTCTTCTAAAAAAGTTGTTGATTTTTGTAACCGGTATGATACTGCTTTTTTAAAGACGTTACGAAAGTTTTATTCTTGATCTATAGCTCTATAAATTGTTTGTAAAATTGTTCAATCATTGATATCATAAACTATTTATTTTCCACAAATAATTCCATAGCCTTTAACCCACCTGCCATGCATGCTGGTCATAAAAAGTCACGTTAAAGAGTTTTTGTTTTCTGTTTTTTCCCATAATTTTTCCTGCCTACAATTCAATCTTAATCGTTGACTTCATAAAATAGGATAGTTGTTAAACTATCGTTATTTCATATTTATTAAATGTTTCCTTCATATAACGAATATTCATGTTGTACAGGTTTTGTCACGAATGGAAGAACAATACTTAAATGTATGAGGTAAAATGTATTTTTATTTTTTTACCTGTTTTCCTTTTTTATTAGGATTGGCTTTGCTTCGAGCACCTTTCCCTTTCCTCCCGCTCGCCCCCCCCCCCGCCCCAGACTCCTTTGTTGCCCGCGACAATGTATTAGACTGGGGACGGTTTATGCCTCACATTTCTCTCTCAGGCCCTCGGGCACATTTCACGCGATTCCGCGGCAATGCGACGACGCTTTCGCCCTTCCGAAGGGAATTCCATCGCTCGGGCCGCGCCATTTCTCTCCCGGGATGACCCGAGGATGCGGTGGCGCCGGATATGGGATCGGCATTACTCCTCCGCTCCGCACGGGACGGCATCGGTCGGGGAGGGATGGCCACCCTCCCATTGCCGATACTCTGTGCAGGTCGGGGACGTTTGCTCATTTGTTTTCTCGTGGCAGGAGGCCTTCTCGGTCGAGCGACGACCAACTGGGAGAGGCTACGCCTGTTCTTTATCCACCACCGCTCATTGCCGCGGTCGTTCAAGTTTCTTCCTTCCACGGTGGAGCTTTGCTAATCGCACGGCGATACATCTCGTTCGATCCTGGTGATGAATCAATAGCCTCCTCATTGAAATGCCTCGATCAAAAGTTATTTGGTCCACGGTTCACTTTCCATGCCACAAAACTACTCCCGCGCTTAATGACCTCGTCGCTTGCATCATCGCACGACTCGTAAGAGAGAAGCTATATACACTCTGAAGAGCTACATTTCTGTACGATGGAAACAATAATGCTTACAGCCTTTCATTGTAATGAACATTATATATGATTTTTTCAACATTTCATCTTCTCATTTCATTGAATTTGGCCATTTAACTTTACTGTCAGCAGCTCATCCGTATTTCTATTTTCAATCACCATTTCTCAGGCAGCATATATGATCACACTATGCCTCTCCCACATCCCAACATGAAAATCAACTGTCACGATTTCCAGCAATAAATGGACAATGAATATGCTCAACCGTTTGAAGTAGAAAGAGCTTACATTCATTAAAAAAGTATTCAACTATGCTTTCTGCCAGTTCAAATGCACCAATTTGTCAGCTAATATTTGGCAGTCATCCTTATTTTATGTATTTATAAGAAACAAAGGGATGTGGTAGCAAAGAGTTACGTTTTTCAGGCTGAAATAAATATTCCCGGCGTTTTTTTTGGAAAGTAGTGAAGGACTCATAACTGCAAGAAAATAATTTTACCATTGCGATAAAAATTTACTCTCTGATTCGACATGGAAGTTGCGGTGCTGGAATGGGATCAACTGAGAATAGAAAAATTACCTAATATCACTTTTGCTGCGATCTTCTGATAAAGGGATCAAAGACCTCAAATGCATTTCTTCTTTTTTTTCTCTGTTCGGACGGCTTCCTGCATTTTTCTCAGCCACAGCACTAAAAAAAATTCGAAAGAATAAAGAGTTAAGTTCCTTCCTCAGGTTGACAAGTGCAATGGTTTCGTTCCTAGTCCAAGTTTATGCATCATTATCGTCGACTATTCACTGGTGTCGAATAGTGATTCAGTGAAACGGAACGCACGTGGATGCCTAGGAATTAAGCCAGGACCAGGGATCCCGAGCGTCTCTCTCGCGAATCGGAAATAATGGCGAGCGCGCCATGCCCCGGGCGTGTCTATCGCACCGCCGATTTCCCTTCATTTTCATTGATGGAGTGGTTTCATTTGCCTCCTCAGGAGCGGCCAAGTGCCCCCATGGCGGACGGCGTGTCCAGGACCGCCGCAGCGCGGGATTAACGGCGAGGAATGAATGCTTTCCCTCGACCAGAGCAGGACTGCGACACTTTTCGGCCGATCCTTGAACTCTGATCCGGGTGACCCCAAAATGTAAGCCTCTCATTCTCTTCCTCTCTCTCGCTCTCACTCTGTTTATCAATGTATCTCTTATCCTTTTTTCTCCCTCTCCCATCCATCTCTTTATCTCCCTATGTCTTTCTTACTTCCTTTATCAATCGTTCACTCTTCCTTTTTCAATTCGCTCGCGTTTTTCGCGCGGGAACGTTGATAGCGGTTGTGTAAAATCTATATGTAAACAAAAACCATTAAAGGTGTCTGGCAGTGGGTGACTTACTAGCAAAATGTACTATATTGTGCTATAATGAAGTTAATGAAACTGCCACTGTTGGTACATGTCATAAAGTATGGAATTACTTGTCAGAATGCGAACTTCTAAAAGCATGAGCAGCAATATTGGTAACATTTGTATCAGTATTGTATTACAAATTTTACTATATGCTTTGAAGGCAAATAGAGTAAAATGTCCCCAGAGGAAGACCCAGAAATTAGTTCATGGACCAAATGAAGAGTAAAGTTCATAGGAAGAGATTCCAGGAGATAAGAGAATTAACATATAACTAGAACTAAATAGGGAAGGGTAGAGGGCTGTTGTCTACCAATCTTAGGATTGAACGACCTTTGATGATAGACATGCTAACAATATAAGACTATTTGTATTCATGTTATCGTATAAATAGCCAAATCTCAACGTTACTATTTTTTAAATTCATACCTATCTAAAGAACGTATAATACCCGAAACAGTTGGAAGTACTCATTGTCTAGTACTGAAAATGTACAATCACTTTCACCACTACTACTTTTTTCCCCGTGTACTTTCAATTTTTTTCCCTTTCACAAATTCCGAGAATGACGTAAACTGAGTACATTGGGCCAAATTTATGATAGCAGTGCAGAAATTGGGAGACGGGAGGATGGACTGAAGTATCTCTTCTCTCATTTTCCTGCACATATTCCGAGTGGGTACGTTAATGGCGAATTAGTTAGATTACTATTGGAAGTGAATAGATATGCAGCGAAGAGCTAAATTATTCCCCGAGTCCTTTTGTGTAACTTTCGATTTGAACGGATTAAGTCTGATTGAAATTGTAGTTGGTGATCATTCGTCTGTACCTCCGTTATTCTTCGTTAACGTATTGCTATTTCCTTTAGGCATAATTTCAAGGATATATTTAGGTATATATTTAAACTCGCTCGCCAAAAGAACCGAAGAGAAGAGTGTAATAATCTCTTGTGAACTTTTCCTCTTGCTCCTAAAGCCATAAATTTTATCCAAACACACTAAACGTGTTTGGATAAAATATTGTCGAATAATTAAATTTTTATCGAATCTTTAATTGATTTAAAATATGTTTGAGAATTGCTCAAGGGTTGTATAAATATTATTTTTTTGCCGAATTAGTAAGTGATTCTTTCCATTTCATTAGATATGCTCTCTACTTTAAATTAGTCACTTCCTAAATTACAAATCGGTTGCTACATTCATTCCTGTATGTCTATAAAAAAGTCTGCTTATCACCTTAAGTGTGCAACAGAGGACAAATTTTCATCACACAGCACCACAATAGGCAATGCAAACATCATGGATTCGACGATCATTAGTGAATTTTGCAATTATAGAAACTCTTATAGCTACAGGAGTCATACAGGAAACTCGTGAGAGGTACTGTCAATGATGCTGAGAGTATTAATACGGAAGTACTGGAGAACATATAAACTAATTAGATACTTTAACCGTCGGCCACCCCACCCTGTAAAGTCTCAATGCTAGATTTCATGTTACCTCATCAGCCGCGTAAAAATAGCGTCCTTATACGGTCAATTTTGAATGAGACAAATGAGGCCAAAAATATTTAGGTAGTCATCCTTTGCAACTTCGAAAATGCATAAGTTAATTCAAAATCTTACTTCAATTTTGATTGATAGTGGATGCCAATTTTTTTGTTTGCTCTAAGTTAAGATGTTAAATGAAACCAAACCAATTGTTACTGTTACACATTGTTACACAACTGTTACACAAAAAATATTTACATTGCATTGTAAATAATGCTCCTTGAAAAATTGCTTGCCTAAGTTAAGTTACATTTTTTCCAGTCAGTAGCAAAATTGAAATTGAATGATCACATTACAGTAAAGAGGAATGTTATTACTATGAAGCTCCAAAATATTTAAATAATCGTGGTGTTCAAAGAATGAGAGCGATGATACCTAAACTTTTCAGTGTGTTACTAAAGCAGACGTACGTTTTAATAAATGTCGGGGAAGTAAAAACAGTTGAAGCTGTATGTTTTGAAAAGGCAACATTCTTGATAAGTCAATGACGTATAAGTAACATGGGTAAAACTGAAAAACTTTGAAAAATGAAAAAAAATGATGGGCAATAGAGTGAACATAATGAAGACCTTATGAAGGACCACTTGTGTCACAGGAAAGGACCATTGTAAAAATGAATAATTGATGAAGTATTTGACCAAATACAATGTTGGCTTAATGTAATTACTTAGTACTTTATCGTTTCACAGAAACTTTAGATTCCAGAGCATTGCAGTCCCTTTTAAAATCTATTATCTTTCCTATTCTTTCCTACTGTTCCCTAATATGACCGACTTCAGCCTCAAATTATGTAAAATCTCTGCAACACCAACTTCTTTACAAATGTTTTTGAAAACAGAGTGCCTCATTTCCGCAACCTTCCTTCTGATGCTGTCCTGTTCTCACTCTTAATGACTAATCCTAATCATCTTCTCTTAAAAACTGATCTTAAATTCATCCATGGCACTCTTAATTCAACCATTGACTGCCTTGACCTTATTTACTTCATAAATTTCAGAAAATTATCCGACTCACCACGTCTCACTCATTGCTCCATATCCTTACTCACAGATTATCACTCACCAAGAACTTCCTAATTTTTTGCCTCCTTACTTTTATATAATTATTCCCTTCCTGAAAACATGGACCCTTACACCTCATCTCCTAAAGTATTCTCAAACCAAGCCCCATGTCATTTCCTCTCAAAGTAAAGTTTTTGCTCTCTCCTTATTTTGGGGTATTATTTGTAAACCATCTCCTTGTTGTTTTTTTACGTTTGAGTGTGTTTTATTTGTTAAATGTTCACTTTGGAATAGCTTTATGCTCTATGTGACCTATTTAGGAAGGATTTTTTATAATATTAATTTTACCTTTTATATAACTTTAGTAATATATATTTATAATTTTTATAATTTTAATTTTAGACAAAAGAGGAAGGTCCTCGGATGAAAAAGTAAAAAAGAGATGCTATACTTCGCTCTGATTAGGTCACACCTTGAATACGCCGCGAGCATTTGGGACCCTGGCCAAATAGATTTAACCAAAAAAATTAACAAAATCCAAAGGAAAGCAGCACACTTCGTTAAAAACTGCTAATATCGAACATATAGTGTTATACAACTGTTAGAGGGACTAAGGTGGGAGCCCCTAGAGACTCGGAGGCTGTACGCTAGGCTTATGCTGCTTGAGAAATTCAGAAATGGTGTGTTTCAGAGTGACACAGAGAACACTATCATGACGCCTCACTACATTTCTAGACCTGACAGATGCGATAAAATAAGAGAGATACACTTCCGAACGGATAAGTACAAAAACTCGTTCTTTCTGTGCACAATAAAGCGACCACAATAAAAACTGAGCTCCTCTAAATACATACCCATGATGCATGTTACGATTTCACCAAGCAAAAACTTACATCTTTACGCGGGGTAGAATGTAGATGCAGATGTATTTTCAAGTAAATACGAATAACAGATAATTGAATTCAATATTCAACATTAATATTACGCAGCATAGAGCTACCCAAAGGAACTTCCATTTGTCGGCTCGCCCAGATGAGACTGCTTCACTCGACCGGGCAGAGACGCCATCCCAACGCGAACGCCAAGGGATTGTTCTCCCGGGAACTCGCCCTTCCTGCACCACACAACCCTCCCACATCCCGGCCACACATGAGAGAGGGAGAAAGGGCATATGCCTCCTTCCCTTTTATCCCTCCCACCCTCACTCTCCCCTTAAAACACCCACCCTCTCCCTCTTCTTCCCTCGATTTTATATATATATATATATTCTCGTATATACCACGACACGCCCCCCTCCTCACCTACCACCCCCTGCCGTGCGCCCTCGACCGAAGACGTCCCCTTGCTCCTCCGGACTATCTCCTCTCTCCCTCTCTCACGCACACTTCAACCATTCACCCTCCCCCCCCTCACCTCAGGGAAGTTCGCCGAGGCGGAATGAAATGAGAAATTTGTGATATCCGAAAGCAAAGCCATATTTATTGCACCCCCCACTCTCTCGCACGGCTCCTTCTACGAAATGTTATTTGTGTGCGGGCGGGAGGGAGGAGTGTGAAGGAGAGGCAAGCTTTGGAGAGGAGCGGGAGGAGAGCGCGGCCAGGGAAAAGATGAGGGCGAGGAGGAGCAGTCATGGGCGCATTCATATCATGTTATATCGCCATAGAACTTGAAGGTGGGGCCCGACGAGGGTGTCGGTGCCCGCCACCATCGAATCGCCGTAAATTTAAAAGCTCCGGCCCCACCGGATCCCTTCGCAGACCTTTCTTCCCATCCCGGTGGCTCCTCGAGCTCCTCCGTCCACGGTACATATTTTATCTTTTATTTGAGTTATTTTTGAGTAAAATAACTCATAGAATAACTCACAGAACAAATGATAGAAAGCAATTCGTGAGTGACAAACACGGCTAATATTTGAGTGTAAAATACAAATAAATAGCAACATTTGTGGGTGGTTCTGATTATACTTCTCAACAACCAGCATTCCTCATGAAATAATGCTGCCAGCTCAGTTACAAACAATCCCTAATTATGCTCAAATGTTACGTAAATGTATTTCAGCCAGTATTTTACTTCCTAGAAATATTTCCTACTCGTGAACGGTTCTCGGAATCACAAATGTTCAGGGAGGAACATTTCAGAGGCGACTGGCAGTGATGTTAATGGCGTTCGCCAATTGACGCGGGAAAAATTATTATTCTGTGCTTCCATATGACCATATACAATTAGGAAAATCGACAGAAAGAGAATGGCCCGAGTGCTTGATCCTCGAAACGACGACAAAATGGTAGGAAATTTGTGGAGAGCAAAAGCAATTTGATGATTTTATTTGATGATATTCGCCACATCCGTGGCAGTTTTATGTGGAAATCACGAAAAATTTACCATACAAAATTCAGAGTCGGGAGAACTCGACTCTTTTAGAATTTCATTTTTATTCTTAATAATAGGCCTCGGCAGTAGCGTGGAAACGTTGCTGACTGTTAATCGGGAGGTCATGAGTTCTAGTCCCCCTTGGGTGACTAATCAAAGAGGTTTGGCGTGCCCGTCACTTATTGTGTTAAGGTTTATAAGCTCGACTTCCGCTCAAATTCTCCCCTTCTTCGTGGCTTCTGCTCATTTGCTACCTTAAAGAACTCAAGTTCCAGAAAATCCTTGTAAAACTTGTTTTCACAGTAATTTAGAACATATAAACCTAAAACGTTTGAGAATGATTTGCAAAGACGTGAAGTTCAGGATTAAATAATTTTTCATTCCAACCATGATTTATGACTACTTATCTCTTGCGATGTTTTCATAAAATAGTTACTTGCACAGAAGTAATGTCATTTGTCTAGAAAAAGACATTCTATCCGACCGATAATTCATTAATAAACCGCAATCGTCATTCAGTCACAGTTTAAGCAATTTCACTTCACATTTATTCATATTAATATGGAATCAATGGTCACGAATTGTGTTATTCTTTAAGAATAATATGAGACTTCATCATCTCGCCTCTTTCAGCCACAACTATTGGGCCTTCATCTACATCTACATTTACATAATACCCCGCAAGCCGCTTCTTGGGCGTTTGGCAGGAGGTGTTAAGTCACTAATCGTGTAAAGGTGTAAGTTTTTGGAGATGAAATGGTGACATGTATTATAGGAGTGTATTTAGTGGAGCTCAGTTTCTATTGTGGTCGCTTATTGTGCGCGGAAAGAATGAGTTTTTGTACCTATCTGTTCGGCAGAGTATCTCTATTATTTTATCGCATCTGTCGGGCCAAGAGATGTAGTGAGGAGGCATGATGATATTTTCTATGTCGCTCTGAAAAATATCAGTTCTGAATGTATCAAGCAAACTAAGCCTAGTGTGTAGCTTCCGAGTCTCTAGGGGTTCCCACCTTAATCCCTCTAGAAGTTGCAATACACTATATGTACGCTCGTAGCAGTTTTTAACGATACGCGCTGCTTTCCTTGGTATTTTATTAATTTTTCTGATTAAATCTATTTGACCAGGGTCCCAAACGCTCGCGGCGTATTCGAGGTGTGGCCTAACCAGAGCGGAGTAGCATCTCTCTTCGACTTTTTCATCTGAATACCTATTATACGTTTAACTATTTTATTTAACTATTTTATACATCTATTTTACGTTTAACAAAACCTAGTTTCTTTAATGCTGCGCCACACATGTTCTATGTGTGTAATCCCCATGATATATCATGGATTCTCACAGGATATGAGCGAGAATCACAAGAGGTTTTCGATAACTCACCGGAATAGATAAATGGAAACACCTGGCGCGGGAGATGATGGTTGGGATAGATAGCGATGGTGGCTCCCCCATTGAGCCGTGTGTGACATTCATCTCCTAATTAACAATTTTCTCGGGTAGGCAGTGGGATTAGAAGGGAACTCCTCGGATTAAGCTGACGAGGAACAACTACCCGCGCTCCCCGGGAACAAAGCGCGCTTGTAAGATGATTAAAGAGGTTTGCAGAGCGGGATTAAAATGGCTTTTAAATTCCCGCTCGCTTCTCGGTTCCTTTTTTTTGGGCGCTTCCAATTCCTCTTCCCCTCCTGTCCCCCTTGACTCACTTTCTCCACTCGTGAGCCGTTTTTTATTATTCTCTCCGCTCGCCGCTTTTTTTTTTACTTTCATACGCTTCAATGGTGATTGCGAAAGGATCGCCTGACTTAAAAAAGTGCTGAAAAAATATGCGAGCAGTCGCGGGTGGAAGTAAATAAGGGGAGTGAATTGGGTTCCTGGATTATGCTTCTAGATCCAGCTAATTCCCTGTTCGTCTTCTGTATCTACTCTTGCATTATTCATTGATTCAATATGCTTCCCGGGTTATTCCGGAAATTTTCCATCGGATTCCCTAGAGTGTTTCCGTTTTTATTATTATTCCTGTTGAAATATTGGCTATTTATCGCTGGATTTGTAAAACTTGTATGTAATCCAACTTCAAGGTATTCCATCTTCAGAATGCATTTCGCTTTTTTGCGGGTGAAGAGAGTCAAGGAAGAAGGCAGTAAAAATCCAGTCAATCTCCCTTCACTATCCTATGAAATGGAATGGTGATCCTCGTGAAGTAAATGACATTCCTAAACTCTGTTTGTATCAAACTGCTCAGTAATGGGTTTTGATTCGTATTGCATTTCGGCTTTTTCTTTAAGATGAACGCTAAGAAACTCCATTAATATTACAGTCACTCTCGCACTTCCACACACGAGCAAGTACACACGTACTTTCTCATACTGTCTCTGCTGCCTACTTTTTTATGGTTGGTATCCTGAAACCCTCTGTTAAACGTCCTCAGGGCGGCTACCAGTCAGGCGGATTTTTGACGCATGGAATTCTTTGGCCCTCCTCTAGTTGGCTTGCGTCTACATGTAATATAAATAGCTTTGGTTTGCAAACTTGATTGGCTGCAACATCCTGGTTTAATATTCAAACGTATATTCCGCTCACAAGGTCAAATTATGACCCTCCATTCCGTCACCCTGTTCGTCTATACTGAGACGAGCCACAGTCTATAGATTTAAAAATCCACGGAGGGGTAGACACAAATTGCGTTGATTGGGCCGATTGTGGGTAGTTTCCAGTTCTGATGTGATCTTTTCAAAGTTTGTGTAGATATCTTTCATAAGTGCGACTTCCTCGAGTGCTCTACTTCCTTAATTTTGCGCCCTATAAAAGGCATACCAGTCGACGATATCACAACATTGGCGTCCTTTGATTTGAATTCCCAATTTCGAAATTATCGAAGAGATTGCGATGAAATGATGCTACGATGCTACGGACATGGGGAATTGGTGGACTAGCGGTTGGAAGATGGAATCTATAACCTACTCACAGGAAGTCACTATGTAGCAAAATGAAGTCTTTCAGCACGTTTACGATCTATTTTTTGCCCTATTGAGGCGCAAGGTTACTCATCCACACCAATCCACCGCTGGCTCTCATTTATTTCGGCATTCAATGTGCTCCGTTCGAATTGATCTAAAATGCGGCTCTTGAAGATTCGTCGCTGTCGCCTTATATTATTGGCCATTTTTTCAGGGTGATTGACAAGTGAGCTGTCATTTGCGCCGCTGAGGACTGTTTGGTTGATTGATATGGATAGGGTTATTTGGAGAACGGGGGAGACGCGAAGAGAAACTTGTCGTCGGAATTATAATACATTTCACAATGAGCGCAAACGTATAATGTACTTCACTTACATACTCCATCTATCCCCTAATTACAGATCCTTTTCCACTGACACATATCCGAAGACCCTGGGTTCAAATTCCGTCACTGGTTTCTAATGATTGCATGTACAGATTATACGACACGAAGTTTACGAAGTGCGAACCCCTCCAAGGGGTCACTCCCGGTCAAGTCAAATGATTATTCCTAGGTAAATTTCAACCCTTGCTGTCCGTTACTGGTGTTAGAATCCCATCACTGGTAGACTTTTAATCCAGGCTCTTAGGATTGAAAGCCTGAATGAAAACCTCCTCACCATCCCGATTCCCATATTGTCACGTCTTCCATCTGTAAACATGTCTCTAACTGAGATACAATGCCACTACAAAATGAAATATGTGGCACTTCCATTGCAACTTAGACGTTTTAACTTGCATATCCATAAACAATGTAATTACGCATTGCCAAAGCGTAAATTTCTAACTACGGTAGTGAAATTTTTTTGATGTTCCAACTGAGAAACCACATGGTCGCCGATAAAAATGGCTCTCCCAAGGAAGTGCGTCCGTCGTTCGTCTTACCGTGAGACTGGACATCGGACACGGCGAGACGGTGTGACATTTTCGCCTCAGACCCAAGTGAATCGAGAAATTCTTTCACTTTGGATTTTGGAACTTCGTAAATTTCCCCAGTGATCATCACATAGCAGGGGCATAATTAGCAGAAAACTTTTCAATTGAGAATCTAAATCATATGCGGAAATTGACTCTTGAAATTATATCTTAACTTTACGAAGGGATAAAATTAATGGTTGAAGGCGTAACTTTACGGAAGGTTACAGCAGATATGACGAAAAATAAAAATCTCTTAGTAAATTACACACTTAGGTTTTGATGCCTTGCAATCATTTTCAAAGGTGTATAATGATTACATGGCAATCGAAACCTAGGTCGGTATTAAAAATTTTAAATGTGGAATTTACAAAGAGATTTT
This sequence comes from Ceriagrion tenellum, assembly GCA_963169105.1. NCBI lineage: Eukaryota > Metazoa > Arthropoda > Insecta > Odonata > Coenagrionidae > Ceriagrion > Ceriagrion tenellum. The sequence continues at coordinate 137,196,821 of OY720640.1, forward strand.
TCTAATGAAGGTTTCTCGAGTTTTCCACCAGGTTAGGAGAAGACTTCATCAGCATAATACGCCGGGAAAGAACTAAAAAGAGATTTTTCTATTTTGTCATGTTCACGAGGGGATTTGCTTCTTTGCTATTTTTTACAGCGACTTAACCATTTCCGGCAGGGTTCGGCGGCGGCGGGACATTGTTGCTAACCCGTAGGTAGCAGGTTTGAGTACCGCCAGCATAGGTTTTTCTCTTCTTAGGGTATGGGTGTCAACGTTCTGAATCATGAATTTAATCGTGAGAAAATACTATGAAAACCTCAATTCGCTCTCAATCAAGACAAAATCTGTATTGTTATAACATTTATTGTAATTAATTTATTAGTTATTACTACCCTTGGGACAACAAGTAACTTTAGTGACCAACAGTTGTTAACTTTCAGAGGATTTTTGCTTTGAGAGCATGAGCAAGGAGTCTTGAAAGATCCGTTGCAGCCATTCGGGCACGTTCACGGAAGCAGTGAGTGATGTCACGGCGAACATGTACGGAAAGAGAGGAAGCGTGGTGAGTTATGTGTCACGCTACCGCGTAATCGAAAATCTCCGGCATCTTAAATTCCAGAGTCGACATCCGAGAATTCTGCTTCCATGTCACCGAATTTCTCTCTTTCTCTCTCTTTCGTACGTTTAATCTCTTCTTTCCGTTGGCTCGTACCCGTGGTGCGTTATCTTACCCTCCCACCCGCTCTCTTTGCCATTTATTCCCGCTTTTTCGTTCCTCCTCTCTTCGTTCTTTTCCGTTTTTACTCCGGAGTTGCCATTGCCTCGGGCAGGAAGGGTTTTTTTCGGGACGAGAGGAAGAAATTGCGCGGAGACTTCGGTGAAAGCGGCGATCAGATAATAGCGAAGGGTGATGAGAAATGAATTCATTCATCAATGGAGGGGGGGAACATTTTAGACTCGGGGTCTCAGTCTTATCCACTCGCCTTCTCCGTATCAGCTCTCCTCGCCTTCACCCTATCCCTTTCTACCCCTCCTCTCATCCCAGCGGGGGCGACGAACACCGCCTGATGAATTCGCAATCTCTCTCCCATGTTTTCGCGCATCTGAACTTTGAAAAAGTCACGTCATGCGGTCGGACGAAAAGAAAAGATGCAAAACGTATGTTTGCAGATGGCGCCCTGGGAGAGACGGAAGAGAAATTTTATCCTTGATTCTTTGTAGAACCATCTGACCCTAAAAATGCACCCTCGTGCCTCATAATGATCTTGAATATATAACGTTGAGCTGGTTCTAAAAAATTAATCACTGTCCTCAGTAATACATGCTAATGCAATCATATTTCAGCTCTTGGCCTATCGACTTCCTACATTCACTCACATATCTTAACCTTCGGCAAAACGTCCGAAATCATCAATGGAGGCATTCCATCCCAAGTCAGTCACTAAAAACCCTTGATGCCTTCGGTTTTGATAAAACTCCACATGACTCACCGTAGGTAGTTGATAAAAAATGCGTAATCACAATCCCGGAAGTTGGTGGTTACAGTATGGCCGGGTATGGAAGTTCAAAGCACTCCTAGTTCACTGCCTCGCAAAAACTATCATATCTCACATAAAATATTTCTTGGATGCAAGTATGATATATGATTTCAATGGAATTATGAATTATTTTATGATATTACTCAAAATCCGATTTAGCACATATTTGGAGAGGTATATTCAGTCGAAGGTTTCAAAGCTAATTCTCTTAAGCAATGCATATTTTTCATTTGATGTGGGACTTAAAAAATGCGCAAAATTATTTACTTTCTTTATATCGATGATGAAGTTGGGACGAAGAGCCGATTGGACGGGACTGGAGCAAGGGCAATGCCGTGCACGCGCCTACTGAGCCTAGCCTGCGCGCTCCGTCTTTCCTGTGAGACGTATCATACTGTACTCATCCTAGCCCCTTGTTGAAAAAAAGTCTACAGTTTCGAGGTAACATCGCTGGCGTGTGTATTATTATTTACAAACCGCTCTTGAGAAATGTCTAAGCCTTCGTTGATTTCGAGAGCTTACATTTAATTTTCGATATCGACTTTGTTGCGTGTAGAGCCAATTAGCGTTGATTGCATTTTGAAGAAATGTCGCTAGAACAGTTCAGTAGGTGTTGAAATCCGTTGAATACCTGAATTAGGCGTCCAAAGAAAGATCTAAGAATTATTCCGATACATTTTGCTGCAAAATTCCGCACTTTGATTAAAATTCGAAGATTTATTCAAAGTTTCGAAGAGAGCTGTCAACATGAACTCCACCGGAGCTCCACAAAGAGCTAGTTGCAGACGTGTACAACGTTCCACTTGATAACGAAGAAGATATTGGGGGTGTGGATGTGAATGACGACAACTTTGTTGACCTATGCCATAATATACCACCTATTTCTCTGACTTTGTGCCGAATGCCTTAATAGCGTATGATTTAGTTGTAATCGACTAGGCTTCAAATATACAGCGGCATTATTAGGCGGTGAGAATCTAAGAGAGTGACTATAGAGAGCTTATAGACTTTGAGAAGGCCCACAAAATTAGATATCTCATGATAATCTCGATGAAATTCAAATGGCATGGTTTGGAGAATTATTCAAGTATTGGCACGAGATAGTCAAGAAACCCATTTGGCTGTTATGAACTATGTAAATGAATATAGATTTTCATAAAAGAGGCCAAAAGATACCAGTGAATGCAATCTACTTTATTGTACACCTTCGTTCGTATGCGACTAGTCGTTCGTATGCGATCTGCGGAATATGATGAAACGAATAACTTTACCACATCATAAAGCAATTTAAATGACAGCACTTGACGCCAAGCATTAAATCGGTTTTCTTAAATTCATAGAGAAATTCATTTATTGCGTCTTAAATATGATGTGTTAATCAAACTATTTCCGATTGCGCTGTTAACTTTCTTGTACGTTTACCTCTCTAACAGGGTTCTAACCGAGGAAAAATAATCTGCGGCTAAAAAATCCTTTTTCCAATTTGAGAGTGAGATATACATTTCAACCGTATTCCATATTTTTGCTCAAATTGACAAGCAATAATAGTAATATTTATTCCAAAAAAATGTACATACAGACACATTTGAACACATAAATACTAATGTAGGATCTGAGTCTTTCCCAGAGAATGCTTAGAATGAAGACTTCTCGGGTTTCCAGCCGGGTAATGGTGTTAAACTGCACCGACGTTTTGATGACGTAGTTTGCCATCGTCTTCAGGGTGAATGTCACCTGTCATTATTTTAATATCACAAAGAACTGGCAGGTGATGCCAAACAGAAAAAAATAATAAAAATGCATGTGAGCAACATATCAATACTAGACAAAAGTGTGTTCGTACATTGCTCTATATTTACCCTTTTTGTCGTTTGGATACGAAACCATATTAATAAATACACTAATATTTATATGCATCGAACTTAATAATTTCAAAGGTTAGAAACAATCTTCAATATTTTTAACAGCATAAAGTAATATTTTCAAATGTCTTACAAAATTTATAGATTGACTATGAACTTGAGATTGCTATGGTTTGAGGTTTAACCTATTATGAGTATTCAAATTTTAACGATCTTTCCTCCTCTTGTATAAAGCTTGAGCAAGACATTAAATGAATAAATGTCTAAGGGGTAATATTCCCAGTATTTTAAACAAGAGATTGAAAGTATCATTACTTAATTATTTTCTTTCAAGCATCTATAACAGGGTTAAAATTCGTTTGGTATGTTCCGCTCCAACAAATGAGATCGTACTGAAGCTTTGAATTGATGAGCATCTTGTGTGATTTTGACATGTGTCAGGAATCCATTGTGCACTGACTTTGAGAACCTTGTTATACTTACTGAGGAAGTATATCTTCATTAAATATATTTTTTTTTCAGGTTGAAAAAATAAAACCATTGCCAGTTGCCTTCCTACTAATGATAAGAGTCTATTGAAGTAGGTTAAAATTCTGCTCTTATTTTGATTCGTATGTGACTTTAATGAATATTTAGTGGTTAACCAGTTCAAAAAGAACTCCGTCCAGCCGCGGGTGATGTACTGATTTTGCTACAAACCCTTTTTTAAAGAATACCACGGCGGAAGTGCATTAATTCAGCGATATGATCTCATCCCGTCGACTCATCTCCGTCGTATCTCTATCCTCAAAGGCCTTTCCACTCTCCTGCTCCACACTGTGACGGAATATTCCTCGGAGCATTTCCTTTACAGAGAATGAAATGCTTGCTCTGAATTTATCTCATACGAACTTGTCACCATTTGCACATAGGCATTCATAGACCTCGTTAGTGCTGCGAGCAAACATTTTCTCTTCATTTTCCAAACGTGGAATTTTCTCTGAAGGATCACTTTAAAGAACTAATTAGGGAAGTGACCCAAAAATATACAAGATAAGAAATTTCTAAATTCTCATAGAACGCAGGATCTCTGTTTACAGGCAAGTTTGAGTGTTCACTGCATGTTAGTATGGAATGCAAGATCTCACAGTGAAATAAACTTTATGAAACTAGACTAGAAACTACTCTTGGATGCGTTCGTGAAAGCTTTCACTAATCTTTAGACAAAATAGTCGATAGATATTCAAGAGAAGTTTTTCTTATACTATCCGTATTTCATTTCTCACAGTATGATTACAACGAACAATTTTCAAGCATTTTCTTTTCATGAAATAACCATGATGTTTTAAGAATTTTGCTAAGGCATTAAGAGCATATTGAAATGCAAACTTTTTCACACGACTCCATTTAATGAATATAAGAAAGTTATTTATAGAAGCAGTCATTTCCTGATTAAAGTGACTAAATTACTTTATTGAATTTCATTTGATAATAACTCGAAGATCACCTTTTGCAACAATTAATCAAGGTGTTGGTATCAATAGATCGTGCAGTTAGCAGCATTTGGGAAATATGTATCGTTCTTGATGCTCTACTTCTGTTACTTCAATGGATCACGATCCAACGTATTTCCTGCTTTGGCATTCAGAGCCAGTATATTCTTCAGTGGCGTTTATCTTCCCATGATTTCGATTTTGGAAAAGAAAGCAAATTACGATAAAGATATATACAGGAATCATTTGCTCATTTTCTGTTGAATTATGGTCGTGTCCAACACAAAATTCTGTTTCTAATGTCTTTCAAGGCATATTCACTCACAATCAGGGAGGTAGGAGAAGGGTGGATTAGCCTATATTTAAATCCACCAAAAAATCTACAACTCCTGTGTGAGCATATTTTGATTTTAAAACCGTTAATTTTACGTGGCGAACTTAAAAAAAAAACAATCGTTAGTATTCATGGCTTAGTCAGTGAACGTGTTGCAGACGGAATGTAGGGCCAACTTGGGATTGTTTTTGCTATTAGTTCGCTAGTGGTAGAGTGGCTATGGTCTAAGTGGGAAATGCCCGGTCCTGTCGGATAGGTGCGGAATCGCGAGACATAGAGCCACTCGAAAGAGGCACTGGTAGATTTAGATGACCTCAGGTGGGAAATAGAAGGGTGCTGGTCTGGGCGGAGGGAATAACAGGGAGGGGAAGGCAGGAGGCGGAGGGGAAGAGGGGCGGGTGGCTGCTATGAAGCAACAATTGACGCGTCGGGAAGATCCTCGCTGATTGGGCGCACTTAGAGGAGGTGGGTGACTGGGGGTTTAGGAAACCGCTCTCCTTTTAAATTCTTACAACCCTTATTGAACCGCAGAAAGCAGGAGAAAGGGTTTGGTTATTTATTGCCTCACGCTGTAGTGTGTTTGTTCTCATCTGTCGAGGTATTCCACGTGGTACGGAAGAGCTATGGGAGAGTATTCCTCCATCTTCCCTAACCCCAGGTCTCCACCCTTCCTCGATGCAGGGGCGAGGGGTGGCCGCTGATTAATGCTGCCGGCCCTGCGCCGGCAATGGGTTCTCCGTTTCCTTCCCTTCATTCACCCTTGGCTTGATTCCGCCTTGCTCTCCGCACTTTGAGAGCGATCTGAAATGGGGTCTTCCATATATTACGTCACAAACTCAGGGTGAAGGAGAGGAATGGGGAAGGTGTTAAGGTGAACGGGTATCCAGGTGTACGTAATTTAATTACCTACCTGTAGTTTCCGTAGGGGTCGCTGTAGGTCTGCAGTGGCCGAAATTGATCTGCCAACGAAGCAAGTGACGCGGGAACTGATGATATATCGAAATGTAACATTGGCAACCAATGGTAGACTATTGTACTTATTGTTAGTAATACAAAACTTTATGACGCTTTTTTGTTCCTAAGTTTTTATTTATGTATCCTAGTGGAGAATTTTGGGCAAACCTAGATGAGTGTTTTGCCTCGGTTTGATTGCCTTTGACTCTCGTTGACAATCTCCGGGACTTTTTATCCGCCACATAACCCTCAGAGATCAAGGAATGGAAGGAGAGACCTGTAGGCCATTCGATCGATTTTGGCACCGATCTTAACCAATGACTATAAACGTTTGATGCCACGATTTGCTTGCCTACTTCCCGTCACCTTTGACCTATGCGTTACCATTGGAGGTCAAGGAATGCTCAGAGTGATATTAGGACATTACCTTCGACTTTGATTCCATGAGAAACCTACGAGTTGGCATGTTTGTTGCCCCTAATCACTTTATGTCACTCATGTAGTCTTTCTCGTGTTACGGTTGGAATTACGAAAATGAATGTGCTCTCATTGTGAATTTAATTCCAAAACACTGAACGATTAAAGTTTTTGTGAAAAAATTCTGAATTTTTTTTAGCATTAAACTCCTATAAAGCAAAATTAAGTTAGGCTTTGAACCTACATTCGGGATTCTGAAGGTCAAATTTAAAATATGTTCCTTGCATTAAAAAAATATACAACCTGTTTTTAGCCTTGGACTATATTGCATCAAAATGGCACAAACGGAAGTGTCACAAATTAGAGCCCTAAAATGACACACGATCAATGGGACAGTGTGTATGTCTATTTCTGGATATTTCTTCATCTCTGGAGCATTTAGCCCACAGTCTTCTATCCCGACCCATACCTAGCCATATTTATCCTACTTTTCTTGTAAGTACTTCTCAAGTACCTCATTTCCTCTGTATCAAGCTTAATTTTACATTTATCAAGAAATATGCATGGTTCGATTCTTTATAATAACGTCGTGAGGAGAACTTTTTCAAAGACAAAATGCCGCATTAGAATTTTCGGATGAGGCCACGCCCACTTTTGCGATTTCCAGGGTTTGCAGATCGACTTTGCAGATCTCGACACATCAAGGTGCATGTTTCGAGGGGAAAGGAATATCGATTCTCTTCCAAGAGGAGAAGTGTGTGAGAGAGAGAGGGAGATCTACATCTATATAATACCCTGCGAGCCACCTCAAGGGGAGGTGGCAGGAGTTAAGAGGTTTATATGAGCGTTCTCATGGGTAGCGCTTCGTCAGTGTGCGTTTGTGCGCGTTCTGCAGTGTTTATTCTGCACATTGTGCTGTCGTAGATCATCGAATCACAAATTTGCCGCGGAAACTATTGAGGTCGACGGCGCTCCTGCGATTAAGGACCGAAGGAGACGCCCTCGATTGATTGGGGTGAAGACATCGCTGGCGGAGCGAACGGGAAACAATGGGTGGGTGAGAGGGGGGTGGAAAACAAGGCTTGGGGGGAGGAAAGTGACGGTTTTGATGAAAAGGTCATGGAGCCAAACTACTAACGATAGCACCAAGCCAAATCACCTTATTAATGAACATTTGTTGTTTAATAACCATTTTATGGATCGGATTGGTGTGGTTGCTTGAGATTGGCTTACCGTATATTTGGCCAGGGTTCATATCCCGACAGAGATGGATATTTTTCAGATGAAACCTGATCCTTACTTGTATGTCTTATGGAGGGCACTTCAAGTTCAGGAGATCGGGTTGGTGTGGTGGCTAGAGTATTGGCTTATCATACGGGCGGCCAGGGTTCAAATCTCTGTAGAGGAGGATGTTTTCCAGAGGACACCCGATCCCTACTTGAGTGTCTTGTGGAGGGCACTTCAAGTGGAGTACTCCGTCTGTCGGATGAGACGTTAAACCGTGGTTCCCTTGGCGTATTTCATTAAGAACAGGCTAATGTCGACGCCGGGTTTCTATCCACCCTTCCTGCGTTACCTATTCCCTATGGCGCAAATGACCTTAGCCGTCGGTCGCCTCCCCAAAAATCCTATCCTATCCCAAAGATCCTTCGATTGCACCTATACCCACCTGCTCTCATTCGCGATAATAACCTCAGTTGTCAGTTGCATCCCCAAACAGCCAAGTATCCAGTATTCATTGGGCTATATCACTCATTTTTGGTTAAACTTGGGTGGATATAAATTATTAAAATAGTGACTGATAATCTAAAAACGAAATCTTTTAGACGTTTAAATATGACGCGCTTCCTTATAATCAATTTATGATTTTTTTAAATTTTTTGTACCTCTTTTTGTTTTACACGAAAAACATTTCGATGTATTTACGAGGACTATGCTCCTGATCCTCGGAACTCTTAAGAACTTGAACTCACCGAGAAATCTATTGGCGTTTTAGCTCTAGACAACAATGCTCTCTCACTCCATTTATGTTTTCATAAAATAAGGACTGGTTGAATACTGAGAAATTCATAACGTCCTCATTACGGAATATAAAATACATGGATACATGACACCAAGTAGGTTCATATTGGTACTAGGATGAGAATCTTTCGTGATCTGGACTCTAAAAAGGTTTATTCAAGTCATTTTTTTAACAACCAGACAAGCCATTAATTGCCTGAAATGTGATGTCCGGTCGTTTCGGTTATATTATCCGATAATGCGGAAGTTTCTCTGGGTGTGGGTTGGGGAGGTTGCTGGCTTATTTTTTGCCGTCGCTGCGTGGATGAATGTCGGGGAATGGGTAGGGGGTCGACCTGGGGTCATCCGGGGAGGATGCCAGGGTGAGGGGGAGGGCAGTCGTCCGGCCCGCTTGGTCACCAGAGTCGCTTGGCGAGCTTAATTGCTCACCAGAGGGCGAACGATGAGTGAACGCTGTGCTCCGATGGACCTCGTTGTAGGGCGAGGTTGCAATTGCCTCCTTCGCGACCCCCTCTCTTGACTCTCCAACAGACACATTTGCCGCGTGCGCAAGATACTTTTTTTCGTGCGACACTCATGACGGCTCACTAAACGCGACAATTTTATCCTCATTCGAAGGTTACAAACTTATGTAAATCCATTAACCCGCTTCCTCCCGGCAAAAAAGTGTACTGTTTGTGTGTGTGTGTGTAAGGTGGTTTTCTGCGTGATTTCTCGGCTCTGTTTAAATGATGATTTCCATACAACTCCATCCTGGTGTATATCTTAAACTTATCCATTTCTTGCATCAAAATATTGCTGCACGAACCCTCTCTTGTTCTTTTGATTCCCAAATTTCTCTTTCCTAACTGTATCTCCGATCACATTCATTCACTTTCTCTTTTACATTATCTGTCTACACAGTTCTCTCACGTCGTGAAGTCCTCTAACTTTAAGCTGTTTCATCTGTCTATTTATAAATTAAACGTAATGTGTGATAGCATGTCGTTCAATAATTCCGTTATATGTGCAGAAAAAACTGATACTGCCTTTTTTCTGGATGTAATCTGTCTCCGAGCTCTCTCCAATTGGAAAATATGTTATTTTTTAATTATTAATATTTGTATCAAATATTTTATTTCCCTTTTTTATAGTTTAAGAGTGAGAGCCCTAAAAGATGATGTAGGCTCCTTCGTGGAACTCTAACGGTGAATGACTTTTCTCCGATTTCCCGCTTGTACACGTTTTTCTTGAATGCTTTTACAAATTACATAATTTACTCAATGACGTCCTACTCGATCTCCCGGCCGCTGACTCCCATCGCTTGGATTTCTCACTAGAGGCAGTTGTATGGGCTTATTTATTGCGCCTGAGTTTAGCAAAGTTTAGCCTTATCCTCCAATTAGTTAGTTCTCTCACGAGGAACGAGACACGCTCGCTCGTAAGTATTCCACTGAATAGGGGGATATTTGATCGCATAGCTCTCTACCCTTCCCCAATCCATTACCCAAACCTTCGAATTGCTCCGCTCACTCACGGCATTCATTAATAGAAGCACGACGACTGATATCAAGATACTGATTATTCTAAACTTTTGTTATAAAATCACCAAAGTAACCCAATCAACCCGTCAATCCGTCAAGCATGAAGGAATTAATTTTAATATACGGAAAGATACCTGTCATTTACTCAAATGCGAATTTCGCAATGCACAACATTCTTTGTAATTAGTAGTTATTGGACAATAAGGTTGTAGAATAGATAAATATATTATTCCCTACAGTTGAATTTGTCTTTAAATTTCTTAAATTTCCTGTATGGGCATAATCCTAATCATGGCCATATGGCCATAATCAGTCGAATTTTCTACGGCCCGTACGTAGGATGAAAACCTGATGACACGAGTTGCTAAAGACTTAGTGGAATCGTTTATTACTTCGAGTCGACGATTTACAATACCACTTTGTCTCTAATACCATAGTAAATACTCTAAATCAACGAAATGCGTCCACCTAGTTGCTTTTTTGGTAATGTTTCATCCAACTGTACTCTTACTTCCATCCAAGAAGCAAGCTAATCTAAATAAAAATGCTTCCCTTGTGATAAAAGTTACAAAATATTCCCAATGGATTCGTTACGTGTCTTTATTTTTCCCATACATTCCTATGTACCTCGGCATTAGCAGTACTGTCAGTCTTCTAGGTTAAGAGTTACAGAAACAAGTAATTTTACGCAATTTTATATTTTTCCTCCAAATCTTCATGAATGCAAAAGGATGACAAAATTTGTCTGAAAGATTGAGAGTATTTATTACCTTTTTCTTTCGTTTGGCGTTTTTCTCGAATTTGAACAGCCAGCGATTCTGATTTAAATGTGAATAAGAAAAAATGATTTGAAGCTAGTAAAGTAAGCTCAATACAGGTGCATTAAACGTAAATAAATGAAATAATACTAGCGTATTTCCTTAAGGGAATAGATTTTATGTACAAAAAGGAACTTTTGACTTTTTATTTATTATGGACTATTATTACAAACGAATAGGTTGTTGAGAAGAAAATTAAAGCAGATAAATCTGTTCAGTTAGTGGCAGTCAGTGGGTTCGTATGTGATAAATACGGGATAAACCCAAGGAAACTTAAGCCCAAGAGAAATAGGACCCTAATCAGAGCCAAAAAAATTAAACAAAAACTATAGTAAATGAAATTTACTATATTAAGCTTCACTTCTTGGGAATCCTAAGTAACCATCATTCGAACAGAGAAAAATGGTACTTTAATGCCAATCTCCCTTATTTGCACCATGCGTTCTGCCCGCCTTCAGTATCATCAGGTACCAAATTAAAAAAAATATTTTTAAGCCTGGTAATATCGCAGGTAATGAAATACATATGTAAAACTTGTACGTTACTTTGCCGTTTTTTATTAAATGCCATATTTTCTGGAACTCTTCACCCTCTGGAACTGGTTCATCGGTCACTCTGGTAACCCTATTTTACATTGTCTATAGTATCTTCATCTTCTTGAAGATGACTAATAAATTGGAACATTGAGGGTGCTAGGTAGTAGCTGTATAAGCTGCCCTAATGGGTTATAACTTATATATTCCACTTGGTACCCATTCACCATATGCACAGAAAAGAACAAGGTCTTTAAAATGCTCTTGCTTAAGAGGTAATAATTTGTTTTTCAACTCAACCAATTCGTAGCATTAGGAATACAAAAAAAACTTGGTCATCGCGTCACCACTTTAATTTCGTAAAAAAATACAAAGGTTTAATTTGAAATATCAATTAAGAATATCATATCAGATTTTTAACATAGTTTGATAAGTGTTTCTGATATTTCCACTGCAGTACACTACCTATTTACATTTACTATGCAATATACATAGCGCTCGTTCTCTAGACGTAGGCGTAAAAATATAGACGCAAATTGAAAGATGTATCTCCTTTCCTTTCAAATGAGATGGTTTAGAAGGGTAGGGATGGTTTAAAGTGCGTCTAAAGTGCCCATATCTGTGGGCATCCTCTCTGGCCGCAGCATCGCCTCCATAAAAAAAGGCCTCTTTTATACGTAGCCCAGCACTCACCCGTCTCCTCTCCCTGACCAATGCGTTCCCTTCGCCCCAGCTCCCAGGGTTCCCTCTCCCTCTCTCACCTGAGAAGCCCTGGGCCGGCGGCCGGCCCTGCCGTCTCCCCGTAGCGGCACACTGCCTTCAACCCTTCCACCCACGTAAACTCCGCTTCGAACCGATAGATGTCAGCTTCCATGGACCCTTTGCAGTTTCACGAGGAGGAAAAGGGAGGAGATTCCCCACGAGACAAGTGAAGAACGATCGCCGTGTGGGAAGCGCACGAGCCTTCCATCCCCCACCCATGTTTCCCTCCCCTCCACCCCCCCCCCGTTTAGAAGAGCCCTAGGGCGCCTTCCAACCCCTCCCTTTCCCCTCCATCCTCCTCCCCCCACCCTTCCTTTCCCCTCTGCGCGTGGTGGATGGGTGGGTGATGGGGGCGTAGACAAGACACCCTCTGTCCATCCTCCTCAGTTCTAAGTTAGCTCAGGTACTGTGAGATGGACACACTTTGGTTCGTGATGTGGCATACATTGCTTTAAACTAGAAAACAAAAAATTTTGCCCGCTGAGATTTTGACAAGAAACCTTATGCACAAAATTGTGGTGTAGATGGAACGAAGTGCTGTGTTACGAGTAACTCATAATGAAAACGATGAACAATTCCAATAAGTTTAATTGCTGTCAACCGGTTTTGACGGCTATAGTGTCAATCTCAAGACTAACAGTTTTGTATATTTTAATAAACGGCTGTTTGTCTTGAGAATGATGCTATAGCCGTCAAAACCGGTTTACAGTAATGAACTTAGTGAAGTTGTACAGCGTTTTCATCATGAGTTATTCCTTCTCGTTCCATTTTCTAACGCCATAATCAATTCATTTGATGCTGTACGACGAGTAAAGCTCTTTCAACAGTGGCTGATATGCTACATCGCTAATCTATACCACGCGTCCTACGGATTTACTTTTGGTAGGCTTAATTGCCTGTCTTTGAATCAATTCATCTCCATATCTATTGGGAATGAAAATTCGATGTAAAATCACTTATAGTAATGGGAAATTAATATAAATGTTATAATTAATACATGGAGTATTAGGAGATAATCTTATACAGAATAGCCAGTGCTTAAGTTTTAATTCATAATCTTGTATTGAAAGGATTATGTTTAAATCCAAAATGATTACCTATCCTGTTCCAAAAACAATAACTAATTTAATTGGTTCTAAATGTTACAATTCTACAGCTGAGCTACCTAACTGAACTGATATCGGTCTCTTTCCTGTATGCTCTCCCCTTACGTAATGAAGCGCAAGACATCATCCACTCCTCTCTTCTTCCATCCCAATCGTGAGTATATGTATCGTTTTAGAATACTTTAAGCAACTGCAAGGAAGACCTTCCGAACGATATTTTGTAAAATTTTGAATATCCATGGGAATGCTGAACAGAAAATATTCAACAGAAATAAAAGTACCCCACTGGCCTACTCCAAGCGATGCATCCTTCCACCCCTCATGTCGTTCCCACCTCTAACCGAATGTAACATGGAATCACTAAGTTTAAGTTTTTCGTATCATAGAACCAAGGTGGCTGACTCTAAAGTGGGCTAACTGGGCTTTAATATTATAAACTCTCCTAAATGTCTCTAGTATTACTCAAATGGCTCCGCACACATCCAAAGATTTTCGTCCTAATGCAAAAAACTGCAACAAATCTGGGGAGCCCACAAAAATTCAACCACTATTCATCACGAATGCAATGATTGATTTCTTATTCAGTATACGTTTAGATTTGGTGTATGTTACTTGATTAGAGTTTTTAGGGAATAATGTAATGATATATTTAACTAAATTTCATTTTTTTTGCTTTCTTGCAATTCCGCGATCTTTGGATTCTCAATGCACTAATGTATTTTTCCACGTTTTAACTAATATACGATGTCGTCATCTCCATCAAATCTTCTTCTCTTCATTTCTTCTTTTTCTCATCTCTTCAAGTTTGGATCGTCTTATTCTTCCCCTTCGTTCCGGTTCCGTTGCAATAAAACTGCGTCTTCACTTGGGCAAAGTTTGTGAGAAATTCCGCCACTTTCACGTCTGCAATCATTATTGGTCTTTCAATCTTAAAATTGGTTGACTTCAGCTCTCTCTCCTTCTCTGGTACTCTTAATTCCTCGTAGCTCTTACAATGTACTTTTCTCTTTCTTGGACCAATTTATTTATTCCAGGGTCTTTCTCAAAGGATATTTTCCTCAATTTTTTTCTTTGATTCCATTCCTCACATACCCTTTGTGCCTCAGGGTGCGCCCATCCCATCTGGTTCTTTTCTGCATCGTGTTCCATAGTATCCTTACCTCTTCTACTATTCTGCAAACTTCATCTTTTCTAACTTACTCCGACCATTTTATCTTCAGCGTCCTCCTCCAGCACGAGGCTTTGAAAGCTACCTCTCTGTTTTGGTCCAATTCACCAATGGTACATGCTTCGGATCCATTGAGTACCTCAATTCGCACAAATGTTTTCACCAACAGATTCCTCATTTTTGGTCATATCTTCCAGGAAGATATGACTGCACAGCAGTTGTCTTTTTACCATAAACTAATGCATGCATGAACGCTTTTTTAGCTTACGTCTCGGACGGTTTCTTAGCCCAGGCTAATTCTAGTTGGTGCCTATTCTTTCCAAGCACAAGCTAAGAAAGCGATCACTGTGTCTCCTGTATTAATTCCTATATCTAATAGTTTGTTGGTTTACCAGAGAATCATTATTTTTATATCTGTCCTATCCTTTTTATGCGCTCTTTCTTGTGACGCAGCCGCACGTCTGGATTCCCAAATCTTGCCTCAGGAGGACGACGACAATGAAATGCTTAATGGAGCGCGTAAACGACTCGTCGCCAATGCCAACCGACGCGATGTTGCACGCCTCCCTCTCCCGGTGAGTGGCGGATGGTGTACTTCCATATTCCCACGCTCAAATATGTACTCAAGCACCTTCCAATATGCAAGGGGCGCGCACTGAACCGCGAAGGCTCGTTGTCGAGCCTGGCGCAGCTTTTACAGGTGATGTGCCACGCCCGAGTGCGTATCGAGGAGAACGCGGATTGCAGACGAAGGGTTTGGAGGGATTGGGATTAGGGTGCGTGAATTGGGAATCGGAGGTGTGCGAGGGTTCAAGGGTTTACCGACAACTTCCCTTTCTATCTCCAATATGGCTACACAGACTCAGTGGAATGGGTCGGACCCATATGTTTGTAATGGAGTTTGAGTAACTAAGTGCATGCTATTAGACGCTAGTGAGGCCTGGAAAATAGTTTATGCACAGCAAAAAAGATTAGAAGCGATGAATATGAGGTTTAATCGTGGAATAAAAAACTCGACGGTAAAAATCGGCAATACAGAATTCCTGAGAAAAGTTGGAGAAAAATACTTGCAATGAAACTTTAAAGAAGATAAAATAAAATGATTGAACAAACTTTGCGACACAAGAATGAATGAAGTCAGTGATGAAAGAAGAAATGAACAGAGGACATTAATAAGGAAAGACCGAGGATAGAATAAGTCAATTGAGTTATGGAGGACGTCTAATTTGAAGACTTACGTTCGTATGAAACGATTATCGATGTGTTATGAAATTTGTTACCTGAAAGAAAGAGCATTTGGATACGAGAGGAAGCGGTTCGTCTTTATCATTATCGTCATATGCTGATAAAATGGATTTAAAAGTATATAGGAATGTATATTTGAGAACCTTGCACATACTTATTCTGCCGAAAGATGAAGCGCATCGTGATGTTTAAATATCTCTGTGGAAGATTAAAATTATTTAATCCATCATGAATGTCGACAGCTTCCTCGAAGTTCAGATTGAAGCGGTTTTATTTATTATTCCAAACATTTTTGCGAAAAGTTTTAAAAAATCGTCATTCGGGCAAGATAAAACATCATAATTTTTAAAAAGTAACGTTAATTTTCACTGGAGAAGAGTTAAAACCGTCTTAATGTGTCATCTTATTGTGGCTGTCTGTCAACATTGTCTGCACTTGAGAATCACTTTAAATCATTTGAACGTCCATTCTTTAAATGCCATGTCGGTGAGGTTAAGCTCTTCCTTTACTGTAATAGTTCTTCGCAAAACAGCCCAAAACCCTTTTTCAACTGATTCATAAGTTGCTGATAAAATTGTTCTATATAATTTGAAAAGTTTTATAGAGCCTCTTTAATCTATATATATTAGAGTCAAATACTTGCTGATCAAGGGATCACCGGACTTACTTAACGTATTGTAATGAAATTCGTCACTCTGGGTCGTATTGCCATCTATATATTGTGTGTCAAGAAATTTAAAAAATAGATAATATATTCACTACTTTTTTAATCGATAGAGGTCAAATACGGTTGATTTACTGACTGCTCGACCACTGAAACCTCCGTACGATTTTTGATCTCCATAGGACAAGAAGAATTCTAACCAGTTTGAAAACACAGCAAGTAGAGTTATCAAAAAAATTGTCAGGTACTTTTGTTATGCATGTATAAATGGTCACGAGTGCAGAGGATTAATATTGATTTTTATGTTATTAGCTACCAGATATGGCTTTCTTTGTTTAGTGCTGTGAAGGTTAATGTAACAAAAATTTGTATTAATGATATCATTACATTTAATTGATAAAAGAGACTTTTCATTTGGTTTTATTAATACTTCTTAATTGCTCACTTCAGTAAGGTTTTTTATTCCAAAAGAAAACATTTTGAATGCAGAGGATTAATATTGATTTTTATGTTATTAGCTACCAGATATGGCTTTCTTTGTTTAGTGCTGTGAAGGTTAATGTAACAAAAATTTGTATTAATGATTTCATTACATTTAATTGATAAAAGAAACTTTTCATTTGGTTTTATTAATACTTCTTAATTGCTCACTTTAGTAAGGTTTTTTATTCCAAAAGAAAACATTTTGAAGTAACCTCAAATGAGTGTGTATAATAGTCCATATACATATCGTCGATGTCTTCATTTTGAAGAATACTCGGATGTAATGTAACCATGTTGAATGATAATAAATTTATTTCAATTACCGTCATCATCATTTGGGGTATGTAATGAATATCCCACCGACTATATTTGTAATTTGAGAGTAAAGATTGGGAGCGCAGGTTTTAGGTAAATCTCGCCTTACGGCCGAGCATTATTGGAGCGTTCGTTCCACTCGACTGCATTCAGGGCCAAGTCCTTTAAATTGCCTCTTCGCATTTCGGCGTCATTGCAGTCATCCAAGTGCATTCCCAGTGAAATGGGAAGGGGTGGGGGGGGGGAAGGGTTGGGGGTGGGAGGAGGAGAATGAATAAATGTGGGGGAGAAGCGCTCTCCTTCTCCATCCAAATGGATCAATGCAACACTTGACTGAGTCTCTCGTCCTGCACTCGTTTCTTTTCCCCACGCCCCTTCCCCCCAGTCCGCCTCGAACGAACCCACCAATAGTGTTCCGAGGCGCTCTTGTGCCGACTTGTATTTGCGCTGCGGTACTGCGTGCGCTCTTATTTACCCGAAGAGGGGGGAGATATAATGAAAAGGGGGGGAGTGGAGGGAGCTGGAGCTTTTCCATCATTCGCGTTGGAGTTCCTTTCCTTCCAAGGGTTATTCCTCGCGAGGTCAAGGGTCGTGGGAGAGGGCTGTGGGGGAGGAAGGAAAGGCTAGAGAAGGGGTTGGCTCTATCATATCAATTGCGTGCACTGGAGGGCGCGGGGGGGTGGGGGAGACGGGAGGGAGCGGGTGGGTCGGAGTTGGGGATGTTGGAATGGGTCTGCGCCATGCACGCTTCAGACATCGGTCGGACGGTATCGCATCAGAGCAAGGATAGTGCACAATAAGAGTTATTTGGCGATTTCAAACAAATTTATTTGAACACGAACTAGGATTTGACGAAGCTTGTCATCATCGAGTACAATTTTAACAGATGGCTAAAATATACGCTATCGTCACATAGATGGGGAGAAAGGTAGGAAGAGTTGGATGGAATAAAGAGGATGGGGTTCTTTTGAAGTGTTGTAGTGGAGTCTTGAGTGTAGGAGAAAGGAAGATCATGAAAATGGAGAAATGGTCAGAAAGGGAAGTGGCATAAGAGAATGAACTCATCGGATTGGATCGGATATTTGGGGAGGCAACCGACAGCTAAGGTCATTTGCGCCATGTGGAACAGGTAAGGGAGGAAGGGTGGATAGAAACCCGGCGTCGGCATTAGGCTGCTATTAACAAAAGGCGCCAAGGGGACCACGGTTTAACGTCTCATCCGACAGACGGAGTACTGTACTTGAAGTGTCCTCCACAAGACACTCAAGTGGGGATCGGGTTTCCTCTGAAAAACTTTCCTCCTCTGCAGGGATTTGAACCCTGGCCGTCCGTATGGTTAGCCAGTACTCTAGCCACCACACCAACCCGATCACCCGAATTTACTCAACTGGGGGTATAAGAGTAGAGTATATATAACCCCCAGTCTTTTCAGATATATGAGCGTGCATTTAGTGTCTCACAACTTTTAGAGGGATTAAGGTGGGAGCTTCTAGAGACTCGGAGGCTACAGGCTAGGCTTAGGCTGCTTGATAAAGTCAGAACTGATATTTTTTGGGTCGATATAGAGAATATTATCATGGATCCTCACTACATCGTTAGATCTGATAGATGCAATAAAATAAGAGAGATACGCTGCCGAACAGATAGGTGCAAAAACTCGTTTTTTCCGCGAACAATAAGCGACCACAATAGAAATTAAGCTCACTAAATGCACTCCTATAATTCATGTCACCATTTCATCTCCAAAAAACGTACACCTTTACACGGCTGGTGACCTAACACCCCCTGTCACACGCCTATGCTGCGGCTTGCGGGGTATCATGCAGATGTAGATATATTCTTTATTTTTATAAAAAATTAACCTAATGATAACGTGTGAAGTCAAAACTAAGGTTGTGTTTTAATATATACATTTATAAGGAGAGATAATATGAATCACCAAAATAGTGGATGAGAAAACGAGATTATGTGGAATCACTTGGTCACTCTTATCATTTAAAACGCTAAGCAAACACTACGTAGTTACGCTGGAGAGAGCGGGTTTTTTTTAGAACTAGGATACTCCCGGATTAAATCCATGCTTCGATTCATCTTGTGGATTAATTTGAAAACCATTTTTATATGAGCTTACTATTCAGTTGATACATATCACAATATGAAAATTATTTCACTTTAAACAATATTTCAGTAATTTTTTCTAACTCCGACCCCGGTTTCAATTTGACAGAGTCAATTTCTAGGTGAATATAGCTCACCGGCGATCCCACTATGTAAAACTTTGTGAGAGTGGAGGGGAGAAGGAGAGAGAATGAATGCTCAAAATAGGGCGAGGATTGATTTTTGTTCCCAGGGATAATTGCTGCGATTCAGAGGACAAATATTGTGACGATGAAAATGACTGTGATAAGTTGAAGCCTGGGCAGGCGTAAATTGTAAATATAGTGAAATTCCCACAGTTAGATAATTTTCACATCTTGATGTGGTTCTACTAAGTCAATACTGCTAATTTGATATGAATTTATGAGTTTTACAATTTAATTGACAAAACACTCAACACTAAATTGGATAGATTAGGGAACACGTTCAAGTGAGCTGGGTGGATAACAAAAGACTGTTCGGTTGGCAAAGGGTTCGATCCTCGATTTGGAGAGTCCTCAGGTTAGCAGCCGGGTAATGGTGTTGAACTCTACTGACGTTTCAATTAAGTGATCTGCCATCATATTTGGGGTGAATGCCTTCATTCACTGAGGAAGAGACGGCTTGCTACGACATAGATAAGTCCATGAAGTTTAACACCGTTACCTGGCTGGAAACCTAAGGACTCTCAACATACAGATTCACTGTGAGACTGACGCAGATCTTTTGAAGAATCATCGATTTTGTCCTGAGGAATGAAAATCAACTAAACAATATGAGATCGTTTTTCTTCGTCGTAAATTTATTTAAATACGATAGATATTTTTCAAAGTCTTATGGATTAAATTTTATCATCTTCCTCACTATTATGTTGTGTCACCAGTCAAAACTCAAATGCTTTATGTCATAAAAAAGGAAGTCGATAACATGCGTGTCTTTCCTCGTGATAAAGAATTCTTATATTGCAATATGCTATCATGAGTCTTATGCCATTATTTATTTTATTGGGTCTGAAAATACTTATTATTTTTTAACCAATTGGGAAAATGTCAGTGACTGTGGTGAACTATATATGGGATATGATAGGCTGCTGATGTTATGGGCGCCTTTTAGTGCAGATCAAAATATGTAGGGTGGGTGTACATACGTAGGGTAGTGTATGTACATAGGAAAGCATTGCCTGAGAAATCGGGAAAGGGGTAGAGATATGACGAGTAACAGTATTAGGCTACGATAAACCTAACGTGTCCAGAGGACCACAGTTGAACGTTCAATTAGACGGTCGGAGTACCTCTCTTTAAGTGCTCTTCACATGGCTTCCAAGTCGGGATTGAGATCCCGCTGAAATACCTCTGCCACTACTGAGATTCTAGTCCGCGTCTCTAGGGGTGAGAAGCACGAATTCTAGCCACTACAAAAGCTAATGCCTTTGGTAACCACTCCCATTAGAGTTGATACATATTTCAGTATAATCAGTGTAAATCATTTTTAAAAATTATTTGCCAATTATGCTAACAAATGTTAATAAATGATTAGACATTAAACAGCACGACATGTTTGGCATTCTTAAGGTGGTTGGATCGGTAACTGTGATTAATTCAGTGCATTTTGTAATAAATTCTCAATTAAGTCGAAAATAATTCCTGGACCACACTTTACATAGCGCGAAATTCGAAATTTGAGCAAAGATTGAAAGTAAATTCATGTTCTTTATTCGGCATGATACTTTGACATTTATTAAGATTTTTTATTATTATATGAAACGTATATTTTCGCGTTCAGTAAAAATTTTGTACATAGATAATCGAATTATTTTGTAATCCATGCCAAGCGCCTCAAGACTACATGTTAAAATATTGTCAAATTGCGAAGAAAACAAATCAGCTAAATGCAATTTTTTCCATTTATCTATGCATATTACTAGAAAGTACAAGCATACAAATTTTCTCTCAAACGTGTTCATTAACGAGAAGGGCTCCTTCCACCGTAGCAACGACGCGTCGCGCGCACTGAGCGTGGCATGTGACCCAGGGCGTCGCGATCTCCGACCCAGCTTGATTATCCGGCATTTCGGGGAACCGTTGCGTCGTCCCGAGTTGCCCTCGTTTGCTTACACTTCGAGTGGAATGGCTTCCTCGTCAGCGGAGTGCACACTTTGACTGGCCGAATTGTGTGTTTCTGGCGAGCTATCCTAAAGCTGCTTAAATACACAACGAATAATTATTGCCACTCTAGCGGTGGATGCGACTCGGCGTGGGTGGGTCAAAGAATGCCTTTGACTGCGGCACGTCAAGGAAATGAAGACATGGCCCCCTATACGTGTCCCTCTGATATCTTGTCTTATCCTTTCCTCTCACCCTTCCGCATGCTATTCAGTTCAACACCTACGTTCTGTCTGGCCAACACGTTGTTTGTATTCCCTGTCAGGGGAAAAAAATAGTTTAAAGTTAGCTCCAGAGTTTCCCTACTCCTTCTCATCACAAGTAAAATCCACAGGCACGGGTTTAAGCAGTTCTCAGAGCATATCCGCTGACAGCTGTAACATTTCTATGCTGGCAATCCTTGCTGATTAGCAGTTAAATTAAAGGACTTCTAAATTGCCAGCGTTTTTCGACATACATGCTCGAAATAGTAAGATACATCCATTGTCATTATATACACCAAAAGGACTAATTTGTTTATACACTATAATGATATGATATTCATAGTCCTTTTGTAACCATCGTAATCAGTTTTTTATAATTACTTCCATATTAACCTTCAAATACTTATGTTGCGCAATTGGTAATAACTATCCGATAGTATTTTAATTATATTTCAAAATATTTTTATACCTGTTATTTTATAGAGGTCTTAATTGCTAAAATTATTGATATATGGTAATAATTTCTGGATTTGATAGTGATTGAGTTAAGCCTTCATTCAAAATATGACATTGTGAAAATTCCAATAGTGTCATTGACCCCTTCTTGCTCCCTTTTAGAGGAGAATTCTCTCTCTCTCAATTGTTTTCCCTTGCATTTCAATTTAAAACCTACGTATGAAAGGGAAAGGAAAAAATTTACTCGCAGAGTAATGAAACAAATGGACTGGTGAAATTGGATATTTATGGAACAGATACCAGTTATGTATAAATAAAACGACTTATCAATGTATTAAAACCATAACCTAAAAAATAAATATATTGGCTTGATACTCTATTGAAAATTCATGCCAAAAAAGAATTGCTCCCTCCTGTTAAAATGTAAATAATGCAAATTATTGGGGTTAAAAACTGAATTCCTTGCATGAAAATTCTTTAAATGATGTATGTACCATTATTTGATCACTCGATTCGATTGATGAACACGCGATGATGAAGCAGGGCGAAATTAATCGCCAAGAAAATGGGTCCTAAGTAAAGTTGAATTAAGCAAAAACATTTTTTATGAATAATTTGTGAACAGCTGCATTTTTGCAGGCCGCTCTGTATGTACAGGTGAATGATCCAGTCATAGTGGCGCCTTTCAACGCTTCACCACTCAAAATTATCTCATGTTGTACGTATGCATTGCGTACAATTATTTTGTTATGGCGACCATCTACCCCTTTGCTGAAGTTTTGAGGTATTCCTTCAATCATCATAAATTTTTTCATCGCCTTTGCATTTACCAAAACTCTTGAGTGTAATCTAAATTGTCTGTAACATTCAGTAATATTGACATCGCATATCCTTTCTGGAACTACTTCACTGATATATGGTTTTGACGATTGGTTTGTCTAATCTGGTGTACCTTTATCAAGTAATATTTATTTTCGTAATGTGCGGAAGCTTTTGCATAAGTGAGTTACGTCTGCTATATAGATTTACTTCGTAGTTATTTTTGTTGAAACTTAAAATATCTAATAATATATTAATATACCTGATTGAAATGTTGCCAAAGAAGACATTTGGTAAATGTATAAATATAATCGGCGATGTTAATCCCGGAGGAAAACTTTTCTGTCGTGCTCGTCCAAAGTCACTGAAAAGGTTTTAAATATTACTGACGTGATCGTATTTATATATTCACTCCATGAAATATTATTGTCACCTTTGCTGAAGGCCATAGTGATTTGCTTATCGTAAGTGTGATGGTCAAGGTCAGCCATCTCTATTTGCTGCTGAAATCCACGTCAGACTGCGAGCTCTTGGATTAAAATGTCCAAATTATATTGTTCATCCATTAGGGGGTCGGGAGTTAAAAATCTCGTGTCACGATTCGCTCTTTCAAGGTGCATCCGTATCCTATCATGCCTCGACTTCCGGCTCAGGAAAACTGTCATTTTGCAAACATGGTGTTCTCAGAGACACTTGTTATCCAATCGTGACCTTAGATCAGTAAATTATGTAATTTCTCTTCGAATCTCTTACGAAGACGGAGGTCATTATAATATGTCAAATTGATTCCCGGACATCATCTTAGGAAATGATCATTTCAACCGGGATTGAAGCCCTTCACTCTAGTTGCTCGAAATATATCCCTCAGTCTCATTGACGAGGTATTTGTTTTTGAAAAATGCCATGCAAACATTTCTTAAGGTAAGGTTTACCCTAATAGTACTTCTTTTATTTGAA
Organism: Ceriagrion tenellum; assembly: GCA_963169105.1. Classification (NCBI taxonomy): domain Eukaryota; kingdom Metazoa; phylum Arthropoda; class Insecta; order Odonata; family Coenagrionidae; genus Ceriagrion; species Ceriagrion tenellum. The sequence goes on from OY720640.1 coordinate 137,220,752, forward strand.
AAAAGTATAATTTTTGGGAAAGATTAGCACTGCATAGTTCTTTTATACATTAAATTCACTTAGTATAGAAACACGAAAGCTTTAGAAAAAAATTCTCAAAGCTGAGACTCGAGGCTCGTAACCGTGATGTCGTGAATGATTGGTGCAGACAGCTACGCCGCGCCGTCACTAAGATCAAAGACTTTCCATAGCTTGAGACTCAACTATGTGGAAGTTGATTTTCACAAATGAACAAGTAACTTGGTTTCCTTCCACAGATTTATTTTCCTGGTACGACATGTTTCGACTATAACCAACAATTTAGGAAATATAGTAGATTATGTCTCTCACGTGTTACAGTATCTCATTTTACATTACTTTGACGGCTCCTCTTCTGATTTTACGCGACGTACATCTGACTTTGATGCAGAGGATTGTAAATTAAAAACTCTATAATTATTATTCTCGGCAGTATATTTTTCTTTCCATACGAATCAAGGAATGTATTTTTGTTTTCTATCTACGGTGAATATAATTGATTCAGCCTTATCGAGGAGACCCCAATTGATTCATGTTCCGAGATAGGCATTGAGAGTGCTGTTTGCAGTCTTGGATTTTCCGGCCGAGATACAGTGTGGGCATGGGAAATCACCGGGAGGGCGCCTTACATGCATTTACCTTGCATTATTCATTCAGTGGCCTGCGATCACTTGATAGCGACCACCTCAGCAAACTCATCCTAAGGGACCCTTTTGCTGGGAATAGCCAAGGATGGAGCCTAAAAATGTACCAGTATTTAACCATACGAGTTTTAAGAGCAATATTTGGACCATATTGGTAATACCGACGCAATATTATCGGAAAACTGGTATTTTTGTTTATTGGTATTGAATACATCTAAATTGGCACATGAGTCACCTAACTTGTCCAGTATTGTTTCATGAGCAATTTAGAGTAGATAATGTGCATCGTTCAACGAATATCATTACCATCTATTTTTAAAAAGCATTTAGAGCTTATCAACCTTCGCATAGCCTTTAGTAACTTTCTTTCGAATTTCCATGAAAATAGTTTATTATTTAATAAAATATTTAATTTTGATTGAATAATATCGTATTGTGAATTTCAAACACGCATCCTATAGAATTTAATCATCATTTTGCAGCTACATCAGTGGCACTCTCTGATCGATTGACACTGCCGCGCCTAGTAAGAATATGGTTTGCACTATTTCACCTTTTTCATCCAAAGTTAGCGACTATGAACCATTAATTCTATGTATCATGGGTGTATAATGCGAGCAACATATTGGAAGTACATCAGTGGCAAAAACAGTGAAATAATCCTCAAATTATCCAATTATGACTGAAAACTTATCATTAGATATATTAAAACCTAATCATTATATATTTCATAATTGAAAATATTTTTGTCGCCATACTACATTTCTAGGTCTTACAGAAGCGATAAAGTAAGAGAGATACTTTGCAAAACAAATAGGTACAAAAATGTTTTCTCTCCATGCAATATATGTAGCCAAAATAAAAACTTATCTCTAGCTAAAACACTCCAATTACACACTTCACCATTTGATCCCCCAAAACCTTATCCTTTACACGACTGGTGTTCTAAGAACCCCTGCCACACGCTCATGCGGTGGCTCGCCGGGTAATATGGATGTAGATAAAATGCTGTCCGATAATTTAGCTTAAGACATTTCCATCTCTCAACTTGAGCATACAATTTAAGAAAATAATTTGGAAAGGCGTAAACCATTTATCGAATCTTTTCTTTTCCGTATTCCTAAGATTTTGTGTAGCACAAGTTGTAAGAAAAATATATTATTTTTTTGCGAAAAAATGTTGAAAATCATGCACTAGAGCGTATTTTTATTCAAATTACTACTCAAGTGGCGTGGTTAAGGTGTCGTAGAACTTAGTAATTTCATGAGGAAAGGATCGATGAAAATAATCATTGTACAGCTTGCAGAAAACAGATTGTGAGTTATTAATTAACAGACTGACTGACTGAAAGCTGAACTCTTTGATTTCGTCTACCTCGAAAGGGAATGACGGATGTGCATGTCTAAGTATGCAGATACCTACTCTTTCTGTAGTCGGTTCAGAAATGACACCAGTCCTTGAATTGGTAAGTTGTTTCTAGTCCTCCCATTCCTTCTCCCCTTTATCCGTATTCTGTACAGAATAGCACCTGTAACTTGCAAAAAACAGTACATCAAAGGTTTGTGAATATTTTTTTCCTTTATTCTTTCCGTAAAACACAGCAGAAAAAAATTCCAAATTTTATAGTTTACTTCGAAAAAATGATGACCGTGTTAAATTCCCCTGAACATGTGTGACTTGCAAATTTCAGGGATTCTCTTCACTAAACCCCTAATAAGTTGATGCTAATATTTTAGAAATTCTTGATGTATTTTCTTACCTGTGAAGTGAAAGTGCAGTCGGTAGTATGAAAATTGAGACTATATTAATAAACAATGGAACAGCTTTGAACACTACAACAAGGCGCAGTTTTTAGTCGTAAAATGTGTAAAATTGCAAAGGAAATTGCATGAGGACATGCCAAAAGTAGCGCATGCAAAATGATGATAATATTTTAGAAATACTTGATGATCGCATAGGATATCGATGGCATATTGGGGTAGTAATGCATCCCCCCTCTGAGGGATGTTTTGTGGCACGTTGTTTCGGGCATGCGGCCGGTGTGAAGAACCAGGGTGATCCTAACGGAAGACGAGATAGGTTGCCAGGGCCACGCGGGACGCCGAATGCGTGCACTCGGTTGGAAAGGAAAAAGTGGTTCAGAGGGCACACGGGGACTTCTCCGTGAGTCACGGCGAGTCACAGATTCACGAAGGGCTCGCTTTCCTTCCGTCTCACGAGAGCATTACTCGACTCATTTCCCTTTCCTCCTCTCCCATCCGCGTAATCATCGCAGCGTGGGAATGGAAACTCTTTTCGGCGTTTTCTCTCTTTTACTCTCTCTCTCCCACGCCTCCCTCACTTCCCTCCTCCCTTCTCTCATCGCCATCCATTCTCCACTTCCTCCACCACAAAACGTAGTTTCGGTCATCTCTTCGCTTGACGCATCTGATTCTTCACTTGCGTAGCTGTTTTCTCAAATGTAGTTTATTCGTCTCATGTAACTGCTCTTTTCGCCAATAAATAATATTTTTAGAAAAGGTTTGGCTACCAAGTGAAGGCCTTAATTACCAAGCGCCAAATGTCATTTTAGAAAGGGGATTATCCAGCTATTATTTAAGCTGAAAAATGACACGGTAAAGTAGCACAGTCGTTTCGTTTGAATAAAAATACTCAGAATTTGCCCCTTAATTCCCACGTGGAAATTGATGCTTAATTTGTTTTTTGGTTGATATGAAAATAAAACTTGTGCTCTTTACGTTGCCAAACCAAGTCTCTTAATGTAACCTCGAACAGTTGCATTACACTTCTCACCTTTCAGTGGTGGATAACTTACTTGGTTACGAAAAAGATATCCATAGGGTGGGAAAATGACTTGCTCGAGATGAGGTGTCCGGTGACGATGAATGTGTCTTGAATCGATGAGATTCCTTAAATGCTGTTTTCTACTTTCAATCCTATTCATATATTGAGCTATGGTCAACAGCTGAAGGTATTATTGCAAGATATCTACCATCGCCACTTAGCAGAATTTTCCACGTATTCTATTGAAGGGTAGTTCCTCAGTTATTCTTGGCTTACATGAGATAACTGAGGATAAAAAAATGAAATTGTTGCATGCGCAATTTTTGCCATGTCCTCAAGCATATGTTTTACAATATTGCGCATTTTACGACTACAAACTGCGTCTCGTTGTAGTATTCAAAGCGGTCCCGTTGTTTATTTATATAGTCTCAATTTTCATACTACCTATTACACTTTCACTTCATCAAAAAGTTTTTTTTTCTTCTGAGTGAGAATGAATTCTGTTTTCCTGTACTTTTTTCTGCAGCGTAGCCTCGTTGACTCCGAGTAGTAGTTGGAAGTTAAGGGGGGATGAAGATGAACTAAAGAAAATTAATGTCCGGTGAGGAGACAATCGGTGGAAAATTGAGGCCTGCAGTGAGTGAATTGAATGCTCCTCGTCCGTGTAATCACATGGTGTGTACCTGGGATGCAAGAAGATCACGGTTTCTTCGCTTTCCGTCTGATTCGCGTCACTTTCTCGTGAAATTCTGCAATTGGCCGTTTAGCTGGAACGCTCTTAACTTTCACAGACTGACGACGATGCACACGTCTGGCAGATAAATTAGTCATTGACTTTTTCTTGGAGAATAACAATTGCATAGTTCTCTCAAAAATGTGCAATGCCTAAATCTACCTTTCTGAATGCATCAATCGATTAAATTCCGAGTCTACAAGGGTGATCTTGCCCCATAAGTGTTTCCTTTTTTGACTCTAGAAATGCTTACCAGAAGTACGTAGCGATGAAAAAATTGTCCCTGGAAAGAATTCTAGCATTAGTAATTTGCAAATTCAGAATCTTTCTCAGTGGCTGTTGCGTTCTGAACTATGCATCGTGAGAAAATTGGACAAAGCTTATAGCAATTGACACTACTATCAGCATACTTCTGACAACGCACTACATGCTGTATTAAAAGAGAAAGTTTAGCGTGCATGGCAGGACTGTGCAATCACCCTCTTGAAAGGTAGAGACGTTGTAAGATTGGTGAAAGTCGTATTTTTCTATGTGGATATTATTTATAAAATAGGAATTCAAAGCTACTATGCGCACTTAAACGGTTACAACTATTTAATTTCTTTTTCCCATCATAGCTGGAACAAAATAATCGGAGAAATTTCTTTAAGCATAACTACTAAGGGAAACAAGTACTTAATTCATGTCATGATGAAACAATTAGAAACTTTTTTCCTCGAGAAGGCAAACGAGGCTAATGGAAGCTTTGTCCTCATTATGTTCTCACCGTTGGAATAGGAGCGTCCTCGTCCAGTCCAGTTCAACGCGTTCTTCCAACTCAACCCCTGAGATACGATATCTGATGCTTGTATTAACTAGGTGACGATGATCTGACTTGGCTTATGCCCACGCACTTGTCAAAAATATGTATTAATTTATACATATGAATATTTCATGTTATACTCCCCGTTTCATCCCAATATTTGCTGACGTTCTAATGATACGGAAAATACGTTTCATTATGGAATCAATTTTCTTAAAAAGTTTCAATTTTATACCAAAAATAACTTTAATTACGTAATAGAAATCTATTATTCATATTATTATTCACTCATATTCTGCCATTATTCTTTGCAAATAATCATTTGTAAAGGAGTGTCATCGCCGAATTAACTTACCAACTTGCCACGCCGCTTGTACTAGAATGCTGTGGTAATCTTTCACCTTACCTAGAAAAGAAAGTAATAAATTCAAATCACTTCAAAATAATCACCAAATTGCTGACATTAAAATACCGGGAATCACCAATGAACATAGTTATGCTAAACATTGGGATATGAGAGAGACGTGTCATTTATTATGCTAAGGCCAGAAGGACTGTGTTAAAAATCCCACTGGAAATATAGTAAAGTTAACTCTAGAGGAATTACTCGACAAGGAAAACTTAAGTTCATGGATTTTTGTGGATGATATTTATGCTGTTATCAGACTGCAAAAAAATACTTCACCTTATAATTCGGTGCAGAGGGTATATTGTTCAGACCTAAATCTATTTGGCTGAGAATCAAATTAGTATCTCCTCCGCCGGAATACCGAGCCAATTGATTTTCCCTGCGGTGGGTATCCTCCAAGAATCCAGGCGAGTGAAAGGTAGTGGATGGAGGTCACTTAAACCTGTGACTCTCTGTTAAAATATACGATATGAAATGAACAAATGGGTTTGTTTGTTGTGTAATAGGCATTGTTTAAGGAAAATATTACACGAATCCAAGTCATCAACCATTCAAACAATGAATGAATTCTTTTGATTAAAACTCGTTTTCTTCAAAATTTTCCTAAAATTCTACACTCATTTAATTGCGGTCAAACTTTTTGGTAAGTTTTTACCAAAAAGTACATCGAAATTATCAATAGCAACGTCGCGCTTTTTCCAATAATAGGATTATAACAAAATTGATTAACAATCTCGGTCGCTTAACTTGCATGCTGGAAGAACGTCTGTTTCTCCACTTGTCCCTAAGAGTACGTAATCGGAGCTTGCGTACACCATTACTTTGACTCGTGCTAATTGCGTAGAGTTTATTAAGCTCGCATCCTGCCACTTGCTCCAAAAACTGCTCGGAAAGATGCTGTAGTAGCTGAGAAGTTGGAGTCACTGGCCATTCGCAAGTTGGGGGAAATTGGAGTTACGCGAGAATTCTTCTTGCGAGCCGCTCATTAACATGTGAAGCTCCAGTGGATGGTTAGCGGGCGTTCCCCGACCCTCCCTTGGCACGATATCGCATTTGCATGGAGCGTGTGCGTGTGAAACAGTTAATGCGTGGGAACTTGAATGGAGTTGGCAGTCTGCGTTTTCTTCTCCGAGGAGGATGGGGAATTAGAGCGCGAAGTGCTCTTTCGCAGTCTTTCGGAGGCGAATGAATTAAAACGGTCGCCCAGGTCGCCACATTCGCACTCTTAAACCGCTTTCGCTGCTGCGCGGTCGCCATTGTTCGCGGCTTCACGTGCGGCACTTACGGTGTCGAGGATGATCTCGGGAACTGATAAGATAATGAGAGAGGAAAAGAGCAGGGTGGATGCTGGTTGGAGTGAGGATTTCTCGATTTAACTCCGGAGCGGAAGTGAAAACGCGACGCCTAGTGATCTAGCTCCATTTTCCTTTCCTCTTAGCCGGAGGGCAAGGTTTTTTGTGACCACTTGCGCTCTCTCACGGCGCGGTGCCCAAATCTCCGACCTGCAATTAACCACTCCGAGACTGATGTCATTGCGAGAGGTCAGAGCCTGCTTATTGAAAGCAGATTAGTTCACCGGGATAACCTACTGAATGATCTTTTTATATCTACCGATATATTTTGCTTGTATCAACCTTGGTAATGCCGTAGAAGTATGCCAAAGCCTTGGCTATTGTTCATGGACAAGTGCAGAGGTTGTTAGGGTCTTTTCATGGGTGTTTCCGCGACTACAGCATGTAATCAATTAAAAAAATAACCACCCGAGATAGTCCGAAGTAAGAGAATATTTTGTTAGAAAACATTCAGGAAGGGACTATTAAAAATAAAACTTACCTGCTTCACAATATCTCTATGAAACACCAGGATTTTCATTTCATTTAGAGTTGCAACACATTTGCGAGGAATAATCATTGGGTAATTGCATATTAATGTTCACTATTGAAATAGTTTCGTCATCTAGAATGGAAAAGTTTTAGAGGCCTTGCATTACTTACCTAAAATGAGGCGACATATGTGATTAAGAGAGTTCTAAAACCCGTATGGAAGCATTTCATATGGATACTTCGTATGGGAGCATTTTACTTGCTTTGTTTAAACAAACTTAATCTGATATCATTTAAAACATATTTTCTCGTTTCTATTTCTATCTATTTCAATGAATAGTATTTTCATTATATGTATTAAGGGGATCCAAAAGGTCGTCATTACTGTATCAGGGGTCTTCTTCCGACTCATCAAGATGCAGAGGCCGTCATTTACCGATAAATAATTTTGTTTTACATTTGGCCCCGAGCAAGATGTGATGGAGATCTTAGACGAAATAGCCCTTAACATTGCTCGGCTATAGATATGGCCAAGTTTCTTTACAGAAAAAGAATTTTTAATGGTCATTTTCTTCTCCTGGGCTTTTCTTTCAAACATTTCTTGTGATTTTGGCAGACAGAATGATACTTTCTATACATGTAACGACCATTTTTTAACTTCTTCTTTTCATCTTTTCCAAGGCCTCCGATAACCTGAAATGAATATTTCCCATTCCCTGGGAATGAAAATATGACCTGCTCAATAAAAATTTACTTTTGATGGTACATACCGAGTAAGATTGGTGGGGCAATGGATTTATAGAAGAATCTTCCTCCATAGGAATTTATGAAAACGAATATGTCTTCAGTGATGCGTTTTCTCTTTTTGCCACAAATAAATTCTATCATCTCTCCGGCCTTATAAAGTTAAAAAATATCTTTCGTGCAAACTTTTCCTCTTGGTGGTATTATTGGCGCAATTAAATGAATTGATTTGAGTTACCAGAGCGTATCGTTGTTTGACGTGGGTAGACATTTCCATTTACCGAAGATCCAAATGTCAGACCAGTGGAGCAAATCGCACTAATTCTCATTATGCATTCCTCCGGATATTAATTAAGCTTAAAAAATGGGAACTGGAGCGTGCACTTGAGTGATTTTACGGGGTATTGTAAACCTGAAATCCTTTTTAGTCCGCGCCACTTCGTCCGACGCAATCGTCCACCCTAAGTTGACCCAAATGGAAAGGATTTGTGGGTGGGAATTTGGCGCACATTTCGATTTGGTCCTCCTGTGCACTCTTCACTTCCACGAACGAGCCTTTGTCACAAATTGGTCGCCTGTCCAAGGGATCGAGTGGTCTACGGGATCGCTTTGGTTGGCCGGCAGGCGTCGCTCACTCTAACACGGTCAAGAGATGCGTATTCCTCGGTAGAGACTGGTGCATACCTTGTCCAAAGGAAGTGATATTCGATAGGTATTTGAAGAAAATTGGTGAAAATACTGAGAGAGGAAAAATTCATCTTTTTTCTCGGAAACATTTGCCGCACCTTTTAATCTATAATTAAATAACAAAGAATAATATTAAGTCAAAATAATGTATAGCTGAAAAAAAACAATTAGTATAGTTCCATTTAGGAACGTGAAAAAATTATTTTAAAACTAGATCAAGCAAATGTAAGCACTTGCAAGTTTTGGCTCACAAAAATGACATGCTTACATTGAAGAATCCGATTAGAATTTCTACGAATTTAACAACACAATTTCAGTAGCCTGCTGGGGAAAGCTTATCTTATTGTCCAACTGTTTCAGTACAAGATCCTATTTGGATTCAATAAAAATTTTCTAGAACGTTGTAAACTCCAATCTACATTAGTTAATACTCTACTACTTCTAAGGAGTGGGTCGATGCCTTCCATTTATTTTTAGAAAACAGTGCGTGTTCATAAGATTTATGCAGTATTGCGCGTAATAGGAACATTATAGATGGATTGATAGATGCAAAACTTTCCACGAGTAAGACGCCTTAAATTGGGACCAATGTCTGAAGAAATAACATAATTTGTTGATGATGGAATACATTGAATCTTCTATCGTACTCAAAATTGTATTTATTAGTGGAACAATCCTCAAAGTTATATCATCCGCAATCTGTTTGCTTTGTTTTAAAAGTTGAATGATTTGACAAAGTGATCTTTTTTTACTAATTTAGAATGTCACTTTTTATTAATCATGAACTTTTCACTTATAAGCTGCTAAAATCCTCTATCCAAAACTTCGCGGTATACCAAATTGTCATGATTTTATTCTAGCTCAATTTTTTATTAAGCTCCACACAACGTTTGCGAAGGTGCCCAAAAATTAATGCCCCAATTTCTTTCTAACTCCCTAACAAAAGAAGTCAGTGCGTGGAAACGATCATAGAGATAGTCATCTTCATTGGTCGCTAAGCCTTATCAAGTAATCACGACGCAACCGCATCTTCCGACTGAGGACTATGGCCAATTTTGAGGACTCTGAGTGGGACAGGCTGCAAGGTTAGGATCAGTCTGGCATTAACTAAAGACGTGAAAGATTGTTGATTGCTTTACAATTTCTCTTCTTTTCTTATCCACTTTGGCGAAAAATGGCACAAAATACTCGTGCACACTACTACTATGGACGACGAAGAAGTGATTAGCGCGGTAAAAACCTGGCATTAAAACCAGGGTGAGGACTTGTACCGACAGGGAATATACGCTCCAGTGAATCACTGGAGTAAGGCAATAGAACTTGAAGGAGACTACGTGAGACAATCGAGGGAGAGATATCATTATTTCATAAGCGAAAATTCCATTTTTGTAGGAAAAAACAGTTTTTGAGAAAAAATATTGAGTATTTCTGTTTGTTCAACTCTCGTACTTTCCTTCGAAAATTAAAAAGAATTGCAATAGTGTACATCACATTTCTTACAGAATCTCTATTTTTGAAAATAAACTGCTAGGCATTTGTGTTCTTGAACATGTCTCTAGATAATTCTTGTTGTCGGCCTGATAGGTTAACTTTGGCTGTCGATTTATCGGGTTGGTAGAGTCAGGACTAAGCAGCACCTTCTCCTAGCTCATTAAAATGCAATTCGGGTGTGAGTTGGACAGCAGCCAAATATTTGGGACTGTTTCTGGTCTGAGTTGCAAGCAGAAGGTTTGCCCTGGCCGCCCGCCTCGGAGAACTGGACTCGTGGTTACACCTTCTCCAATCCCCCGCTGTAGTACTTCTCTCTATGATATCCGGTAACCCCTTCCCCCAGTGACTTTGGCGTGGCTCTCAGGCAATTCCATTGCTAATAAATTACCTTATGTAACTATCTCCCTGGTGATTTCAACCTTCATGGTTATATGGTTCAGCCTGCACAACGGATCTGTAACCATATGGTACAAATGAGCGGAAATCTGAGTCATTGAAATGGTTTTCAATCTTATGCAATGCCTTCGAAAATGCGCCCAACCTTTCCGGATGGGAATGCTGTCTGCCTTTCGGGAAACATTTTTCTCATGGGTACGTAATGCAGTCGATCCATTTTCTTTTCCTCGTCCGTGCGAGACAATGAAAGACGAGAGGATGGGTGTGTGTGGGAGAGTGAGCTCCCTTCGCGCGGGGAAACCTCCCTTTATCGCGTGGACTCCGCCTTGGAGCGCTCAAGTTGCATTCTGGGATTGACTGGGGCGCAACAATCGGTCTCTTGCATTCTTACCCCCACGAAGTTTTCCATTCAGGAAGGAAAAAGTAAGAGTTATTTCCCTTTCCCTTGATTATGAGATGTATTTTTGAGAGAAACATAATTTTTCTCGTGAGACTGAAAGAATGAATTCCGTGGCCAATTACGACCTCCATGGGTACAACATCAACGCGTGAGATTTTGGAGCGAATAATTTTCCTCCATAAAAGGTTCCGTTAGCCTAATGACTCATATGTTTGCAAAATGTTAGGATGCGATATCTGCAATATTTGTGAAACGTTGGCCATCCATTAGTTACTGGCAAATGTGATTAAACAGATATATAGATAAATGTATTGCTCCACTTAAAAAACAACACAGAAAAAAGTTTAGTAAGACAATTGTGGGGCTTTAGGTAGATTAAATGGTTTAAACCAGTATAGAACGTCATCTAACGTCTTCAAACAGTAACTTTGCGGAATTTTTGAGCTGCAAGCATGATTTTTGTAACGGAAGGTGATTTTAAAGTCTACGAATTTAAATTGCCACTGGTTTTTCTTGCTCTCACCACCTCCGAGTCCTCTTAATAGAAACGTACTAGGGTGAACCATTTATTCGCGTAAAACTATTACAATAGTAAAAAATGTTTAAATAAATAATTAATTTTATGTATAATATTAAACTTTTTTTTTAGAATTTCAGGCAAAAAATGTTCTTTTTAACATTCAGGAAATAATTTCAGGGCGGTGGCGCACGCAAAATTAACGCTAGACTTCAATAAGTTTAGTTTTGTCATAAAATTCTTTAGGCCAATCAGTTACACAACCAGTCTAAAAATAATCTATTCTACTTTCCTGTAAAATACTAAATTTGTTTTAATTTGAAGTCTTGCCACCTACTAATGAATTTAGAAGAACCTGTCCTGACGTATATCTCACATGAGGGAACTTTTTCATAATAACCAATCAAAATTTCGTTTGACTTTTACTGTCCTTTTTCGAAACTGTGATTCTGTTTTTTAGAACGTTTTCTCTCATCCAAACAAAACTGTTCAATAGACTGATTTCCCTTATCTATAAAGAAGAAGTTAAATTTGGTCTCTGGAGCTCTCATTAAACCATGGCATCTCTCATTGGCAAAAAATTGGAGTGTGGATCAAATGGTCCGGTTTATGTAAAATAAATAATGGTATTTTTGCAAAGAGAAAGATGGAGTACCAGAAAACACAATATATTATCTGCAGAGCAAAATATTAAGTTCGGTTAAAAAATATTTATTCAAGAGAAAAAAAAAATCTAATGCCAAATAAGCTTAAAAATATAAAAAGTACTCTCATCAGTTGTCCATTTCGCCCCCACCCCTCGACCAACCATCCACCCTTGTCAACTCCTGCATAACCCATTCCACGCTAAATTCAACCCATAGTGAACATCTCAGGCAATCTTCTATCGACAAGCATTTTCCAATCTAACTCACTCTGGGAATCAAAGGTAAAATATGTTCCCAGCCACATGCTTTTTTAATCGAATGCTACATAAAATGTGAACTATACACTGAATATGGACCATATATATATATTGTGCCATGACTCCATAGATTCGGCACATTTTAGTTCCCCTCCCTAGGCCCCGTGGAATGCAAGGACCTTTTCGAGGCGAGGAGCTGAAATTGGCAGCCAAGAGTTTTCCTGGTGAGCGGGCGAAGTCAACTCGTCAGTCCTTGTCACGATTCCGAGAGTGGTGATACAACTCCGAGGAAGTGAATTGTTAAAGACTTTGCTAGTGGAGAGGGAGGGGGGATTGTATAAGTGGGAGACCCACAGACATTTTGTATGTGTATTGACTGTTCTTCCTTATTTTGATAATATGTGTATTTTAATTTGGAGTTTTTTTTGTTTGCCTTCCATCAGCTGATTAAACGTGTCGTTACCCTCCACGGATTGCTTCACTATCCAAACAAATACAAAAAATATTGCTCAAATCTCTACCATTCCCATCTAAAAATTTCTCCGAAGATCAATCTTTAATGGTTTTCCCCGCCCTGGGATGTCAGTACAAGAGTGATAGCGCGGCACAATTACCGATGCCTGCGCGTAATCAATTGCTACTTCAGCCTTCGCGTGGCGCGTGAGTCGGAGCGTGTCTCTCATTGATCGTGTGTATGCATGTTGTGACTCTGAGGTCGTGGCTTCATCATAAACGGAAATGAGCTAAGCGGCAAACCGAAAAGAAATGCGAGCTTAGGTGAGTGGATTATTATTCAATTGAATCTGCAGAGTGGCTACGTCTTCTCCCGAGGGAGAGGAAATCGAACGCTCGATGCATTGTATTAGACAGTCTTGTCGCGTGGATGATGTTCCCTCCATCACTGCTTAGCCGTAGAGTCGCTTAAAAGGAGCTACTCATTGTGTGAGCACGTATTCAGAATACATTTGGAGTCATAAGGGGTCGGGTCGTTACTATCAATTATAACTTCAACAGAAAGAGATATCCTCATTTTGCTGGCAAGTGGCATTTTGATACCTCTATGATGTCTCGGAGTAATATTTTTTTAGTAGTATACATAGGGATACACGAAGTCGTAGCACCGATGAAAAATACATCCTACGTTTGGTCATCATCTTCTTCTTCTCCTCAACCCTAAGGTTGGTGGGCATTCAAATTCCTTCTTTCCAAAGCTAGTCTCTTCAAATCACTGTATCCTCTCCCCGCTATGGTCTCTTCAAGGTATTCTTTTCTTGGTCTACCTCTTCCAGCTTCCCTCTGAGTGACGTAGAAGGTGTCCAATCATTGCGTTTCTTTTTTTACAAATAGAATTAACAAACGTTTGTCCTTCTCCAATCCTTTGTAATACTTCCAGGTTGGTAACCCTCTCTATCCAAGATATTTTTAAAAGTCTTCTCCAGCACCACATTTCAAAGGACTCCAGCTTTTTCCTCTCCTCTTTCCTCAGAGTCCATGTTTCTGAGCCATAGGTGCACACACTCCAAACATACGTTTTAACAAATTCTTTCCGGGTTGATAGAGAAACATTTTTTGATGTCAAAAGAGTTTTCTTTTTAATAAATGCTGGTTTTGCTTGTGCCACCCTACTTATCATATCCGCTGTGCATCTACCATCAGATGTGATACAGCTACCCAGATATTTAAATGGAGTAACTTGCACTAGTTTTTCTCCATATAGATATACCTCAGCTTCTTCCAGTCCATCTCTAGTGCATTTCATTATTTTAGTTTTCTTTTTGTTTATTTTCATGTCCCAATTGTTTTAAAAAATTTGGTTAATTTCGTGTAATGCATCCTGTAGCTCATTGTCACTATTCGCTAAAAGTGCTATGTCGTCCGCAAATCTGATGGTTGTGTAGAGGTTACCATTCACTTTTAATCCACTCTTATTTGTTTCTGTAAATTCCTTCATTGCCTGTTCCATGTATAAATTGAACAGTATTGGGGATAGACTGCATCCCTGCCTAACACCTCGAGCGATCTTTGCTTTTGTTCCGTCTGCACTAAGGATTGCTTCTTGGTTTTGGTTTTAGCTTTGGTTTGGTTTGGTCATATGAACAACTTTAAGGCTATATTTACCTCGAAAGTCGATGTGAAAAACAAATATTCTTTGTTTCGTAAATGAGTAGCAGGACACGACCATTAATCGTAATTTATGTGCTTTTGACGAAAATATCAAATGAGAGTATTTTTAACTTCTATTGACCATTTTTAGTTGATTTAACCCTTTAGTTATTTATTTGCCACAAGTGTTTACCGTAATTTTTACTGAGGCGATGAAAAATATTTAGGCCCATCCTAGTTAGTAAAAAAAAACATTTGGTAACCGCTTTTTTCACTTGATTTTCATGATTTGATTATTTTTTCAAGGCCAAAAGTTTGTCACTTTAATTTTTCAAAATTTTCCGTTGTCTTCGAAATGCTTTTATGGCTCATCTCCCGCTCTCATGTCCAACAACAGCTTTAGGCACAAAGATATCATAATGCCCCATTGTGTGGCTCCGGGTGTCGAACCCTCGCCCACCTGAGCGGGAGGAGTAGACCAAGGCCCCCGTCACCGACCCGACTTCCCCTCTCACTTCCTGTCGCCGAAGTCCTCCGCCGCCCCTCGATAATCTCTGGGAAGTTGGGCGTAGGGGAGGGGGGGAGAAAATGGGGATGGGGGTGTTGGAAGAGGGGAGGATGAGTAGAGAGGGAGGATGGGAAAGGAGAGTTCGGATATCAAGAGGGAGGCCCCGAAGGCGAAAGTTAATGACTCAGAAGGAAGAAGCCTTGTAATTGGATTACGCCGACCGACAAAAGGACACAACCTCCTCCCCGCGCCCCATTGCGGTGGGCACCCAGGGGCTAAGGATGCACAACGACCCTTTCCAGCCCCTCTTCCTCCCCTTCCCCTCCTCCTTTTGTACAGATCCTTATATCTCAATGCTGTTCTTAGCTTTCCCCTCTCCCAAACCACGTCTCTCATCGATCAGCGACTTTTAACGACACTTCTACTACGAACAACCAGCGGTATTTCTTCAACCAAGTTACACACTAAGACACGGGAGCACAACACCACTTCGGAGCTGCGAAATCGAGAATTTTGGGTTCGACTCCTAGTCACGAAGAATGAATTTTTCCTATAAGACATAGTTTCCGGCTTCACCTGGTGGAAATTTATGATGTCACTCCTAATAAAAGGTATGTACTTTGTTTAGTGTGGAATAAAACAAGTACATATCTTGAATGTTTCCTCCCTAGAGTTTTTACACTGTACTTGTTGGTGACTCAGTGAAAGAAATCACGCGACTGATTTACATCAATGGTTGATTAACAAGCAACCCTAGGTTTTCAGTTAGGCTCCTCCCCCGTGGACGGTAACTCTATGCGCACTACTGTGTCTAATTGTTTCTCTGGTAATGAAGCATTGAAAATCTCGTTTCGTTTTAATCTCCAGATGAAATATTCTTGGGGACAGGGGCACCTCGGTATTTGAACAAACCAAATCATTCAGCGCGATATCGAAGGATCCGATTTTGAGTCTTGGTCAACGCAAACGCTCTTTTAAAAGAAATCTGTCAAAATGGTTGCACTGCTATCAACAGTTCGTAAACTCAGTCTCAAAGTGCTATCTTTACGAGACAAAAGCGCACTCTGCATTTGAAATCTGTCTCCTTTCGTCCGTGAATTCTACCTCTACTATGTAAAGCCTTTAAATGACGATGCGTCAATCTTATGAGATCTCGTTCACACTGGGATGTTTTGCAAGACTAATTGATTGCATGGAACTTCGCAAAGACTAAGTTTTCCTGCGCTGGCCGGTATGGCAAAGCGTCAACTTGGAAGCAGAAGAGTTGCAGGTTTGAATTTTTCCTCAAGAATGGATGTAGCGTTATTCTAAAGGCCACTTTTTGCGGTACGTTTTATTGTGCAAACGAATGAATCATAATATGTACAAGGAAATGAATGGAATTTAAAAAAATGTATTTCTCATTCAGTCATTCAGACTATTGTGAAATTTTCCGCTTTACTCGGAAAAATTTCCCTAATGAATGAGTTCATCGATAAAATGTACAGTGTAAAGCTACCTTAAGAATTAAAGTCCTTTTTCCGCTGGTGCAATATGACATTTTGAATTTGCAATAGTAAAAGTGCACATGTTGGTTTGTGAAAATATCGAGTACACAGTCGAATCAACCGAAGGAGGGTATGGGTTGCGCCAGCTAATGAATGACTGGCGTATCTCAAATCCTACCTTGGCTTCTTATTCGACGGGACACAGCTTCCTTGTCTTGGTGAGCAATTAAAGCCCCTCCATCTTATGACCACTACGAGCATAAAGAAGTTCATGACGCCCTTCACACACAGAAGGAGCCCTCAGGAAACGCTCCTCGAGGCCGGGTTTTACAACGTCTTGCTATAAACGTTCTCACAGCATGAAAACGTAGGCGGATACGCTCACACGCCGTAAACCCTCATGTCAAATTGACAGCCTGAAGTGCTTCATGAAACCATAGCTGTCGCTTGCCATCACTCCGGGTTATAGTTCCCGTCACGTAGTGGTTAAAGTTAGCTGAGACTTCCAAATTATGCTGCTCTTTAAGGTCCACCTACCGTAGCTATAACAATTTACGATCCTTCATCCTTGGCTAATCTTTTCAAAGTAGGTGTTCTAAAATAATCCCAAAAAATAGTGAAGAGTTTATTGAAGAATGGAAAAATGGAAAGGTTAAGAATCCTTCACGTTATTTGATTCAATATGCCAAAGAAACGTCTATGGTTGACCGTAATCAGTGCCGTCATTGCGTCTCATCCCCTTCCATTCGCCCACGCAAGTAACTAAATGAGACAGCATTGTGAAACTCCCTCAACTACTGAAAGTTCAAGCAGGCATGCCGATGCGTGCAAATTTTAATAGTTGAAAATTAATAATTAACTCACTCCCCTTACTCCAAGTCACTGTATTAATTCCCAGATGCCATTTTAGCTCTTTTACAAATCGACTTTTTAAATTCTATTAATTGAGTATGGAATAATACTTGCTCTCATTTACAAGAAAATGAGATAGTTCTTGCGCATTTGTCTATCTTATGTAAAATCTCAAGATGTCATGGTTTCATGCGTAACTTTGTGAAATTACTTTATGGTTATAGATTGAAACACTTTGTAATTTCCGCGTGAGAATTTTATTACAACGACCTATGTTTCGTCGCCGTGCGACATCAGCAGCAGTGACAAACCCCTGGGCCGTAAAAATATAATTCTCACGTGGAAATCACAAAGTGTTTCAATCTATAACTGTCAAGGAGTCAAATGCAACAATTTAGACTAAATATTTTTACCTTGTTTGCCATGTCTGTTTTTGGCCTTGACTCTCCAATACTATTTAGCATTATTCCACTAATTGACTCTTTTGGAGGCATATGACTGATTTAACTGCCTCTGCCATATTTAATTTCTTTTAACAACAGCATTAATACCAAAGGAAATCCTTGGGAAAATTCTTCCCCTGTAGTTCCATCAGCAATGCCAGAGAGCTCCTCTCAGGTGAGGCAACGGCTGCAGCTGCCGTTAACGGTTGCTATGATAAAGAAAATATAGACCAAAACTCCGGGGTGAACGTTTTATAACCATTGCTACACAAAAATCCGTATCGTGAGACAGAGAGGCATCAATACAGTTCCATTACGGATAAATATATCTTTGGCGCAGAGTTCAATAATTTTAACGAAGGGTAGCATTGCTATAAACTATTTCACATTAGCCGATGGGCATTTGAGCACATGATGTGAGCATCCATTAATTAATTATTCTTCTAGCATTGATAGGATATGTATATCTCATTAGAGTATCTCATTACACGCTCATTGCGAATTTAAAATATACTCGGCCGTTCGAACGCCAAAAATTCAGTTTTAATCACTGCATTATCCTCCAAGTTAGTGATTAATCCCTCATAATGAGATGAAATAGCCTAATTGGGAAATGAATAAGGTACCAGATGCGATTTGTGCGCGCAGATTTGAGTTAGTATTCGCTGGAATGTTTTTCTCGGAGATATTTTTATGGGTAAAAGTGAAAAAATATCCTTAGGCCAATTTTTTTTGGCAATTCAAAGCAATTTTAACGCTTATCCTCATAAAATATCGAATATATTCCGTAATAATTCGATCACATTTGCCCACATTTCCTCATGAACGCAGAATAGCACATTTATTATTATTAAGCGTGCTGCTCAAAAATATCAAGGTGTCACGTAGAGTCCAACGTTTAAAATAACTCACTTAGTATTATTTTTGGCTAAAATATTTAATGCCACCCCGAAAACTCTAATGATAGTATTCTCAATCAAGGGACAAAATTATAATTTTTGTATCACTTTCACTTATTCTTGAGCGGTGCATTTCAGCGCATAAATGGATAAACTAAAATGAAGCGTGTTGCCTGAGTTTCTTTTGACTGACTTAAATTAATCATAAAAATTGCAATCGAAGACCTTTGATTGCCACTCCATCCACTTATATTCATTTTCCGCATTTCTTCTTACATTCATCGCATTCGTAACTTTCCTCCGCCATTCTTCCAATAAAAAAAAACAAATGTTTAAAGTAGAGGGTGAGGAGCGAATCGAAGAGGGTTGTATTCGAGCTGTTCCTGAAACATTCCCGATCACGTAACACAGTCACCTGGTAAAACAACGAACGAATATTGCGTCTACAGTAGCAACATTCCCGTCCAAAATATTCCCACAAAAAAACTCGATCGGGAAGACTACGTGAGATTTGTACAAGTTGTTAAAAGGCACCAAAATCTTGAACCCTTCGTGATTTTACCGCGTGACTCCTTGGCAACGTGATCGGCATTATCTTGAATGGTTCAAGCACAACTCCCCTGGATCAGAGGACCAAGTCGGATGGTGCGTTCTCATTGGTGGCAGGAGCGCAGACTAAAGGCCCATCGGTTGGGCGGGCGGGAATGTAACACTCCATCTCCTCTCGGCTGCACGGAATGGGTTTGAATGCGGAGATGCAAGGGGGATATGACTGTGCACCCCCTCTCCCACTCATTAATCCCAAAACACTCCCCTAATGAACCCCGTCGTCGTCTCTCTTTCTATATCTCTACGACGCGGTGGAAATAAACCCCCCCACCTCCATCCCCTTTTCACTCCTATTCCACCCGCTACCCCCATCCCCGTGACCACAGTTCGCCTCCTTCGCCAGCGGCTTATACGAGGAGCTTCCGCCGTTTGGCGTGATTCAGAGGAGCGGACCATTCCCTCGCTCTCTCGGCAGGAAAAAATAAAAGAGGAACGAATTAAAAACGAGGAGAAGTGAAACAAAGGAAAAGCGGAAGCCGCCGCAGGAGTCTTTTAATTCCCGGTCTCATCCGTGATAGGAGGAGTTTGCCCGAATCGCTTCTCATATTTTTCGTTTTCGGGTTGAAGACCGCCGGCGGAGTAAGACAATGTCGCCGCTGCCCTACTTCTTCTCCTTCTCCATTCCGATAAATTAATCTCTTCTCTCGTTTCGAGAAAGAAATAAAAGGGCAACGGAGGTGAAGCGCTAAGCCCGTTCGCCGGAAAAAGGAAAAAGATTACCGAGGACGGCTAACCAAAGTTTTGCCTTCTCAGATGAGATTTTCTAAACCTCCCATTGCGACCATTGTTCGTTCTAGAAAATTCTCAAGCTTAAAAATTAGCATTTAGAGAAATCCATGAGTAAGAATTTTGATCACATGAAACTAGGAAATCATGAAATATCTTTAGATTTAACTGATTGGGCTTGGATATTTTAGTTATCACTGACTTTTATCACCATTGATTGGAGAATCTGCTTCGTAAACAACAAAAGGAATGTATGGTATTCACATCTCTTTAATGTTATGAGAGACAAAACATTATTTTTAAAAGCAATTCCTACGCGAGTTCCATATTATCAAAGGTGATAAACCAAAATTAAGCTGTAATACGGAATTGTTTGACTTTTCGAACATAAAGCTCCTTGGGTCATCAAAACACATGGTCTTCGGAAATATGGCGTATTAGGTCATGAAATATTATAGCTGCTATAATCCGATTCACTTTCCTATGAATTCTAAGTGCTAAAAAAAAATTAGATGTAATTATTCATTTTTATTTCCTTTATGGGAGAATACGAGCTGCTGTGATTTAATTTCCCTTTATTGGAAAATGCGAGGTGAAGAGATATATTACTGTGCAATGGCGTCAAATCATCACATGATGATTTTAATTACCTGAACTTCAAAAATTTTCTCAATTTTTTAAGGCTTTCTTGCGGTTCACACATAGGTATAAGTATGGGTTATGGAGATGTATGCATATTCATGAAATGTTCATATTTTTGTCCACGTCTCAAAGACAATGAATACATCTTTTGTAAGACCCTACTGATATAATCCATCATAATATTACGTTCAAGTTAACCAAATTAAATAATTTTGTTTGGAAAATTTTAATAAGTTAACATTGGAACACTGGCCTCATCCGATCGATATTTTATACGGCGATTAGAGCTGTTGAGGGAAAAAATGGAATCCTTTTTCCCAATCTTTAAGTGGTGCGTGATCAGAAAATTTTGTTTGCCTGCTTTTGATTATGTACATGAGTAGTATGAGACTAGCTTATGTTTTTTTCCTTTTGATAGCAGAACTTAGGGTTTAACCTTCTTTATTTATATTGCGTTAGGTCTCATTTTCCAAACATTCTAATGATAAATTTACACTTTAATTGCTCTTTACCGCAAAATTATCTATCAATAATATAATGTAGCTGTTGGATAAAAGAAGAAAAGGAAAATATGGCATAAATTGTATTCTGTTGTCCCGAATTCAAATTTCCTGATCACGAAACCTTTGGTTCAAATTATGTTTCACCAGCTTAATCATCCCTTCGGCTTCAAAGTTTCTCGCTCTATGGACAGGCAAAATTTTTCGTTGAAAAATTACTTTTAAATTAAATAAATTCATTTTGAGGTTATAAAAAGGTGTGGTTAGTTTAAATGAGGAATGCGTTCATGTAAGTTACCACGCTAATGTTTAAAATTCTCGATGAAAAATCATTGGCCTGGACTGGGATGGCACACACTCAACCCACTTTAGACGGATGATTTGCTTCTTGTGACTTACCACTCTTGGATAATTAATTATTCAGCAATTTTAAATATACATATCAGTGGGGAAATAGATATTAAATTCAAAGATAAAATAAGGTAAGTAAACAGTCATAAGAGATGATTGGGAACCAAAATATAATGTCGGTAATTGAAGGCCTACAGTTTATTATTTTTAGATGAACGCCATTTTTAAGTGTAGATAAACTTTGCTAAGAGAAATAAATTCATACAATAGAACAATCATAAGATTAGGGCTCTTTATGAACTTAAATTATAGGATCACAGATACCTTCACATAGAAAATCTTTAGAAACCGTTAAATGTCATGGATTTACCTTAACTTCTGATATACTGAGGGGATAACACATACAAAGCATATGCGGCACAGAATTAAAGAATCTAGGCTTTGTTAAGCGTATAATGGTAAAGTCCACGGATGAAAAAGTAAAAGAGAGATGCTACTTCGCTCTGGTTAGGTCACACCTCGAATACGCCGCGAGGATTTGGAACCCTGGTCATAAAGATTTAACCAGGAAAATTAATAAAATAAACAGATAAGCTGTACGCTTGTTAAAAACTACTACAAGCAAACATGTAGTGTTTCACAACTTTTAGAGGAACTTAGGTGGGAGCCCCTAGAGTCTCGGAGGCTACACGCTAGGCTTAGCTTGCTTGAGAAATTCAGAACTGATATTTTTCAAAATGACACAGAGAATATTATCATACGCCTCACTACATCTCTAGGTCTGACAGATGCGACAAAATAAGAGAGAAACACTGCCGAACAGATAGGTACAAAAACACTTTCTTTCCGCGCACAATAAGTGACCATAATAAAAACTGAGCTCCACTAAATACACTTCCGTAATACACGCCATGATTTCACCTCTCAAAATCTTTCATTTTTACACAGCTGGTGTCCTAATACATCCTGCCAAACGCCCATTCAGTGGCTCGTAGGATAGTATGTAGGTTTTGATGTCTCTTACATGCAGAATGTAAAGAATTCCAGTGCAGAGGTGCTACACACTCAGTTACAAATGTGTATTATTTTATTACTGACACTTAATGCGTCGTCATAAATTGATGAGCCACGATCCGCGTGAGCTCGAACTCCAAGCCGTCTTAATATTCAGTGCGAATGGTCGTGCCTGCGATTGGAGACGCTGCGGAAAAGTATAATTATCAAACTTTTCTTTGGACCTTGGAGAGTGTAAGAGGTGTGCGAATGGGCAAGGCAGACGCTGCTTATTTTGAGTTAGTTCGACGTTCTCTCATTCTTGTGATGACTTCAAACTTTATAATTCGTATAAGACATAAATGAGACTTTTTATTGCTCATTCATCAAAATTACACTTTTCCGTTTTCCTTGCCTTGTTTGACTGCTGCTGATCTTTTTCGGTTTACCTCCTCGATTTCCCTTCAGTTTACCAGCCCTCGCCGTGGTAATGGAAGACACAGAAGCGTTGGTAACTACTAGTATAATTAGAGTTCGTAAAAGGTAATAGCGTAATGGAAATACACCGATTAGTCTTGGAAGGAAATGTATAGTATAGAATTTTTTCACGATCCTATGGTTTGAACAAAGCTCACATCATCAGTTCTTCGGTTGAGTGACTCCCTTCGCAATAATGGAATTGGGCGTTTTTACTGTGTGTGCCTGAATTTCTGTCAAATGCTCTCTTTTCTCGGACTAATTTAGTATGGTAATCGGCACTTTAATGGTGTGAACTGGGCGTAAAGTTCGCTTCCTTCACGTGTGGGGACGAAAGAAGGAGATGAAGGAGGAATCGGAAGGCGTGGCACGGAGAGTGACGTGACTTCCCTTCTCCCTTTCCAGACGGGGAATCACCTCCTCTCTCTCACTCACGGTTTCAGGAGGAGTACTACCTCGAGATCGCAGACGCAGGACCGCATCCTCCGCGGTTCCTCTCCGACGATTCAAATTGGGGCCTCTGAATGTTGAGCTGTCACATGGGGAAGGAGTTGGTGGGTGGGGGTGTGAGGGGAGGGGCATGGAAATCCCATCTGTAGTAAGGGGGGGAAGGGATGACTCCGATTGGATGTTTTAGGCAGTCACTCCCATAACCCACTCCCACTCCAACGCTTATCTCGCCCGAGCGGAGGGAAGGGAAAGTCAATTGATCTCCCGTGGAACTGTCACTCAGCGGTAGGGAAACTTCTAACCGTCCCGACATCTCTCGAAGTCTCCAACCTCTCGAAGAAAAATTCAAATGAATCCGCCTCCTTTCCCGATACCCACGCGTCTCCCCTCCATCCCCCCGTCCCCCATTATACCACTCCTCCTCCTTACCCGCCCTCCCCGACTCATGTCCCCTCCTCACTCCGCTTCCCCACTTAAAGTTCACCACCGACGCGAAGGGCGCTCTCTGCGACTGAGGGTTGGTTTCGGATAGTTTTGTGTGCAGAGGGGGTTGTAGTGTGGGAAGAGCGGAATGGAAGGTAATTGATTGAATACCTTCGGAGAATCCCCATCCGGGCGTCTTTAGTTTTCAAATGGAGGAGAGGCGTCCGGACTAGCGGCCTGGGTGCAGTGGAAAACCGCCACTCTGGGGGGGGGGAGCGGGAGAGATTAGACCAGGGGTTTTAGAAAGAAAGGGAGGGGCAAGAAAAAATCCATGGGATAATTCCTTTCCTCCCCACGAAAAAGACTATGCGGGCGAAAGCTTCTGCAAAAGTTCCTGGTACAAACCTGGACGGCAAGCAGGGGAGGTAAAAGAAGAGGGGTGAAGAGAGATGACGGAAGGAATGAAAGGGAGTTAAAAACAGAGAACGAGAGGCAAGAAAGCCAAATCACTTTGCAGAAAAAGTATGACGCACTTACATCGTTAGGCAAGTTTTTAAAATCAGTCATCGTTAAAATGATACTGGGGACCCTATCTCGTAGTTACATTGTGAAACGAGTCAAAACGGGACGACTGGTAAAAATTAATCATCTCACTTATCGTATTACCTGAGTTGGCAGCCCTTAGAAAGGCTTCCTGACTGGCACTCCACGCTAAACATCCATCCTCCCCTGCTTCGCCGTATTTTGAAAGTTCCGTAGTTGAAATTTCGGACTCATTCACTGCACTTTGCCAGAAAATTTTGCTGGAACTATACACTAAAGTTTGGGGGAGAATGAACGCTTGCGGTGCATGAAAAAACGCCCCAAAATTAAGGACGACTTTAGAAGATGCGAAAATTTATAGCTTGGTTTGCTCCATAGGAAGAGCCTATTTTGGAGGAAAAATTTCTCAGCGCTTTCTCTTTAAAAATATTTTGTACCGTCCTCGAATTTTTTTCGCCAACTC
Source organism: Ceriagrion tenellum (assembly GCA_963169105.1). Taxonomy (NCBI): domain Eukaryota; kingdom Metazoa; phylum Arthropoda; class Insecta; order Odonata; family Coenagrionidae; genus Ceriagrion; species Ceriagrion tenellum. The sequence goes on from OY720640.1 coordinate 137,245,573, forward strand.
ATTGGAGTTATCTTGCCCCGAGTTCGAGCCCCGGTCAATATAAGTGATTTTTTCCAAGTGAAATTTCGTACGTAACTGCCGGACGTCAATGGCAAGATCCCCATGGAGGAGAATAAAAGAGGTAATTGATATCTAAACGCAATATCTAGGTTGAGAAGTCCAATGGCCACCGCGAAGGGATCTTTTTTGAGACAAACCCTTCTTCCTCACCCTACTTAAGATAGCCGCGAATTTCTCGGCGAGAGTATCAGCTCCTCAGGCATCCCATACGTGCCCCCCCCCCCCTATGCAACGAGAGCCCTCCAATATTTGCATCGTGTCTTATTTTGAAAGCGGTACATTCAGATTGAAGCTAAGGATATGGTAAGGGCTATGTAGCAATTTTGACGCGAACGCATTGACCCACCATTGGAGGAGGCGGACCCGAGGCTATACGAGGATCATCTGGGGAAGCGTCTCTGTCCTATTTCTGCATAGATAAGAAGAGACTTCTAGGCCAGTTGCCGCGGTGAATGGTCGGAGTAGAAATGCATGGGAAATGGAAAGAGAGTCACCATATTCGCGCGCCAGTTTCCATTCTCGAACGACGAGAGGGAAAAAACACACGAGAGGCGACCTTGAAGTAGCGATTCGGAGAAGAGTGAAGAATGAAAAGTGCGGATTGAAGAGATGCCCTCGTGGCGTGAGAGCGGTACCCCGCCCGCCCGCGTGCCTATTCGCGGCTGCAGCGCGCTCGGGTGCCGTGAAAGGACTCGCTAACGCCACTCACTCCGCTGCTGCGGCAGCGCTCCGGAGAAAGGGATTGGTGGGCACACATATATGTAGTCGTGCATGCATATGTATACCTGCTTGCGACTTCTGCACGCTGTTCTGTAGATCGAGAGAGAAGAGAAAAAATATTTTCTCGGCTCACCTTTCCGACCCAAAAACGACGGGTGTTATTCTTTCCGAACGTTCTCGCTGGAATGCTCTTAAAAGGCTGGAGGGGATGCTTGCGAAACGTCGTGCCTTGGCTCTCTTGTATGTGTGTATGTGTGTGTGCTTCCCCGAGCCGTTTTCTTTTTTCCTTACCTCAGCCGATGCCCGCATTTTGGCCCGCCCTCCCACTTTTGCAAGAGAGAGAATTATGAACGCGGAGCAAGAGTCTCATTACCTAAAATGAAGGCGTCGGCGGCGTTATTAATTTTCACGATGGCGGGGGTTGGGGCGCCATCGCTGGCGGAGGTATTCTGCTCCTTGTGATATTTGACGATAGAGAACCATCAGGCAGGGCGCGCTGCACATCGAAAAAAATAACATTCGGAGGAGGGGGCTCGTATAGGTACTCACCCTAAATTGGTTAATTTACCCTGCTGCGTCACGTGTTCTGACACGCGAAAGAAAATATTTTAAATTTGGTTCATAACAAAGCGAAGCCCGCATTTTGTAAAGCATAACCCCTAGTATAATCTAGATGATTAGCATGCGTGGTTGTGCTCTAGTTTTTGCTTCATGAAATGAGTTTCACCGGAAAAAGGAAATCTACTGACAGTCTGCTCACCACACTCCTGTATTTATCCTTCGATCACACGGATAAAAGTTTTCGCTATTTCGTTACTTTTTTCACAATAATATAAGGGTCGATCGCAATTCATGAGTCTCAATTAGGGAGAGTTCTACATCATAGTATACAAATCTAAATCTTAAAACTCAGTGTCAAGTGAATGAATTTCACCATTAGAATATTCCCACGGAAACAATATTTTCACAGATTAGGCAGTAGATCCACATTCTAAGAAAACAACTCCCAAGTTCTTACGGGTTGGTATTCAGATGTCATAAGTGTCGTTTGTGCATCTCCGAGTACTTTTTTTCTTCGTGAATGCACTCACTAACTTCTAAAATTCTTCATCAACGATTAAATAACATCGCAGCTTGCGAAAAATGGCAACCTATGTATTACTACAAAAATTATTCACTTTTGGTGCCATTATGGGCTAACTGAAGATAAACAACTAATCATCAGATGGTGGTATTGTGGCGAATTCAGCGCCACGGGAAGAGACACCTGAAATAGACTGTCGAATTCGGCAATATTGGTGAGCGACAGGTGGACACTACATGATGCTATTCGCATATTTCACCGGCGCGCCGGTTTCAACGAGTTATTTAAGAAAGCATTTTATTTTTATCTTCTTTCCATTCACCATATTTATGGAAAAAATCCTCTCCATAAAGTAGGTACATGATGAGAAACCATTAGGAGAATGATAATCTCCGCCGACCCGCAAATAACAAACGAATACTCGGCAATGATCTACCGAGACTTTTAAAATTTTTATTAACATTCCCCCACTGTTACTCCGCTAAGCGCCAACGCTGCCTCGACGTCTACTGCGCGAACTAGGAAAGAGTTCACGTCGGAGAAGATGCCGTGATTTCGAAGCGCACATTTTTGCAGTGAGGGGGAAAAATTGCAAACACCTCCGCCATTCCATCTTGTCTGCGCGCCATCTCGCCTGGAAACAAATATTCGCGGGCGGTGGCGGAGGAGTCATTAGCGAGGCTCGCTGAAAGTTTCGCTCGGCCGGATGTCCGGAGTTGGGGTCGGCGAGGGAGACGGGGGGAGAGGGGGAGGGTGACCGCGAAGAAGAAGACAACGGTGATGCATAAAACAAATCAAAGTGGGAGCCGCAGTGATACACATTGAGGGTCGTCGCGATACCAGAATGCGTGGGCAACTTTTTAATGAACCAAGTTTTGTGATCACGCCGTTACCCGGCGAATGAATGAAGCGAAACCCACCCCTCCATCCCTTTTACCCCCCCCCCCCCCGGCGCTGTACTTGGTCACGTTCGCCCACGTGGGGAAGGGGCGCTTGTTCGTCACTGCCTCGAACACAGACAGACGGACGGACGGTCTGGCAAATGCGCGCTCGGACGAGCGGTCATTTCGGCGCAGCGAGTCGGAGGAGTCTTCTGTAAATACAAGAGTAGTCTTTCTCTCACGCGGCACGGAAAATCTCGCGAGGACCCCGACGCAGATTTCGCGGCGAAGTTGGCAAATGAAGCGCCTATTTCGCCAGAACAAAAAAAAACACCGGGTTGGCCTTTAGGTAAGAGGAGCTATTTCTGTTTCTATAAATATTTGCGTCAAACTTTGCAAATGTTCACTTATTGGTAACACGTGTAGATAAAAGTGAAAAAACGCATGTTAACGATTTGGTTTTTTGTAAATCTAAAGCTTTATTAGCACTTATGAAATTTGAAGTAAATTTCAAAATTATTTGATTACCCAACGCTAAAATTTTCTCCTACAAGCGAAATTGTGTGTTTCTCATTATTATAATGTTGGCTAAAAATATCATAATATCATGGCGAGTGATGAACATGCATATGCGAGATTTTCAGTTATATTTTGAATTCCGCGCCGTAAGCCCAAGTAGTAAAAATGCTTTAATTTAGACGAAAATTTTAAATTACAATTATTGCGACCCTTATATAACTATACGCATAGTAAATTCCACCGTATTGACTGGTGAACTTATGTAAAATTTGCTCCAAGAATTGCATCCTTGACTTGCACTTACTTGAAAAGTTATTGAAACGGCCCTCAGTAACTTATAATTACATCTCCATTCGCTTAAAATACTTTCTTCGTGTTCAGAGGAAATAAAATTCGAAAATCATTTCATAGATCACCACACAAAGTTCAAATAAGAATATTGATCCCTTTTCATGGAGAACCTTAAAACTCTGGACTTTCTTAACCTCATTCCATGGAATCTACAATATTTCCATATTTTTAAATTCTGCTGAAGGTGAAAAACCCTTGGACGTAATCTTATGGGGATACAGGAATATTGAGATCGGCAGTGATGAAGGTGGTAGAAAATGAAAAAATTTTTGATACTGAATATAACAAAACGGAGAGACAAATGAGGAAAAATTTGGATCTGAGAATATTTATAAGTAAATATGACTGAAAATTAAAATTGAAACCATGTACTCCACACACCACTCGGGTTTGCGGAAGTAGAGACCGTCGCGAATCGTAATCTCATACTCAGGGCTTAAAAAACTTTGAATAAAATGCAAATTTACCCAGAGATCCTTCTCGTCTGCAGTTTTTGGATTCATTGGCCCTCATTACTCAAAAGCACACTCCCACTTAGGGTTTGCGGGAAGGAATCTCCACATCAGTGACTATCGCACACGCACGAAGAAATGGGTGTTGGGAGAGGACGGTAAGATGGGTATAAAACAGAGCCGGAGTCCAGAACCTGACATCTAATGTTTCACCTGCCAAGCAGTTCTCTTCAGATGAGAATCATAGGTTGATTTACAATATCTCGCCTGAAAGTGAAAAATTCCGCCCCGAAAAGAGTTGTAATCATTGTTATCATCATACTTGGCACAGCTTAAATTGATGTTTTACATGATAAAAGTTTATTTATGCTAATAGTTATTGCAATTTGATGTGGCAGTCATCATAAAATACATTTCCTGAGTCGTGGTGATCATGATATTGTTAGAGAATACGTAATTCATGGCTTCAGTTAATCTATTTTCCTCATAAATGCCTGCTCACTCAATGAACAGTAACTTGAAGAAACGAGAGTGAAGATCTCTGGATTAACAAGTGAGTTTCTGCCACGGTCATGGCATAGGAAACACTACAAGTCAAGAAAACGACATGTTTCAACGAGCATGATTTTAATGTAGTGCATATTTTCTTTCGTAAATTTGATAGTGTGAAATGGCCTCTAGGAGAGTATCAAATTTTTTAAAAATCGAATAGGTATATGCATTTGGTGCCTTTAATGTTGACCTAAGAAATTTTATTCGCGCAACTTAGCCTCCCTGGCATTTATGGCTCAATCTTCTTCCCTAGCGTATATGCACGCGTGAGAGATCGGGCTAATTGACAGAGCGATCTCGGGCTCAAGTGTCACGCTAGTCGATGGAATGAAGTCCTCTGTTCGGCTGCAAAGATCGTGTTCATTCATTTCCCCGTGCTCGCATCTCCAAGATGAGATTGGTGGGAATGGGAATGAGGCGTCGGGGTAGGGGGAGGGTCGTCAGGGAGGGACTAGATAACGGCCGTGGGCGAACAGACACCGCCACTTAATTGTGGAGCCGTGGAATGCATAAGCGAGCATGACAAAAGAGTGTGCACGCTATGTGGAACCTTCCAGGAGAGATGGAAAATGTGGCTGCTAAAATGGACACATTAAGTCCAAAAAATAAATTAATATTGACAGATCTATTTTTTTATTGAAAATGTGTTTTTTTTTTTAATTTTGAAACCAGTCTCTTTCAAACAAACATGACTTTTAACTTCCAGTGGAGAAGACGGCTAGAAACTACGGTTGCTTGTTTCCTGGTAGAATAATTCTTCGTGTTTTTCTTGGTACACAATAAAGTGAGACACACTTTATGCCCCGGCCGAGCCTCCAGTGTATTTTGACGCATTATTGGGGATAAAAATAATGCGTAAAGAGTATAAAAGATGGCAGATTATTTTTGCATTTATCAAATGAGAGGTAACTATGGGGAGCAAATATTAAGTAAATAAGAGGAATCTTTATGCATTGGCATGAATATTTATCAGCTATGATTTAGGTCCATAGTCTAACAAGGAGATAAATAATGAAATCAATACAGGTATACCAAGTTACAATAAAACCTGGTTATACTTGCATAGAAGTCAAAAGTAAAATGATAAAACTAGAGAAGTTGACGACGATTAGGAATACTTCAGTTGTTTAAGCTGTAAATTTGAACCACTAATTCAGAAATTTAGAGCCACGGTGATGGGTAATTTTCATCGATTTCAATGTTTTTCTTTCCGTTCTTAAACGAACAATTTCACCTCTTCTTTAAATTTTTCAATGTAGCAGTGACTGAGAGAGAAATTAATGTGCTTATATACGTCTCCATAATGCAGCACAAGACTCGGAAACGCATTGGGAGAGTAAATGAATTATCCCATTAGAGAAATAGCACTCCACGTTTTACTAAACTCTCATCATTACGTCTGAATGGTCAAGTTATTCAAGAAATAAATGTCATTCCGCATTTAGATTAATAAATCGAAATAAAAACTATTATTTACTGCTCAACCTCGTTTATTTTCTCGCCCGATGCTTTGGATATTCTGTGAAATCTGTAGAGCTGTAATTGAGACAACACAGACGCCACTGTGGGTATTTGTCCTCGATTATGATGACGAGGATGTATATACTTATGGAAAACAGCGCTTGGTTTAAATTCAGACAGCAGAAAGTGACGACAACCATTTATTTTACAGCGTCCAACGTTCGTCTCTAGTATTAGCGCGTTCTCATGGCTTCAGTAATCCCTTCTTTGTTCCCAGGGATCGCCTCTCCGTCAACGTATCTCACCACTCCCTCATTGGAATCTCTTAATTCCTGCATCCTATTCCCTCGCCTATCGTCGCCGTCCTGATAACACCCGAGAATGCACTCAGCCTTCTCGTACCAGTAAAGCCGATTGCTGCATCCCCCTCCCCCTTGACAGCCTCATCCGTTCCCTTTGCCTCTAGACAATCTGAGCTTTTGCCACGTTCCCTCCCTCCTCCCCTATACTCTGCGCATTATGCGTATTACTGGGACGTGAGCACCCGTGATATCAGCTCTAAGAGAGAGAAGAGGGCAATGGGAAAGCGGATATAGGCACCATGGCTGGTGCATTCGCACGCGCACGCATCCAAATGGTTGGGACGCGTAGGTGCTCACCCGGGTGCACCAGCCTGGAATATAAGAGACCCTCGGAGGTGCTCACCCTCGTCTGCCAGCATTATTCGGTCCATCATTTTTCCAATTGAAATCTGTAATTTGCGCATTATTTATCGCCTCAACTCTACGCACTGCATGTTATATCTCATAACTCGTCAGTTTCAAAGGTTTACAGCTCAAAGAAGAACTACGAGTAGCCATTTTAGGACGAAAAGACTGCTCTTGATTGATCGAATAGTTTGTTCATAGGTTGTAAAGTTTACAGTATTTTCCTCAAGAACTTACTCTCTTGAAATAAGTCGTTCTCATGAAGAATTTAGCTAAATCAACGAGAAGAAATTCATTTATACGGCTCAAAAATGAACAACTAGCATAAATATGAACTCCGGCTAACAAATTTCACGAAATCACGTTCATTTTAGTTATGATTTTCTGACTTTAGCAACATTTTCATAACCATCAAGTGATTCAATTATCTATAAAAATCCGCTGGCTATTCATAGATTTTATATATTTTAACTAGGAAAACTTAAGAGTCAAATATTGTTACAAATCAATTGGCCGCTTTCCTCTTGTTCATAAGCCTTTTAATCCGACCTCCTTCCCGGCGCTGAAGGCCCACAACTCCGCCGCCGTTCTTCTCTCGACGTACTTTGGCTCTCCTCAGAGGTCCCTCCATATCCATCACTATATTTTGTAATGTCCTTAATTAAACGCACCAATGAACTATTAATAGTCACTTGTGACATTTTTTTATCCCCTTAACTTCATCAAGTCTTAGATTTCCACAGTAGATCTGAAGTTCAGACCCTGCTCCCTTCCCTTCAACCGCCGTGTCCATCCATTGGTCCAGCTCTCTTCCGGATTATAAGTAGGAGCCAAGGTCTATTATGGATATGGGCTGTTTCACTCTCGCCTCGGGATCCTATTTGCTTAAGGTCACTGATGACCCAAAGCCCCGCACTGTTTGAATTTTTCCGTTCCGTTAGTTACCCACTGGGCTCTGACCACCTCCTACCGATAACTTATTCCGGTTTTTGGAGTACTTCTTCCTTTTAAGTGCCTTATATATCTATGACCGATAATTTATTCCCAGAGATTCCTGTATATTAAAGACGAACAATTAGTCAAAATACTGAATTTAGTGAAAAATATTGAATAATGAAATATTCGACATATTCCAGATATGTCAAGGGAATAACGACGGATAATTTTTGTCCTCGTGACATAAACGTGAGTTAGGTAGAAAAATAACTAAAACAAAAAAATTGGGTGACACTAAATTTGGGTTAAGGGAAAATTGTATAACAAATTCGATACCTCATACTAAAAGAAATAGGTACGAACGAATTTTCCGTAGGCGACGGGAAAGAATAAGTTTAAATCACCATTATGTCATTACCGTAAAGAGAAGATTTTACTCATATACAAGTGGTAATAATTTAAAACATTCGTAAATGTTTTATTCACTGTTTCTTTTAAGAAGCACGAGTAGTAGCTACCTGGCTGTATTGTTCATCGCTCTCCTCCGGGGGACGTAGAGCGGGGCAGGTACAACGCAGAGGGGAAATGCATCGACTGAGCGATTGGTCATTTGGCGCGCAGAGGGGCGACACGGAGGCCGGGGTCACTTGCGGGAGCCATAGCGGTCAGAGAGGAACTCGGCCTTCGGGTCGCGTGATCGTCGCAGGTATGCATGGCCATCAATATCTTGCCTGCGTACATGGAGTCAGTCAATGGGCTCGTTTGCCCCGTGGATCTCCGTTGTGTTCCTTCAGCCCATCTCCCGTGTTCTCTCTCTCTCTCACCCAACCCTCTCGCATCCTTGATTCCGCGGATATCTCTCCAAGTGATCACATCAATCGCATTTGACCTCATCCTTATTTCGACCGGTGCTTCCTCTGCTTACATCTTATTCTACCAAGTACATTTATACTCTACACAGTTAAGCTACCATTCTACCATCATTGCCACATAAATCACACCAAAAATACAAGCAGTCGGGGAACATTAAAAAAAATAAAAACTCTGCTCACTCATTTAATTGTGTTTACTCTTATTTGTTGTATACATTTTTTCCGGATTATATCTTTTGGGTAATTGAGAGCATGACTGCTATTGCGCCTAAGCTCAATTTAGGTTACAAATGTGAGAGAAAGAATGTTTGGACACCACTACTTAACCACTCGTTTAAAATTTATCTCGGAATTCTTTGTGATGGTTCTGCGTTAGATATTCGAATATAATAAACATTTGCAATGCACATAATTTTAGTGTATTGAAGTTACTACTCGTAATTTGGCTTACTGTTTTAAACAGTCAAATCATGCTAATTTCTGTAATTCAACTATACGTTTTATATTTAATATTTTTCTCCTCCAAGGTTATATCCTGAAAAAGTAAGAGGTGCGAATGAAAATGTTTAGCGGGATCAAAGTTGAAGGTTTACTCAATGAAATTTAATGAAGCCCATTGACATTTAATGGAGGTTTTGGTGCTAATGCGGTGTCTTTGGAGCAAAAAGGTACTCATTAACGTCCTTGAGGAAGGATTATAGTCATCATGTGGTGATCGGAGTTTTTAAACACGTATCTGGTCTGCTGTTTGCCCCAGTAGTTTTTCTTTGCTATGAAAAGCTCGAAAAGTCGTACGTGCTGGTAGAAGTTGAACAACAGCAACTTGGCAGGAGTTCTCTTCTGAGAGAAAACTCTGAACTATGACTCAGACCGTCGGCTCAAAAAGACTGAAAGGTTCCTTAATACTTTCCAACAAGTGATAGCGGCACTGATTACGTTACCGCAACGACCAAATTAATGAATGGTTTAGGTGAAAAAAAAGTGACCTCACGAATGAAATCATCCTATAAATCTTTCGACCTGAAATTGATCGTTTTACCGTCCTGTGCGATATTTTGGAGAGAGTTTGGGGAACCATTTAACTCCAAAGCCTCGGACAAAGATTAAACAGTTTTCGCAAGTTCTCCACCCACGAGGAGTAGGAGAGAAGAGATCGGTGATGGAGGGAAAAATGTGCGCTGTCTTTAACGATGGAACGAGGGAGGAGCCGAAAGAATCGAAGGGAGAGAGAATCTGCGGTGTATCCTTGGAAACCGACACGCTCCGCTCTCACCATTTGCATCCCTTTTCAAAATTGTCTTCATTTATATAGAGCCAACGGAACCCACTTCTTGTATCTTGTGCGACCTTGCTTATAATGGATCGCAATCTGTCCTCTCATTGCCCGCAAGCCACCGCATAATAAATGGACACTCTGAAATTTATCTCATAAAACATGTTGAATCGCCTTTATGTCTCAGGTTTAGAATTTGACCTCGTTTATTTATTTTAATGTTTAAGATACATTTTGAATCAGCATATATGTTGAAACTGCAGTCAGATAACATTTCTGTATTGGCATTATTACTTAGTTTCACTAGCTACGATAAAGTTATACGGTCAGTAAGACAGATGACTAAAGAAATAGTTCATGCAGGAGGTAAAGGGAAAGTAAATACGTTTATGAGTAAGCGAGTGTCGATGAAATTCAGGGAAATGGGACACTGAGTAATGTTGACTAAGCGACAGACGCGACATAGGAAGGGAAGAGTTCAAAGGCAAGGGAGAAATATCAGAGAAAGGAGGCTCACCAAAAGAAACGATAAAGCCCAAATGGGCATAGCTTTGACAGGTTGAAGAGGTCAGTGCAGTATTTCAAACTTCGGAAATTCAAAGGAAAACACTGGCTAAATCACCTGTTGCAAAGGGACGCATTGGCGTTTGCCTCCATTTTTATGTAATTCATCTCATTTATGTGACTCCTTCACAGCAGAGTTGCCAACAATAAAGGGGTCGGCTGCGTCTTATTGTCCTCCCCGAATGGAAGAGCCAATCATCAACAAGTTTCGTGGAAATTGCTGTTGTTATTTAAAATTTATCGTTTAATTCTCAGCTAAAAGAAACTTTAAATACGTGAAACATTATAGGAGCAGAAAATGGTAAAACCCTCCAAATATTCCATTCCTTGAAAATTGGGTGTCATGTTTAAATGTAGTTTCCCATTCTCCTTCTATTTCCAATAGACAATTGTGCTGCAGATAATTGCACTTACGCGTAAAAGGCAATTATTTCCAAACAACGACAAGTTTGACAAAAGCTCTAACAAAAGTGAACTACAAAGAATTAATAATCAATATCAATAAAATACCGAGGCTTAATTCTAGGTAAAGGAGTTCCTTTAATAACGCGGTAAATTATAGGAATCACATATAATTATGTTTACGGAAAAGCGAACAAAGGAAACGACCTCATGCTTTCATCAGCTATTTGTCAGATTATGATTTTTAAAGAATTTAAGAGCTCAAATACAGTAAAAATCATTACCAAAGATTATCATCAGTTAATGCGCAAGATTTTTTGATTGTGAAGATAAAAATATGAGGATTAGTAGGCCACTGGAGTACTTTCTCTGTGTGCTCTTTTGATGTCCCGAAACTCTTTCTGTATCTTGCCATATCAGTCACGCTGCCACATTTTGTCTGCTTTTATAACAATCTGTTTCGGACGGTGGCAAAATTAAAAAGCGCACCTGAAATTTTGACGTAATAAAATTGTCCATCACCAGTAGCATAATAGTGAACTACAAAGCACTATGCTCCGGATATATCTAACGTGTGTGTGTGTGTGAGTGAGTGTGTTGTGATGGACGTGGCTGACTTGTGGCAGTAAACAATGCAAGGGGGGAAGTGGGGAGGGGGAGGCGGGCGCTTGGAGTAGACGGTTAGTTTGCTTTCGCTTCAGTGAGTGAACCCATATATGTACTCTTCTGTGGCGGCGACATTTCTGCATCAATTTGAATTTGGACCGCATCATCGCTTAGAGCAAAAGGGGAAAGGGGACAAAGGACAGCGGAGAGACGGCTTCTGAGCGCCGATGAATATGCATCCTGGGCATCTAGTCTGCGGAAACGATCGCTTCTCCGTCATCCGGTCAATCAAACGAGAACGGCGATACACGATGCTGGATTTGAAGGGGTGGTGGACGGTGTTTGAGGGGATTTTATGATCAATTTTGAAGCCCTCTTCACCGATTTTAGGACACAACCGACCCCACCCTCTTTCCATCAGACCCAGCAAATGTTTTTAATCCTCGGGACGGGCGTGGCTTTCAGGACGATGCCTTCCGTCGTTGCGGTTTGGCTTCGATAGTTGTGGCCGGCTAGTGTGTGCTCAGTGGCCGGGGAATGGAAAGGGGTTCCCACGGTCTCTTCTACCATCGCCCACTTTCGCACTACAGACCATCCCCTTTTGCGCGGCGGGGGTTTGCGGGGACCGCTAAGCCGTTGCGACCCGCGGCGAAGCGCCGTTGACGACGAAAAAATTGCCTCCGGGACGGTAGACGTCGCCTGCATTTCTCTTGCTCGTGATCTCCGCATCAGATTCCCAGCGCACGGGGCCGTTGAATTGGGCGGCGTCGACCGCCCGATCCCCCCGCGGAGATCCCAAGCGATCCCCGCGCCCATGACATCGGGTCTTCCGGAGAGATTGAGCTCTTCGGGCGTAGTGCCGGAGCCATTATTCTTCCTCCATTGCCGATTTGTACACAGTTGGTCAAAGGCGTGAATTTGACTAAAATTTTCGACAACTGAATATTTTGTGACCAATTTGTATCCTTCAACTCATGTGATAGCATCACTGGGTAACAATTTCAGTTGTCTTTCTGTTAGTTTGTTACATTGATTCTCAGCCTTTTTGTATCCTCAACACCTAAAAGCTATAAAGATGCTCTCGCATACTTTAAAGTACTTAATAATTTTTCTGATAAAAATAAAGTTGTCCGGTACATATTTTATACTGAGTTTTAATAATGCATGAACAAAAATGAGTTATGTACCAAAGATATAATATTTTAACAAAGTAAAAGGTACATAAACTCTACAAAAATACTCTAAACACAAGCAAAGAACTAAACCATTACCTTCCACGTCTTAAAATGCTGCCTGTTACCCCGAGGGGGAAGCTTGACATATTACAGAAGGACGTGCGTGCGCAAGTTTTTTTTTCCTTTGCTCATCAAACGTTTGGAAATTTTTGAATAGACACACTTTTCAGCCTATTTAACCAAACACATTTGCTTTTTGTTTTACTTGGTAATTATGAATTTTGGCTATTCATTTTCTGACATCTTGAATACATTTGAGTTTCACATTCATGTTAATTAAATTCTTATTCATTAATTCATTGAATTCTTACTTTTTTCTTGATTATGCTCTAGATTAAAATTTTCCATCTTTTCAATCATCTCTCCTTAATTGCTCCTTAATCATATCTCACAATAAATAGAGAATACATATGCACTATATTTTTTCTACACTTGAAATTACGTAACAATATATAACGTAATATTAAACAAACACATTCTTATCACTGCTGAACTTCACATATCGTTTTTACCGTAAAAACTCTGTTTTTCTACAAGTAAACATTCACCTTTTAGTTCCATATTTGTTAGTAATGTTCAGCAATAGGGATAAGTATCTAGCCCACCAACAGATTTAATCCCTTGATGTTGTTAAACATATCTAGGTATCGATTACTCAAGCGGAATTCCTATGAATTTACTCGCGAAAAGGTAGTATAAATGCAGCTACTTTTTTCCACAGAAAAGGGAAATTTTCCCTAGCATTAATTATGATAATCCAAGCCAAAACACTGCTCATCAGTAACAAAATTATTGAACCTTATCCAACAGCAAAAAAGAGCTCGCGCAAATAACAGAAATTGAAATTTAGCTTCTCTTATACCATTGTAAGATAATTGGTGTCTTGAACCTAAAGAAATGAATATCCCCCAAGCAAGAATTTTATCGGTGTAGTTCCTACGTGGTGGTTACCGCTCCGCTTTCTTCGCGAGTAAAATTGCAAAATAAATTATCGCTATTTGAATCGCCGGCTATTTGAAGGCAGCCTAATGTAGCCATTTTAAATTTAGCTTGTGCATTCGTACAATATGATTTAAAACATAAAAAACAGTTTATTAACCTTTTTCACTTAAATGGTGACCGAGTACCAGCCAGTGATGAAATCGTCTTTCGAATAAAATCCTCCGCTCATTGTATTTCATATAACGCGGGAATCCCAGGAAAAACGGTAGCCTGTCTACTCTGATTAATTTTGGGCGTAGAGAGTTGAGGTCAAAGGTCTAATGGGATAGCTGCGTGCGTTTTTTAATGACTGCTTTTGTGGGCGCGCTCGGTTACGAAATGTTGGTCTGGTGGGGACCACACCTCAACTGGTGACCCCAGTAGAAGCGTGGCAATCTCAGCCCTTCTTTTGATTCAGTACCATTCGGCCGAGAACCATTCCCTCTCCTCCTCCCTTTCACTCCCTCCTCATCCTCTCGTTCACCCCCTCCTCACATCCTCCCTCCTTGCGCCAAAAATCCCTCCACTCCACCCGGACGCTCGTTTACGTAATCGCCTCCACTACATTGTTGCGTGGTGGGGGAGTTGTTAGAAGCGGTGGGTGGGGCATTTCACTTCATCCATCGCTCTCTTTATCTTCTCGCGCAATCAGATCAGATGGAAGGAGTGGGATTCAGGGGCTCTGATGGGCTCAGGGCCTCAGTACTTAGACCCTCTCGCGTTTGGCAACGAGCCACGAACAAGAGGTGCGGTTAATAATTTAGAATCTGAGTGCTATTACCTTCCAATAAACCGATATTAATCGTTTAGAGGTCTTATAGATCTCATAGGTAGATTTGCTGGGCATATATTACGGCTCGGCTATGTGAATTTAGAAGATCTTAACTTAATGTCACTAATGTACTGGTTTATCTTCGTCGGAATAATGTTGATATAATATGATTTTCCATTTCGTACCTTCCCATCTGAATATAGAAGTTTTAGTATTCAAGTATAATTTCGATATCCAAACCGTGCTTAAGAGTTTCCGTATGTTTCACGGTGCTCACGTCCTATTCTAATCGCATCTTCTGCTGCCATCTTCGATAGAAACACGTCGATAGAGCATCTCACCATGGCCGTGTGCACCTAGGCTAAGGTAGACCAAAAGGTATGATGGAAAAAAGGTCGCTGTTGATGAAGCGGGATTACTAAGAGTGTTTTACAGTAATTATAGCCTTGAGAACAGTGGTAAATTTTTTCCCATATTTTAACATACGAGAGTTTATTTTATTAAGATAAAGTATGTTCACCACCGAAACGTAATAATCAAATTTCCCAATCTGAAGAAGCGAATTAGCGTATATTGTTCGTTCCATTTGCCACCGCGGGGAGGCACTTAACTGGTTGTGTAAGATGTGATTAGCGCAAACCCATGCAAGCTCCATCTCTGAATAAACCTCCATCGTTAAAGCTGAAACATCTATTATAGAAGAATTGTGGCAATCGTTTCACCAGCATTGAGAAGTATTTTGTACAAATTCTCCCATGAGCACACTCACCCTGTAAGTAAAACTGCGTGTCCAATTTGTGATTCTGATTCGCCCTTATCTTTATATGGCTAGTAATTCAGATCTACATCATATCCCGTATAGAAAATCTTGGACTCATGAGAGAAAGACATATTAAATGTCCATGGTAGTGATCATCACTACTCGTTCAATTCTAAGATTGGTAAACTCAGCCCTGCATCTTTCCCTGTCAACTGCTAGTTCCCTTACTTCCTGACAGTTTTTTATGCACTTTCCTATTTTTTGTCCTATACATAAACACTTTGGCTTCTCTCTTGCATTCTCTATTTTTTCTTCAGTTATATTCTCCATAAAAACCCATTGTGCCTCAGAGTGTGCCCTATTAATGTTGTTCTTGTTTTTCGTATAGTGTTCCATACACTCCTCTCCCCTGACCCTCTGTGTAGTCTTTCAGTTTTTATTTTTATCCGTCAATTTGATCTTCAGCAGCCCCCTCCAACACCAGGTGTCGAAAGTTCCTAGTGCTTTCTGGTCTGCTTTTTCAATGGTCCATGCTTTCGATCCATGGCCAGCCACTCCCTACACGAATGTTCTCACGGTCTCTTTCCTCGCTCGGAATCCACATGTCTATGAGCAAAGTTGCCGCTTATTCATCATGTGAGCTTTCTTTGCTTGATGTCCGTTATACTTTTTGCAACCTCTTGCACTGACAGATGTACAAAAATAAGAGACATACACGGCCTAATTGACTGTTAAAATCTTCCTTCTTCCCATACTGATTGATGACAATGCTAAAACTACCACACTCAAAGTTCTTTCGTTGACACAACTGTACATAATCGTCCCATCTTTCTCCCTTTTCTGTTTCCTTCTGATTATCATCGCACATATTCCACCTCCCGCTGATTGTCGACCCTGTACCGACTTGCAAGGTAGCAAATATTTAGATGGATGTCGATCTTTGAGAAATTTTGGAACTCAAAATGAAAATACGATATGTTCAAGCAACTTAAGAGGACGCGGAAATCTTTTTTCCTAGATTGGTGATGCCTGATCACCTGGTCTCATAGACAAACAGTTTTATCTTTCTGGTGACGCAGTCAAAGTATGAAAATATTAAATTCCTTATCTTCATGAACTTATTATTTTATACCCCTCTTCTGATTTGCGAGTCAGAAATTCAGTTTGCGTATGCATATTACTACTTGGAGCTACTTTCCGTCCAACAATCCGTGCGTCACCACTCGTGTCCTAAAATACTGCATTTTCTTAGACTATGTAAAATGTGATAGGGCAAAATTGAGGATAAGTAAATTTTGACACAATATAATGGAAATTATTTCTTTTAACATACAAAATCCTTTGGACGGCCATTTCGCCCTGATGAAGAAAAGAACGCTCTAGTCTATCCACTATTCTGTATAACTTAGTTTGATTGATAAATTAGATAAATTGAATAAAGGATAAAATCTCCTCCAATTTTTGTAAAAATTACAAAAAATATTTTTAAATCACATTTGAATGCTACTATTTAGAGATCATTCAAGATAAGACTTATATAATCTTTTTAAAATACCCCGAAGTCCTCATTGGCCCAGGAGACCCAAGTTACCAATCATGCCCCATTAAATCACGTCAATACTGTAAGATTACATGCCTATTTAAATGCTTACTTCGGGAATAGCCAGACAGTGACATTGCGAGCTCTGGACGGCCATATGCGCCAGCCGCAGCCTCCTTTCGAGGATAAAACCCGCATAATGGAGCGGTCCCTCAAAAAATTCCTATCAAATGAATAGAAGAGGGTGAGAATTCTAATGAGGTGAAATCCTAATTAACGAGAGTTCGTTCAGCATCTCTCCGCATTGATTGCGCCCCATAGGCTTTCGAAGTGGATGGAAACTGAGGATGAATGAAGAACTTTTGAATGACTCGACGCTCCTTTATTCTTTATTTTAATTGAAAAAAATTTCAAAAATTTTCCGGCGGATAATAAAACTAATGCTCGCTAAATTTGCAATCTCTCCCAATAAGTGCGAGATGAACCGGTTGCCTAGCCACTTATGGGATAAATTTACCGGCGAACAGAATACGTCGTTCCAGTGGAGGAATACTCACTTCCCACACTTACACCCTTCCTCGAGAGGATGGTAGAGAAAAGGCCATCCCCTGCCAGTTGCCCATTCTCCCCCAAAAGGTGCGCGCTACCGGGAAGAAATTTCCAAATTGTTTGCGCTTGAGGAAATGCGAGCATCTCTCCTCCGGTAAACTCCTGGTCCCTATTTTGACTGCCCTTAAAATCCCTTTTCCCCGCCTTTTAATTTCCGGGATGACAGATAATTGAAAGCCTTGAGGAAGTTCTCCGATACGAGCCCATCCTCGGATGTCGAGTGACTGCGAAGGGTACAAGCGGAAACAATCACCTATGCTCGAAATTTATTATTTTTGCCATCTCCTCGAACAGGCTGATGGCGGTCGCATTCGTGAGCACTCAAGACGGAAGAGTGAAAATAATATGAGCACTCAAATGGAGACATTTTATTTCAGAAAATTGAAAATATCTCAATAAAAATGGGTAATAAACAAATCTCTATGCCCATGGGTATTCTGAGGTCGTGAATTGTAATACGGGAGTGCGAACACAGTGTAGAGTGTGGTGATATTCGGGGCCATTATTTTTTGAGAATACCTATTGAACACTGACTCTTAAGTTGCCGAGTAAATCGACTCTCCACAGCTGGTTCAATGGAATCGGAGGCGTGAATTATGTTAACTGCCGATGAGAATGCTTTACGTATATTTGAACAGAAAGTTACTAGAAGAATATGAAGCCCTGTCAGAGATTGTAAAAGATGGAGAATAGCAACTAATAATGAAAATAATAGTAATATAAGAGGTTAGGACATTGATTAGTGAAGTCCTAACGGCTAGGTTAATTAGGTCACGTGGAGTTAATGATCGAGGAATGGACGCCAAAGAAGAAGCCGCAGCGTGAGATAATGGGGAAAGAGAAGAAGGGGAAGGCGAGGAAGAGATGGTTACAGGATTTGAAAGAGGACGTGGGATGAAACCAAAAATAGAGATGGATGGACGGGCGTCTTGTAGGAGGTCAAAGCCCACCCCGGGCTGTAGCGCCAAGGAAGACGAAGGAGAAGAAAAAGAAGAAATCGACTCCTCCCCCAACTAAGCCCTCCCGACGCACCCTTCATCCCCCCTCCGTTTTAGAGACTCGGGAAACCCCATTTGATTGTTTCCTTTCCGGATCTCTTCCCTCCATCCACGTTGCATTCAGGAATGAAGATAAGGGAGCAAGGGCACATTTGAGAGTCATTTGCATAAGACGCCCTTCCGCCATTGGGGCAGGCATAAACCTCTGATTATAGTTCTCTAGAATAATGAAAAATTTCCAGAACGAATTTCGCCACCTTCTAGTGTCCCTTCTTCAATTCACAAGGAATATCTTTTTTCTCTCTTGCCTTATTCATTGCGTACACAGTTCTTTCTTTTTGTTTTTCTGAATGAAGAGAGTCCTTGCGTTATTTACCCCATATCACCTGTAAGCATCAGCGCGGTGGTATAAAGCGTTTAAGTCGACAATATCTATTTGTGTAAATGAGAGACTCCTATAGTTGCAGTATGGACACGGTGACAACACTAAGTATTATTCCTGTTGCTCGTGACAACATCAAACCCTGGCTCTAATGGTGATTTACATAGGAAGCCAATCTCCATCCGGGCGCATACTGTTAACTTAATTTGAAACGGACGGTGAGCCTGTGATAGATTTCGGTATTTGATTAATACGCGTGCTCTAAGCTCTTATATTCAAGTATGTAATGGATGAATTCAACAGTTTTATTCAATTTTGTCCATTCATAATGTTGAGAAAAAAATTAAGAATTCCTGCTCGCGTAGAGAGTATTATAAATTAAGGTTAGCTAGCCCATGCAGAGCATTCCTCTTTCAGAGTATTAAACCAAGCGTTATTAATCACAGTCTTGAGTATCTTTCCACTGGGCTGTTATAGTTCAAAGCTCACTGAAAAACTTTTACGCCATTTTATTCCTTCAGTTAAAACTGGGATGTGTAGATATAATCATTTTATAGATGTGCCATTCTTTATATATTCATGTTTTATAGGCTGTCTTGAGTGAGGTTTACTTACGCACGTACTTTAAGTTAAACCGAGTCATGCCGTAAATTTTCTCTTGAAGTTAGTATTTCTTAGTAGTTAATTACACAGAGAAACATTCCATCGAGTATTCATCCATGTAAATTTTCTCGTCAGTTGGCTGGTTTTAGATTGAAAGGTGTATGATTTTTTGTTGCTAAAACGTGGACGGTAATTTTTTAATCATAAAGCCTGTGATTTTGGGATAGGTTCTCTGACTAGTAGATTAATTTAAAATAGTAGCGGATAATTGAATAGAGATCCTTAAGTCATCATGATGGGTGATGAGTTTGTCATAAAAGGCCATTTTTGTTCTTAGTTTAATGGTCACATAAATACTACTCACCCAAGGTGAATAGAATATTCTAGTTACCTAGATCAACACTCATCTTCTAGTGTCCTAAAATAGGATGCTTGCCCATCGATTTAGAGATCAATTTCAAACGTTCCTTTGATAACGAACCAAGTAGTTATGAATACCCGGATGAACAAAAAAGGGGAGGATTATTATGCCAAATAGACATATTTTTCAATTACAAGTACGATTAAGTTCTTAACTGGACCTTAATTTGTCAATATGCATCGCACGTGGATCTGTTTGCAAGTATCAACACTCTGCGAGCTAGGTCTATGTTATACATCAAATCAGCAGGCTTTACCCCGTGGATTTAGATAACCAATAGTCACGTTTATTCATATTTTTAATCATATTCAATTGGTAAACTCTATTACTACCATCTCTCAAGAGTTGGCAGCAATTATATGATCGTGTGTGATTTTTTTGTGGAAAGGAAAATATACCTATCAGGCTAATTCATATCCTCATCATATTAATTCATAGTAATAATTTAAATGTTTTTACGTAGTTTAAAACTGAGCCAATATAAATTAAGATGATAGGATTACTTCATATTTGTGTTCTTTTGTGCCATGTCTTTTTTTAAGTATACACTCCATGGGAAATGAGAATCGCACTTCACTTCGAAAAAATGGATGATATGTATGTAGTTGAAGCTTATTTTTACTTCCGTATTTTTATGTGTTGATTTAATATTTAAAAATTATAGTTTTAATATTCCCAAATAAGATACAAAGTATGAAAAGCATTTTTTTAAAAAAAGATCGATTTAAGTACTCACAGTGTTGATTTGACTCACAGTGTTGAATTGATAACAACACTAAAAAGTTTTTCCTCTCTTATTTTCTGAAAATAATTTGATCATTTTGAATACCTTTTCAATGAAATACTCTTGGTATTTTAGGTGATAGGATAACTTTTTCAATGGTTACCTTTTCTTCCATTGGAGTGCAATGAACATTAATGGATCCCAGCCAATGTTTTGCTAATGGAAATTTAAGTAGATAGATATTTATTGCATCCAACAATGGTACAAAAATATCGGCAGCAGCATGAATTGTGATGATTTGGTAAACTTAAAAGGTTATAACCTGTCTAAAGATTACCTTCTTAAACAAACAAAAACACACATTGCTCTCGATAATAGTAAAACTAAAAAATTTAAAAAAATTGTTTTTGTTGACCATTTATTTTGGCATTTCGAAATTTTACTCAACTCATCGAAGCTTATATATTGCCAATAAGCGTTTGCGAAGTATCTGATGAGTATCAGCTTTAATGAGGAGAAATAATTCGTTTTGAATACTTAAGCATGTCGAATTTTCTGATTGTATTCAGTTGACAGGTGACTCAGGGTAATATCGGAAAGAAATTGAAAAAATGTCACCAAAATACTACCAGTTATTTTTTTTCTATTTTTGAAGCCTCATTTGTATGCCAAAAGAAAGGTTGACTAAGTGTTTTATCATTCCAAAAATAATTAATCCATTCAAAATGGCGAAGCACATTATTTGGTGTGCCAGTCAAAGCCCAGCTTTCGCAACTCTCTTTTCTCTCATGTGAACATTGAAATAATGATACAGTCATGATTCGGTCTGTGTGGCTCTGACGCCATCGGTTATCTCCCCAGAAATATCATAGTCGTCTTCTCCTGCGGTTCGCATATTGGTGACCCACTGAAGCAGCTTATCCCAATGGCGCCTGCGCAATTAAATCCGTCGCGATGCAACTTGCGCAAGTAGGACTCGGTCACGATTCCACGTATCTGGAGTTTTCACCCTCTCGGCCTTTTATGGTGCACGCCTTGTGCGCCACCTCACTTTCAAAGAGCGAAACACGATTGTGTTATCAACCGAGCGACGGGACTTTTGGAAAGTTCAGTTGAGATGGCAAGATCATTTCGGACACAATGATCAGTCATTAGGCTTGATATTAAGTCCCCTCCTAACTTGGGTGACGTGGTAGTATCCCAATGTGTCTGTTTGGAGATGGTTGTTGTGTGTAGAAGAGCGTTCTCTCCACCTCTGCACACAGAGATCTTCCCTGCGGATTTCTGCCCCGGACCAATGATTGCTACTGGGCGAGCGATCTCACTGACCTCCTTTCTTCAATGCAACTGCAGATGGACTCTGCTGCTCTGCAGGAAGCTAACTCTCTCTCTCTCTCTATCTTTTTCGCTCCTTCTCCAAACAAGCCGCCATTTTCGATGGCCGCGATTCATTTGTAGAATGAAGAATTTTTGAAAACACGATACATATTTTGTTATACGCTCTTTTTTCTCTGCTCCCATTTATAAAAATGGAATTAAAAAAAGGTATTGACCCCTATTTATGCTTTTCTGTGTCGCATATGTTTTTATTCACATATTGAAGGCAGTTTTTGCGTAATCCATTCTTGTAATTTTGCCATCCGAAGATTATTAAAGTATTCTATCCAACATTAGTCCTCAATGAGTGTTGGCTATGACTTTTTACCATATTGCGTATATATTAAAAGCAAATATACCAAATTAGTCTGAAGAATACTTGTTTTCTTTAATTCCCTCCATCGAGGGTAAAAACGGAGCCTGTTGAATTTTGTGTATCCAGCATATTATGTATCTTTTTGGTGTCACTTGCAGCGAGAAAAATTCATATTCATTTAAAAAGTAACAGAATTTACTTTCTTACAGTGTTGAAGATGCCATTTGTATTCGAGATGAAGTAATTTTGAATATTATTATTTTTTAAATAGCGAAAAATAATGAAATGCCTTTCTAAGTATTTAAATTTTCATCATTGATATTATCCACGAAATCACCATGTTTTGTAGAAAACATGATAGAGCACAAACTGCGGTAGTTTTCCAGATAGATAAATAATTTTTAACCTCCAGGTGACAATTTTATGTGCTAAGGCATGCGCCTGTGTTCCACGTGCATGTGTGATCTACGAAATGTGTTCCACGGTGAAATGACGTGTGGCGGAGTGTTTTTTCCATAGTCGTTGTTCTGCCTGTAACACTTAATCTACGCGTTTTCATGGGCATGTGAACACTGAGAAGTGACACAGTGGTCCTCATGTAAACAGTCACTTGTGGTTAGATGCTGGTTGAAGCTGGACGTACGAGCAGATTGAATTTCACGTCATAGTCGTCAGAGACATTATATAGGAAAGGAGTCGTCAGTCTCTTGGATGTCTTTCGTGCCTCGGGATCGTCGTAACGGCAGATGAAGCTCGTTCGTTTTGAGAAGGAGGAAGAGCCAATTGGGATAATCACGGCATGACATTGACCTCCGCTGACGGCGACTTATCGAGGTCAGTTTCCGATTGTGGTGCCATTATGCGCGCGGGTGAGCAGACTGCGAATGAATGCCCGTTTTCGCCTCACTGGATGGTGGAACCCGTTTTTCCGCGCTCCGGGTGTTAACTCGCCCGCTTATAGAACTCGCTCTGGTCGGAGGGAGTGGGACGGGAAAGCTTGGGAGGGGCAAAGCCATTGCGGCGGAGGAAAGTGAGACGTATCTCTTAAAAGATGACTTGGAAGCAACAATAAGGGATAGTCAGGGATGAATACGCCAGCTTCCGAAGGGAATATTATATTAGGGAATAGTTGGGTAAGAGCCTAGTGGCCCTTGATCAGAAATTGATTTATGCCGCACTAGTTATACGTCACTGTATCAGTCGGTAGTGCCTTTAACCACTATTTTAAGCCACCTTCAGTTAACCCTCAAACCGTGACGTAAAAAAAACTATGCATAACGCAACGTTAGTTTCACTGGCCGCTATTCAATATTTTTCTCTCATTCCCATTTTGATTATTTTGACGGTGTCTTAACAAGAGGTATGTGTTTGAAATATATGCCTATTGCTAGATATTTTTCACGTCATAAGGCCAGAGATAAGATGGCAACCCTTTCCTAAATTTGCCAGTAAAGCATACTGCATCCAATACAAGACTACATTTTTTACCTCCGGATTTCTTGTGATGAAACGCAACTCTTGCGATTAGTTCAATTGTGCCACTGACCTCCCTGAGTGCCAGTGCCCTCTCTTTTTCGAGGGTTTTGGTTGAAAAAAATTCTTTCTTACCGTACACCGGTATTGTAAGCGACGTTTTTTCCTTGAGGATAACTTATGCATAGGTCTCTTCCCACAGTTTACAGACGCCTACATTGCCTTAATAAAGTGTCACGTCCGACCTAACTCCAAGCACGGCCTTCATGCCCTCAGGCACGACCACCAATCACCAATTACCCAATTTTGACCTTCTACGCCTTGTTTGGCCTAGCGCGAAAACGTCCCTAAGGTTATACAACTTCATTTCAAATAAGTACATGATTTCCCAAGTATAGGATTAAAATTTGTTTTATGTGCAGAATTGAATTTCCTATCTAATATCTAGTGTGCGCAATAACGCTAGAGGGTCGCTCTTTTATATCGCGGAAACAAAACTGGAGATGTGTGCTACGCATTAGTACTTGTGTTAAATTTGGCTTAGAAAAATTATAGTGCCGTATTAAGTTACCGACAGAGAGCACAGTAGCAGAAAAAAATTGAATTTTATCCGATATTGAAGAAAATATTTGAGTAATTGAAATTGACAACGTTTAAAGCCATTCAGTGACACCTGCGAGACATTCGGTAACAATGAACTGTGGAATTTATGTGTCTTCTCTCCCACCGCTCAAATGCCAACTGTTGAGAAAGTATAGTCGTTTTCCAACGCAATTCAATTCAAACGCGCAACTTTTAAATAATTCTTTAATCAATATTCTTTATCATTGAAATATGAATCACTGCGTAAGCTTCAAAATTAAATATATTGTACACGATGTAGATTCGAGATATTCGCAAGAACGAAATTGAGGGTCATGTGCTCATTTCGTCAGCGGACAAAGAGGTATGCTTATAAGAATAGGCGTTCTCCAATTTCGTGAATGAAGCTCGAGGAATTCCTCTGCGATAGTCTTGTCTGGGGCACGACAACATTCTTTTGCCGGCACAACAACCTCTTCTCCGCGACGCTCTGCTATGATTTAGGTCAGAAAAAAAAGCTGTTTTTCAAATGTCACTGTCACGAGAGTAAAGTGAGCTCTGGAGTGTTCTTCTATTACGTCATTCTCCAAAAATGGTGCACCTGAGCATAACTCCTAAACGGGAAATCCGCTCGCGAATGTCTGAATCGCTCTGACGGAACTCTTTTTCTCGTTTGCCGCGTGGCTTAAGCGTGGCTTTTCCAACGCCCGTCTCTTGCGAGGGAGTTGCAGCGGGGGGAGGGGGGGGGGTGTAAATAGGAGGGGGTGCGAGGGAAATGGAGAGAGGGAGGGGTTGAGCGAGGTGGATGTGTGGCGGGCGGAAAGTGGACCACGTTCCCCTTAAACGGCGCAGCATGTGCTTCCCCCAGGTGGCGCTCGGGAGAAATTACGGCATTCTGGGCGGGAACTGGTTCCGCGTGAAAAACACTCCCCTTTCTCTCTCTTTCTTCCTCTCTCTCGCAGCAAGGCGTCAACCTCATCGACATCATCTTCAGTCTCTCACGCGTTATCTTCCCGTTGCCGAGGAAGGGAGTGCTCTGTGTCGATAGGGTCCAGGTTCGAGACCGACCGCCGTGCGTGACTCTTTGCTCGAAAGCTTCTGGGGAGCAGATAATCTAAATGGTGGAAACGTAAGCATTCAAGAAGAGTGATTAAATAATCATTAAAAGAATCATGCCGGCCCCTGTGGCGGCGGGGTAAAGTCCTTGCCTGCAAAACTGAGGGTCGCGGGTTTGATTCCCGCCGGGGTGGGTTGTTCACCACCCAGGGCATGGATGCATTTCAAGTTCTGTTGGCCCGGTTCCTGGAAAACCTGATGACAGTCTTAGCAGCCTATCGGGATTCCGGGGACATACGGGCCAACAGAATCGTCCGGCAAAACAAAAAAAAAAGGTTTTGAATCGAATATTAGCTCTCAAGGAATTGAACTTTTTAAATTTCAATTCAGTTTCTAATGTATAAGTTATGTGGCGTTACTACTGCTTGAAACAATTAGTGCCTCAGAAAAAAAAAGAAATTTCTAAAATTCACGCGTCTAAAACAAGGATCTGCATATGGATAACAATTACAAACTTGTCGTTGAACTTGTACTTTGTGTCGAGGTAGGCTGCTGTTCCACCACGTCTCGCCAAGTACAGCTAAGCTTAAAGGTAGCCATTTTTAATTATGCGCTAGGCGTAGTACCTTATTTACGTTTTTATTCCCATAATTGACCTCGTAGCTGCCGTGCCTTAATAGATGCGTAAGATTTCTCAACAATCGTAAGAAATGCCTCGAGGAAATGTGAACTTTGATTGGGAAATAGCAGTTCTGATAACTCACAGAAAATATATGCAAGGTAAATGAGCACTCAAAACCGGAGAATGTTGTTATATGGAAGAAATTTGTGAGGGCAAGCTCGTAATTAGCTAATATTAGTCATAGCATACGCACGCATGTAATATGCAAAATCTTGATAGTTTAAGTGGAACCGGATGGTTTTTAACTGCCTGGTGACGTCAAAATCACAGCCAGCTTGGTGGCGCAACTTTTTCAGTGCAACGCTGGAAATTGTTTCGACTAAGAGTTATACAGCTGAATTTATGTTATTGTCACCAGTTTATCTCATTTTAAGTGAATATCAGACTATAAAAAAGCAAGTACACAATCCTGGTAAGTGGAGGTACACTAAAATGCAGCTTGCTTTTTAATGCCGTTGTGAATAGATCGTCTCGCCTCATCTGCATCACCAGAAGCCAACAGTACTAATATTGAGTAGTTTCCATTCACCACCACTTTTCTGATTACCAATCTAGTCACCACTACATAATTCGTCATTTTGCGTAAATATGTTACTCTACTTTTGAGAGAATGCCTCTTTTGTTTGAATTTCTCTTTTTACGTATTCCATCAATTGTGGTAAAGCGTCTTATGTATCACAATTCATCCATTTGCTTCAGCTTTTGTTAGCCAAACCAGAAAGGGGTTTGTTCGTCTAGCTTTCTATCACCAAACTAAACCATTATTTGGTTTCCTTCCTTTGCAATACTTTAAGGATGATTCTCCGCATGCAGTTGATTGATTCAACTCTGCTTTAGATGCATGATTCAATAGCTTCCAATTTTCTTCCTTCCTCTGCTGCTATCTTATAGTCTGCACTAAGCATTTCTTTCTTTCAAAAATACTTTTGAAAAAGTATAGCAATGTACCTAAACTACATTTATGTGGGCTTATCATTGGCTTGGCCTATCTAAATAACCTTTTATCCATTCAGCAACTAATTTCAGTCAAGTAAGGTTCGTGTTAAAGAGCAAACGAATGAATATCAAGCACCTAAGTTTTTGTGTGAATACTAGCAGGTAACTTGATTGGGACGTTTTTCCAGTTTCAATTTGCTGTTCTAGCGGGATCTAAAATTCAAATGTTGCTGGAGGCTGTGGTTCCGTATTAGAAAATAAAAGTTTTGTTAGCAAACATGATTTTTGGTAAAAAATTGCAGGTGGTAAAACGTGGTGAAGATACTACATGAAAATAGTGTTCAGTGTTTATACATAACATTAATACAAAACACATCTATACAAAAAACATACTGTTGACAAATTTTAGGTGTTTTTCTGCCAAAAAGCATATTTTGGGGATGTGAATGTAAGACAAAACAGTGCTTAAAATGTGAGAAGAAACAGCTACTACGCTGGAAATTAAGGAATGAAATGCCAATGAAAGCAGTTCCGATAAAACGAAACCTACTTTGAAACATGCATACCTCTTAAATGGGAAATATTGTTTTTTTATTCGTTTCGTCCTTGCAAGAGGAACGACAGGGAAGTATCAAGTTTTCCGTTTCTTTTGTTTTTTCTCGTGCGGGTGGAGATGACGAGCGTCTTCGAAGGCATCGGACCTTTTTCCTTCAACGTCCCCGCCGCGAGCGAGTGACCGCGCGAAACAGAGCGCGACGCGATGTTTTCTTTTTTTATCCATTTCGCGCGCGGAATCTCGCCGGTTGACTTCACCCACCTCGCATCGAGGGAAGCCGCTCGGAGTTTGCGGGAAATTTCGATGTGTGCGCGTGCGTGATGAGGCGCGTCGCCTTCCGAAAACACGTCCCCTTTCGGTCCACGCCCGGCAAATACGCACGTCGGCCCTCATTTACCTTTCGTCGTCAACCTTCCGAGTGAGTGAGCGCTATATCAAGTCGCGCGGCGAATCACCGGAATCACTGGTCGAGGGAAAGGGAGGCGAAGGGAGCGCTTGAAGACGCGATCCACTGAACAGTTTTGCCCGTTATTATTTCGAGTCGAATGCTTTTTCTTTTCTCGCGCGACGAGGAAGCGGCGCGGTGGTGGTTTACGATCCGTCCGGAGCGAGTAGTTGAGCGGCTCTTAACGTGGCTGCGTCCTCGGAGGGACAGACATGCGCTCTGCGGTCTACCCGTCTCTCTTCGGTTCGGCGAGTTCACATCCCGGAAGAGAATGTGTACCAGGGTGAGGCGGAGATTTCAGTCGCGCGTTGGTGCGGAGAGTTTTTCCCCATAACGAATGCTTTCAATTAATTACCAACATGTTTCCAGAATTACCTTGCCCGTGTCCGGTTTTGGGAAAGTGGAAGAAAACAACCAGAGGAATTTTCGTAATAAATGAAAGGTGGGACTAAGTTTGCGGTGGACTTGAAGTAACGGGAAAGAAGTTTAGGTGTAAAATTGTTTAAATTACCCGTCCATTCCCAGTGTCACCACCCGATAAGCTATCTTCTGGCTATAGATATTATCTGGGCTATAAACCTTACTACGGGAGGAGACCTAGTGGTCTGTTCCTTTGAAAACTTATACATTATCCATAAAGTCTCAGTAAACTGAAACATTAGAATTTAATTCTGGCATAATACAAATGAGGAAACAAAGCTGACGGATTAGGTGGAACTACGATCAATCAAATTTACGACGACATCAAGACATTATGAATTCCTCCTTATGTAAATATAGTCTTTCTAGAGCCAATAATCTACCTTTAACCCATGGTTAAAGCCTGGTATTTTTTGTCTGATAGGTATCTTGAAAAGTAGTGCGGTAAGTGGCTAATAATTTTGTATATTTGAAAAGGTAAGCTATTTTTCTTTAAATGTGACAAAATTGTGAATTCTATTGTGAAATGATATCTTCCTTTCCGTATCATCATCATAGACCGGAACCGTGATCCGGAAGGGCCGGTTTGATAACGAGAATCGCTAAAAAATTCGGTATAAAAATCAGTTTAAAAAGTAAAAATGTAAATAAATTTCGCAAATTGGAGTCAGGCATAAATTTTCTACATGAGAAGTTGAAAAATACTTCCGAAATTGGGATATAAAGAGGGCCTATCCTAAAATCTACCAGCCAGTTTGGCGAAGACCAAACGAGGAGGTAGGGCATTAGCGTCGCGTCGTTTCTTATTCGCTATTTTAATCCGCATCATAGTTGTTTAAGACGAACCATTTCATTGCAACACACTAGCGCAAACCTTTTTATTATAGAAACCGTCCGTACTCAACTTTCACTGTTTTTCAATAGGTAGATAAAAACTTCACAAACCTTGTAAAGACAAGCAGAAAAAAAACTTGTATAACCTTTACACAACTTAATCATATTTTTTTCTATTGGGATTTTCTGAAGTTCTTCGCCATTTTTTACGTTATCGGGAAGCTGACTAAAACTAATTAGTAAGCAGAGGAAGCTTCTAAAATCGATTCGATATGAGAGGCTTTCGCAGCCTGTTTTCGACGCATATGAAAGGAGCAGCTTTAGGAGTCACACATCTATGGAAGCCTTAAAAACTGGGATTTTGTACATATATTTTGGATAAAGAAGGTCTCAAGACCAAACCCTATGACACACCAGAAATCATTTTATTGTATTTATTGCAAAAACTTGTCTTTACTAACTCATTGGAAGCATGACTTACTTTTAAAGCACTTTTGGACAACTCATCTGTCTCTGGCTTAATCACGTCTCTCTTGAAGCATATTGTAGCCTGGTGCTTCTAAAGCTTTCATTTAATGCAAATAAAAAGGGTTGAAATAAATCAATTGACATTCAATGTATAATAAATAAATATTAAAGAAAGATACATAAAT
The DNA here is from genome assembly GCA_963169105.1 of Ceriagrion tenellum. Lineage (NCBI taxonomy): Eukaryota > Metazoa > Arthropoda > Insecta > Odonata > Coenagrionidae > Ceriagrion > Ceriagrion tenellum. Next base: position 137,275,368 of record OY720640.1, read on the forward strand.
TTTGTATAGCACTTCTGTTTTTCAACATTCATTCTTGTGTATAGGGATTACAACTGCTTTTATAGGAGTGAACAGAAACTCTCCAGCTCATAAAATGTGACATCTCACGTATTCCAAGAAGGAGAATATTTTTTTAGATGCTGCAGTTGTAATATCATTGAAACAATGTTATTTCCGCGAGAAAGAGACTTTGCAAAACACTACTCTTGCTTTCAAATACTGCCTCGAAGAATAAAGGTTGACGTGTGTCTTTTGAGGGAAATGGTTACGGTGATGTGCTACGTTTACGAGGACTGCGTGCGTTCTTTTCTGAGTCAAAGGATGATAAAATTTTCGTTGATTCATCTGCTGGATTCCAGAGATTGGGCGAGATTGTTCCAACTATGTCTACAGACAAAGTGGGGCAAGTTATGGTGCATTTTAGATCTATCTCTTCCATCAATTTCCTCTGAGCTTTCTTATTGCCATTGCAACATGCGACTTATCAATTATAGAATTTTTTCTTAATTTCCTTATTCTGACTCAAGATGATTCTAGAATTGTAGAAATTCCATCCTATGCATACATCGCATCGCAGGTTGGATAATGGACGTATTGCAAGCAAATAACAAAATAATTTAATTTAGATTAACATACGTATTTGTACCGTGGGACGTTGCTTTTACTAAGCATCCTCCTTATGATGCTTTGGAATCCATAGCTGTCAACAAAAATAGAGAATGTTGCTGCCTTTAACTGATTTTCATTCGTTGCACTTTGTCATATTTGATACGATTTGATGAGAGAAGGGACAGTAGGATCATCGTTCAGCTTTCACCGATGTGAATCCCTCCAGGATCCATTAAATAAATAATAATCTCTCGTAAAACACTTGGATTGGCCTTGACGATTTTTGTCCGTGAGGGTTTAATTTTCGGCACTTTTCGAATTTTGGGCGCTGAGAATAGGAGGCGGGGAGCAGAATCATCGATGGGTTTGGCGTGGGGTGCAGTGGAACGACGGAGACCCTTCGGGATCGGCAACCATAAAAGCGCCCCCTGAAACTCTGCGGAAATCAAGACAATCCCCTCGGCTCGCCAAAATGTATGTAAAGTGTGCGTTCTCTGGAGAAAGGGGATTGGTTGCCACGTGCCGCTTCATCGCTCGCTCCAACTGGGTCTCGAACGAGCAACCGACTCTCGGTAACTTTGTAATTCGGAAGATTTGCGAGCTCATCCTTTTAGTGATTCCTCTACCGAAACCCTCTTCCCACCCCCTCCCCAAGCCGCAAGCACCCAACTCCTCCGCCCCTTAATTCTTTTAACATTTCCTCTCGTTGCCCTCTTCCTTATACCCTCCCGCATCTCTCGGTTCTCGCGAAGTCTTTTACTCAACACTATTCCATATATATATGTATGTGTGTATTTCCTCTCTCGCACCTTATTCTCGCACCCAAAATTCACATCGCATCTTCTCTGTTCTCATCGTTCCCCTTTTGCATCCTCGCACTTAAAATCTCAACCCACTCCGGGATGAAATTCATTCCACCGGGGATTTGGGGAGAGGGGGGTGGGAGTGGGGTCGGAAGGAATAATAATGGTGGTGGGGGCGGCGCCCATTCTGCCTCGATTGCCTCCAACTTCTCCCCCTCCCCCAATTGCCGCCCTCCGCCGCCACAAACCTTTGGCCCATTGGTTCGAAGGAGTGGAGGAGGTTATTGGAATTCTGACTTAGCCGGGAAGCGGATTAATCTGCGCGCCGCCAGAGAGAGTAAAATTCTGAAAAAGAGCGCCTCACCCCCTTTTGAATATCCTCCCCCAATCTTCCCCTTTTCCTCGCGGCCTTAAATCACTTTTAACCCCCTCATACTCTCGCCACCACCTCTCCCCCTCCCTTTGCTCTTAACCTTACCCTCACTCCATTTTCGACTCCCACTTTCCACTTCCCCCAACCATCTCCCGTCCGAACTCATCTCAAGGTGAGGGCAATGTAGTAATTGGCTTTTAAAATTTGGACGATGGAGAGAATCTTCCGCTTTTCTAACCCGCCTTTTAAAATCCCAGCGCTTCTGACGGAGGAGAGCCAATATCTAATAGAGCTCGGACTAGGAGCGTTAAAATGCCGAGTGAGGGAAGAAGTTATGCAGACCGACAATCTTCTGGTCTCCTCGAATCGCCTTCTGCGCCTCTTGTCTTATAAAGACTCCATTCCAAACATTTGTTTGGGTCTTGTTAATGAGGTTGCTTCGACGACAGTCTCCGTATCTGTTGAATTCGCAATAAAACTGTGTAAGGATGTTAATCACAGTTGACGATAGCGGACGAGCACATTGCTATGCCACTATGCGTTAAAAGGAAATCATATGCAAAGTCAGCAAACTTGTGCTATTATCAGCGATTTTTCCGTATGTATATTGATTTGTAGCTTATAAATATTATTAGGAGTCGCAGAGTGATAATTCTGGTTCGATGAAGAATTAACTTGAGCACGGACTACTTCTCAAAATTTATATATGTAATGACGTCTATCAGTCGCCTAAAATTATGAAAGGGATGATATTTGTAATAAAGCCAGGAATTAATCAGAAAGTACACGTATAATGGAAAATAAATAGTGTTTGGAGTCATACAATATTTCTGCAAACTCCAGAGGTCATTCATTCGTTAATATCGGAAACATTGTCTTGCTTGACCTTGCTTATTTTTTTATGGGAGTCTTTTCATCGCATTATAAATTTTAGGAAGAAACTGGGGCGTAGTTTAGGAACTTCTTGATTTCATCTCCTCATTTATATGTTTATCTTAAGGAACATCAAAAGGAAGTGGCAGTAAAACAATTCACTCACTTATTATATCCTCCGGTAGTGGATCCTCAGTTCCGTAGGAATAAGGTCTAAAGTTTGTTCAACATACCTGTAACAGAGAGAAACAATTATTATAATCTTGTCTTTCTTTTTCAAATAGGTACACACGCCTGAAATTTAACTTTCCACCCCCACACTTGTACTTATCACCATTTTAAACAAATTTTGACTCAAACTGTGTCATTTTGCTGCAGCCTCTTGCAAGCATAATTGAAGGGCGAATTCAATTATATGATCTGATAGATTCGTCGTTTCCTCGGAATCGGAACTCGAATGGAAAGTGGTTATTTTTGACTCAAGGGCCGTATTTAGTCACGTTGAAGGTCTGAAATGGGCAGCTGGTAGTGTCCTAATGCACATGATGACCCTTATTCTGTATTTAAGTACAAAGATACCGAATCAAAAACTTTTCCTGTTTCCGTCCTTGAAAAATGCGTTTATAGTGAAAGTATAAACGTCGTTGTATTGCTCATATCCGTAAAGCACAAGAGTTTTGAAATACTCTCTAGAAAAATGCTATTATAAAAGCATTCGCAATATAAGGAGGATGAACTATATCGTATCAGTCTAAAACGGATCTTGTAAACCGGTTAATACGCTGTGAAACCCCAAGAAAATGAGCACTCTAATCGCCAACATCATGAAGGCGAAGTTCTTCCGGAAACTGTGCATCAAGTTCCGGACGGCGACTGTTAACATGTATGAGCTCGCCAAGTTGAACTTGAAACTTGAAAGCGGCATACATTTATCGAAACCCAGGTCATCGTTGTGTATTAAATTGTGTGGAAATTTACAAAGTGTATTTCATCTTTTGATCATGTTATTTACTTTCCATTGCAACATGATATCACCTGATACGTTGAACGTTACTTATAAAATTTTTTCTGGCACTTTATAAATGATATAGGTCAAGTAAATAGGAATAAATTACAAGTAAAATAACGCAAATATAAAACTAATTATTGGCCTAATATTTTTGTGTATTTTTATGTTGTGTGTTGATTTTTGGGTCAGAGATAAGGCAATTTAAGATGTGAGAAGTTCCCTTCCGCAAAAGGTTTTGCACATAAAAGACTACGTGGCAAATACAGGATAGTAAATTACAGACCTAATTTATCGCAAATTGACGTCTTCTACACATCACGAAATAAACCTTTTTTAACAGGTTTTTGGTGTGATCGCCGGCCATAATTGCGATAAGTTTGGAAGGTATGAAATATTTCGTTCCATTTTTCTGCCGTATGGTAGTAAGATTTTGCGAGGTAATACGCCCACTGAAATCAATTGGTCAGAATGCCGATCACTCATGCTCTGATACCTTAAGCGAGCAGCATTGGTTACCTGTCTGAAACTGTCTCTTAACCTCTGCAAACAAATTTGTGGGAAAGCGGACGCATTTCAGAAAAAAAACTCGGTTTCCTTTGAGGAACTACTCTCAAAAGATACTCGCAGTGTCGCAGCCTAAGCCAACATGTAGGTTATAGGTGACACTTTTGTGTAGGTACGCAATTTTGCGATGAGATTTTTCACGTTTGGCCTGGGGTCAACATTTATATTTTAACGGTTTAAAGCTTCATTGATTTAATTAAAATTCCTCTGATTAATACAATTCAATGATTCTATACGATTCACCCATGTGGATTCCTGAAATGAATTCGTATGATAGCGCGTCGTGCTGCAAGGATATTTCATGTGCTAATAGTTTCAGACTGTTTCATTCCTATATAAATTTTCATTTTATGTGGAATCTCTTTCGTACTGAATGCAAGGATCATTTTCATGGGTTGCTTTACTGTCTTTGTGTCAGAGATTGCATCAAATTATTATTCCTGACCGATTTCTATCTAAACTATCCGTCTGTTCTGGGAAGATTCAATGTCCGAATTTATAAAAAATGGACTAGTTTCTATCAGCTTCCGTATATTCTCACGCGAATAATTTCTAAGCTCCGCCAACCAATTCCTCGAGCCGAAGTCTATGTCACTCACTTCTCATTTTCTCTCTCATCACCTCTATTCCACTCGCATTCACACTTCTCGGCTCATTCACATTTTTATGCGAAACATCTCATATGAAGTCGATTTCTCTCCATAAGAAGAGAGGATAGAGTTAGGAGTAAATTTATTCCTTCTCCATTTGAAGCAGCTTCCTCGGAAAAATCATTTTAGATTTCCTCTTTTTACGAAAGTCCGTCAAGATTCGTTTTATCTCCTTTCTATTGTTTTCATATCTACTAAACATGAGCAAAATCGAGATGATGAGGATATAATGATCAGTTGAGCTAGCAAAAGCAATGGTATGTCAAAGAAAAATTGCGATGTGCGAATGAAAAGCGTACGGTATGACCTCAATTTTTTAAGGCCTCTAAAAGTTCGTGTTAAAGAATTTTATTCTGCAATGCCTACGCTTTTCATCTTATCTGTCATTCGCCATATAGCCAACCCTATCAACAACCCATTATGACTTCGCGGTTAGTCCTCGATTCGATTTTTTTCACTCCTTTTCGTTTCAGTCACCGTTATTTCACCGCAGCGTGAAGGAATTACTCACTCCAAAAGTTTCGTTTGCCTGAATTCTTAGTATAGAATAGTGACTCAGTTTATGTGTCAGGGAAAATTGGTAAGAAAACAGCGACTGTCCTCCACCCAGTTTCTTCTCAACTTAACGGCTGAAGACGCAAATTATAGTGGTTAGAGGGGAAATACGAGATGACTATAAGAGCATTCTATTGTGATTATTTTTTAAACGGCATGAAATAAATTGATATGAATTTCGTTAACTTTTGAAACTAAATTTTTTCTTGCATTTTGGGACTGCGTCTAATTATACATTCAACAACCCAGAGCTCATCAGTTGACGCAGGCCAACAGCTATGAAATGCGGGCAAGTGGCTTACGAGGAAAGTAAATAATAAGTAGAATAATTAGTCTCATACCTACCACTGCGTCAAACGTCTAAGTTATTTGTCATAACGCTCATCAAATATTTATTCTCCACAGCTTTCAAGGTTATAAACTGTCTATCTAAAGATCTTCTATTTATCTTAGATATCTTGATCTGATTCTCCATAGGGTAATTCTTTCTCATGATGCGCAATTTTATTCAAGTTTTAGTTGAGCTGGCGAGAAAAATTTCCAGAGCTTAATCCAAATGTATTAAAATAGTATATTCGGAGTAAGGTCTCACAAAAGTCAATTATAATGTTTCGCCAATATTTTTAATGCATTGTTTTTCCGTCAAATATATCCACTTCGATGTAGCGATGCAAATGTCAATTGTGATCTCCTTAAATTCAATTCCAAGCGATAGCCACTCAAGAAATATGTCGAGCTGTCGGCAGGCATTGCTGTTTTAACATCTTCTGGGGCATTATCGTTTGTTGCCTATCCTCCGTGTCATGCATATAATATCTAAGTATGTCAATTTAAGTTAAATTTGATTTGATGCCATTAATAATCGCATGCACATGTTAGAGGTGTTTTGCATTTCTGAGATACGTTAAGCAATAACTATCGTTCGTGACATTGATCCAAATTGAGCCAATTATTGCTAAACTTTTACTACTCAATGCTAATTTCTTTTCCATTGGTTCAATATAAAATCATTTATGAAGTTAATCATCTTTCAATGTGACGGATGCTTGAGTCCCTTGTATTCTTCCTGAGAGAATGACGTTTGTGAGCGTTATGTTCCTGCGAGAAAGCCCATCTCTGTTGGTTTGGCTAAATACAGCTTAATGTAACTCAATAAGGGAGCATTTGAAAAATAGTTAAATTAAAGAATTATTTTAATTTTTAATTGTGCAAAAGTAAATACTTTGCAAGCCATCTCATCCAAGCTCATCCATCCAGGTGGCCAAAGCTAAGATATTTTCGATATACATCTTGACTTTTCTGTATCCCTCAACTTTAATTATGAAAAGAGGGACCAATTAGTTTTCTACACCATGGAGAACTCTCCTCCGTTTGTTTAATTTAATTTGCTTGGTAATGCAGTTGATGGATATAATATTTTGAATTTTTTTATTTACAATTCACAGTATCGTTATTATTCCTTTAAATGAATTTTAAAACTTTTCAGTTTAGTTCACAGTTGAGCCTTCAAGCAAACAGAAGATCGATTGTATTTGAAGCAATCTATTAGCTAATATTTGGAACTATTATTGTTTATTTAGGATATCCACATGCAATACTGATTTTTGTATGCCATTTTTTATTATTTACGGCCGTTTCCGCGAAAAAACCGCGCCAAGTTTGCAGCCAACTGATATTCCTTTGGTATGTTTATTTCTGTGAAAATAGGTAATTTCATTACACCATTCTAATTTCAAAATCCAAAAAATTACCTCGTGATGAAACTCTGAGATTGTAAATGCAGCGTTCTTAATGACTCATGAACTTCCCCTACTCAATTGGCGTATTGCACTTAATGGGTTCTTTTTTAGCACGGAAGGATATTCTTGAATGAACTCATTACATCATTGCAACTTAAAGACGATTGCAAAGGTGACTTCAGCATGAGGACGTAAAAAAGGAAATTGTGAAATATCAGTTTGTGGAAACGACACTGACTTTCGTTCCCATTGCTCCACCTCTAATTACTTCACATGTAAAAACTGAGTAAACCAGTTTAGATGTACACGTTTTATATTCACGCTGTTTCGTGTTTACGAATTAACGCTGCCAATAAGCACTTTGCAGAAAAATATAATAATTTTAAAGTTCACTCAATTTTGTTTCACCAAGATATGCTGCTTGTGCCTTGTTTTTTTTACTGGAAATAGTGTCTCTCTCTCTGCTCTGGGGAAACATAGACCGGAAATGAGAAAATGTGGGAAAAAGCCTTTTGACACTCGCACTGTAGTTTGACCTAACTATTGACGTATTCAGGAATAGACTACACAATTCATGGAGGTAACGATAATTTTTTCAATGAATTACACTCTACAAATTATTGATAGACAAGTCAGTCATTCTTTGTAACCTCGTCTATAATTACTTATTCTATTCTTTCTTAATGAAGCAGCGTTATTGTCATGATAGGTTTTGAAAAGTAATGGTCGATAAATTTTTCAGACCTCAAGCGATAGTTAAAACGCAACTTTGGCCGCTTAAAACAGGCTTTTCTTCAAGTCTGGTGCGTTTTCATCTGACGATTTCTCCCCTCTGTCGTGATCTCCTCTCTTAAGTGATGGAGATCATATACCCATCATCTATGAAGTTTACGGGTCTCGTTATAATGTCTTTGGCTTTTTTGATAAGTCTAGCATCATACCAGTTTTCTAGGCAATTATTTTCCTCACTAAATGTGTGTGCTGTGCCAGGGTCCACTCAGAGGTTGCTTTACTACAGCGGACAAGCAACTGTTGGTCCATTTATATGGATTCTTGATACTCAAGGAGGCATTTCTTTGAAACCTGGAATTTTTAGTCAACGTGTCCCTCTCGACAATCGCTATATATTGCTTGCAAGCTAAAATTGGTCACCCGTCACCTAAGCCTCATTCATGCGCGGCATAAACGGAAGGTGGTGTTTTCGTTGCAGTAGCATCCCTGATCAAGGTAGACCCCGCACGATTAAATCGTATATTTGGCCACAAAGTTTTAGTGTCGAAATGAATCAATCTGCAAATGTTGCACTGCCGTTTTAGCTATGGTAGATCATTTTATGATTAATTTTGAACGCGTACATGTGAAAAAAAAATACAATAAGAACTTTGTATCCACTGTGAATATTTATTCTGTGAAGGACAGAAGGCGACGATAGAGAAAATGGCCGCAGGGTGAATTTCTGAGTTCTCGGTATTTGCGAGTGGACTTTCCGCAAATTCCCACGACCCGGCCGCGCAAGAAGATGGCAACAGTCACTGTCATTGCCAGTTGTGGCAGTAGACACATATGCATAGCCCGTCGAACTTGAAGGAGCGATAACGCAAGCGCCGCCCTTACGCGGAGAACCACTGCGGCAGGAGCGTTCCACGCGGTGAGCGCGCAATCTCGTTTCACTTCGTCACACGACAGTGCTGCCACAGAATGCGGGTTGAGGCCTGAAACGTTCATCGTGTTGGACATTTTTTTCCGCCTCATCTCTTCTGCCCGCGTCGAACAGGAACTGATTTTTTCCCCTTCATCTGGCGTGGACCACAAGCAGGGCACCCTTATATAATCTTCCGTTCCAATCAAGCTAATTTCAATTGCTTCCATCGGCGACGGCCCCTCCCTATCAGAATCCGATAACTTTTAAAAGACTGCATTTTACCAAATTTTCCATCTCCCACCCCCATATTCCAATCCGGATACAGCATCATGAAATGAATAGTGATCAGGGCGGATTGGGGATGGAATTGTTACGGCGGCATGATTATTGGCTTCCCATTCAGAAGACATGGAGTTTGAACCCAGGCAGGGGTGGTAACTGATTTATTTCAGTGGAATTTGATATTTACGTTGGTTCCACTATGAAAAAATTTTTACTTCAAAAACTCCGTTCATCGCGTTAAACACAAAAGCTATATTGATGCCTTTCAACTACGCATGAAATTCAGATGCTCATTGGTCTAGGCTTATTTTTCTTACTGCCACATTTCCCATTTGAGTTTACAGATTATTTTAGGTCTTTGATCTCCTCCGATTGATTATTTGTTATTAAGTTCTACCCACAATTCAAAAAATATCTATCACGTTGGCATTCTTCATTTTGGAATAATTTATGGCTTTCTTCCTTTCTCACTAACGAATGTGTTGATTTATTTGTGATTCTGCTCGCCCAACTCCTAAGAAAACTGTAAGGGTCACTTCTTGAAGAATGAAGGTTGTGATTTTTTTCATGTGACTTGTTACCTATGTCGTAAATTTGCTTCAGTTCTTTAGCTAAATTCACATGGAGAAATTTTTATGAAGTATATTTCGCATTCAATCGAGTCAGCTGCACAATTTATTCTAATGTTTTCAATTCCACGGAGAGGTACTCACTTTCTCTCAAAATTGAAGTAATTTATTTTCAAAGAGACGGACATTGCTTTTGAGCACTTTCAATATCCTTATTACTTGAAGCTCATTGCTTATGCAACGTAATGGCATTGTGCTCGCAGTAAGAAAAACGAGAAATTAAAAATGTGAGAATTTTCCCGAAACAAAGATTCCAATCCAACGTTGTACTGTGGATTTCATTCAATTAATGCTCATTGACTTGAACAAAAGAGCAGAGGAAATTCACTGAATCACCTTCAGAAATGCATGGCTCCGAAGGGAATCGACAAGTCTTGTGACAGTCGTCGTTTACTCTACGTCTAGGGATGTTTAATCAAGCTAATGGAGCAACTGTGGTATAATAAGTATTCATAATAAGTGGTGCGCATAAAATAAGTGGTGTTTTAAGGAAACTCTAGATCAGGATTCTCACTTTTCATTTTCTTATTTTTTATCTAATCATGACAATTTTTTTCTCTCTCTTTCCGACAATCAGGTTGATCAGAGTGTACTAGTATCGGCAGTCACGGCGTGGAGCGAACATGTAAGTTTTGGAAAGCACACTACATTACGTGCGACTTCTAGATGAATGCATTGCTATAAAGCGCGTACTTATTTCATCTTCTGAAAATAAAAGTTAGCGTTCGCGTAGCCCACTAGACGAGTTCAACTGCTTTGGGCATTAAGTAGAAATTTTAAGTTTCATAATTCTACTTTACTTTGCTTTATCATTTCAATATGCAAAGTGTAAAAGTATTTGATTGCTGTTTTCAGGTATTCTCGTCGCGTGTATAGTTTTTCTGACTACAGTTTCTCCCCTCTTCCTGGGGGCGTCTTCAGGTCCGTTGGACATTTTGTAAACATTACTTACTTCTTATTTTTAATAATCCAATTTAATGTATGAGTTCCTTCTAAAATAATCATCTTTCATCAAGAATAGTTGGGACCTCAATGTCTTACGACCGCTTCGGCTTTGAGAATTTCTTACGGTTATATGCTTTTTAACCAAAAACATTGTAATTAGGTACATATACGGCTCAATTTTAAAAAAAGTACCTGTTAGGGCCGTCTAATATCAAGTCTTCTACCGACCAAAAACTACAGTCTTTAGAATCTTCCCACTCAAAATTTTTGTAGAACTGCCGAAAGCACTTTCACTTCCGCACGCGACAAAAACCAAACCCAATTTCTTTGTACTGTCCCTCTTAACTTCATTTTTGCCACTTCCCTTGATTTTGCTCATTTGAGCGAGTTACACGCTAGAATTTACACCTGATCGAATGAGTGAGAGAAATGCTTCACTGAGTGTTTGCCTAGTTTGCAATTGTCCCTCGTTGCTCGTTATCCTACGACAGTTAGGAATAACAGAAAGAGAGTGCAGATTCAGCACAGTGAATGATTCCATTGTTATGCTGAGGTCAATTACGATGTGTTTTGTCACTGGCAAGTAATAACACTTCCCGTGATACACCTCAGCTCGGCTATTCTAATATAATTTTAATGTTTGACATGTGCTAATTCTGACGTGTGGAGCTAATATTTGAACGGCCATATATTTGCTTTCTCACAATACAGTGAATAAAAGTCCCCGTATTTTGTCAAAGTACGCGAATGTTTTTCCCTGTTACTCTAGGAGAACGTGAATGAAAAGCCACTCACCTCCACTCGAGGGTAACCGCTACCCGCCTCCTAACGTCGAGGGATACGGACCCTCGCACTCGGGGCGATAGCTTGACTTTTTGTAGAAGTATACACGCCTCCCCTTTGCTCCAGAATCTCGGCAGACAAGACTCTAACCCACTCAAAGAGTGGTCGCTCCTCCGGTGCTGCCCATAGGCAGCGCCCTCCTCTGCACCCGGCACCCTTAAGGGCACTGCGGTCGCCTCGGGAGATTGAGTGGCGGCTGGTCGCCCACACCCCTTGGGATTTCGGCTCCTCCCTCGAGCTGGCGGCGTAATAGGCATTGGAGGAAAATTTCGGGAGGACGGAGGGCGGGGGAGGGAGGGAGGTTGGGGGAAGGTAAGGAAAGGGCGATGGATGGGGCCTTTGATGCCAGCGTTGAGTTAATTACCCTCTCGAGAGGGCCTTGCGGAAGTAACTTCGCCCCAGGCCAGATTTTAAGAGCCCACCGTACTCTGCTTAAGATAATTAGCGGAGGACATGACTTCGCCATCTGATGACCCTTAGGGCCTCGCCACCCCTTGAATCCAATCAAAAATGGCCCTGCCTCAACCAAGCATCTCCTCCTCCTTCCCCTCATGCTCACCTACAACTAGATTTTACCCTGCACGCCACCTCATGTGTGTTTGGCAGGGGGTGAGGCATCACAAGCATGCACTATATTGTACAAGTAACTTTCACCATGATGCACTACACTCAATATAGGTGTGCTGACAATGCTATAGAAACTATATCTATTAATGTATATTGAAATTATGAACACGAGGAATAAGAGTCGGGCAGAAATCATGCGAAACGTGATTTTAGTGCAACGTGACAGATTAAGAAACAAGCATTAGGGAGTAAATGAACTAATGAGCTACCGTGCCTGTCGGCTGACCAACTTCAAAGTCTCATTGGTAGCCACTATGTTCTCTTAACAACCGTGGGAAAAAAGACATTTTAAACCTGTCTGTTTGGCAGTTACTTTTTCCAACTTCATCCTCATGGTTCGATCTACCGTAATATGCTTGAGATCGTAATATATTAAAAACTTCCTCAGCAAATGAATTGGTTTTGAATTTCCACAAATGTATACATTTTTATCGACGGTCTGAAAGCGATTCATATTCCAGTAGTTGCAAGAGGTCAGTAGTGCTCACAAGACTCTCATAAAGGCATTGTACGTATATTGCTGATCTTCTCTGCTCACGTTCTAACTCTCTTTTTAAGCCTAGCTTTTAAGGATTCCACATACTGAAAGCATATTCCAAGCGGGGTCTAACAATAGAAGTAACTGATTTTTCCCACTTCACCGTCGCAATTGCCAAGTACTCCACTCCGTCTCCACCCCGCATACCTACGACATGAAGGAGCACTCCCTTCAAGTGTTCTCCTTATGACTTCAAAAGGACCTCGCCCAACAAAACTGTTCTCTTACAGCACTGCCAGCTCACTCTGTGCATCAAGCGACCCGTTTCATTCACTTCTGTCGAATCAAATGGCGGATAATTAGTTTCTGTCGCACCATTACATTGATTATTCAGTTTTGCTTTTTTATGAGAAAAAACCGTGGTCCATCGTAAGCCATTCTTTCTAATATTTCTGATGCAACTTATTCTCTTTGTTAGGTCCCCAATTATTTGTTCATATCTCTAGGCCTCCAATCTCACTTTGACAGCTCTTTGACAGGCGATAAAATAAGTGTGATACACTGCCGAACAGATAGGTACAAAAAATCGTTCTTTCCGCAAACAATAAGCAACCACAATAAAAATTGAGCTCCACTAAATACACTCCTGTAATAAATGTCACCATTTCATCTCCAAAAACTTACACCTTTACACGGCTGGTGACCTAACACTCCCTCGCCTAACACCACCTAATACCGCCCGTGGGGCGGCTCGCGGGGTATTATATAGTTGTAGATGTAGACAGTTCTGGTGCCAGAGCTTGCTTAGGAAGTGGCTACACATACATATTACTCAGCAATCCACCTCAGGGTTGTGTGGCGGCGGAAAGGCTAGCTGTATCTCTTTCCATATAAATTACCAAAACTCCTGCCGTCTCCTGACATTAAATCGAATCACTTACATTTGCCGCATTCTGGTGGACGTTAAAATACGTTCAATTTTTCTGGTAATCTGGCAGCCATAATTTGCGCGTTTACAGCTCATCAATGAAGATATTATTTTTTTTATAAAGAGAGGAAGATTTTTAAACGGAAACATTGAATTATTGATCAGACTAATCAGCCAGAATTACATCGTTCATTTTATATTTTAATGCATGTTATTTTTACCCTAATTTGTATTTATGCCCAGAATCGCCATCAATGAGTGTTTCCTGTCATATTAATTGATAATAAAAATAGTAATGAATAATCTCTTGTCAAATAAATAATTCATAGTGTTTCCTCTAGTATCGCTAATGCAGTCTGAAAGCCACGCATTTCACGCGCAAAGCAGGCAGGCAATTTTGATCAATTCTTTTTCCTCTACTAGACTGCTACTGCTTTTCCTCTAAGCAAGGGGCTTTGTGCGTACACAGAGGTGAATGCTGCTCGCAATTGGCTGTGGCCAATTTTCCGCTATGGCCGGGCGTGGGGCTGCTAGGTAAATTCTGACACAATAAATTTTTCTCTGTATTGATAGTTAAGAAGTACGAGTAAACCTGCAGTAAAGTAAAGAAAAATCCATGCAACATTTTTTTTAATTCCTGAAGATGTATTTGCAAAGTATTTCCAGGTGTGGAAATTACTTTGAAAATTATTTATTGATGCGTATGGAAAATACTTTGAAGAAACCAAATGGAACATATCGCAAGATTGTTTGATAAAGTTAATGTAAAAACATAAAATTTGTGATTTAACAACCACATAAGTAGGTAAAACTGAAAGAGTAATTTATTCTGCTATTGATTTGCCATTCTGGGAAAGTGCAACATTAACCAATAAATTAGTTTGTGAGGTCACTAGCTCCCTTGGCGTCAAGATACTCAGTTGACTGTAAGTTGTGACGGATAAGTTGAGCAAAACAAAGGATAGTAAACTGTGTCGTTGCACAGTTATGGAAAATCCATTATCTTCTCAGTGGAAATGTACTTGACACAGCACGTGATACGCATGAAGCTGTGGAAACTTACATTCAATACGACGAAATTTATGGAGTAGGCAACTTCGCGTAGAAAATGTACGGTTGTGAAAGAAACAGACGGGACTGCTTGCGGTATCATTGGAGGCTTGTCGTTGAACTTGCAATCCGTTCAAAATATATTTCCGCAGGAATCTAATAGGTAGCTTATGACCATAGCCGTATTCTCCCGCTCGATATCTCGGTTCTCTTGTTTTTAATGTATTTCAAGCTTCATAGCAAAAGAGAGCAAAGTTTACCTTACTGTTCGGTAAATTGAGCGTGGTATTGCATATGAGGAGTATTATCCCTACACGGAAGTAACCAACGGCGTTGTCTTTCAGTCGTCATGCCTTCCAGATAAAATTACCAAAGAAAATGTCTGGAGGAGCACTGGTGCGGTAAATGATATAATTTTTTCCTTTCTTCTTCCCACCCCCGGCCTGTCAGCACTCCACCCACGCATCCTCCTCGGCATCTCTGGCCTGCTAAAGAAGGTAATCGCTCCTTTTGTCGTCTCCACGGGAACCGTTCCCACGGCATTTTGAAACGGTTGCGAGTACACGGGCGTGCGAGAGGTTGTCGAAAACGAAGAGACCGAAAGGCAAGATGTTCACCGTTTGATGGATCGCTAGAAGTCTCATCGCTGATCGGTGTCACTACAAACTTATTTCACGATGACATAACCGGGCGTTCAAGTAAGAATGCATGCCTTTTCAGAAATAATCGACAAAATCCGGTCCTACCTAGAGATAGGAGGGTCAACTGGTATCAAAGGTGCAACAATCCTCAATTTTTCTAGAGTCGATCGATGTCTGCATCAAGAGTTACCGTCGCTTAGATACCTAGACAGGCCGCCGGGAAATAAGGTATTCCAATTTACGCGTAAGATTGTGGACTCATCTCAGAGGTGAGCGAAAGAGGCATGAGTAGACTCTACACCAACTTTTGTTTCCCTCTTGAAAAAACCGCTACAGTGTGTGAAAGTCGCACTAAAATGATGTGTGTCTCTGCAAATGTGATTTTAAATACTCTTTATAAGCAACGAATTACGATCTGAAGAATTATATTTCACATCCTTAAGCGCAAGCTCTGTCGCACGAAAGCGCATTCTTTATTTATTGGTTATTATGCACTGCTTTTTGTAAAAGTACCTCTTGAAATTTTTGTCTTGTCCAGCCACTTATACTCTTGGAAAGTTTAGTCATTTTTTGACCACCTTATTTGGTGGACACTGAGGCTTTAGTTAAATTAGTTTTTACTCTACCCTTATTTTGAACGATCCCTATCAGCATTGGCCCAGGTACTTCAGATATTTATGTGCAGAAATTGTTTGATACTTAATCGGAAACTCATAAATACCATAGCTATGTAGGCTATTTATGCCCAGGTTTAGCCATATCATACTATTTTTTTAATAAAATGAATGTAAAAGGAAGAAAACGCATTGAAAGATGAAGCCTTCAACATTTTCGTAGACATCATAGAGCATCTAGCATAATCAAGAAACCCTCCACACAACTTTCAGCAAAAGCGGTCAAGTTCTTCAAGAATAGGCATATCATGAAATGCTCTTGGAAGGGAACTATATATGGCATGCGACGTATGTGAAAATTCCTTTTGTCTGGAAGGCCATAGCGATAGGGAAATGAGGAGAAAGGTTCAGTGGGGAAAGTCCAATGACTAATATGTGGAACAATTTGAGGCGGCACATCTTTCGGAGTGCTAGAGATTCATTGAGGTTGAGACTTAATGAAGGGCTTCAGCCAACCAATCTTGGGGTTGAATCACTCATGAATGATGCATGTGACCTGATAACCCGATACCCTTGAATGACTAATAAATGAACATATGTTCCCGTCATGCAAATCTTTGTCAATTGAAATTAGAAAGCGTAGAATTTGCAACGTCAATTATCTCAGTGGGGCATTTGATATACGGATGTAAGGATCAGAGCATCGTAAGTAAAATCAATCCACATTTTTAAGGTTATTTTTTAATTGTTTTGCTCGCGTTTGTTGTAAGTCAGCTTATTGCTTTGAAACTATAAGGCTCTTATAAAATCCCCAGAAGTAAATGCTTTCTAGTGAAAATGTGTTCAATGACTTCCTTAGACAACAAAAATAAGGTGTTCTGCTAGAGCGGAAATATCAACAAGTTGGTCCATCAATGGAAATGTTCATGAGGAAAAGATATGTCGAATAAAAATATCGTCATTAGCATGGAATATTCTATCCTCAAACATTCTTTTTTCGATTTTATAGTTTGATCATAAATAATTCGATAATCATTTAAGAGATTATGGTTCAATTTATAGCTTTCTTAATGTGGCTTGTCCGGATTGCTAATATAATCCCATTAGTGCTAAAATATAAAATATGGCCACCCTAAAATATAGCCTTTTATATAGCTCTTAGGTACGCTTTAGGGCTCCAGAATGAAGCTTTGAAAGAAATGGCTAGGTTTTACTCATTGTCTATAGTATTTAATCAACTGCATAACACTAGGTGCAGCTCTAATTTTCATTATCATCTCATAGGTGAAGAAACAGTTCCGTGAAGTGGTAGAAAAATAGCATACCTGGAGTGCAACCACCATCTTATTGGTTGCTTATCTTATTGGTTGCATGCAAATTACGTTGAAAATGTAGGTGTCTGCTGATTTCTATGTTCCCAAGAGCATCCCATATATTCACGCAAGAGTTTAACCATCACTTCTTGAGTAAGAGAAACCCCAAGCAGGGGAGTTAATTGAACTCGTAAAATAATATTAATCAATAATAACGCCGTATGTCTACCTCTGGCAGCCTCTGCCTATTGATCTCAGGAGAGAGAGACTTTGTATTCAAACGAAGAATGCTAACTCAAACGTATCATTCCAAGGGCTTCCAGTCTTCGTCAAAATGGCATTATCCCTGTAATAGTAATATCCGCCTATAACAACCTCGCATCGCGTCATTGCGATATAATTCGATTTACGGGGCTGGTGGCGTCGCGGGTCATGAGTAATCCTCGGTTGCTACAGCCCGTTCTTTTCCCATTACAAATTCCCACACTAACATTCACACGCTGAAAGGGAACCGCACGGAAAAAAGCTATTTCAAAATTTTCACTGGTAAAAGTTTGTTTTCATGGGGCTGATGCATGCCATTGCCCCCCTCGTCGAATGTTTATCTCCCTTTTCTTGTTTTTGGCCAAAATATAGTGTTAACAGTCATAAATAGATATTTAAATATTCCACGGGACCTTAAAAATCCATCGCATCCAAGTTTTTAGAAAAACGTTGGTAGCATGCGAAATATTTTGGCCTGATCAAATTAAAGTTGTCACTTTTCTGAGGATAAAAGTCTTTAAAGTAAGTCTAAACGACCACTCGTTGGTTACTGAAAAGGATCAATTTTAAGTAGCCAGTGAGGCCAACGGTAATGACTAGAAGTTTAAAAATACCAATATGTCCTCTACTACAATTTTATGTATGTATGTATGTATGTATGTGTAAAACTTTAGCCTTTAAACCCCCGAGTAGAAACTAGAAGTTCCAAGATTTATAGAAAAAATTTAGAGTATGTAGAGATGCCAAGATTTGGTAAATATTTTGAATTAGACTTGATAATGTGTGAATCAAATAGTACAAGGTAGAAATATTGGATGGATTGTGAGAAATTAAAAATCAGACATTTTATATTAGCGCTACCAATCCTGGCCTCAATGTATATTCTTCATTCAATTCAAACAAGATTGCATATTTTTTTCTAGCACTATTCACTATTAGAGATTAGGATATAGCTCTTATTTTCCACGAAAGTTACCCTAATGTTGTGGTGGGAAGAATTAATGTAGGCGTGCAATGGCTTAGCTTGTGACGAGGTTTTATTTTATTTCCCATATTCACCGAAAATCTCTTAACGACGTTCTTACTTAGATTGGAATTCAAATCGTCCGATTTCTTATGCGTCCTTCCATTTCTTTGCGGATATTTTTTCAACCATCATCTTAAGTGAAGCACCGTTAGTCTTCATAGTGGTTTTTAATGTGCGTAATCATGAATATTTCTTAAAATCGTTGGTCGCTGGTCTTAGAATGTGGCAATTTTTGCTAGAATATCTTCCATTTCGGAGAGGGCAAAATCGTCCATATTTAACGTGCCTTATCGCGTGGAGCACAGTGCCGCCGCGGAAAATGGGATTCAGCAATTTTTAAGATGGTCGGGACGAATATTCTCCGTTCACGGACGGAAGGAACGGGATATAAAGGGCCGGGAGATGGCGGCGGTGGCCACGACAGGGGCGGTAAGGGGTGGAGGATGTGGAGAGGGGTCGTATCGGTCAGTCTAGAGTGCTAAAAAGGAGCCCCGGCTCCCACATAAGGAGGCTCTGCCATGAAATGACTCAAAAGTCGTATTAATCATATTCCGTCTTCTTGTGGAGAAATTTGCCACCTATCTGCGATGAACAACAAAATGTTATCGTTTCTGACTATTTAATACTCCAACTAAACATGAAATTACATATCTATTAGTGGGGAAAACTCGGGGTAAATTGTGTAATTTTTTTATTTAATATAAAAGTCATCTTTCAAGATAACTTTTTCTGAGATGGAAAATGTCCGGATAAGTTGAACAAAAGAAATATAGCCATCTTAGTACTTTGCGATGCAAGCCATTAACCGGTAAATGCAATATTTTAAGTCGTAATAAAGTAACTAAGGGGAATTCAGAAAATGGCGCTGCATTTGGATCTAATGGTTGAAAGCATTGCTCATTAAAATATATTTGCAGAATGATCTGCTAATTGTTTACCTCAATATTTGTGTTTTAATCGGCAACGCAGATCATCAGGGAAAGCATAATTTTTTAACCAAATAAACCAAATGGTGTAATTTGTTATTTTTTTGACTCGCGCAGTCGTGATAGAATCTTCATCGAACGGGGAACCGGAAGGAATCGGCGAAGAGGAGGGGAGGTTGAAGACGAGAGGGAGGGGTGGCAGGGGGTGTGGGTTTCGGGTGTGGCGCTGGAGATAATACGAGTGGTGTCGGCTGAATTCTCGTGAGTAGGCCCGAATTTCCGAGGGATTAAATTTCACTCCGAGTCGGCAGAGTGGTCTTTTCCGGGGGTTTATATGCGAGAGGAGAAGTGGGCGGGCGCCTTGTGATGTGGCCTCCACCGCCTCTGCACTCCCGCTCCCTACCCCCCCCCTGTTTTTAAGGGGACTCGATTGGCTGTGTGACCCATATCGAAGAAACGTTCGACCCACTGCCCCTCCCCCGGCAAAATGTACTCTTCCCCGGTCCATTTGCAGCGAATGGATCGCCATATAACGAGGGGCGCGGGTGATACGGCCCGACTGCCGCGGAGTTTTCTTTCCTCCGTTGGGAAAAAGCAGCCAGGGGTAAAAATTGGTGGATCCCATTTAGTAAGCCGTAAATTTTTGGTAAATTTGCTCTCCTACGGTTCACTTCCTGCCACCCTCCACTACTTCCCAAGAGTCCTGGAAAAACTCCGCGGCCGAGACTTGAGGAGGTCGAGGTGGGTAGGGTGTCAAACAACCCCCCCCCCCACGTTACTGCCGCGGAAGACCTCGCCCGGCCATTATAGCGCTCCTTTGACCGACCCCCAAGTAAAAATTCAATCTCTTTCTTCCTCTCGCGCCGAATTCTTTTCCCCGTGCGAGGGGGAAAAGAAATCGGCGCTCTCAAGAGGGTACGTGATAATCGCATTTGAGTACGGATCCAACTGAGAGGATTCTTACCTCGAGAAACGACGGAGTCCACCATTGGAAAAATTAATTATTTTAATGTTCTTCATGATAGTCGAGCAGGAAATGATTCAAATTTTAGACTGAAATTGTATTTAAAAAATCAAGGCTCACAGCCACTGGCGTAGGAAGTGATGCGTTGTGATACATTTATCATGCTGCATGTAGACAGATTCATATCATCTTCCTTCTCTGTTAAAATCTGACACCTTAGCATTACTTTGCGCTTATTTATTTTAATGAAGTTACAGATTAATTTTGGAATTTTTGTGAAAAGTTTCTAGCTATAGTTCAAATGAAATATTTGCTTTTTGCTAAAAACTTCTAAAATTATTATTTGCTATATTTTCTTGACATTTATTTCATATATTAAACAATAGGTGTTTTCGATTTTCTTCATGGTTTAGCGCGCAAATGAGAATTTTTTCTGAGTTTAATTTAACTTATCTGAAGTAATGTATACATTGAGATTTTTATAGTTTAATGCCGTGTTTTTGTTGAGAGAAACCACACATATGTATAATATTAGTTCCGTTATTTTTTCATGAAGGCAGTATGATCAAAAATCAAATGTTAAGCATTTATCTTAAACATGTGTAAACTGTCTAAGTTGAAAGCGTTCTTTTTTTAATATGTATCATGAGGTCATCGTTATAATAGGCAGAGTAAAACTGATTGTGAGAGAAAATTCTACCAAAAACCTTTAATATCTGTATTATTTATATATGTCCTGAGGCAAACTAATACTTGTTAAAAGAGTTTCACCTTGATTAAGTTGTTATCAATTTTATATATACGGTAAGCGTGAATTATTTAACTTTTAATTCATTAGAAGTATGTACAATGATTTTTTTCTGAATTTTCCAAATCCTCAATTTTTATTCCGGAGTTCTTTTTCTTATTCAGCGAAAAATTTTCGCGTTAAATTGGAAGTCATCCTCATTTGCGCAGAGTCCGTTTCACTCATTTGGAGGAACAAAGTGTTTTCTCTCTTTGAGGAGGAAAGGAACACTTCGTCGCGCGGGTGACTTCTTTTGTTTTGTTTTTCATTTTCTTTGCGGAACAAGGCGTGCTCGCCTCTCCCAGGGGATTCTCCCAACTCGCTCGGTTTCCCGATCGATTAATGAACCTCTGGGAAATTTGCAATTGAGCATGAAAGCCGCGGCCTCCTCAGCCACGGGAGGAGAAACACGCCCGGAGGTTCTTTACGAAATTTTATTTTCCTTTCGCCCGCAGAGAAGTCTTTTGTTTCTCCAACTTCTATCTCACCCCGCACCTCCCCTTTCCTCGCAACGTTTTGCCACATACGGGAAAGCAGTTTTGCTCCTTTCCAAAGCCACTTCCAAAGAGGAGTCGATAAAGACACCTGAACCATTGCCTTCCTATTTCTTTTCACCGTTCGACTTACTCTTCGAAAGGGATACCGCCCGTGATTCTGACGATCGCGCGTGCTATCCTGAGAAACAAACGTCGATAGCGTAAATTGCAAATATTGTTCTCCTCTCTATGGTGAATGCTAACTAGGTTAGGAATGGAGTAGATTGAAGAATGTCGTGCAGTACCGAAAATAACCGTGAATATAAATTAATAATTGTTGGTATGTACGTCCATTCCCACTAGTGGTGGATGCAAGTAATGAAAACAAAGAGTTCATTTGGTGCCCTTTGCGTGTTGGTCACCCTGAACAATGTTTAATCACGCGTCTTCATGGTCTCAACTATTTTTGGTCCGCTGCTTACAGTGACCAAAAATAACTTCAGTCGTTTCCCGACCATCAATACATATATTTTTAATTCATTTTTCGCTCCTACCTGATTCAAAAATTGTTTACATGCAAAATGTATAGAAAATATGAGAAAGCTCTAACTAAGGTCATTTGCTATCAACAGTCAATTTAAAGACTCCGATCTCTTGATAAATTGTGGTTGCTGATTATCGAGAACCAGTGAACCGCTAAGAAATGTTAATGATGTGTAATGAGGAGGTACCAGATTAAAATTTGTTGAAGATTTGACATCACGATCTCGTCTTATTTTATTTATTGAAATTATTCCACATGTTTTCGTGCGCTACGGCATTGTTAAGATCAGAGATGACGATTGGCTTTGACAATCGTTGTTAAATTACATGTTATTTAAGGGAAAATCTGCTAATTAATTCATAATTAATGGTTCAGTTTCCACGATAATCTCGATATTATGTCTATTTCCGCACCACAATTGTCTAAACGCCATCCCTGATTTTAAGAAACATCATTTTAAGAAACACCGTCACCTGTTCAGAGCAAATAGTGGGAACAATGCATTTTATATAGGAATGCTCCATCCAAGGCTTTAGGACTTTTTGTAATTTTCCCGAGGGTATGATGAATGGAAACGAAATAAGGATATAGAGCACGGTAATCACTCAATCGCTCATTAAAAAAAATATTTTTTAAGAAATTTGCATGCAGCTAATTGGGCGGCATTCATCAGTCTTGCTGAAATCATTAATATCACCGTATTTTACGTTTAATGGTTCTCCCCCTAACTGTTATGTTGGATCAATTTATGCCCTCTTCTGACCAAAATAGGGCTTTCATATCATGTCAATCGCATTTTTCTGATGGAGGGATAAGAACTTTTAATGAAGGCGATGAGCATTGAGGTCTTAGTAAGTAATTTATCTTTTGACTTGATAATAGAAAGTTTTTCATGTTTCAATTCTGATTTCCAATTTAAATTGATGAGATGATGTGCCAGTCTTTTTCCACAGCCTTTGAAGCAATTTCTGTTCTTTTGCTAGATGTTGAACTGATGAAAATGATAAGGAAATATCCACGTGATAGTGAACCTCACTGCAATTTTTGTGATTCGTCAATTCCTTGGCTGTAAGTATGTGACGTTAAAACAGAGAGCCCAAGTTTATTTCTTTTGGCCACGTTAGAATTTATTTGAAAGCTGTTACAGTTGGAGCCCCCTTGACTACAATTGCCGTTATCTTTGGAACGGGCACGTCGAAATTCGGCCCTTCGCTCCATTCGGCGCAGAATCCAAGTGCCAAGCCCTCCGTTGGACCGATGGACGGGCGACCCATTCGGAGCAACGACCCACGAACAACGAGGGAGCCTTCCTTCGTCTCTTCATTGCCTCTTGAACACCCAACTCCCTTCTTACCTCCCTCTCTGAAATTTTACGACGTCTACTAAATTTTTTTCTTTTATCAATGGTGAAGCGTGAAGTCTCACGAGACGAAGTAGGCGCCGCTTGAGTTAAAAGGCGCCAGGCCGGCGCCACCATCCTCATAGTGACCCCTTCTCACGCACGCTCTCAGGGCCACCCCAATAACAACGGAATAAAATGTCTTCCAAAAATAATGGGGGTCAGAGTTCGTGCGTCGCACTAATGTACTGTGCGCTACGGTGGAAACATACTTCACTTAGTGATACATCAAAACTAAAATCGAGGACTAAACTTGGAAAAAATTAGTGTACATTTCTCGGGCTCGCCACCGGGTAAGATAGTCATAGGAAAAAATTATTTGCTTTTGCTATTGTAGGATTAAAGTAGTACCATTTTCCATTAAATGTGTTGATGTTCTATTTTCGGGTTACTCCTTCGCATTTGCTGCTTGTTGGGCAACGTTTCAGCTGAAATTACGGAGGCATCTCCTGGTCGAAGTATTTGATAACCCGAGTGTACTTGCCAGCGGTGCAGTCTTTTAAAATTCTTTTGTAGCAGAACACGACATAATTTGACACGCTCACTCCAGTAATTTTCAAAACGGAACGTTAATATAGAATATGATAGCATATACTGTCACATTAAATATTTACCTTTGCTCTATCTTTTAGCATAAACGTGTGTGTTTACGCAAAACTCATTCACTTCCGAATCAGTAGTTTCTGAAGAGTAGATAGCGAAATCCATGGCACTGCTGGTCGATGAAAATCATCATCGATGCCTTTAAACATGGAAGGAGAGGCGCTGTCGCCAACGTGTTCTGCGACATCTTCAACGCTTTTGATCGCGGTTGGCATCAAGCGGTCGATGACAGTACGATTCCAGTTCTCGGCCAGGGCCACGCGGCTCATCCGGTCATACATACCGTGTCATCCCCGAGATGGCCAATCCCTGCTGTGCTCGGTATCGTGACATACTCGGCAAATCAATGCCAGTGTTCTACAGGGGTCAGTCTAGGGACCGGTACATTTATACTTCTTCACCCATGATGACCCAAAGGAGCATGGGAGAAATATCGCCCTGTTCCTGTACGCCGATGATGCAGCGCTCTGTCCCATGCGGATAAATGCAGCCGTCGAATGACTGCAAGGCACCATTCATGAGACCAAGAGTGCCTCGGTACCGTCCATGGCAAATTGCTCTAAAAGCAGGGAAGGCTATGGTATTAGTCTTTCATACGGGACATAGAGAGTCACCATGAGTTGACCTGTCAGTTGATGGAGTCACATTACCATCCGGATGGGCATGAAGTCACATTACCATGTGACATGGGCATGAAGTCACATTACCATGTGACATGGGAGTCTTGCCCTGGCCCTGGCCGAGTCTTTTTGGGAGTACTGCAGGACCTGAAGATTCTCTGGAAGCCTCAAACGGAGTTTGACAATACAAAAGTATTCGCGGCATTGGATAGGCTATTTTCAATCATACGCTCACAAGTTATTTTTTATTTAATTTTTTTATTTATTTTCACTGTCCCGAATACAGCACAAAAGGGCATTTTGCGTCGGGTAAACTACAGTAACAACGGACGAAACACTAACAACTATGTCCTGGGCAGATAATATTCTACCCAGGCAGGACTCGAACCCTCGACCCTCGAGATAGTAGGCGAAGACTTTACCCCGCCGCCACCGGGGCCGACTAAAAAATGTACACTAAGCGGAGAGATGAATATGGAAGCGAAAAGAAGGCAGTAAAAGTCCTGTGCGCGTCTCTGTTATATAGCAGGAGGCACATGAAAGGCTTGAAGTGGCCGAATCTATCCTCTACCAAATCAGCCAAATGCCAAATTCGCCTCTTTAGGTAATCCGAGGATGGGACCAATATGAACATGTCTCCAATATGCACCGAGATAGAAAGTTAAAACCCACTGTTGCTCTCTTACCGAAAATTTTGAGACGGTTCTTTGACAATGAGGCTGATTCACAGCATCCAGCGATCAAAATCCTCTTCGAGATCCAGGTTTTACTGTGGGATCGCAACAAACGCCACAGAGTCAGTCTGAACACCGCAGAGTATCTCTTGAGAAATAAAATTCCACGGTTCCTCCATTCGCCTTCGACGGATAAATTTCTGGACAAACGAAGATATACGGAGAATGAGAACTACCTGCCCTAAGAGGTGGAAATTTGAGAAGGCGGCAAGATACGGTCAGATCTGAGAACACCGTAACCAATGGCTGTTACATGAACTTTTGTCCTCCAAAAACAGCTGTTCATCGAAAATAACTTTGTGAATTCCACTCAGTATCTTTAGTAACAGAGCACGGTTTTGACTCATGGTAGCTTCTTTGGGTATCGTTATCATCTTGATGTATGCACGCAATTGAGAAACCGTGGTTGATTCTTCATTAAATAATAACCTGATGACAGGCTCAGAAGCCTATCGGGCCAACAGAATCGTCCGGCAAACAAAAAAAATCCAATTCACAAAGTTATGACTTTAAGATGCTCTCGTCAATACCACTGAGTGAATGTGTTGTTCTGTGCTGGTATTTCAAAGTCATAGTCTGCCATCTTTACCAGAGTGAACTGATGACAAATAAATTTAATTCATTTTCATAAAATTGCGATAAATTCTCTTTTAAGCTGCCGTTTGTCTTTGAAAATCAATGACTCTGAAATCCTGCATGTTTTTCCCGTGAATTACCTTGTCGGTAAGTAAAGTTCGAAAGCACGCCTACAATACAAGCTACACCTGCTCGCTGCAAATAAAAAGCTGCTCCGTTAATTTATTAGTATTGCCAAGAGTAAGACATAAAAGAGTCAGAGGCCGGTTTATTTCAATTAGATATTTTGGACTGGAAAATGGAGATTTGGCGAGGAGTTGGTAAAGAGGCTGGTATAGTGACATTGGCGTGCGGAGTAGAGTTTGTGGAAGGACGAGTAGAGCCGGGGAGGAGGTTTCTCTCGATTATTGAAGGAGATCATAAGTTATCGAGAGTAGAGTATTTCAGGGAAAGACGTGGATGAGAAACCATGCTTTCCGAATTTTAGGGACGACAACAAGTTAGTCCCCGGAAAAATAATGTGAATTTTACTAGATCCTGTCAAAGATAATTGCGCAGTTGATATTTACTCATTTGGTTTAGAAATAAATGTAAAAATTCAATAATTTTTACGCCCATATGAATTATAAAAGGCTTTCATCATGAACTTCTCTGTCACATGATACCCTTCCCTAAACGTCAGTGAATGTATTTCTAAATTTCAACATAGCTATTCTCTTAAATGCACTCTAAAAACAACAATTTTACATTACATCGCTTCATTTTTTTATCTTTCCTCCAAAACTATTCAAATATTAGAGTTTATTTCCTATGAAGAAATAAACACATGGAGAAACAGAGTAAAAATTATTTATATCATAATGATTGAGGTAGGGTATTTAACTCCTCAAAAAAACTGTATTTTACTCAAAAATGAGCTAAAGTTGGTGTCTTTGAACGGAAGCAAAAATTGGAAGAAGAAGGAACGATGAAAAATTGCATCTCTGCTCATACCGACCGAGAAGGTGTCTTAAGTGCATTTGCGCGGTTCTAAACGCAAAGAATGCGGATTTTGCAATTGTCCCCTGGTAAAATAGATTTCTGGGAACCCATAGAAATAGGCCGCAATAAATATATTTAACATCGATACGATGAGAAATTAAATTTTGGATGACAGGAACATTCAGGGGAATTTGAGAAGTACATTAGAGTCAAATTACTAACTTACACTGCAATGTGAGTTTTTGAAATGTAAGTCAGCTGTGTTTTTAGATATTGGTTTCACAGAGAAAGAATTTCAATGAGCGCTGTAAATGGACAATGGAATTCCATTTTCTTATTTCGGGTAATAAATAAAATTTTGAACCCGAATTAAGTGGAGAAATCATTTTGATCCTATCTCATCTTTTGAAATTATGTTCGATGCCATTGAATTACCGGTGGCGTGTTTCAACTTGCTATCGTTTGCAGGTATGGACGCAGAAGCCATGCACTATGATGGCCAATGCTTGACACTATCGCGCGGGTTTGGCCTGTTTGCCATCTCTGTTTTCCCCGATTTACCTCAGTGGTGGCTGGCATATGCGATGATTTTGCTATTTTTAGCTCTTGGCAATTGATAACTCTCTTAACATCATTGTGGAGTTTCTTCTTGGAAATGCATCCTGCGTAAATATTTTAAGCTTTTTTAAATTGATAATAATTCGCATTTACTGAAAAAACAGTAAAAATAGTACAATTAATAGCTACAAGAAATTTATAAATGTAATAATGCTTCATGACTTACTAATCTCAAATTTTCATCGAATATAAATATTCCTGCTTTAAAAACTCGTCCTATTAACCCATTCAATGCGGGTCTGTATGAATATATCGTTCGCGGTATTGGGATTCAATATTTCACGTTATCATGTCTGTTATTGTATCGTAGATTACCACCAATATTTAAAATTTATCTGTAAGTCGATTTTACATCATTTTACGTAATTAAAATAAGTCATTCATGAAAACCCGTGATTATGCTACCGGCATTGCTTCTTCTTTCGCTGCTTTTCTCCATAATCATCCATGAAAATATTACTTTTTGGCGTCTGAAAATTTGTGATTGATATACATTTTCATTTACCATGGTAAGTAAGAAATAAATATGGTATTATTAGGTATGGGTACCATATTTATGTACATTTTTATTTTACATCAATAAACATATCTTTGATTCTTCCTCCTTTGTTGAAGTATTTTTGTCTTGTGCAATGTCCTCCTCAAAATGTATTCATTTATTCTGAACTGACACATAAGACGCTTTTATAAATTATTAAGAGGATAAATGGCAACATTTCATTTGCAATTGCATTTTTGCAACATTGCAATCGCATTTTTAACAAATTTCGTACCTTTTTTATTTGAATAGTCATCCCCAAAATGTTGATGCGTTAATGCTATCCAAAGGCGAGGAAGGGAAATAACAGAGGAAGCAATATGGTTGATATTTCGGTTGTCTGGTAACAGTTTGACGACGTTACGCCTTCTCCATCTATCTCTGCGTTCGCAGGCGAACGATTTTATTAGTCGCGCAATATTTCCTCCCATTTAGTGCCGTTGGCGCGAATTTCGAAGGACTTGACTGGTTTTAGGAGTTATAGTATATGGGAGGCGGGGGGATTAGGGAGGGGGGGTGCGTTGGTGTCATGAGGGTTTAAAAGGAGTGCGTCGTGTTTGGAGGGAAGGGGAAGGATTTTGCGTGAAGGAGAGTGGGTGGGGGAGGTGCGATTGGTAGGGGGAGGAAGGGAGGAAATTGGATTTGGGCGAGGATGATGCAATCTAGGGTGCGAAAATTGGGGGGTAGCAGGAGGGGAAGAAGAAAGGGGGTGAAGGAGAAGGGTGTGAGGGCGAACTCCCTTCTTCGCTTTGTGTGCCAGTGTTTCTGGTGCGCCGCGAGAGCGGAGGTGGGGGATGGAGAGAGAAGGGAAGGGAAGGGGGAAGATGGGAGCGGGTGGAAGGGGTTGTAACAATTGAGTGCTTTCAAACACTAGGGAGGTTGATCGAGACTGAGTTTGGGAATATGGAGTTAAATTGCGCGAGATCGAAGGAGGCATTTGGTGGATAAACGCCATTATTTCGGCCAAAATTGAGGCTGTTTCGAGACTGCCTTCCATCATTCGAGCCTATCATTATCGAATATTTCGCCGTGTGGTGCCTGTGTGCTTGAGATCCACAGGAAGTTGACGGGGGGGTACGTTTTTGGTATATGATGAGTCCGGACCACGAAGGGCCAAAGAGAATTGAATGATTCTCGGATGGGAGCATTATACGGAAACAGTTGCCTTGAATGGGGAAGGTGAAAGGGTCCTTTTCATTGTTCAGAATACTTAATCCTTCTTGAGCAGAAAAGCATGCTTCAAGTACTTGAATAAGTATATAATGAGTAATGTCAAAATGGAATGAAAATAGTATGCAGTGACCGCAGATATATAACTGTGCATTATAATTACTTGGTAGAGCATAGAAACGGATGAAAAAGTCATTAATATTTTAAGTAATAGTTTTTTATTTTCCTTGAAAATACTATAACTTTTGGAAAATTCGATCAAGGCTTTACAACATGCTATATACAAACGATTTTAGAAAATATAAACTGATATATATCGGTTTACATTCCAATGCGTGTATTCAATGAGGGTAAACAGTCGATTACCTTTTTGCCTTAAAAATTACGTGCTACCTTAAATTCGAATCCATGGCATATGTGAGAGGCTAAGGAATATAATTGACTCACGCATGAATCAACAGTGCGTCTACTCGGGAATTACAGAGAGAAACAAAAGGAATGAGCAGTTAAGAGAGTGGGGATACGTGGAAGGGTTGAGCACGATTGGCGTTTGTTGTCTCGAGTGAAAGCAGTTCGGGGCGAGAGGTGTCGCTTTTATCTCATCTCATTGATCAGCAAGATCGGAGAGAGAGAGAGAGGGGGTAGACTAGGAGGGATGGGGTATGGAGGGAGGTTTGGGGAACTCAGTCGCCCGGAAACCCTCCTCCTCTTCCAAACCAATTCGCTCTGATTCGATCTCATCCCGCGATCACCTTTTGGCCCTCCACTCAATTTCCTTCATTATTCCGCCGAGAAACCACGCAAACTTGGGTTTACCGACTAATTCGCTTCAGCCATTTGTACGCATGTCTTTCCTTAGTAAAGATGTCAAACATGTCTCAATGTAATTGTACTCTGTTACTTCATGATAAGAGAGCTTTTCATTTCTTTTCACGTGCTATTATTGGTTGTATTTGTATCGGCTGCAGTTGTAGACTTAGGTTGCACATGTCAGTATTTTGCATTGGATCAACAGTTTCATGGACGTTACCGTCCTTTTTCCTGCCATTTCCTTGGACTTTGAAGCAACTTTAATGGAATTGGAAAAACATGTTTTATATGAAAGCAAAAATCCTCGAGGAAATATCATTATTTTTTCGTTTATTATATTCCTATAGATATTCTTTCTTTCATTTTGGATATTCACAAAATAACTACTACTTGAAATGTATTATTATAACCATTTTTCATAATAAAACGTTTGAAGAGTAGTATTTCAAATAAATGTTTTGCTTACTAACCCTACTACTTTCACGAAAGGCTGAATTTGTAAAGATGAGAAATTTCATATCTATGCATTTTTTAGTTTGTATTCTTCCACAGCGAAATTAATTACAATGCAGCTAAATTGCTTAACTGGCAAAGCAAGCTACCTTTACTGAGTAAACCTCTAAAATAAAATATAACCTTCTTTTTAGTTTTCAATAAAACCCATGAAGCTAAAGACGATGAAACTTTTGTAAAGAATGATATTTCTGCTATGAAATCCTTCCAAATGTTTTAAATACATAATTTATAGTATCTCTCGGCCTAAGAAGCCACTAAATCAATACATTTGATTTATTTCCAAAATGCGTAAATCGAAGTTCTATTTCTGAGTGAAGATAAGGCTTAGAAAATGAGTGGCTTAGAGCAAATCATTTGACTTTTAAGAAAAGAAAGATTGCTGTAATAGTTCAGGATTCAATCTCTTGATTTAACTTTTAGGAGGTGATGGAAAAGTTATAAAGACTTATATATTTTGCAGTTTGGAGTCATTGATTCATTTGATCTGACAAAGGAAAAATTCCAAGATGTAAAAATGAAAAAATTAATTGTAATTTATATACAATTTTGGCATGAAGATGTGTGTATCGTGTGTCTTTGAGTGTATTATGACAACACATGCGTCTTTTTTGCATTCATTAATGAAAAAGGTAGTCATAGCCAATAATATTACAGCGTCTTAGCCTCAGATACGTCATTCCGGCAATAATTTGCTGTCGTTTCCATTTTTTTGGATAGTTGCATTTGACTCTATGCCAGTAAAATTCTGTGCCTATTGTGTTCATGAGAAATGGGTGAATTATTTGCGGAATTTATTCAACCGATTATTGAATTGCCCTTCCCTCTTCAATCACTATCCTGTGCTTCAACAAGTTTGGTAGAATAATCCGTAGTTTTGAACATTAATCCATTAGTCACTCCCGAGAAAAAGTATTTTAATAAATGATACAAGGTGATTTTGGTTTCAAGATTTGAGGAAAGCACATAATCTTCGTTTTATGAGATGGTAAGTCTTGAGTCCCTGTTGGGAAAATTTGCCAACATAATGTAAATGTTCATTCCATTACTACTCCGATGTCAGAATGTCCGCCGGAATAGTAACAACTCCTGTTTCATTGATGTACTCATATATACTGCACGGTTTCCAAGTTTCCTTTCCAACTTGGCGAAAGAAAAAAACAAATCATAAACGACCGATCAGTCCCTTTCATTGTCGGAGCCATTTTAACCCTCCTTCCTCTCTCATTCCAGCCACCATTCTCTCGCATGCTCTGTCTCTCTCGTCCTCTCTGTCTCTTCGCCGGCCCTTAATCCTAATTCGGGAGAATTGATTCGAGGCGACGACCCTTGGGGAGGAAATGGAGGGAGAGCGAGGGAGGGGAGGGACTTGAAACCAATCCCTGTCCCCTTGGCAACCGCACTCTCCAACCTCCCGGATCACTTAGAAGCGTCAATTCAATTAAGCCCACCCTAACGTGACAGTAAAAATGACATCTTCCTCGGTCCCCCCTCTCTTTCACCCCCTCCGTCCTCCACCTCTCTTTCCTCCCCTCCTTAACTCCCCCACCCCCGCTCCCCTTGTCATCTGCCGACGTGATGGGGAAGGGTCGGAGGCAAATGTCTCCGAGATGACATGCCGCCCGTCCCTAGCCCACCCTACATTCGCCGTAAGAAACTTCTCTTTCGTCGTCGTGAGAAAGGATAGCGCAATCAATCAATGCAGCATTTCTCGACCTACCTCGCGGAGAGTTACCTCCGTAATTACTTTCGTTCTTTTATTTATTAAAAGCAATGAATCAAAAGCGTCCAGGTAGTGAGGTTATGGGATTTCGGATGAGTAATGAAATTGTAAGGTAAAAAATGCGAAGCGCCGTCAATTGCCGTCCAGAGTTAAGTTCCCCTCTTCTCAACTCCTCAAACCAAGCATTCATTAATCTCTCCAGAATTAAAATTTGAGATGTGCATGCAAAAGGAAGGATCGCAGAGAGGGAAAAATAATTTCAGTGTGCTGGAAATTTAATTCCAGGCTTCATCAAGCGCGAGCTTATTCAGTGATTCGCTACGCAATGTTGACTGTTCACAACCAGAGCTTGGAGGAATCTTTATGCAGTTCATTTAAGAATTAAAGGTAAAAATTGCATCTTGGTATCGAGAATGATCCGCGACTGCGTTTACTCCTGCTTATATCCCTGACACTATGCGACACTGTTTAGCTCGATCCATCTGTGTATATTTTTTACTAAACCTGAAGACCACTTGAGGAAATTGGGATGTGAAATATCCTTATCTCACTATTTCACTATCATTGGCCCTCTGTTAGTCTTTAGGTAGGCAATTACGTCCATATTTTTTTTACCAGCTTATGGTCCCTTCCCTAGCATTATTGATGGAATCTATGACAATTAAATGAAATATTAGGTTCTATTGCCCTTGCAAATCAAATTCTATTTGAGATTTTGGTTGACACCTTTCATGAATAGTCATTGTATTTTTTTCCTCAAATATTATCTCCCTCACTTACTTCCAATTGAAAAAGTGCTACGGAATATTTTCAGTAACCGAATAATTTTTTCTGTTCCTGTAATAATTCCAATTCGTTGTCATTGAATGACTCAGTATGACTGTCACAGTATGTAAATCCAATAATTGTTATGGTATAAGTCATTATTCTTTATAAAATTGCACACAATTTCTATGCATATTACCACAGGTTTTGAATAGTACAACAAGTTCCAATTCATAGAGTCACCTTCAGGATCAATACTTCTACTTGAAAATGATTTTATGATTTTAAGCTTCTTGTAATTACTAAAATGATGTGAAAAAAATCCGAATTTCATATTATTTGATATGAATTCTTTCCATCACATAATTCCTACACCTGCTAAACTTGCTGAACCTCTACTTGTTTAATTATTCCCGAAGTTATGCAAAGAAGGATAATTGAATAAATTATCTGGTTCATTGTCGAGGATTATTTTTGTAGTCATAGAAAAGAATTAAATGAGTTATTTGTGCTCAGTGCCCACCTGAAATAAAGATCTCACTTATGTGTTGCTGCATAAATTATAATACGGGTGACTTATCTGTCTCAATGAAATCTCACAAATTGTGATGTCAAAATATTTAAGTTGAATTTTTTCTTGAAAAGTAGATCGAGAGACTAATTTATTCCACAGTGTTGAAAGTAGTATTTTGATTTCATCTTTTTCGACTGAAAATCGAAGTATATAATGGTTTTCTAATAAGATAATGCATTTATGGAGTCATGCATACTAATATTTCTCTGCCAAACATCGTAGCAAATTGCATTTGACTAGAAAAGGCAGTTGATTATCATCAATTTTTACAGTATTTTCTAGTAATATTTGCGAATGGAAAAGACAACATATTTCTTACAACATACCCAATGGTGTTATTTATTTAGCTTATAAATCCAGTTATAATTTTGTACACCAATTACGAAGCTATACTATTCCGTCAATTGTCATCGAATTCCGTAATTCTTTGCATGAAAATTATATTGAAACATTTCATCTTTTGATTGAAGAAATTTCATCTTGCTCTTAGAAATCGCTAAAAAAATGGTCAGCCGGTGTCGAATGCTCTTTCCAGTATTCTAGTGTAGCTTACAATATTCTTCATGTTCTCAGGGCTCAAATAGTTGACGTGCGGGCATTCAGCGTGAGACAATCGGTAAGGAGAAGGCATTATTCACCGCTCTGTCGGAAATGTGGTGCTCGTGGTTCACCTGAAGGTAGCGCGTGGTTGGCTCACCTCAGCAGAATTCGTCGGAGAGTGGAGAAGCTGGAGTAGCGAGAAAGGAAAAGGGTTTGTAAAGGGGAAGGGAATACGTGTCAGAAGAGGGTTCGGGTGTTTCCATCCTGTTCAGGGTTTGTCCTGTGCCCCAACTCCCTTTAGAACATGGGTTGGTGGGGTTAAGGACTGGGGCAGGGAGGAGAACCAGGCAGGGTGGCTGAGGGAACGAGGGATTTTCCCTGCAAATCGAATGGCCGCTGTGAGTTGGAGCCTTGAGTGGTTTGTACTATCTGAAAAATCCTAGCGCCGCGTGCTCGCCTCCCTCAAATGGCGACGTGTGGTGTGATTGGCCCCCGTACTAATTAGCTTCTTTGACGGCCACCCAACCCTCCCTCCTCTAGCCTTGGGGGTATTCCTATCCCAATCGTGTTCCCGAAACCCAGCACAACAATTTCCTGGACAGAAAACCCTCGCCAAGCTTTAGCTTAGGGTTAGCCGCCATCGCTCCATTTCCCTTCGAAGGGAGAAACTTACCCCCAGGGCGAATGACCTCGCCCTTACCCCTGGAGAGTGAGGGAAAGGGGCATTTTGTCCCAAGGATTAAGGGATTGCTGCCAGTTAGGGTTAATTTTTTTCTTATACCGTGATCCACCTCCGCCCAATCCAAATGAATAAGTAATGCCCATAGGATGCTTACGCGAAGAATTTGTTAATTTTCCATGAATTGCAGTTTTTCAGCCATAAAAGGTAAAGTGTGACATCCAATTCTGGTGAATAACTAAATGTAATTCCGAAAACAATCCACAAATATCCATAGCTGGTTATCAATATGCAGCTACAAAGGATAGACCGAAATACCCCTTTTTCGCGCTACTGAGTAAACTTTTCCCAGTTGGTACTACCCGGTGCTATTGGTACTGGCACAGGTTCCGGCAATGAAAGTACCGATACTTCATAAGCTCTGCCAACTGAAAGAAGTTAAATGACACCGTTGACAATCCTGAAGTGTTGAAACAAGCGTGTACATACTGGGAAGTTTATAAAATAGTATGAGACTGTTTACCAGTTTAATTTCATAAGAAGTATCATTACGTCTAGAAGGGAAATATTATGCGTCTCAAGTGCTTTTCCTTAGAGATAGGTGATACTTACGTTTCCAGATAAAACGACCGGACTCGGAGTATTTTAAAGGTGAGTAAAGCGATAATTTCTGAAAAAAGTTGATACTCTATGCAAATAGGTATTCAGTATATTGGAGCCAGTATTATTATAACACAGCCTGCGATCTTCCAAATTAAATAACTATAATCCTTGATCTCTATCACTCAGTCTATCAAGTTCATAATTTCGTGCGCGTGTCACACACTTTGCAGTTAAACATCAAAATTTTGTATATGATCGGTATCTAAATTTGACGATTCAAAATAAAATAGAATTACATATTTAAACTCAATCTTTCATTTAGAGTAACCTGAGGAATTTGTCACTCTTATTTCTAAATTTAATTTATTTTGAATTACTATGTTTGAATGTATCCTTTTAAGTTGCATGTGGCTCCCTCATTTTGATTGCCACTCAGATCTATTTGTATTGAATTGATGCAATTTGTATTGAATTTGTATTGTAATGATGCAATTCTTGTATGTTATCATCCAACCATGTCTTTTGGATTGAAGGTATCTTGAGAGGGGGAAGTGAAATGGGGGCGTGGTTGGAAGGGAAGGGCGGGAGCGGTGACCTCCTCCTCCCACGCCTTCGTCTCACCTAGCTGGGACGAAAGGTTATTGGTTCCTACCACATCTCGGAAGCCAGTTTAATTCTTTCTTCTCGTGCAAAAAGAAAACTGAGGAAAAAGATTCTTCCCTTCCATCTACGTTTTTTGTCCACATATGTTTTTTGGAATTGAACTCCAACGGCGGAGACATTGGCCGCTGTCTTTGCGAGTCACAGAAAAAAAACCCGGTCTCCGTCGCGACGTGTGCCGCTCAACGGGAAATAGTTTTCATTTCCACTCACTCTTATCCTCAACGGTGACTGACACTGCGCGCAGACGATTTTTATTTCGCTCTTTTTCATCGATTTTTGACACGCACAAATTGGGCAGACTAAGCTTTCCAATTGCATTAAAGTCGAATCCAAGAAAGCCAAATCCTCGATTTATGTTCATCTTGCAGAAATACACCAATAGCAGTCAATATTCCCTGCGTACGTATCAAGAAATTTGGAATATCAAAAAATTGTAATGAGCTGGATAAGCCGGAGTTTACTCCTGTTAAGAGCAAAATTGCAAAAAATAGCATTATGAGTTCATGAAAAAATGTATGTTAGTTGAGGCCCTTTAAATTAGGGGAAAGCTTTTAAATGAGTTCAGAATGAATAGAGCTGTGCGAATGCTTCGAAATCGAATCGAATTGACTCGAATCAGGCTTAATTCGATTCGATTCGCCTGCGAAACCTAATTATTCGAAGTATTTGAATCTGATAGATTCGTCTTTGAATCATTGCATGCATTCAAGCATGGCGCTCATTCCAAAAATGGTGCGCCGTCCGTTTAAACGATGTTTTCTTCACGCGAAGCGAAAATTTAAACGACCATATGCTATTCTGTGCTATTCTTTGTGCCACTATAGATATATAAGCTAACGAGTAAATGGGTGCTTGCAATTTGCAAGCAGGGGGGAAGTGTTATATGATGATACTCTTTAAATAAGGAAAAAAAAAGCAATGAAAGTTCTCAAGTTTGCGTGCTACATGCAAGCAAAGAAAAGTATAATTCTCGAAATGAAGTACGCGGCGCATGAGGTATGGATACCAGACAGTTCTAGTACAAACTTATATTGTATGTCATCCGGTTATTAGCGACTTTTCAAAACTCGATTAATTCTGGCTTAACTTTGTGAAAATCCATTCTAAAGAATTCAAATGCCTGACCAGAAATAAAAAACTGTGAAAAAAGAAACTGTGCAAAGACCTGAAATAAAAAACTGTGAAAAAAGTACCACATCGCATTTGAATTCTTTAGACTTTCCAAAATACTATAATCAGTATACCGAAACGAACGTGGAACCACTCGAAGATCATCATAACCTCATTTGATGGCACATAAGACGCTCTTCTACGTTAGACATTTCATTTCAGAACAGCATACTTAAGAAGAGCTCACATGAAGAATTTTACTATATAAATTCGATCGGAATCGAGATTTTTAATATACTAATTTCCATATTCAATTTTTCTCTTCCAATCTTCTACATGGACTGCGTGCTTTTTTAACGAAAAATACAATATCATGAAGCTTGGTTGGTTGAAATTGGTCATCAAAACTACGGTAGAGGCCAGGAAAAAGTTGAAGAAATTATACCCAGTTCTTAGCAGTGCGAAAAATGGTATAAAGAAGACTAAATACCATGCACTTAGGATACCTAACTCATATATGTAAAGCTATCGATTGCAATATCTTGAAGCCTAATCGATCTTTTTAACTTTTGCGATTTTACGCAATATCGACACATAAATCTAATGCTCCCCTGAAACTGGCCCGCCTCGCTGAGTTCCAAACCTCAAATCGACACTCGGCCCGGTGACATTGGAGAAATACATCCATAGCAACGAAAGTGAAAAAATTTCTAAAATCCCAGATAAAATTTTAAAAATTTCAGTTTTGCGGTAGGTAGGGAATAATCGATTGCAATAATAAGATTTTTTAAACATTCAGTCTCATATAAGTGAAAGAATCCATCTTGTAGCTTAATTATTTCATATTTTAATGAGCGAAAAAAAAAGGTTCACACTAAAATTTTTCTGTCATTCTGAGGAGATAAAGGCAGCGTAAAGTGAAATCCAGAACTTGATGTGTAGTCTCCTTTGCCAAGTTGAGTTAAAGCATAAATTTTAGGATATTCAAGCTAAAATTCAACAATGGCATTCAAGTATATTATTATTATAAATTATTATTATTAATATATATAAAGCTGCAGAACTGACTGACTGACTGAATGAATCATCAAATTTCCTGGGCATTTTCAAACGAGCTAGGTGGGTGAAATTTTCAGGGTAGAGTAAGAATCATGTGTCAAGTTGGGAAAAAAT
This sequence comes from Ceriagrion tenellum, assembly GCA_963169105.1. Classification (NCBI taxonomy): domain Eukaryota; kingdom Metazoa; phylum Arthropoda; class Insecta; order Odonata; family Coenagrionidae; genus Ceriagrion; species Ceriagrion tenellum. The sequence continues at coordinate 137,313,915 of OY720640.1, forward strand.
CGAAAAATTTTACAAAGTTAATAAGGCTCAAGTCAAGCCATCAATTAGATTAGTCAAGAAAATTCATCACATCAGTGTTCCTCAGAAGGCCCGTCTGGTGTCTTTTGATGTAAAGAACCTCTTCCCTAGTGTCCCACCCAGTGAGGCCGAGGACATTGCACTCAAGATACTGAAGGAGAGGGGGCACCCGGAAACAATTGTGAAAGAATTCTTGGTTTTGCTTAAAGTGTGTGTGTCTCAAAATTATTTTAAATTTAATAACGACTTTTATGAACACACCGGGGTCTGGCCATTGGGTCACCCCTTTCCCCTTTGCTGGCCGAAATGTTTTTAGATAACTTAGAGACGAAACTTTTTAATGTTGGCAAGAATTTTACATCGCAGGTCATTTATTGGTTTAGGTATGAGGACGACGTTTTAATTTTATGGAACGGAACCGACAGACGCTGGACATCCTTTTTAACTTTATTAATAATTTGCATCGAGCCATAGCTTTTACTCGTGAATTGGAGTGTAACCGATCAATCAATTTCTTAGACTTGACTATCTCCCTTGAAGAAGGGAGGCACCATTTTTCAATTTTCCGCAAACCCACCTATACCGACCATGTCATACCTGCTGATTCCAGACACCCTTACTCGCAAAAACTTTCCGCTTTTCACGCCCTTATTAACCGCCTTTTCAACATTCCCCTGAACGACTCAGAGTTTGATGAAGAAACCCAAACCATCAAACAGATTGCAGTGAATAACTGCTATCCACTTTCACTAATAGACAAATTAATTCGCAAGAATAGGAGGAAAAGAGCCGTGGCCAGTTTGTACAACAAAACTGAACCCCCTGTTCAACAATGGCGTTCAATTACCTACTTTGAGGAGATTTCCTCTCGAGTGGCGCAATAGTTTCCGAAGGACCGTTATAAAGTGGCATTTAAAACACCATATAGTGTCAAAAACCTGTTAGTGAACTGCAAGGACCCAATTGAACCCCAGAAACTAAGTGTTGTATACTCAATGAAATGTAATGAATGTGGTGGACAGTATGTTGGACAGACTTGTAGAAATTTTGAAATTAGACAAATGGAGCATAAAAGGGATTTTAGAAATTTTAATTTTAACCGAAGCAACTTCGCCAGACATCTTTTAACCCACGGACATAAAAGTGATTTTACCATGACACCTCTCGATTTTACAAATGGCAGACGCAAGCTGGATGCTTTAGAACAGCTAGAGATTTTTAAAAACCAAGTTGACTGTGATAAATTCCTTGTTAATGAATGTATGCTCCCTGCCTATTCCCCCATCCTCAAAGCTATAATCCCCTCCTTTTCTTCCTCCCCCCTACCCTCCCGCGACCACCCTCCTTCTGTATTGTCTTCTTCCCCCCCGCCCTCTCCTCACCTGGTAATGTTAACTATATAAGGGCTGCACATCGGCCTCCATTTACCTGAAGATGATGTGAATGTACATCGAAACATGGGTCGTTTTTTAATAAATCTAGTGGTTTTAGTAAAAGTTGTCATCTTATATTTTTATTGGAAGATGAAATGTTTTGGTTTTCAACAAATCAGTATCTTTCTGCTTTATAGTCATTGATGTTGTGCGGAGGTAGGAGTTATATGTAATTTTGTCATAGAATCTCCTTTATTGTATCACTTTTACCACTTCTTGAGGAAATATATTGCGGGGTTAAAATAACATCTTCCATATCTCACTGAAACTCGCCTTATAAGTTTGAAGTTATCTCCGCCTTGCAATTCATATTCGGCCTTCAGCTCTTCATTGACGAAGTATTTCCATCACGTTTGTGTTACCCACTCTCTCTTCGCATGCTTTAGTTTTTAACAAATAGTTCGGCTTATCACTCTAATGTGAGTGACTTGCGTGCTATTTCTTCCCATGCATCTACATCTACGAAATACCGTGAAAGGCTCTACTGGGGTGAGCAGCACGAGGTGACTCCATATGAGCCGTGTAGTACTTATGCAATTCGATATCAGTACTTCCAACCTTCCCCCAGCGCTCAGAATAGACCAAAAAGCAGGCCGGAAAACAATGCCCTGCTGAACCAGAAATTAGAAAAGTGCTGCGTAGACGAGCATTCGAACATGCAATACAGTTTTAGGGTAAAAACTATTTGGTTGTATTAATGCTTTCTACATAGATAGTACGTTATTAAGCACTATTATTAAGTCTACTATACCTGGCAAGGGTCGAAGTTTCGTATAACTTATCTATCGCAACTATTAAGTCCCTTATTTTACGTTAAAATAACACTTAAAATCTTAAACACTTAATTTTTGCTAATTCTCTCTTCTCAACTGTAAGTCCCTCACCTGTAACTTCCCTTTCAATAGCTTATCTGTACACCTCCTGCTTCACGCCTTTGCGGTAAATTACCGGTAGTAGGTACATAATAGTAGATAGCAAAGTATTTTCCGTCTGCAACTAAGAGACCTGAAGTAGAGTCCGTCCAAGAAAAAAGCGCAGTTGAAGTATGCTGTTTTCGTTCAGGAAGAAATAATTATGATTTTTCTTTGATTTATCCCTCTTCGTGCAACGTGGTGATATATTGGCTTTTGCGTTCAGAGCAAAAAGTGCGGCGGGCTGATATTCGGGCATATACATACGTTTTATATTGCTCAAATTAGTGGCACTAAAATAAATGCATCAATTTTTCAGATGGTATTAAAGAATAATATAACTATTCATTATTTCAATTTATTTAAAATAAAAAAACTGCAAATGGATATCGAAAACAATAATCTCTTAACTTTATTTCTTAAGTGAAACATTTTACTCAATAATCCTTTGCCATTCTCGCTTTCGCTCGCAGAAGTCTTAAGGCTCCACTCGCTGGCAGAAGTCCTAAGGTAAAGGGGTGAAAGAAAGGCTAACATAATGAAGTCACGTGACTCCCTTTGCCAAGTGGCACATTCACTTACGGGATTTCTTTACTAATTGAATGCATTTTGGGCGACTGCACTATTACCTTGGACGCATTCTATATTTTGTTGCATACAATCTACCACAATTTTATGACAATGATAAATGGCATTAAAACAAATTACGAAACACTCTACCAATTAAAATAAGCTATACAAATGGCGACGATAGTAATTGCGAGGAAAAAATTATAAAATTAAAAATCAATATATTATGGATGAAATCCTGCATGCACATTTTTAATCAAAGTTTCTGCGATTTCTGGATTGACTTCTAGATTTCTGTGGCAAGAAGAAAGATGGGAGAAAGTTGATTTTGGCGAGTAAAAAACACATTCTTTGATTGGATTGGATATTTGGGGGTGAGGTCATTTGCGCCATATATTCTTTGACAAGTAAACTACGTGTAATGTCGACATGAAGATTCTTTCCGTCTCCCCCTTCGACTTCCCGGGGTTACCGCCCCTTCCTTCCCCCCCCACTACTTGGCAGTGATCGCGGCAAAATTTCAGAATCACGAATTTGAAGGATCCCGCGGAGAATGGCGTGTCGATGAAAGCGATGTGTTTTGAAACCCAAAGAGAAGATCACGCTCCGTTCGTCCCCGGATGAAATTATTTTGCAACGTTCTCTTCCCACCCCTCCCCCTCTACCCCCCCCCCCCCATGATTCCTCCCTGTAGGTACCTCGCGCTGATCACCGTTGCCGTCGGCGTGCCTTACTAAGGTCTCTCGGGAAAATACACGCGGGTCACGCTTCTTACCCAAATACTGAATTTCGTGAGAGAACACATCATTGAATTAATGGCATAAAGTAGTCTCCGGGACTGATCCTTTCATAAATTTGCTCGTGACGTTGCATCAACTCTAGTGATGTCGACCGGTGACGAAGGTTTTTTGGCGTTGAAGAACGCGTCCTCGTATTTATTTCTTGCACCACCATGTTCATGCGTATGGTTGTGAATGTCTTCGTGGCAAAGGGGGACCGCGAAGCCCGTAGCTATGGTTCTAGCCCATACCTTTTGTCTTTAAAACCAACGCATTAGTCATTAGCTCAAGCAATATGCCAATAAAAAAGTTGCTAACTGCGGTTTTTGTTAACATCCGAAGATTGAATTTAACTAACTCTCTATTTGTATTCCATTTTGCCATAAACCACCTAAATCAGCTACAATGACTTATTTTTACGCCGGTCATCCATAGGCTCACCTTTTTTAAATATTTGTTGATTATTCTGGTATTTTTTCTATTTTCTCTACTTCAGTAGGTTAATGTGGTTCAGAAAATTTCTAATAATATTTTTATATTATTTTTCAGAATTTGGTTTAAAATTATTTCATCTCAATTTTTTTCAAACCTTCAGTTCTGATGCTGCCATTTTATATAAAGAGTTTATATCACTAGAAATACATGATTGAAGCCAATAGACAAATTATAATATCATTGGATACACTTGATTTTTTCAAAATTTTGGAAAAAAATTGTGGAAAAATCAAGTGTATTGATTGATTTTATAATGAATCGTTTCAACTACATCAATAGACAAAGTTTTACTTCAGTTTCTTCATTTGGTGGCTGGTTTTCTCTCAGAGATACATCGATGGCTATTTTTATTTAGAGAACATAACTAGTGTTTAACCACCTTATTTCTGAAAATTTTAATTTAATAATATCATGAATCGCGCAGCAAATGCTAAGGGTTACATATGTTTTATGAGAATCCATAAGCAACTTTGCGTAAATCATTTGGTAAGTTGTGTGGTAAACATTTTGAGTAAAGTAGTTATTACCTCACTCTCTATAAGAATTTTATCCTTGAGCTAACATCATTCACACACAGACTTCCCCGATGCGTCGTTTTAAAATTAGTACCGCGTTAAGCATTGAAAGTGTTTTAAGGCTTAGTTTTAAATTTGGTCTTAGAGTAGTATCACGTCTTTGACCTCAATTTTGGAAATTATATGCTATAGGGTATGGTGCATTCAGTCAGAAATAATTGTATTTCATGAGGAAAATACATTGTTTCAGTCTTGTAATTAAGGTAAATCAGGTTTCATGTTAGGTTTTTCAAACGTCTCATGCACGAATCTTAGGAAGGCATCACCCGCTTTTGTAGTCTGTGTTCTTCGTTATTCAACGTGCCTAAGCGCTATTTAAGACGCATCAAAATTTTCCGCTTCCAAGATTTTGAGAAATATCTTTTGAAAGTACTTCAAAGGTTGAAGGACACAAACATAATAAATATGTTTGCAGAGGAATACACTCATATTTGGTCAACATTTAATTGCTAAAGCAAACTGATGAGACTGAATAAAATTAAATTATCAGTTTATATACTTGAATATGGTAAATTCCCGGAATATAATGTTGGAGTAGTATTCAAGGGTTTTCCACCAGCTGAGGCCTGAAGTCGATTGTGTAGGTAGTTATCGAAACATCGGCAAACAGTCAGTATCTCCATTCATTGCTGCATAAATTTGAATTCAGATGATGCGTGCTTGATTGTTATTACCAGTGAACTAGTGCCTTCCAAAAACACCTGTCTAAATTGTTCATTTCAAGATTCTCCATCTCCATTAAAACGCATTTTTGTTTACCAAGCTATTTCTCATTGCTCTCTCCATCTTGTTCTCCTCGCCTTCCCCAGAAAGGTCTTCGGAAACTCCCTCTTGTGAGAGAAAGGAGAAAACGGTGATAGCTAGGCAGAGGCGATTTGATCGCCGTATGTCAAACTGTCGACTATGTGGGGCAGGAGAGACTGTTGAGCTAAATTGATACGTTTACAACCTGACAAAGTCGATTCAGTCGGATCCACTGTCTCACTTTGTTTCAGAATTGAAAGGAATACGCCCGCTTTTCTTCGGGCACTACTAAAGGCGTTCAGTTGTACACTGGGAAGTGTAATTCTTGCATTGTTTTAAGCCAAGTAAGATATTTTCCTTGTAATTCTACTATCGAAGTAATTGTCACAAAAATAGAAGAAGCGACACTTTTTATTTATTTATTCACTTTCTACCGCATCCTTAGAATTCAAATTTTTTCAAACTTACATATTACCACATTTTGAAAGAAAACCCCATTGGTTTTTATCGAGAGTGGAGAACAACTGCATAGAAATTTGTTAATATTTGCACCATTAGCATGTTAGCACCATTTTTGAGTCTTTGCCGGTTATTTTCTTTAGATGTTAAGTTTCACCAGTAGTGTCTCTCCCGCTATTTTGGTTAAATGCCGTGTGATTGGACTAAATAGCTGAGCATGCCGAACAACGAGACGATAACAATACGAGAACTTAATTTTTTTAATTCTGAACTGTTAAGTTAAGGGCCCTATTTCTACTTTAAATTGGACCTACTTGTGGAAAAATGCATAAAGTTTGATAGATGACGTGGGAACGGAGCGGGGGAATACTTCCTCGCTCATGAGAATATTGACGGAAGTCTCTCTCGCTTCGAGTTACGGTGTTAGTTGTGTCGCCTCGCTGGACGATGCGCCGTGCTGCTCCGTGATGAATCCGTCGTGCCCGCTATCCCGTTACTTTCCTGATCGCTTGTAATCCCCACTTTAATGCGACGTGTTCTCAGCTCGTCTCACTTTGAGTGCCGTGATATTGATCCGGCCGCCTCATTTCCGTCCCCAACAAATTCTCTCTCGTTCCAAAACCACTGAATGATGTGGCAACGTCAACGTGTCTGCAGTTAAGGATATCACACTCTTTTGTTTCTTTTCACAAATAACTAGCTGTATCTGACAGCCGGTGGATGGGGGATTTCCGACAAAATGTGTCGTGTACACTTAACAGTTAGCACTTGATGAGGACTTAAGATATCTGATAGAGAAACCCGCGCTCCCCTAAAAACTGATAGTGGCTGTTTTATAAAATATGAAATTTATTTTCATTGAGAGCTGTTGAAAATTAAAACAGCTCATCAGCGTATTACCAACGGCGTTATTTTTCCGTCCACCTAAATGTTCTTAAAATCTATAAAAATTTTCCGTGTAAAATCGCTCAATTGGCGAGTATTTTTTACTTAGTTTTTATCTGCTTGCAAACCCTTAGAACCCCTAGGTACCTTTAAAAGTCGATAAAATGGGAAGTGTGTGGGTGTAGATGCTGGGATGTCAGGGTTTTGCTAAGGCTATTAATTTATGCTGAATGATTGTGGTGATTGCATAATTCCTGTAGTATTTCTTTATGTGAATCTGGAACCACATCCGCTCACACAATTGATACAGGTCGGTTGAACGACTGTTTGTTCCTAAGAGAGCAACACCTAACGCCAAACATATTGCACGATGATGCCGCTGTTGAATCATATTCCCATGGATACTTCTCTGGTTAATTCCGTCTCTTATCTCTTATGCTTTAAAGTAAAACAATTCAAATTTATTTAATTGTTTTGAAGACTCATTTCACCCCACTTGTTAAAGCATGGCCATGCCTGTTATAAAGGCGGTATTGTGTGAGCATCATACCCATTACTAATTTTTGTATGAAGAAGATGAGACTAATGGCTAAATTTTGTTGAAAATACAACAATAATATTTTGAACTTTTTGGATATGAATCATAAACTAAATTCATCTATCTGCAAGGCACAGTACTTTTAGATTTCAATTATTCCACTAGATATTTTATTTTGCGAAAGAAAATAAAAGATTAAGCTTGAGTATAAAAATTGAGATGAATTCTAGTTAAAAATTGAAAATTCCTCTGTGGTTTTCTCTAAATCTTAAACACCGTGGTCACAGATATATTTCTGTCTGCATTCTGTTCCACATGGTGATTGCTTATAATAGATGCTATGTATCTGACTCTTTATTTTCCTGTCACCTATGCGGTCTGGAGGATTCTTGAAGGAATCTCCGATCTAGGTTTCTTGTCCTGACGTTGAAAGCTAGCGAAACGAGATCCGGACGCGTCGATGGGTTACTTGAGAGCCTCACGTCTCACATGATCCTTTCAGTAAAGAGTCACAGGAAGGACGGTTCCCACAGAAGGAATCTTAAGTGTCCAACGGGGTAACGAAGGTATAAAACGAGATTCATTTTCTTAACACCGTGCAGTGAGGTCGACAGTCTTAAAGGTTGATGATGCTGAAGAATATGAACGGTGCACGAGAGAAGAATTGGATGTGCCTACGGAAATCAGTCCTGGATAGAAGGTAAGAGAAATGGAAATGCTTTTCGGCACTTAGTCGCGCACGAGGAGGTTGAAAGGAAATGGATAAGGCAATGCCGGTGCCGCGGAGGGGTGGGGAGTGAAGAGGAAATAGTGCCACAGGGTTCCCAGGGAGGTCCGGCGAGTGGGGGGGAGGGGGTCAGGCGAATGGCCTGACCCTAATTATTATTTTTTACTAGCAATATGTATCGATAAAAGTGAAAAAATGCCAGTAGCCGAGTTTATTCATTGACAATTGAATGCTATTTTGACTCAGCCTCACGGCACTTGAATTATATTTAGAAATGTTTCGATTCAATGTTAACAGATTTTCTCCTAAGTAAGAAAGAAAACATTTTTCATTATTATATTTGCGGCTAGGAAATATCAATTTGCCATCCCGAGTTAAAAATATATATCGGTGCATAAATTCCGTGCTGTAATTCCAAGTCATGATTGTTTTTTATTATGACGCCATTTAAAAAAAAAGATAATTCATGCTCCATCAGTATTACTGTTTGGATATTTATCAGTGTAAACACATGTACTGAAATGGAATGTGACGAAAAATTTTTTTACGACGTACTTGAAAAGTTATAACATTGCGCACTCAATGATTCACTATTACCGCTCCAGCCATCTTAACAAAAGATCGAGCCAATCTTATAGGAGAATCTTGTTTCAAAAAGTCGAAATAGAAAATCGACTCCTTTCACCCGGGCAAGAGTGTGGTCTCAAGCAGCAAGGGTTCCGAACAATTGAGCAGCGTTAGATGATCTGAGACGCCGCCAGTGGCGTGCTCAGGAATGTCACGGTGTATCTCTCACTCTCTAAGTCTCATTGTGAACCGAGTCGAAATGGGACAACTGGTAGTGGTGAGAAATCTAACTTCTCGAAGCAGTTGTGCTGGCAGTAATTAGAAAGGGTTTTCTGACAGATCTTCCAAACTAAACAAAGTACCACCCCTGTTTTACAGTATTATTCTTAGTGCGTACTCCATGTCCTAAATTCGTCCACTGATCATCGCCAGGAACTTCTGCTAGAGCTATACACTCGATGTGAGAATTCTGTCACTGAACGGAGGTGTCGGGAAGCGTTCACAATGCCCTATGGACGTGTGTACGACTATAATTCTTGTGATTGTCGTGCCATGATCAATTGAACAGGTTCCCTTTGCGGCTCGCCTCCGCGCAAGGTGAATGTTGTTACGACCGTCACGAGGGAGCTGATTTGCTGGTTTACAAAATATTTCTCTTTGATCACAGTCTTGTTGGCGTTTTTAATTTGGATGTTCGGATAGACGACTTTTTCATTATGGGGTATATTCCCGATTCTTGGAGCCCCCTTTCCCATTTTTAACTGGTTTTCATATGGAAGTTGCATGGAAAAAGTTTTGTGTCACAATTGTCGCGTATTTTTACGAGGCATTAAAACTTATACATATCCATCAAAGTTGAAGAAAGGCCTGCCAAAAAGTATCTACTACGATGGGCGTATTCATTTCTCTAACAAAATTTAATGCACCTCAGCTGCAGCTCAATGTGAAAGCGTCCTTAAATATTGAAAAATCGAGACATCTTTATGCAATTTGAATTATACATTTTTTAGTATGTATTTTTCGTAACCAGAGAGTTTCCTTAAGAATCGGATGAGTTTTTTTCGGACGTTTGCTATTGCAGTTAGAATGAGAACAACAGGATTGGGAGAGCTCTTAGGGAAAGATTTCGAAGGAGTTGCCCGCATAATTCTTTCTCCACCACTCTCCTTATAAGATTTGTAACAGCATAAGTGTTGGGCATTGACGGCTTTCTGTGAGGAAAAGATTCACTGTGGAAAGGCGAGAATGATTAAATAAAAAAGAAAGTCATCTCAGCGCCTCCTCTAATCTCGCGCATCCATTGATGAATATTCATTTCTCAGGTTCCGATGAATATTTAACAAATTAAACTCGGGAGAGTTTTCCTCGCAAAAAAATGTGAAAAATGTAGAATATTTCCCGGGCCGCCTCAAACGACGGATAAAGCAGAAAGAATAGATCCTTGATGTCGGTAGTGGATCGCTGCGGCTGGGGTCAGTAACGAGACCGCAGGGACGAAGGCACGCGAGGGGAAGTGCCGCCACCGAATCTGGTGAGGTGTCAAATGCATTGTAAATGCAAATACATCAATAAATTATATCTCTTACGCTTAATAACAGTGAAAAATATCGTCAAGAAGACGTAATTAAAAAATGGGAAGGGTAATCGCTACCGTCTCTATTGTAAACGAGCAAAGGTGATCTCCGATGGTCGTAAAATTTTCCTTACAACACGTTAGTTAATCCCTAATGCTACATGCTAAAACAACATCATGTTAGACTATATGTGGTGGTTTGCGGGAAGGTTAACTCTTCGTCAGCGACCAACCACAGGAAAAATGTAAGCAACCCAATAATGGGATCTTTCGCTAGGTAGGTGGGGGGTCCAATTTAGGTCGCCGTGGCAATGATCTCATTAACACTTTCTGTGATGGTCTACGTGAATAGGACTCCGCGCCATAGAAAACCACAGAGCAAATATACTTAAAAAACCGTTAGTAAAACACGTACTTACTCGAATAAGCGAGACATCTGATATGATTCCCATTTTATTCGCTGGTCTGTCCTCGCAGTTGACGGCAAAAACCGATGATTTAACAGTACTAACCTTTTTGTGCATTATGGTATATGGTATTTTAGTTGAATATATTTCTTACTTGTTGCCACTATATTCTCTAAGGTTTTTGTTTTAGCCGTGAGCACATTAGACCTGTTTAGCCAATTCATTGCACAAAAAAAGAAATGACATACCAAAAATTTTACCTCACAGTGCAATTATCGTCTTTATAGCTACGACCGGAGGCCATAGTTGGATCGCTACGCAAAGACATCCCGGCAGAATCTAAGCGAGCGCCTAACGGCGAACGGTGAGGGTATTTATCAGACCACTGCATGCACGGAGTCCTGTGTGTAAACCCGGCGCGGGAAGTGGCTAAGGTAATAGGTCAAAGGTAAGGTAATTTTTTCTCGTTGTTCGGTGAGAGTGAATAATTCTGCTTATCATTCTTGCTATGCTTGAAACTTGAATAATTATCTTTGTCTTAAATTTAACGAATATTTTCGCCGGGAAAGCCTGAGATCTTACATAAAAGAATATTTATCTCTTCCAAAAAAAGGTGGTGCAAAGCATTCCACACGGGACGAAAACAGTGAACCTTGTCAATTGCGGAACCACCTCCCAGTTTTATCGATGCTAACTTCCACCAAAATTACTCTAAGGTGTCAAAAATAATCAGCTCTATTTCAAAACGTTATGTACTCAGTATTTATTCAGCTCTGAATGAATTAATTCATCTGACTTGCACTAACGCCTACATACAGCTGTTATCTACGAGTTGATGAATAAATTATAGTTCTTTGCAGCGTCTACATTATCATCATCATCGATAGTATCGGCGTTGCCATTGACGAGTAATTACTTAATTTCAGACAATTATTTTGCCAGAAATGGAGGGAACAGAGTAGCCTATACAACGTGGCCAAACATTCGAATACTTAATGTGTATTATTGGAAACACAATCCTGTTAGAATATCAACGCCGGTGCTTGGCATTTTTAGCGTCAGTAATATTGGAAGCAGAATGATATGCTGATCTCGGCCGCATCCATATTTCATCAGGCCCCTCACTTCTGCAGTTACTGAGCTTTAGGAGTTGCTAGAATCCTTGGTGAAGTTATCAGTTTCCAGATTTAATGACTAAATTTTTTCACACTTCTCTCTCCGTAGCGCCCTCTTTCGGTAACTCTGCCGGGCGTAGTATGGACGACGAATGATCCAGTCCAACCCTCCGATCTCCCCTAAACCCCTCATGACCTCTCCCACCCCCAAGCTCTAATACTCCGCGGAAAGAAGGAAGAGGGACCTCTTTTGTCACCGCGGAATTTTTATCCAGAATCGCTTCTTCTTGGAAAAAGTTTGGGAGTGGATATGTAAGTCTCTCCTTCCCTGAGGCTCGACTTTTCCAACGGATCCTTTCTCTCTCTCTCTATCTCTTTCCTTTTCAAAATGCGGGGATTTCCCTAAACAATGGAACTCTTTGCACCTTCCACCCTCAAACGGAATGGAATATGTTGACTCTTTTCTTTGCTCACAAAGTTAGAAGGCATTCTTATCTGAATTAAGCCGTCGTTTGGGAAAGGGTAAGTCGGTCGTTATTTTTCAGCGCCACTACTGCAGTGAATCCCTCGAACATTCTATTTCACCTGAGAAAAATAATCAGTTGAATGGATAAAGTGCGCAAATTCCACTTCTTTCTGCGCTTATTTATTCATTTAAATCTATCAGACTATCACCACTCCCCCTGAGAATTAAGATAATATTTTCAATTAGATTTTTTATTTCATCCAGGTTAAAATGGCGCAGTTTCAGATTTAAATTTAGCTACTTAATGTAATACATTTTGTATGACATAACTAGTTCGATTTTTCAAAGAGCAGCCTGAAATTGAATGAAATAAAACGATATAAGCAACTCTAATGCACCAAAAAAATGTAGAGATGCCTTAAACTACAATTGAATCATCAAAAATTTGTTTTATAATCTAACATTAGTCTTTTAATTTTATTTGCTAATAAGAAAGCTCAGCGAAAAGTACGTCCACACGTAAACACTAATCAATCCGTCTTCATTCTGGAACCTTTCTGAACAGATACAATTTTTTTCTGAAGATACAACTTTTTACGATCATCTTTAATAACACAGGCGGACATAAAACCACGCAATTATATCTCGGTCGTGCAAGAGGGCTGGGGGTTAATTCAGGTAATTGCTTCCTCAGCGCTGTGTACCTTAATTGAAGTATCGTGAAGCCGAAAAAGTCATTAGAGACGATAGAATTGGTTGTGGAATGTTAATGACCCAAAATTAACGACAGCAACTAAATTTCGTATTTCTACTTTTAGCGCACATTCTCTGCGTGAGCTATAATCTCCTAGGTATGACGAGTTTCTATTTTCTGTGTATATACTTTCCGCAATCAAGAAAAACATGTACTGCGGAACGATTACGATCTACTGTAACGTAGTGGCCTTTTCTCGTGAGTGAGAAGAATAACCATCACTGAAGAGGTTTTGCTGAGAAAGACTAACTCATGTATACTAAGAAGAATACCTAAGATGCTTAAGGAGTTGGGTTTACATTGAAAGGAAAAGGGTAGGAATGACAAAGACTTCGTGGTCAGAAGCAGGAAATTGACAGAAGGGTACGCGAAATGTTTGTGAAACTGTGACACCTAATTTTGAAGGAGAAATTAGCGTCCCATTCAATTGCAAAATTTTTCTTTCTGATAAAGCACCTCTGTATGCCCATTTTTTCTATCACAGACGGGAAATAACAAATAATGGAAGTAGGCATTGCCTACAAAGGGATCAATATGGAACTGAAGATAATTTTTAAGCAACTTTTGTATCGGATCGGTAGAACCGACGCAATATTGTCGGCATACCGTTTTTTTGCCGTTTATTTGTACCTATAATTAAAACTTAACATTAACCTGCCCTAATTTGTCCGGAATAAACGTAAACAATTGTAACATTTTTCATTACCGTAAATTATAATCCTTTATCAATTAGTTTTCAGATTATCGTAAAGTTATGATTAATGTGTGCATTTCCGTGAGTAGCTTTCCTCCGGAATTTCTTTGACTTATTTTATCATGTATAATATACTTAAGGCACTTTAAACAATCTCATGAGGTATAATTCAATTCCACTCTTGACATTATTACTTCATCATCAATCTTGGAAGTTGCTACACTTAATATTACTAATATCAGCAGCACATCTCTCAACATCTCTCTAGTAGGTGAACAGAGCTGTGATAAATATAACTATGGATTGCTTTCCGTGGGTTCACTTAATCATCTTCAGGAAACCATTTTTTAATCATATGTTTCATGAATAATTAACGACGAGAAATAGGAAATTAGATGTAAATCATTGACAGATATAGCTGAATCACCCGCATTGTTTACCGTTGTATGATAAAAACCAAACAGTCTTCTACATAAACGAAATATCCTTATAAAAAATAATATGAGAAGACATTAAATAAGTTGGCTATCTTCCACTTCCATTTTTATTTGATATGATATGATACAAAGAGTAAGAAAACAAAAAGTAAAAATTTTTGAAAAAACTATACGTATTCCTACGTTGGGACAAAATGCTAGAGTTTGAATAAATGCTCACGTGATATGGACTATGGAATCGAAGAACTTTGATTCCATTTAGAACCACCTTGTCAGAAAGAGTTAGTGAAAAATAAGAAAACATTGCTTGCTGACAACAAATGCGAGTTCACTACTGTTCGAACCACACTAACTCACCATACCAACTGTTCTTGCCAATTTATCCGAGCAATATTATTATTTCGGTGCATGAACGTTTGGTACTTGAGTGGAATAGTGGGAACGAGGAAGAAATGAGAAAATGGTTGAGATTTGTCTCGTTGCTGAGATGTTAGAAAGTTTCCCGATTGGATTTCCCCACATAACTTCCGCTAAAAGTGTTCCCGGCCTTCTTGGTAGAAGATTTTATCATGGCTTTTGTTGACCCTTCTCGAAAGTACGATACTTGCATTACAATTTACAAAACAAGCCGCCTCTGTGGACTCCTTCCGTATTTTCTGGAGAAGAGGAGAGGATACGCTGAAGGTGAGAAATAATGGGAGGATAGGGGGGAGGCTGATCCCGCGCCAAGTACCACGGGGAGGGTGCTCAATTTATTATTTCCTTCATTAAAATCGAAGATATCACAGTATTTATGTAAATATTTCATAAAAATGGCTTATTTTAGCTTCACGACCGTTGGATAAATATTTTAATTTTTCCAATAAAGTTAATAATGGCCACTTTTATTATGATAAAATGCAACATTCAAGCTCTGCAGTTCCCGAGTCAGCTAATAATGTAAGATTAGTTGTTAGGCACGCTTCACCGACTCTCTCTATAAGTGGCTACTGCACAACTCAATTGAAGTGACTGAGATGGGAAAACCTCAATCTCCTCTATGTTATCCATTGTTTGCCAGCTCACAGTTATATTGTTTAATTTGATCCATAAAAATTATTAAGTATTTTATCATCAGTGATAACATTATTGTTAGGTAACAAAAGGTCATTGTACTATAATAATTAGACACCTTAATTATTTTCCGTACGCGTTTTATTTATATTCAGTGAGCTCAAAAACATTTTATTCATGAGTTAAACTCACTCTTAATGGATATATAAATCATAGTCCATATATAAGTGAAGTTTTCTAGAAATTATTCATTTGAATAACAATCTCATTTTTTAAATCTCTTAAGTTGTTCCCTATTGTAAGCATTAATTTTATCCGCATGTAAAGCCACTCAAAGCTAAATTAAAATGTAAAACATTGCAAGTTTTTATGTATTCTTTGCCGGAATTTTTGGACCTGCTTTGACATTTTTCTGAGGGGATTATTTTCATCCGAGGTGTTTTTTGCTGTCATTTATTTTGAGTACCTCCAAATTTAATTTTATTTGTCATAAGGGACCAAGCACCATCGGAGGGAAATGCTCGTGATAAAGGCTTTCACCACCATTACATTACTTTATTTACAAAATTTGTGAAAGTAATATTGCCAACATAATTGAAATTAAACGTGAATAATATATCAGGAACCACTGCATCCACAGTCAAATGGTACAGATAAAATGATGAAGTACAATTCCTCCACCGAAATTGATTAAATCCTGACAACGAACACCAATTTCCTCACCTGTGAAAAATCAGGAATTCAGTTGAGCTGAGTGATATATATTCAGGATCATAAATGTAAAATATTTGTAGTTCATGGGCTATAGCATCGTGAAACTGGCTCCAATTGACTTAGTTGGCATTAAATACTGGTCTAATCATTTCACTGAGCACTGCTCTTTTTATTAAGCAATTCTGAAGTTAGTATGTGAATGGAGAGTCCGGTTGTTTTATCCGGAAACTTGAACATTCCATTTTCCAAAGGAAAAGCACTTGTCACTTCAGATGCTTCCCTTCTTGACGCAATATTCATGCAATTACATCTCATATTTTATTAAATTATCAATAGTTCATATGAAATTGTTTTATATTTTAAGTATGAATATGTTAATTTCAACGTTTTCTTTTTTGTATGCATTTCCATGTATTTCCAGCATTCAAATACTTCCCAAAGCAGTTGATTGCTTACAAACTCAATAGTTAAAACACCACAAGTATTGGTACAATTTTTTCCGATCTTTACTTTCAATATCGATAATAGGACTTGGTAGTAATGAAGTACAGAAAAATACCCTAAGTACCGAATACCAGCGTTCTCTCCACAGTCCTGTACGATAGGCAAACGCCCGTGGAATAGGATGGCATTGGTTGAGAGTATCCACATTACTCCTCCATCGGTTTCTATTGTTTCGTGAGATCGATGTCGAAATTTTACTGAAGTGCTCCAATACGATGATTAATGAATCGGAGAGCGCGTGGAAATTCTCGCACTCCATCAGTTTGCCCACGCTCTGTCATACACTATAAAGAGTGCAAGTTTGGCATTCCTGAATTATCCCCACATTATTCACCTTATTTTGGTCATGCAATATCTGCCATGATGAAATGTGATCGCCAGTCCTGCTAAAATAAAATAGTAAAACCACACTTAAACACGCTAAAATGTGTAACATTTTAAAAACAGTTTCAAGTCAGGTATTAAAATCTGAAAAGTATTTGGTCAATCGGCAGTTACGGGTGTTATGAGGACGAAAAAGATGAGTTTTTCTATTTATTAAACACATACATTTGTCACTTAGTCAAATCATCAACAATCTCGGGGGGGAGGTCAAAACTTGGCGATGCGTCGGACAAATGGTGATCCCCCTCCACCTCTTTCAGGACCCCTGAAGAACGTGTGGACTATCAAAAAGAGAGGGAAAAAGGAAGGGAATGCAAAAGAGGAAGAGGGAAAGAGATAGGGAATGGCGGGGAAGGATGAGAGTGGATAGGAAGGATGAAGGAAGACATCTACATCTACATACTACCCCGCGAGCCGCCACTTGGGCGTGCGGCAGGGGGTCACTAGCCGTGTAAAGATGTAAAAGTTTTGGAGGTGAAATGGTAACATGTCCTATGAGAGTGTATTTGGAGGAGCTCATTTTTTATTCGAGTTGCTTATTGTGCGCGGAAAGAACGAGTTTTTGTACCTATCTGTTCGGCAGAGTATCTCGCTTATTTTATCGCATCTGTCAGACCTAGAAATGTAGTGAGGTGTCATGATAATATTCTCTGTGTCACTCTGAAACACACCAGTCCTGAATATCTCAAGCAGTCTGTATAGCGTGCAGCCTTCGAGTCTCTAGGGGCTCCCACCTTAATCCCTCTAACTGTTGTGTAACACTATTTGTCCGTTCGTAGCAGTTTTTAACGAAGCGTGCTGCTTTTTTTGTATTTTGTTAATTTTTTTGGTTAAATATTTATGACCAGGGTCTCAAATGCTCGCGGCGTATTAGAGGTGTATGGCCTAACCAGAGCGAGGTAGCATCTCTCTTTTAATTTTTCATCCGAGGACCATCCCATTATACACTTTACAAAACCTAGTTTCTTTAATGCTGTACCGCATATGTTTTGTATGCGTGTTCCCCACGAAATATATCAAAATTTAAGGTAATTGCAAGATATTTTACTGTATTTGAAGATGTTATGTTTACTCCACCCATAGTGTAGGTCTGGCTTTTGTTTAATGGCTTTCGCAGGAAGTAAACTGTGGTGCATTTACTAATATTTAGTTCTAAACCCCACTTCTGGCACGACGAATGAACGTTGTTAAGGTCAGATGACAGAACTTCAAAGTCCGCGTCTTCGCTTATTCCACGGTAGATTACTGTATCATCTGCAAATAATCTTGATTTACAGCTAATTCGAGAACTTAAAGACTTGTATCTCCTGCCAAATAATGTCAAAGAATCTACCCATTTCAATAGGTATCAAAGACTGATTCAAAAATGGTTGATAACATTTGAAGATATTGAAACCTTATAGTAAATGGTCAGTAAATTTAGTATAAAATAAGTATGTTGTATTTTCAATCCCATTTGTAGTACAATTGCCTTATTTTTGTAAGTTCTTAAGCCAGCACAGCGGTAATATTTCTTTTTTAAGCATCCAATTTTGTTTGTATATTTTTCATATAATGTTAATCATGGTTTTGTGTTCTTTTCCGTATTAATGTTTTTTAAACTAGCCTAAACACAGGCTCAATGCCTTATAGGCTATATTACTTCCTTAATACAGAAAAAATATTTGTATTGAAACATATAAGGAAGAATAAATATAATTATTATTATATTATTGTAGAAGGGGCGGAAGAGAGAGAGAGAGAAGGTATTCCCCTCTTTCCTCTTCCCCGTCCTACTTTTCTACTTTCCCTGAAATCATTTCGGAGGACAGCGAGGGCATTTATCACAGAGTCTCTCCAGGAGTGAGGCTCTCTTCTCTCCTCGTCGCTCTCCATTTTACCCTCTTTCAAAGTTTCCCCTCATCTTTGACTCTCGCTCTCTTTTCAAGCAGTCGCTTTCCTCGCCTCCCTTAAACCTTATGCCCTCCCTCCAGTTAGAATCCTCCCCCTCCCCCCCCCGTTCCCACCCGAGGGAGCTACCATTCATCATTACCCTCTCCTCTCCTCCAACCTCCT